>CM042537.1:32649539-33249539 GCA_023630585.1 Cranoglanis bouderius | reverse complement strand
ACAGATATGTACGGTGCCCTCCACTAATATTGGCACCCTTAATAAATATGAGCAAAGAAGGCTGTGAATAATTGTCTTTACTGTTTAACCCTTTGATCTTTTGTTAAAATAATTCACAAAAATACTCTGCTCTCATGGATATCAAACAATTGCAAAAATAACACAGGTTTATCCAAAAAATATATATATCTTTGTTAAATATAGGTGTGTAACAATTATTAGCACCCCTATGAATTCATATGAGAAAAATATATTTGAAGTATATTCCCACTGATATTTTACATTTTTGCATTATACTTGGGTGACTAGGAACAGGGAATTTTTCAACCATGACTTCCTGTTTCACAGGGGTATAAATATGAGGTAACGTATAGGCCAATTTCCCTTAGTCATTCATAACAATGGGTATGAGTAAGGAATATAGCTGTGATGTGCGGCAAAAGGTTGTTGAGCTTCACAAAATGGGAAGTGGCTATAAGAAAATAGCACAAGCATTGAAAATGCCCATTTCCACCATCAGGGCAATAATTAAGAAGTTCCAGTCAACTGGAAATGTTATGAATCAACCTGGAATTGGACGTGTGAAAAAATCTCCAAGGATCACAGCTGGAGAATTGCAGAAGTTACTTGCGTCTTGGGGTCAGAAAGTCTCCAAAACTACAATCTGAAGTCACCTACATCACCACAAGTTGTTTGGAAGGGTTTCAAGAAAAAAGCCTTTACTCTCATTCAAAAACAAACTCAAGCATCTTCAGTTTGCCAGACACTACTGGAACTTCAAATGGGATCGGGTTCTATGGTCAGATGAAACCAAAATAGAGCTTTTTGGCAATAAACACCAGAGGTGGTTTTGGCGCATACAGAGAGCTAGCCATATATAAATGTACCTCATACCCACGGTTAAATATGGTGGTGGCTCTTTAATGTTTTGGAGCTGATTTTTTGCCAGAGGACCTGGACATTTTGTTAGGATACATGGCATCATGGACTCTATCAAATCTCAACATATATTAAATGAAAACCTGACTGCCTCTACCAGAAAGCTTAAAATGGGTCTTAAGCTAAAATCTTCCAGCAGGACAATGTTCCAAAACATACATCAAAATCAACACAAAAATGGTTTACTGACAAGAAAATCAAGGTCCTGCCATGGCCATCCCAGTCCCCTGACTTAAAACCCATAGAAAACCTGTGGGGTGAACTGAAAAGGAGAGTCCACCAGCATTGAAATTTGAAGGATCTGCAGAGATTCTGTATCGAGGAATGATCTCAGATCCCTTGCCATGTATTCTCCAACCTCAGCGCAACGTATTGACTAAAGGGTGCCAATAATTGTGGCACAGATATATTTAACAAAGATTTTTATTTTTATTTTTATAAACCTGTGTTTTGTTTGCAATTGTTTGATATCCATGAGAGCAGAGGATTTTTTGTGATTTTTTTTTTTTTTTTTTGTATTTTTTTTCCCTGAGACGATATGAGGAAGAAACCTTGAGAGGAACCAGACTCAAAAGGGAGTCCATCCTCATCTGGGTGACAGTGGATAGTGCGATTATAAATAAATCCCTTCTATAAATGTGCTAATACTACATGGTCAAACAGCAGTTGTGTAACCAGGAAAATTCATTACAGTTTTTTCATGAAGACTGTTTTGATGAACTTCTCCACTGTTCACTGATGGAGACTTGAGTGCAAAACTGTTTGTGGCAATTGTAGTCCTAGCCATCATAGCATAACTGTTCATATGAATTGAGGTCAGGAGTATCACGTGTAGCTTGACAGAAAAGGGGGGGGGGGATATCATTAGGTAAAATCATAGACAAAAAATAATAATAATACTAATAACTACTGCACAATTTCCTGATGAAGTGTAATACTATAGGCCTAAATATAATGTGACAGCAAGTAAACAGATGAGAGCCGACCCGACTACTTTGAAAAACACAAAGAAAACTCATCATGTCTCAACGATGAGGAGTAGCTGCTTCTTTACGAAGTGCACAAATAGCTGACTTGTGTCAGATCAGAAATTACAATGGCTCGGATTTGAATTGAATCTGGCAGTTATGGAGACAAGAAATTACTTCCATTTCTGTGGGGGGCATGCAAACAGAACAACTGGCAACTTCATTCTTTAGCTTATGGATGGCAAAAAACACCTTTCCACAATGGCCACTGAGGAGAATAGGGGCAGGTGCTTGAGCACTGAAAGCTCCCCACACCCCCCACTCTTTCCTTGCACATGCATGCTTGCAGCTGAAAAAAACCGGAGTGTTGTTATGAAGGGATGGCGTTTGATAGTTGGAGGTGTGGCAGTTAACTGAGTTCATTGGTTGCTGGAGGTGCATCAGCTTTCCAGTTGTTAGCAGAAATGCAGGGACAGCCTCAAAGGTCACTGGAGATTTGACCTCTCTCAGCTGAGCTGATATCCAATCTGTGAGAGCACCAGCGCAGCGCAGGCACATCACATCACATGTCATGAGGTGTCATCTCAATGTGCCCCAGGTCAGGCGTGACAATCTGTTAATGTCTCAGCTCTGGCTGCTCCTGCCAGACAATATGGAGGTTTTAAACAGATTCTTTTCCAAGCTTAGCAAGCTAGAATGCAGATATTGTAATTATTTATAGTATAGGTGTTCACATAATAGGTATGAATTCATAGCTAATATGTGCATAGACATAAAATTTGTGAATGCATAATTGTTATTACTGCTTATCAGTGCTGTATTTACTGTTCTCAAATCCTTGCGTTGTACTATATGTCATATTCTTAACAGCTGCAGTTTCTGGAAATGTGGAAATATGCAGGCTATTTACTGATCAATAAAATGGTTAAAACCACTCAAATTGCTCTCAGTCTTTCTTAGCACAAGAAATATAAAAATAAAGCATGTTTGCCTTGTTCCTCCAGGGTTGGGGGTTTGATTCTCACCTCCGCTCTGTGTGAGTGGAGTTTGCATGTTCTCCCTGTGCTTGAGGGGTTTTCTCCCCCAGTCCAAGGACATGCATTGTAGGCTGACTGGCATTTCCAAATTGTCCAGAGTGTCTGAGTGTGTGTGCAGTTGTGCCCTGCAATGGGTTGGCACCTCGTCCAGGGCGTCCCTTGCCTTGTGCACCAAGTTCCCTGGGATAGGCTCCAGACTCCCCGTGACCCTGTCTAGGATAAGTGGTACAGAAAATAACTGGATGGCTGGATGGATGGGGGCAGTGGTAGCTCATTGGTTAAGATGTTGGGCTACTGATTGGAAGGTCATAAGTTCAAACCCCAGCACCGCCAAGCTGCCACTGTTGGGCCCCTGAGCAAGGCCCTTTACCCTCAACTGCTCAGATGTATAAATGAGATAAATGTAAGTCACTCTGGATAAGGGCATATGCCATAAATGTAAATGGATGGATGATTAACAATTGTTCTTAGATTAATGTGTTACAAATATTTATACAATAGTACAGATGAATTAATAAATTAAATTATTACAGCTCATGGAAGTAAGATACTGGAAAAATCCAGCATCTCAAAAATATCACAATAAAGAATTTATAATAAAGCAATGTCGACCTCAGAAGAGCTCTAATCAGCTAATTAACTCAAAACACCTTTTCAAAACACCGTCGCTCAGTGGTCCAAAGTCCTCTTTTTAGATGAAAGCAAATTTTGCATTTCATTTGGAAATCAAGGTCCCAGAGTCTGGAGGAAGAGTGGAGAGGCACAGAATCCAAGTTGCTTGAAGTCCAGTGTGAAGTTTCCACAGTCAGTGATGATTTGGGGTGCCATGTCATCTGCTGGTGTTGGTCCACTGTGTTTTCTCAAGTCGAGAGTCAATGCAGCATCTACCAGGAGATTTTAGAGCACTTCATGCTTCCATCTGCTGATAAGCTTTATGGAGATGCTGACTTCCTTTTCCAGAAGGACTTGGCACCTGCCCACAGAGCCAAAACTACTAGTAACTGGTTTGATGACCATGGTATTACTGTGCTTGATTGGCCAGCCGACTCTCCTGACCTGAATTTTATCAAGAGGAACAATACAGACGAGCTGAAGGCCGCTATCAAAGCAACCTGGGCTTCCATAACACCTCAGCAGTGCCACAGGCTGATCGCCTCCATGCCACGCCGCATTGATGCAGTAATTCGTGCAAAAGGAGCCCCGACCAAGTATTGAGTGCATAAATTAACATACTTTTCAGAAGGTCGACATTTCTGTATTATAAATTCTTTATTCTAATATTTTGAGATACTGGATTTTTGATTTCCATGAGCTGTAAGCCGTAATCATCAAGATTAAAACAAAAATGGCTTGAAATATTTCACTTTATGTGTAATGAATCTAGAATATATAAAAGTTCCAGTTTTAGAATTAAATTACGGGAAAAAAATGAATTTTTTCACGATATTCTAATTTTTTGAGATGCACCTGTATTATCTCTGAATTACTATGATGTCTGTTATATGACTCTCTGTACTGAAGTGTTACCAAATATCACTGCTATACAGAGGAAAAAAGAAACAAATCTATGGAATTATTTGGCATTATATTTATTCTAAATCAATATGGATAAGTGAAGCATTTAATATGCTGAATACTCAGGAGTATTTCCCGGCCCACGTTCACATTATTTAATAAAGTAATAAATATATAATGCTGAGGTTATGGTATGGCACAAAATACAATCTTCAGTATTTTTTTATTATTATTTTTCATTCTTTATTATTATTAACTCCTCAATGGTCTTTTTTTCATGGGTTCCTTTCCTTTTTAAACCTAAGGGTGGCACTATTGCTTTGGGTTTGTTTTCCCCTGACTTTGATTTTACAGCATTTAAATGGATGCCACTTCAGATACCAAATGCTTCAAATCTGAATTTAAATGTGTTAAGTCTGCGAGTTAGCTGGAATAGTTTCAGTGAGCCGCATGACACAGGCATGTGGTAGAAGTCTGAAGTCTGTGCCAAATCACTTACCTAGTAAATCAATTCCAGGTCTCTTACAATGAAACTAATTATGCTGTGTGATTTGGTGCTGAATGATCTGAATAATAAGCACTAAGGAGAATCATACTGAATGATAAAATTTATTACATTTCCTTAATCATATTTGACAGTTGTGCTTTTTCCTTTGGTTCAGTCGTGATCCATTACTTATTGAAGTTAAACAAATGCAGAGTCAGTGAAATATGTTTCTACATTGAATACAAGATGTGATGAAATCATTTTAATAGAGATACCGCCATACATTTCTTGTCCTTTGTATATATGCAGTATGTGAGTGTGATATTTCTTAAAGAGAGCTAAAATAGTGTTGATCTAGGAAATTTTTCTTGGTCTTTGCTTCCTAATGATTATGAATTTATGCTCGGATGGAAGCTGATACTAGACTAGTACGCTGAAATGACTATGAAAAACGGCCCTGTGTATCTGTGTGTGAACTTGCAAATGTTCATGCAGCCGTATGCTGTGCTGTGGCTGTATGCATGAATACATAGTAGGTATCACAGTAAAGAGAGAGAAAGGTTTGTGGGGGGTGGGGGGTGGGGGGGCGTTGTGTCAGGAGGAAGAGAGAAGAGATAAATACTTTGTTTCCGTCTGTTGTAGCCACATGACTCACACATGATTCTGAGTCATTTATTTCCTTCACTATTTATAAATCCTTGGTCAAGTCCACTGGAAAAGATTAAGTTTCTTTAAAAATATATATGTTTCCTTTACAGTTTTTCCCTTTTTTATTCTGTATACCATCTCGGAAGCTATGTGAAGAACATACATTTCCTTTTTTCAAAACATCAGTGATAGTTTTGCATATCAGTTAGAAATCGGCCTTGAATTTGGATAAGGAGGGAAAAACGCAGGGAAGGAAATTCTAATTAAAAACCACTGTGATTTCACTAGAGGCTGAAGGTTTTTTTTTTTTTTTAATATCCACACCCTCATAACAGCATAGCAGTGTTAATTTGTCTGCCATCAATGTCTGCAAGCTGAAAACATGCCTCTCATCTGCTCTGAAATAACTGCAGCCTGAAAAAAAGGAGAGTAAATATAGCAGCACTAGTGATACATCAGATAATAAGATAATCAGGCCATATCCCATGGAGTTTAACACAAAATAAACTCCCCATCAAAAGCTTTTCTCATTGTAACTGGATACTGTATTCACACTCCTGCTTGTGTTATCGCTTCATACAGACTAACTGTACACAAATCTTCATCGCACGCATACGCTGAAGAAACGTTTCTATGTTTTATGTGCTGTTTCTGAAATAGAAAGCTTCAGGTTTATGAAATGCTATTGATCACAATCAAAAAGAGCATCACAGAAAGCAAAAATATCGGCTATAGCATAGATTAAAGGTGATGATGTTTTACAACCCCAATTCCAAAAAAGTTGGGACGCTGTGTAAAATGTATTTGCAAATTCCATAAACCGATATGTTATTCACAATAGAACAGAGAAAACATATCAAATGTTTAAACTGAGGAAATGTATCATTTTAAGAAAAAAATTAAGTAATTTTGAATTTGATGGCAGCAACGGGCCTCAAAAAAGTTGGGACAGGGCCATGTTTACCACTGTGTAGCATCCCCTCTTCTTTTAACAACAGTCAGTATACGTCTGAGGAGACCAGTTTCTGGAGTTTTGGGAGATGAATGTTATCCCATTTGTGTCTGATACAGGATTCTAGCTGCTCAACAGTCCTGGGTCTTCTTTGTCGTATTTTTTTGTTTCATGATGCGCCAAATGATTTTCATTACAGAATCATGTCTGTTTTTAATGCAGTGCCGCCTGAGGGCCCGAAGATCACGGGCATGCAATATTGATTTTCACCCTTGTCCATTGTGCACAGAGATTTCTCCAGATTCTCGGAATCTTTTGATGATATTATGTACTGTAGATGATGATGTATTCAAAGTCTTCACAATTTTACGTTGCGGAACATTATTCTGAAATTGTTCCGCAATTTGTAGATGCAGTTTTGCACAGATTGGTGAACCTCTGCCCATCTTTACTTCTTAGAGACTCTGCCTCTCTAAGATACTCTTTTTATACCCAGTCATGTTACTGACCTGTTGCCAATTAACCTAATCTCTTGCAAAATGTTCCTAGTTGTTTCTTTTTAGTAACACTTACTTTTCCAGCCTTTTGTTGCCCCCGTCCCAACTTTTTTGAGACGTGTTGCGGCCATCAAATTCAAAATTACCTTATTTTTTTCTTAAAATGGTACATTTCCTCAGTTTAAACATTTGATATGTTTTATATGTTCTATTGTGAATAACATATGAGTTTATGAGATTTGCAAATCATTGCATTTTGTTTTTATTTACATTTTACACAATGTCCCAACTTTTTGGGAATTGGGGTTGTGGATTGTTTCAGTTGTTAAAGACTGTAAAAAAGAAATTCTAGTTGATCCATATTAACCTCCTTTAGTAACACTTGTTTGTTGTAATTGATTATGAAAAAGCCTCAACAGTGATGAGCTTTAACACTTTAGTATAATATAATATCATGGAAAGGAGAAAAAACTCTTCATGTGCCATAGCTGATCTCCAAGAAAGCTCTCTAGAAAGCAAGCCTGATAAGTCACATGACTTCCAAGTCATACTGTCAGGCCTAATATGAGAAACAGTGGGGTGCGCAGCTGGGTCGTGCATTACATGAAAAAATATTGTTAAGAGTTTAGATGTGTAATGACCTACAAATATATGCATCATATTATAATTATGCACATTGGTTTAATTATATATGAAAATGCATTAAATTTTATTGCATTGTTTATTATGCATTATGTAAGAGATAAATCACAGTGGGGTGTGCTGCTGTAGGAAAATACTCAACATGGGATAATTATTTTCCAATAACAGCATGTGCAAAAGTTTTTTCACCCCTTAAATCACAGCAATTTGCCAGTGATTATTTATTTATTTATTTATTATTATTATTATTATTATTATTATTATTATTATTATTATTATTATTATTATTATTATCACCATACCCATTTGAACTATGATACCATCCTCTATGTAAAGAATAAAATGACACAAAGCTGATTATTTTCCAGTATTTTCCAGACACAAACTGTTGTATTTATCTTACAGTATACCACAACAATTAGCCAGATATTACCTTTTTTATTCATTAAAGAATGAAATGAAATACTTTTTGAAATGAAAACAGTTTATAGTTGCATTTAATGTTATAGAGCTTCCACAAGACAAGTTAGTTTATGTAATTGTTTTATTAATTTTTTTATCCTTGTTTTATTTATTTTTTAATCTTTTTATTATTAGGGCATGGTGGCTTAGTGGTTAGCACATTTACCTGACACCTCCAGGATTGGGGGCTCGATTCCCACCTCTGCCGAGTGTGATGAGTTCCCATGTTCTCCCTGTACTTCAGCGGTTTCCTCCGTATACTCTGGTCTCCTCCCCTAGTCCAAAGAAATGCGTTGCAGGTTTGTTGGCATTTTCAAATTGTCCGTAGTGTGTGAATGCGATTGTGCCCTGCAATGGATGGGCGGATAAGCAGTACAGAAACTGGATGGATGGATTAATTGGAACATACAAGTCCCTGTGAACGAGCTGTTACTATAGAAACAATAATGCATTAAAACTAAGCATGGTAATAGAAACCTAGCACCTGCAACTATCGTGAAAGTTGCTGTTATAGAAAATTAATCCTGTCCTTCTGACCAATCAGAATCAAGAATTCAACAGCGCTGTGTTATAAAACATGTTATGGATGTGTTCATTGTTCTTCAAAGATGTTTCCTTCATAGAAAGTGTTACTAAATTATTTGTGTGATAGACTACAATGTGAAACTTTACCCCATAGTAGCTGATTTCTGGTTGTTTTTGCAGTGAAATGTCCTTAGCTTAATCTTTGCAAACCTTGCGCAGCCTCACAAATGCCATTACGGCTTTTGGGCTGTGCCGGAGGTGCTGCATGGGTGCCTGAGCATTCTCGCCCATCTACTCCAACTCAGCAGTGATTAATCTTCCAGCCAGAAACAGTGACTTCCTCCTGCATTAATTTCTTAAGTAATGTGACACCTCCGCAATATGACAGGGCGAGCGGGCCTGAAAGTGCCTGAATGCCAAATTCTTTCGCACTATAAATCATTAGCCATTAGAGACCTGTGTGCCTTAAACGACTTAAACAAATGAACTTGTCTGATTTAATAAGACCTTGAGCTACATCAATATGCTGGAAGAAGAATGTGATAAGGAGAAAGAAAAAGAAAAAAAATAAGGTGGATGCTTTTTGTGCCACTGTATTATCTACCAGCAGTACTTTTTACCCCTGTACATGAAAATTGTACACCACTGAAAGCCAGATGAGTGTAGTGTTGGTGCAGAATGAATAAGTAACAGTAGTTACCTGCTGCAGATGGTAGTTGTGTGCTCCAGTGCAGTGAACAGCCTCCACTGCCTGCAGGCAGGTTCTGCATGTCGTGTCCAGTTGGGGTGCATCATCATGGGAGGGGAATAAGGTCCAAAGGTAACCATGGTGATGGTGAATATGAAGCACTGAGGCTCATTAGAACTGCACATAGCAATACAGCAATACTGTGGGAAGAAAAGGGAGTGAGAAAAAAAGAAAGAAGGAAAGAAAGTGTGAGCGTTGATGTGTAATGTAAGTGCACGAGTAGTCACATGTGAAGCAAAAAAGTTGCTTCGGGTATTTAGCTTTCTCGCTTGCACAACAGAGTTTCCATTTAATCCGGTGCCTTCCTTCTCAGACCCACTGCTTCACAGCCAAGAGCCCCAAAGCGGAAGCCCATCATGCTGCCATGATCTCGCTGTCTCCACTTTAATCCCTGTATTCTGCACCACCGAGGCCTCTGCAAGGCACTTCACAACAACAGCAGAGTGACAAGCGAAGCATCTCCTATAAAGCTGAGAAATGGCCTATAGCTTGTCTTTTTACTGGCATAACAATCCAGGTTGGTTGGTAACTCGGCAGCATTTTTTCATGGTTTGTATTCAGTTGACTGAACAGCTAAACGAATTAGTGGGGGGAAAAAAGTGCAGAGTTACATAGACTAATAATTTGCCTTGCTGATTTGCTTTTTTTTTTCTTAAATGAAAAACACTAAAAACTGAATGAACTGCAGTATCTGTGAGAAGAATACCAAACGATTCACATCTTGTACTGCATTCCTGTGCTGTTTCTCTCATCCTTTTTATCGTCATTAGAGGACGGGTTGAAAATGCTTATAAAGCGTTTCAGATTCACAACCCAAAATTGGCAGAGGCCACAAATGTGGAATTCATTAAGTCAGTGTTCAATTAATCCTCGAGCAATCCTGCCATGTCAGACGGTGAATGATTCTCCTTGATGTCACCACTGTCCTGATAGCTATCTGGTGCAATAAAACTTTTATAATTGGCAAGAAGCTTTGCTGTCTCTAATTGCACAGTCGAATCCTAAAAAACATGACCGTTCATTAGGAAGATGGATCAGGGATTCTAATTGACCGTGTTAAAGATTGAAACGTGGGTGAGATCGCTGCAGTGAGAGTTACAAAGCACTTACAGGAAGACACTTACTAAAGTAACAGCTGTTGGAGAACTCAGCATACACACATATGTTAGCATGATTTGACAGAAAAAAGGAATGTAGGAGTAAAACTGGACCACTGGAGAAGATTATAATCTTGAATGACCCCCCGTGTTTTTAAAGGACAAAAAGACATAGTAAAATACATCAATATTAAGTTACGTATTTGTAATCCACATCAGATTATTTGTTCTATAAGACATACTATAAACCCCATAAACGCTGATATAAGGCATTTCTTAGCTACAAATAAGACAACAAACTGGAAGCAGTTTGATTTCCATGATCAAATCAACCCCATGAGGTCTCTTGTGCTCTAGTTCATTGGCTGCACAATTAGCACCAAGTTCAAAAGCCCCTGGAGCTATAGGCAAGTTTAGTCACTTTCAAAATCCAGTGGGGGAAAATGAATGCTTAGTCAGAGAACAACATAAAGACACGAATAGTACTTATTACACAGCCACACTCCTGTAGGTAAAGCCAAGTATGAAGTCACCCTAAAATGTTTTGGCTAAGATGGCTGGCCATCCTGCATTCAATCGGAAATGAACTGGATGTTCTGCATAATAAATGATGAAGGGCAGTGTAGCACAATGTGGCATACAGTATGTGGGAATGTGGCATACAGTAAAGTAAAACTATATCTGCATCTAAAATTGCATACTTATATACTATTCTAGTTAAGTTGTGAGTATATTGTGCACATAGTAGGATGTAATCGAACATGGATACTTTTTTTTCAGAATGAACAGATAATGCGTTCCTAACAGATACAAACATAGACCCAAATAGGAGAAGCAGTATTTATTGTTTTCAAAAGAAATATGCTTTTATCTATAGAGCAGCTGCTCCACATAGACCACAAAAACAACATAGCGTGCCCAGGTTAGTGTATCTCTACTTTTTTGCATTCTTTGTTGTTAAATGTGACCGGAAAATAATACGGGCACTATAAGTAAAAGACGCTTAAAGGAGCTCATTTAGTCTAGCAGCAGTACAAACTTCATAGTAGATTCTGATCCAGCAAACGTTTTTGCTCTTTCTGAAGTATAACAGACCCAAATCTGAAGTAAATCTTTAAAACAAAACAAGACAAAAAATAAATAAAAAAAGATGGCTATTGTTGACAAATTTAACCAATAGTTCCCTCATCTGGAAACGGTACCGTTGTTTTGAACTAGTTAACTCAGTCACATTAGAGAGAAAGCTCTGCAGGCCATCTGGTTGAGATTACGAACTCGAGTGATGTAGCTGAGGTTGAGGAACTGTAAACATTCAGACATTTACTATTTTGAGAATAAAAAATGACTTCCTTTTCCAGCAGCCCTGTTTTGTTCAGTGTTTCTGGAGGCATTCAGGTTTTTGGCCACGCCCATTTCTGGTTCCAATTCAGATACAGACATGACTATTTGGAGCATTAACAGATACAATTAATGGCACTGTGTTACACCCCTAATAAAAAGTAAATGATTTTAAGTACAGTATGAGGTCATTGTAATTGATTTGACACACAGATTTGATGGAACGTTTTGGGGAGAAGGTATTGAAGCAGAGAATTCTGCATTTGTGGGGAATTTTGCAGACCAACATGGAAATGGACCAAGCAGGGATTCTTCAGCGCTGATCTGCTCACTAGTGCATGTAACTTTTAATCCTCCAGGTGCACAGAAAGTCCGCAGGCAAGTACGTTAACAGAGCATAACGGCCGTGTGAGCATGTACGTATGCGTAGTTACACATCAGGTATAATACCAGCCTCACTCTAGCCCACATAAATATCTTTCACTGTTACAAAAGATGGTAGATAGGAGCTTTGTGGTGGTGAGCTTTACATGCTGCTAAATGTAATGAAAGGTAGTACAAATTCTGGTAGTGCAAGAAACTGTACTTAATCCCCCACCCCAACCAAAAAAAAAAAAAACACACCCCTGGTCTTATTTTATGGGGCATGGCTGTGTAGCACATATCTACATCTACATAGTCACTTGATCCAGCTGTCACAAGTTCCACAATGGCACAATTTGTGTGACTGTGAATTAAACTCTCATATGATTGACTGTTGGCTCAGAGTGCCCTAATATAATAAGTCTAGCCATATCTTTCTTGCCAAAACTGACCTGACAGCTAAGCCATTCTCAATGAGGAATCTTTTTCATAATTTCCATTTCTGTAGGACTGTTGCAGTCTCTGTCACTGTATCATTGTGTTTTGAGGAAGACAGTAAGGGCTATAATAAAATTAGAGGGTGGATAAATCCTGGTTTTCGACACAAAGTATCTTGAGAAATAAAGTGTTTCAGATGGCAGTCTTCCACCACCTGTACAAGTTATTTATTTATTTATTTATTTATTATTTTTATTATAATTCTTGCACAGATGAAAAATAGTTTCATAAGAAATGATCTGTTTCTCAAGGAATGTGTGTGCTACATCAGACTGCTTTCTATTTTCTTCTATACACCAGAATTATTCTCCCTCACTATGTGTGTTTTTCAATTGTATGCATTTTTTTTTAACAAATATATTGCATTTGTTGCAATACAATGTATGACTACAGATAAAGTGCTCAAGAAGCAGGCGTATTCAACACAAACAAACAAAAAAGATTAGATCATGCATTTCTATACATGCACTGGTATTTGTAATATGACAGGATACTGATATGTAAAATGTGCTAACTTTTTTGTGCTATAAATTTGCTGTTCCTAGTTCTCAAATTAAATAAGCTGTGCCTTTGTTTTGGTTAATACTCTTAGCTAGAAAATGTGCACGCAAACAGGTTATAACTTTGTTTATGCTCCATTAAAGATAGTGATTTTTAATTAAAGTGTACTTTAGCATGGAAATGCTATACATGTTGCCATTGCTTTCCATGGCATTATTGTAAGAGATTTATATTGATTTATGCTGTTGAATTCCCAAATTTGATTAGTCAGCAAATTGGACAGTAGTGTTGGCTGTAATTGAAGTCACAGGTTTATATTAGTGTGCTCATTCTAATGCTTTGTTTTTGCACATACACAGTGACCTTTATAGTGGACGCTCCACATAATCTAAGTCTAATGATAAACAGGTGTTAAAAATGAGTTGCATTTAACAAAGAAAAACACGTAATATGTTAAAGCTTTATGTAAGGAGATGTTTATTTAGCATTTATGGAAGGAGTCTGCAGTGTCAGAACTTTAGAATAGTCAGTACGATGTCTGACATGGGAAGGTGTTCAGGGAGAGGCTGGTGAGGGAATGACTGATTATATCTGCTATAATGTAAGTGATAATGGGAACTAACTTGTTTCATGGACCTTCCACAACTTTACACAATGTGTAACTGTGAAATATTAAAAGTGCAATGTACAACAATTTTAATCATTTTTGAAATCGCTGTGGTATACAGGAAATAAAACACTTCAGGACATGAAAAAAAAATTGGAACTGGTGAACTTGGTTTAAGTCTTGATGTATCAAATTAGCCCATTTAAAGTGTAGTAAATTTGGAACATGTCATCTTGTCCTCAAAATATAAAGAACATGGCAAAGAGTTTTTTTCTGTGGGAGGAAAAAAACACAGTGAAGAAAACCTGGTGCTTCTATTACAAACGTACTATTAGCAACAGAGTTTGATAATACAGGTGATTGATGGAAAAAAAGAAAGGGAAAAAAACCTCATTATTCCATGTGATGGAGAAAAGGAACAATGATCATAGTGAAACAGAGTGCAACACTCCTTCCATAGTCTTAGTTATGACCTGAATATGAAGCTGTGCTGGTCGTAGCTGGGATTTAAATTAGCTCCTAACCAACTTTTATGCCTTCGAAAAAGAGATGATTAAAGTGTTGAGAAAGTCTGGTGACAGAGTAGGGTGTATGGGAGGATTAAATTGTCAGAAGACATAAGGGGAATATTACAGTAAGAGAGCTCCAATACGTACATCTCACAACGCCTTCTCGCTACAGTGGACAAAGTCTCTGTATATAGTACTGTTCAGGTGAAAATGGTCTGTTCATTCTGTTACCTACTTAATTTGTTGTACCTACTGAAATTGTTGACTTTTTTTTGGACAAACAAACATTTGATCATCTTTGAAACAGTGCCTATTAATAAAGTTGATATACTTGAACAAACAAGGAAACCACAAGGAAAAATAGCTTTTTCTGTCATTTTTTCAACAGAAATATCAACAGATGTGATATTCATCTGTGGAAAAGGTAAGTACACCCTTGGCCCCAGAAGTTTGTATTGTAGCAGAAATAACTTCTTGTAGCCATTTTGCACAATTGTCCACCAGTCACTGCCATCAGCTTGCTGGAATTTTTGATCACTCTTCCATGCAATATTCTTTCAATTGCAAGATGTTTGAGGGTTTTCGTGCATGGACTTCCTGTTTCAAATCCCCCCACAACATTTCAATGGGATTCAAATCCGAGCTTTGACTAGGCCATTCCACAACCCTCCATTTCTTCTTTTTGAGCCATTCCTTGGTGGATTTGCTAGTGTGCTTAGGTTCATTATCCTGTTGAAAGGTCCACTTTCGATTCAACTTCAACTTTCAGACAGATGGCCTCACATTATCTTCAAGCACTCTTTGATATGATGCAGAATTCATAGTTGAATCAATGAATGCAAGCTGTCCAGTCCCTGAGGCAGAGAAGCAATGCCAAACCATAACATTTCGACCACCATGCTTCACAATTGGTATGAGGTGCTTCTCTTGAAATGCTGTCTTTGATCAGTGCCAAGCATGCTGTTACTGTGGCCAAACAACTCTATTTTTGATTCATCTGTCCAGATCACATTATTCCAAAAGGCCTGGTCTTTGCCTATATGCTCATTGGCAAACTGTAGTCCTGCAAAGGCTTTTTCCTGGCATGCCTCCTATGCGGGTCAAATTTGTGCAATCTTTTTCTGATTGCTTAAGCATGAATGTTGACCCCAGCAGTTACTAGCAGATCCTGTGATAAAATGTTGGGGTTCTTGGAGACCCAATCTTGAACCCCTGATTCTAATTTTATGGATTTGAAGGTGTGATAAATGTAGGGGTGTACTTACTTTTTCCATGTGACTGATCTGTTTTTTTTTTTTTTTGTTCATTTAGATTGTGAAAATTAGTACAAAATGTCGATTTTATGTGTCATTTGATAGAGTGTATCACCTCTATTAATAGGCACTGTTTCAAAGAGGATCAAATGTTTGCGTGTCCAAATATGTAAAAATAAATAAATAAATAAAAGATCCATGGGGTGTACCTATTTTTATACATGACTGTATATGGTAGGTCTGGGAAAATCCATTGGATGTTGCTCCAAGAAGTGTAAACAAAAAAACAAAAAAAAAAAGATTTGGAACAATAATATATTTTGACATCTCTACTAAATGCCAAATGATGTTTACCTCAGTTGATGAGACAGAGATTGATGACAATTGAAATATCATTGTCAGTGTCCATAGCATGAGACAAAACACAGGCAGGCAAATCAAACAGGATGTAAATGAACAAGTCAGAACCAGAAAACACAGAGCTAGAAAACAGGGTTTGGACTTGATGGACAAATAGCATGAGACTTCAAGACAGAAACAGAAGGGTGTAAATAGTTTAACTAATTAGGGCTAATAAACCACTGACAAGGGTGGAGACACAACAGGAAAAGCAGTATAAGCTAAGTAAAACACTTTGTTTTCAGATCAATATACTAGTCAAAATTGATTATTGGAAAGGTTTTCTGAGGCACCATATATGCAGTCCCCTCTGAATGTATTGGAAAAGCAAGGCCAATTCTATATTTTTCGCTATACTTTGAAGACATTTGGGTTTAAGATCAAAAGAATATGAATATGAGATGATAGATCAAAATTTCAGCTTTCATTTCCTTATATTTACATCTAGATGTGTTTTTACATTAAACAAGGCACCTTTGGTGGCAGACCACCAAATTTTATGCAAGCAAAAGTATAGGAACAGATAGTATAGGAACTTCACCCTTACCCTGTCAAAGTTGTTGGTTATGTGACTAACTGTGACTGATGCTTTTGTTTTTTTTCTTGACAGCTCTCACAATGTTTTTTTCACCAACTGCTGTTGTTTTCCTTGGCCGACCTGTTCCATGTCTGGTTGTTAGTATACCAGTATTCATTTTGTTCAAGGCATTCCAAATTGGTGTATTAGGTATGCCCAATGCTTGTGCAATGCCTCTATTAGATTTTCCCTCTTTTCTCAGGTTCAAAATGGCTTGCTTTTCTGCCATAGACAGCTCTCTGGTCCTCATGTAGGCTTATCCTTTTTAATAACAAATGCAGTCTTCACATGTGGAACCTAGGGCTCAAACCAAGAGTAGATATTCAGAGCTATGAATTCTTTAAACATGTAATCTAACAGGACACACCTGGGCAGCAAGAAATACCTATCAGTCACATGTTCCAATATTTTTTGATCACTTGAAAAATGGCTGGGTTCAAACAAAAGGTGCCATGTTCAAAGATGTTTACCACATCTAGAAGTAAACATGAGGAAATTGTATGAATGAATGATCTGTCATCTCATATTCATCTTTTTTGATCTCAAACCCAAAAGTCTTCAATGTATAGTGAATTGTCCTTGTGGCTCCAATACTTTCGGAGGGGACTGTATTGCCATTCTGTACAATGCATATACTGTATGTGCATACCATGGTAATTCTTTTCCTTTCGGCTGTTCCCTTCAGGGGTCGCCACAGCGAATCATCTGCCTCCATCTAGCCCTATCCCATGCATCCTCTTCTCTCAGACCGACTACCTTCATGTCCTCCTTCACTATATCCATAAACCTCATCTTTGGTCTTCCTCTCGGCCTCCTGCCTGGCAGCTCTAACCTCAGCATCCTTTTACCGATATATTCACGCTCCCTCCTCTGAACATGTCCAAACCATCTCAACCTGGCCTCTCTAACTTTGTCTCCAAAACATGTCACATGTGCTGTCCCCCTGATATACTCATTCCTGATACTATCCATCCTCATCACTCCCAAAGAGAACCTCAACATTTTCAGCTCTGCTACCTCCTGTCTTTTCCTCAGTGCAACTGTCTCCAAACCATACAACATCGCTGGTCTCGCTACTGTCCTGTACACCTTTCCTTTCATTCTTGCTGGTACTCTTTTATCACACAACAGACCTGACACTTTTCTCCACCCATTCCAACCTGCCTGCACACGCTTCTTCACCTCTTTTCCACACTCCCCGTTGCTCTGGACTGTTGACCCTAAGTACTTAAAATCCTGCACCCTCTTTATCTCTTCTCCCTGTAACCTCACTGTTCCACTTGGATCCCTCTCATTCACACACATGTATTCTGTCTTGCTGCGGCTAACCTTCATTCCTCTTCTCTCCAGAGCAAACCTCCACCTCTCTAGATTTTCCTCCACCTACTCCCTGCTCTCACTACAGATCACAATGTCAACCGCAAACATCATAGTCCATGGAGATTCCTGTCTGACCTCATCTGTCAGACTGTCCATCACCACCGCAAACAAGAAGGGGCTCAGAGCCAATCCTTGATGCAGTCCCACCTTCACCGTGAACTCCTCTGTCACACCTACCGCACACCTTACCATTGTCCTACTGCTCTCATACATATCCTGCACCACTCTAATATACTTCTCTGCCACTCCAGACCTCCTCATACAATACCACAGCTCCTCTCTTGGCACCCTGTCATACACTTTCTCTAAATCTACAAAGACACAATGCAGCCCTCTCTGACCCTCTCTGTACTTCTCCATCAACATTCTGAAAGCAAATATTGCATCTGTAGTGCTCTTTCTTGGCATGAAACCATACTGCTGCTCACAAATGCTCACTTCTCCCCTTAGCCTTGCTTCCACTACTCTTTCCCACAACTTCATTGTATGGCTCATCAGCTTAATACCTCTGTAGTTTCCACAACTCTCCACATCTCCCTTGTTCTTAAAAATCGGCACCAAAACACTTCTCCTCCATTCCTCAGGCATCCTCTCACTCTCTAAGACCTCGTTGAACAACCTAGTTAAAATCTCTACTGCCATCTCTCCTAGACACTTCCATACCTCCACTGGTATGTCATCAGGACCAACCGCCTTTCCTCTCTTCATCCTCTTCAAAGCTCTCCTAACTTCACCCTTGCTAATCCTTTCTACTTCCTGCTCAACGCTATTTGCCTCAAAGTACTCCTTCCATCTATCCCTCACCCTCCTGTCACCTGTCAACACATTTCCATCTCTATCTTTAATCACTCTAACCTGCTGCACATTCTTACCATCTCTATCCCTCTGCCTCGCCAACCGATACAAATCCCTCTCAGCTTCCTTACTATCTAACCTTGCATACATGTCCTCATAAGCTTTCTGTTTGGCCTTTGCCACCTCTATCTTAACCTCACGCTGCATCTCCCTATATTCCTGTCTACTTTCCTCTGTCCTCTCACTTTCCCACTTCTTCCTAGCTAACCTCTTCTTCTGGATACTCTCCTGAACTTCCTCATTCCACCACCAAGTCTCCTAGTCTTCTTTCCTCCTTCCAGATGACACACCTAGCACCTTCCTACCTGTCTCCCTGATCACTTTGGCTGTAGTAGTGCAGTCATCTGGAAGCACCTCCTGACCACCTAAAGCCTGTCTCAACTCCCCTCTGAAAACCATACAGCACTCTTCCTTTTCCAACTTCCACCACTTTGTCTTCTGCTCTGCCTTTGCTCTCTTCATCTTCCTCACCACCAGAGTCATCTTATACACCACCATCCTATGCTGTCTAGCTACACTCTCTCCTACCACTACTTTGCAATCGCTAATCTCCATCAGATTACAGTGTCTACATAAGATATAGTCCACCTGTGTGCTCCTGCCACCACTCTTATATGTCACCCTGTGTTCCTGCCTCTTCTGAAAGTACGTGTTCACCACAGCCATCTCCATACTTTTAGCAAAGTCTACCAACCTCTGTCCTTCTGGGTTCCTTACCTGAAGACCAAACCTGCCCATCACTTCCTCATCCCCACTATTCCCTTCACCAACATGTCCATTAAAGTCTGCCCCTATTACCACTCTCTCACCTCTGGGAACACTCTGCATCACTTCCTCAAGCTCGCTCCAGAATCTGTATTTCTCCTCTTGCTCACAACCTACTTGTGGCACATAAGCACTAACAACATTCCACATCACACCTTCAATTTCCAGCCCCAGGCTCATCAACCTATTTGACACTTTCTTTACCTCCAGAACATTCTTCACAAACTCCTCCTTCAGGATCACTCCTACTCCATTTCTCTTCCTGTCCACCCCATGATAAAACAGTTTATACCCTGCTCCAATGCTTCTAGCCTTGCTCCCTTTCCACCTGGTCTCCTGGACACACAGAATGTTGACTTTCCTCCTCTGCATCATATCTACCAGCTCTCTGCCTTTACCTGTCATCGTACCAACATTCAAAGCCCCTACTTTCAGTCCTAAACTCCTGCCTTTCCTCTTCTCTCTCTGCCTACGGACACGCCTTCCTCCTCTAACACACCTTCCTCCTCTCCTTCTTCGACCAACAGTAGCCCAATTTCCACCAGTGCCCTGTAGGTCAACGGCACCGATGGCAGTCGTTGTTAACCCGGGCCCCGACCGATCCGGTATGGAAGTCATGTTAGTGATTCGCATATTGAATTTGGCAAAAGTTTTACGTCGGATGCCCTTCCTGACACAACCCTCTCTATTTATCCGGGCTTGAGACCGGCACAAAAAGTACACTGGCTTGTGACCTCCTGTGGCTAGATTACCATGGTAATTATGCATTTGTTATTTGTTTCCCCTACAGTTGATGGACAATTTGGACATCCGTTGCAATTAGGTTTCCACTGAATACAAATAAACCATGTACTACATGTATATTATTTGTAGTGCTGGTTATCTTGCAGTATTCAGCCTGTGGTGATGGCTGTGGAATGAGGTGTACCCCAAACATAGCTTTCCTATCAGCTGGGGAATTGCAGTTGGCCCAGGTTCAGCCGGCCTCAGCTGGTCAGCCTGTACAATAGTTACCTCTCTCCTTACTGCTGAATTGAGCTCAACAGATTCACTCTGAATTGTCCTCAACAGAGTCACTCATCTGAAGTTAGCCTGCCAAAACTGATCTTACTTTAGATTTATCAGCAACTGTGCTGTATCGCTTTCATTTCCGAGCCTTAAATAGTCCATCAGGTGACGGTAACTTAGTGCAACTTTCAAATCAGGGACTTTCAGTTCAGCTTCAAGACTCACTTACCCTGAAGTCAACTCTCCGGCAACACCATTCCACAGTCGCAAATGCAATCACACAACACATAAACATATCAGATTATTTATTCAAATGGATCCAAAATGAAAATCGTTGATAGAGTTGAGATGACTGCACAGCAAAATCTCCAAGAGGCAGTTTTTATGTCACAGTGATGGCCTGTCACAAAATTTAATAGGAGAACTAAAAAAATCTATTACCTATCACTAAATCGGGATTATTATTATTATTATTATTATTATTATTATTATTATTATTGTTATTATTATGAGACCATTATGCTTGTATTATGGGGTCTCATCATTGGCATACAATTATTACTAAGACAAAAGGGAACACTATTTGTCACTGTTATTTTTAGTCAAGTGTTTCAAAATCATGATTTATCTCTTTCAAATAGCAAGTCTGGGCAACAACAAAGGTGCACTTGCTGTTAGCCAGCTCTTTTGTTCAAAACATATGGTTCTGTAGTTTGTCCGTTTGGGTAATTTGTATTTTGATTGGACAATGTTTGCTTAGTATGTTTACTTCTAGTTTTCCCAAAGTCATTTTTAAAAATCAGTGATTGAGCTATCCACCTCTTTTAAAATTTAATATCCACCTCCATTTTTTTATTTTCAAAAATAATGAAATTATATGTTTCTACATAAAAACAATACTATAAAAAGCAGTAAACAGTAATAAATGAAAGAAAGGCAATACTTGGTGTGACGACCCTTTGCTTTAAAATAATTTGTATTATAAGGAAATTAGCTGCCAAGTTTTACTGAGCATCTTGCTGAACTACCCACAGTTCTTCTGGAGACTTTGACTGTCGCACCTTCTT
Source organism: Cranoglanis bouderius (assembly GCA_023630585.1). Taxonomy (NCBI): domain Eukaryota; kingdom Metazoa; phylum Chordata; class Actinopteri; order Siluriformes; family Cranoglanididae; genus Cranoglanis; species Cranoglanis bouderius. The sequence continues at coordinate 33,227,902 of CM042537.1, read as the reverse complement.
TTTTATTTTTGCAGCAAAACCCAGCAGCCTTCATTGTGCTTTTTTTCTTTTTTTTTGTTTATGCTATATGTTGCATTCTTTCCTGACATACAAACATATTTCTGTAACATTTAATTTTGTGGTGGAAAATCTAAAATGTTTTTGTACTGACTCGTTAAGGTAGCAGTTATAAAATAAAAATCTATAATAAAGTCTGTACTAAAAAAAAAACAGGGTGCCTAAAATTTTGTATACTATATTCAATAATAGTAAAAAATAATTCCCGTTTTAAGACATTTGTAAATAGCTAATTATATGATGTGGATGCCACAAATTTACTTTTAATTTTTAATGTAAAAGAGGGCGGCCATCCCTGTATATTAACACCATATATCTTGATGTTGCTGTGTAGAACGAGTATTGAATTGAATTGATGGATCTGATTTTTAGCTCATGCACGCATTAAATATATCATATTTTCTTTACACATTGCAGGTTGAAGATTACATGTGGCTTGTCTCCAATGGAGAAGGGATTTTCCTCTGCACATATGACTTGTGTCACTGAGTGCAGAATTTGCAGTGAACTGCTATACAATTGATGTCTTACTGCAGTCACTCTCTATCGAATCCTAACAATGGTTCTTGATGGAAAATTACCACACAATGCTTGAAGTTCTTAGTTTCTAATTAGTGTGGAACCAGACTGTGGCTATTTTTTTGTTGCATTGCAGCCAAGATCCCAATGAAATTAAACTTAGCGTAAAACAGTGTGAAACTTTCAGATAAGCATTAACTCTAACTTTCAAGCAATTAAAGACCCAGGAGACTGCCAAGGAACAAAGGAAATCTTTTCTTTATAAGACTGAATTCTTTATGAATGTTGTGACAAAATGCCTCATAACCCTCCCATGAAATTTGGGAAAGCCTCATAAAAAGAAATTCAGATGTCTTTATTTTTTTTTAAATTTTATTATTTTTTTTATTTTTTTTTAACGAAAAAATTGGACTGGTGTCTCATTCTCGTCTTGCATCCATGGTTCCCAAGATAGGATTTCCAGAATCCACTGCAACTCTGACCATGATAAAGATGAATAATACAATTAAGAAATGTTCTTTATATGTTCTTTATTTATTGAGTTTTTCAATGTGGCTTTTGAAGTTTATATCTGTGCTGGTAATATGGGCAGCCTAAATGATGGTAATACATTTAAGCCATTTATACAGTAGAAGGCTAAATGTATGATTTCCCCGCAATGTGTTGTGAGGAAAAAAGAAAGTTAATTACTAACTAATGATTTCAAAAGGCTTCATGTATTATAAATTGTTATAATTAATGGAGTTTGCCACCTTGATTTAACAGGGCTGTGCAGCTTAATTTAAATCTAGTTCAATTCAGGAACAACTTTGTCTTCATTATTTCCTCATCATGCCAAAATATTTACTAGTGGTTAAAATATTTAAAATTGAACATGTGTACCGCAATGGCCCATGTTGTATTATGGAAGTTGTGTAGTTTTATTTATAGCACAGCACTGTTAAGGTCTCAGATGTTGACTGATTTTCTATAACAGCATCTCTGACAGGAGTTCAACTGGAAGAAAAATCACAGGTTTATGTTAATGCAGTTGTTCCGATATATTATTGTTTCTTCATAGAAACAGCATGCACTGGGTGGACACTTCACATTACCTATGGCTAATAAACTGATTTTTAAAGGGTTTAACATAAAAAAATTAAAAAAAAACATTGAATTGTTGATATGATGGTGCGTTTTACAAAGAGATAACAGGAACCTTTCAGCCAAAAAATCTTCAGTGCAGAGGACTTTGTGCTTGATAACATGACAAGAAATTAACTTAAAAAAAGAGATGACTGTTTATACAGTGGTGCTTGAAAGTTTGTGAACCCTTTAGAATTTTCTATACAGTATATCTTCATAAATATGACCTAAAACATCATCAGGTTTTCACACAAGTCCTAAAAGTAGATAAAGAGAACCAATTTAGCAAACATATTGAGACAAAAATATTATACTTGTTCATTTATTTATTAAGGAAAATGATCCAATATTACATATCTGTGAGTGACAAAAGTATGTGAACCTCTAGTATTAGCAGTTAATTTGAAGGTGAAATTAGAGTCAGGTGTTTTCAGTCAATGGGATGAAAATCAGGTGTGAGTGAGCACCCAGTTTTATTTAAATAACAGGTATCTATCAGAGTCTGATCTTCACATTTGTGGAAGTGTGTCATGGCACAAACAAAGAATATTTCTGAGGAGTTTAGAAAAAAGAGTTGTTAATGCTCATCAGGCTGGAAAAGGTTATAAAACCATCTCTAAAGAGTTTGAACTACACCAATCCACAGTCAGACAGATTGTGTACAAATGGAGGGCATTCAAGACCTTTGTGGACCAACAAAGATCACTCCAAGAGCAAGATATGTAATAGTCCGCGAGGTCATGAAGGAACCCAGGGTAACTTCTAAGCAACTAAAGGCCTCTATCACATTTTAATGTTCATGAGTCCACCATCAGGGGAACACATGGTGTGCATGGCAGTGTAGTTGCAAGGAGAAAGCCACTGCTCTCCAAAAAGAACATTGTTAGCACACTGCAGAAGGTCAGCAATCACGTGGACAAGCCAGAAGGATATTAGAAAAATGTTGTGTGGAGGATGAGACCAAAATAGAATTTTTGGCTTAAATGAGAAGCATTATGTTTGGAGAAAGGAAAACACTGCATTCCAGCATAGGAACCTTATCCCATCTGTGAAACATGGTGGTGGTAGTATCATGGTTTGGGTCTGTTTTGCTGCATCTGGTCCAGGACGACTTGCCATCATTGATGGAACAATGAATTCTGAATTATACCAGCCAATTCTTAAGGAAAATGACAGGACATCTGTCCATTAACTGAATCTCATGATAAAGTGGGTCATGCAGCAAGACAATGACCCTAAGCACACAAGTCATTCTACCAAAGAATGGTTAATGTTTTGGAATGGCCAAATCCTGACCTTAATTAAATAGAAATGTTGTGGAAGGACTGGAAGCAAGCAGTTCATGAGAGGAAACCCACCGACATCCCAGAGGAATGGGTCCAAGCCAATGTGCAGGACTGATCAACAGTTACCAGAAACGTTTAGTTGCAGTTATTGCTGCGCAAGGGGGTCACACCAGATACTGAAAGCATCATCTCATTGATTGAAACACCTGACTCTAATTTCACCTTCACGTTAACTGCTAATACTAGAGGTTCACATACTTTTGTCACTCACAGATATGTAATATTGGATCATTTTCCTCAATAAATAAAATGACCAAGTATAATATTTTTGTCTCATTTATTTAAGTGGGTTTTATTTATCTACTTTTAAGATGTCTGTGAAAATCTGATGATGTTTTAGGTCATATTTATGCAGGTATATAGAAAATTCTAAAGTGTTCACAAACTTTCAAGCACCACTGTATTTATGGTCATGTATTTTCTAATACAGAAGTCATAGCAGAAACTGCTGAATAAAGGGACTGTAAATACATATTTACGTAACACATTATAGTGATTATGGTACAATGATCATGTATTCATTTAATACACATAACCTCCTCAGTACTTTTGGGATTATTCAGCACTTTTAGTTTATAACATTAACCCCAGCCTAAGATCGCATGCGTGATACCAAAATTCTGTGTAATCTAAATTATAATCTTTCAGTCATTTCAGATTATTGCTTTTTGTTTACACAATAGAGAAAAACATAACGATTGGGATCATCTAAAGGTTATCCATTAAGCCCATGGTTGGGGATAATCTGGAAGGACACAGATAAGACGAATGTGAGCAGCAGGAACACTGCAGAATACTTGCTGCAGAATTGGAGGCAGAGATGAGCACAAATGTAAAGATTGCACTGCTGAGAGATGTAACTTTAGTTAAAGTGGGGCCTATTTTTTGCAATCAGCATCATGTTGATCCAGCTCACCGGGGACTCTACTGGACAAATTTCTTCTCTGCTTCTCTCATTGTTCAGAAAGGATTTTTCTTTTTTCTTTTTTTTTATCAAAGAGAATGAACTTTCACTGTTATTGTAGATTCAGCTTTTTAAGTTGGTGTCAGTCAGGGTTGGACTTTTTGCTGTGTCGTTATCAGAAAATTAGAAATGAAGCTTTGCATGGCAGATACAGATAAAGCACTGGAGAGCCTTAACAAGGATAAGGTCAAGTTCAAATTAATAAGAGGAGCACTCTGCAAGAAATTGGTAAGAAATGATCTTATGCAATAAGCATCACTCCACATAAGAATCATATTCTTTTTCAGCCTTTTTAATGTACTTGGCGCATTGTCCAAATGTTATTTAGTTATTCGTAAAAGCATATTCATCTGTAACTACAGGGTGTCCCAAAAGTCTCCATACATAGCGGAAATTAAAACTTTTCTGCAAAATGTCTCCCAAAAGTTTTCATACTTAATTAATTAATTAATTAATTTCCAGATAGCCTTTAAGAATGCCTTTGACAAAAGAAGAACGTACTGAAATCGTTCTCATGGCTGGATCGGGAAGCAATGTTGCAATGGAAACATGGCAAGCACATCACACAATACACTGTTGCCATACTTCAAATTCAAAAAGGCTGCAAGTGTTGCGGAACAACCAAGACGTGGACGTCCGCCAACATCCACTGACGAAGGCACAACTGACGTGGTGCTGGCAAACATAGTATCCTATGCATAGAGACTTTTCGAGACACCCTGTACAATGAATTATTCAGTCTCTACATCGAAACTGATATGTAAGATAGTCATATGGAAGGAATAGAAGTCTTGAGAAAGTTAATTGCAGTCAGCTATACGAATGAATGAATCGCCAAACTAAATTCATGGTTTATTCTACATGCTGTTTATAAAAACTGGGACAATTATTCAGCAACCACTTTATCAATTCAATTCAATTTAATTCAACAAGCTTTACTGGCATGACCGTATAAATGCACAGTATTGCCAAAGCATTACAGGAATGTAGAACTGTTATTAATAAACATTAGTGTAGAACAAACATATTGTATTAGTGTCCGTATAGAAACATGGAGGTGAGAGAATAGAATATTGCCAATCTTAAAGGAGTCTTAAAGGGGAAAGAAAGAAAAGGGAAAAAAAAAAAAATCTTATCTTTAACAGTGACACTGGGTGCACGGTGAGAACACACCCTGATTGGGATGAACACACATTCACACCTAGGGGCAATATAGAGTAGCCAATCCCCCAGCATGTTTTTGGGAGGAAACAGGAGAACCTAGAGGAAACCTAAGTGATAATAGTATATAATTAGTATGCAGTATTAAGGATACGTACATTAAAGTATGAGGGTATCAGAATTAACTACAACCTACTTCTACAGCTAATCCCCCCAAAATCACTGTCTATGCTAAGTAACTAATTGAAAAGCACTGAAGAAACACTTGGCTACATAATTACTGTACTTAAGGTTTATGGAAGTAATTTGTTTAAATGGAACTAAGATACTTGAGGTATTTAAACTCTAAATGAACTCCTTCAGTGTACTGGGGTTTTAAAGATACTATTTACAGACAATAAACAACCATTTTAATTAAAAGGTGAACTCATTGTGAACTCGGGGGTGAACTCATTGTAAACATAATTGCTTTGAAGGTTTCAAGAAAACATGATTAAATATTGTGGCCACATCATATTCTTCTGCTTTCTAGTCGTGTGACAATGCGCATAAAATACTCCCTTTCACCAGGGAAAATTACACCCAGTCTCTTATTTAAAATTTAAAAAACTTTTATAAAAGCTATTACTGCTAATACAGGTATAAGGTAATGTTCCATTTATGACAAATCAAGCCTAAAAATGAAGAAATTATATTGCCATATTTTATGGATAAAATTATTTTATTTTAATTGAAAGGATTTTTCATGACAGCCTAGGAGAAGAATCATAAAATACATAAAACAAATGTGTGGTATTTTCCCTCAATTGTCAATTAACTTGATACTTCATTAGGCTGCTGAAGCCTTGTTTCTTTCTTTGGATCTTGCTCTCATCACCTTACACTGTCCTTGGACCCCTATTGGAGTGATGAGCAGAGACACTGAGCTCTGGTGTGGATACCATAATTCAGCCAGAGCCGTCATTATGATCCCCTCCGTAAGCCTTCCAGTCAAATTAAAGCTGCCTTTAAAGCAGCACTAACTTCGCACTAATGAGGGCAGACTTCAGAGACACAGGACTCAGTGTGGCATGTGGCTCACTGGAGATATTTAAGGGTGTACCTTCTTATTTGTTTATTTATTTATTTATTCAACACCACCACAGTGTGGGTAAATTATTATTCATTTTAATAATATTAGACATTATTATTATTTTCAATAATTTCCTATTAAATGGCGCACCAGTCAAATAGACAAAATAACCTCAGAATAATATTTGACTTGATGATAGTTACTTAAACCAGATAAACCACAATCCTTCATACGTCTTACTAAACATAGGACACATAAAACATGTACAGTTATAATAAATAATGCTGCTATGTAAAATTATTAAAAGCAAGATTAGACAATAGTGAGTCTGATAATGTCACATGGGAGACATTTTCAAAGTGCCAAGGCAAGAACAGCAAATGCGCAGTCCCACTTTCACATCAGCTTTGTCCTTGGGATAGCAAGGAGCCCTTGGTTGGAAGAACTGAAAGACCTCAATTCACTTGTAACCACTGAAGGGAGTTGAGGATTGGAGTGATTCGAATCCTTAGATCATTTGTAGGGCTCATTTTTGACAAGAAAGAAATTATTAAGTAAATGAAACATGTGATGTTTAATAAAGAAAAAGGTAAGCACTTATAATTTGACATTGTATGTCAGAATTATTGGCAACACACACTTACAGGCAGAAGGTTTGATGACTAGCCAAAGAAGTGGCTAGACTAGGATAAAATGGGCAGGGGTGAACAAAAACAGTGGACTCCTGCTGAATAGTAGACTCAATCAAACACCAAATAGCATGCCACTTCAACAAATGTTGGCACTGACAGCCAATAAACATATTTCTTTGTAAATATTTAGTCAGTGCCTTTATTTTATTAGAATATCAGAATAACAGGTGGCTGTGGGTGGCTCACAATTATGCACATGAGCAGCCACTATGTGAAGGCACAGTGATGCCAAAGTGCAATGCAAAATATGTAGGAATGACAGATTTATATAAATTTAGTGAATTTAATCTGACAGATAAGTGGATAACTAGTCTGTATAAACATGAATGGCAGACCTACACTGAGAATAAAGGCAACTATTTAGATAATATTAAGTGGCCAGTGCTTATCCTTAAACTGAAGATACCTTTAAGCAGCACTTAACAGTCTAGTTATAGCCAACCCCCCATGCCAACATTGAAGAAAGTACGCTCATTCATTAGGTTCTTTCATTCTCCATTTGCTTTTCCAGGGTTGCTGTGGCAACAGGCTGAGAAGGTCAGCCCAAACCTCTCTATCCCTATGTTCTAGTTTCATAATTATGGAAGGAAAGTGTGTATGGCAATATAATACCAGATCCTTGGATAGACGTTATGTCATATTTTCCAGGTTTTCTTAGAGATACAGATTTATATTTATGCCTGTTTCCCCCAAGGGATGATTGGCCTTGTAATTCTGTGTTGTAACTTACTGGCCATCTTGAAATTGGTGGGAGGTCCAGCATCTAAATGGCTTGTTGTCAGGTATCCACCAAATAATTTTAAGTAACTTCAAAGGTGGCCGGTATAAGGCAGGCAGAAAGTGAAGCCCTATCCAAGAATTCAGATTATTATTATTATTTTTTTTTTGTTACATTAGTTCCAAGTGGGCACAAGTTGCTGGAACTATAACTGCAAGTAAGAATCGTTTAAAAACAAACAAAGCTGTAAGTAAAGTGTTGGCAGTGTGTAGTTTAATACAAATCCAAAAATACATTCTTTGATTTCGATTGACCCCTTTTGCTTCAAGGATTGACTTTGTCAGATTTGCCTAGCATGTCAGTGATTTTTAACAATATGTAACTATTTATTATAGGTTAAATATAAAATATTTAAGTCTACTAAATGGACCCTTCTAGAAATAGAACATCAATTTACTTGCGTACCTGTGTTCTGTCTGTGTCAAACTGGGACAATGTGAACTGCCTCATATCCCCAGTCAATCTTTATTTCACCAAACTAGTAGACTTTTGTGATTGCCAAGGTTTTAATCTTCATTTATCAATGGCAAGGCCTGAGCACTTATTTCTCCAGGGGTTGGTGGAAATGGAAGACAGGAGTATAAAAAGTGTGCAGGTCTTCAGTTATACAGTTCAGAGAAGTGTCTAGTGGTAGAAAGCCAAGCTGGCTGGTCCTTTAATATGATCTTGAAGAAGTTTTGCTACTCACTAAGGGGCTTATTAGTTATTAAAGTGACTTTCAAAAAAACAGTATTTACTCTTCCAGTTAAAAAAAAAAATTCTGTCCATATGAAAACACACAGGAAAAAATGCATGCTAGCCCAGTATGTGGCAATAGTATGTTATGGACTGTTCTGTCAAACACCTCAAGAATGGTTAAGGTGGTTAAGGTGAAATGCAAAAAACCAAATGACTGAAGGTTCTGAATCAAACATGGCAAAATGGACTTTCTGGCTCAGAGCGGACCGCCACACCCGGCCCCCAACACGCCACATCATAATACACCGGCTCAGTGATGGTTAGACCGATTTTTAACACCAGTTACAAGCATAAACATATAACACAATACAGAAACATAAACGCTATTTAATCATATTGGTTTGAAGTAGCACTGAACAGATATCAAGTCATATTTATAAAATAGGCAAACAGAAACAGAAGGTGTGACAAAGAATATAAAACAATCAAGACAACATGTTAGCTAGTCAGGGGGCATCATCTGGGTACAGGGTAGGAGAGCTGCACCACTCAGATGTACAATTGTTGAATCAGGACTGAAACTTTATTTTTTAGCACTAACATGAATCCACATCTGAATGGCATGTGTGTATACATATGAGGGAGTGTGTGTGCGTGTGTGTATATGTGGAAGAGAAAATGTATATTTGAAAGAGCATGTCTATGTGTATGAGAAAGAGAGTTTGTGTGTATGAGAGAGAGAGAGAGAGAGAGAGAGAGAGAGAGAGAGAGAAAATGAATCCTGCTGCCTGTCCCAGCCTGTTCTTTGGCTATAATGCTAGAGCCGTCAGCGCCTGCAGAACTGCGACTTGCCTTCACGCCAAAGGCAAAATCTGTTCATTTAAAACATTTCACAGCATCTACCTCTAACACCTTAAACTTTTTTTTCGCCGAGCTTTTCAGCTCTACCTCTTCTTTTCTTCCCTTCCCTTTTTCATCCATCGAAATCATTCTCACTGTCTGTGTGAATTAGACGTAAAAGGGTACGTGTTTCAAGATACAGAATGGAGCTTTTGGGGGGTGGGGGGTGGGGAATAGATTAGAAGTATTTTGAGGGAGACAAACAACAAAATCCACCCCCTCCCCACCAAGTTGGGCCGCAACTGCCACTCACCTGCGCCAAAGGAAAGGAAACGCAATATTATCGTTACTTTCCCACTTTGGTCCACTTTGCCCAGCGGCCCACAGGGAAAACTCCTGGTGCTCCAGATGGCCAGTCCACCACTTGTTAGAACTACTTAAAGTTACACTTGGGTTTTCCCCAAACTCTCAATGTGGTTTGTATCTCAGGAGCAATGTTGTGCATAGCATATTCTGACATGGGTTATAATAATAAAACAAAGTGAGGTTTCATGCAAACACTTTATCAAATAAGAAAGTACAGAGCACAAAGTAATGCTGCATTCAACTTACCTAGGAAATGGGAAGTCGAAACTTGAAATGACATCACGTTTGACCTCGGTGTGTTCAACATACTACATGTTTGTCTTTTTTAGCAACAAGCTAACCATCCTCCTCAAAACATAGTCAATGTTATAGATTTAACAAGTGAATATATCTGTATAGTGATTAATCTAAAGCTTGTATATACAGCACAACTGCTTTAAAGGTAAGAAGTGCTACTATGTTTACTGTTTGACTATATCACTCCCTAAACTTAGAGGAACTCTTGTGCTGTGTCCGTAGTACCTTGTAAGTGATCATTTGCAAGTTGTAATAATGTAATTTCCCACCTTGGCACGTTCGACGTGAAGACACAAGAACATTGAGGCCCACTCAAAAGCGTGTCTTGTTTGCTTTGTCAGAGCATGTAAAGCTCATAAAAAGCTAATTTAACCGCATTTTTACAGTTACAGGCTGAATGGCTACTGGTCCTGTTCCACTATAGTGAACTTCAAACATTCATGCAACATTTTGGACTGAATTTCCAGCACAGCAATAACAGCATGCAATATTGAATAGCTGAGCAACAAGAATGCAAGTAGCAAGCAGACAAAAATGAGCACCCTTAGCAAGAAGCTATTTAGCTAACAATAGTGATAAGTCTAATGTTGGTGATTATTTTATCAAAACAAAGATTAGTATGGTCAATGTTATAGATTTAACCAAATGTCAGTATATTAACTGAAATACTGCTATAAACTAATTTAACAGTAGAGAAGGGGGACTTTTCAGTGTGAACGGCCATGTTGATTTGCCATCACTCTGTAAACGGGGAAAGAACTGGTAGAAGACTACCCCAAGTTGATCAGATTTTTAAGTTGAGGGTGTGTTTTCTGCAGCTTTTACCGGCCGTAGGCAGGGAGGGAATTATAAGTTGCAACTTTGCCTCAAAACAAGCATAATAATTTGGTTAGCTGCCAGAGTGCTAGCACATTCATAAAATGCAAAAGCCACAGTGAGCTTGAGTGTTTTCAAAATGTTTTCCTGTTCACATGAATGAAAATTAAGTTTGAAAATGTCTCCACCTTCTGAGTACATTTTCACTAAGTTTTCATATTTCATGTTTCATGTTTTGATGTGGACATTTTCAAAATTATCTGTAAACATGTGAAAGGGCGTCAGGGACAAACGTCCTTGCTCCTTTTACTGAGATGATCCTCTTTCCCTACCCTGTTGGTAGGAGCAATTGATATTTCTAACATTTATAATTCTCCTTGTAAGGTTCTCATATACTTACTTACATCTATCAAACCTTGAGGCCACTCAGACACACTTCAGCATGAATTACATATTTAAACTCAACAGATACTGAATAAACAAGTGCAAAATGCTTTCACACGATCAATGTCACTAGCGGGGTTGTGTATAAAAAAATAAGTTCCAGGAAAAAAGAGAAAGAATCTGTGTTGGGCTTTAAAAGTGCATAAACCTTGATGCACAAAAAGATATTTGTTTTGTAATGGGACATTTTTTTTTCGGCAGAATAAAATAAAAAATGTGTGTGAAAGAAATCTCCTCACAGCAGCTGGAAAACTAAAGCAGCCATGTTGTGTTTGTAAAATGTATTTCCATTTGTTTAATATGTATATCAAACAATTGCAAACATGGCACAGGTTTATAAAAAAAAAATATATATATATATATATATATATACACACACACACACACACACACACACACACACACACACACACACACACACACACACACACACACACACACACAGGTGCATCTCAATAAATTAGAATGTCATGGAAAAGTTCATTTATTTCAGTAATTCAACTCAAATTGTGAAACTCGTGTATTAAATAAATTCAATGCACACAGACTGAAGTAGTTTAAGTCTTTGGTTCTTTTAATTGTGATGATTTTGGCTCACATTTAACAAAAACCCACCAATTCTCTATCTCAACTAATTAGAATACTTCATAAGACCAGTAAAAAAAACATTTTTAATGAATTGTTGGCCTTCTGGAAAGTATGTTCATTTACTGTACATGTACTCAATACTTGGTAGGGGCTCCTTTTGCTTTAATTACTGCCTCAATTCGGCGTGGCATGGAGGTGATCAGTTTGTGGCACTGCTGAGGTGGTATGGAAGCCCAGGTTTCTTTGACAGTGGCCTTCAGCTCATCTGCATTTTTTGGTCTCTTGTTTCTCATTTTCCTCTTGACAATACCCCATAGATTCTCTGTGGGGTTCAGGTGTGGTGAGTTTGCTGGCCAGTCAAGCACACCAACACCATGGTCATTTAACCAACTTTTGGTGCTTTTGGCAGTGTGGGCAGGTGCCAAATCCTGCTGGAAAATGAAATCAGCATCTTCAAAATGCTGGTCAGCTGAAGGAAGCATGAAGCGCTCCAAAATTTCTTGGTAAACGGGTGCAGTGACTTTGGTTTTCAAAAACACAATGGACCAACACCAGCGTATGACATTGCACACCAAATCATCACAGACTGTGGAAACTTAACACTGGACTTGAAGCAACTTGGGCTATGAGCTTCTCCACCCTTCCTCCAGACTCTAGGACCTTGGTTTCCAAATGAAATACAAAACTAACTTGCTCCCATCTGAAAAGAGGATATTGGACCACTGGGCAACAGTCCAGTTCTTCTTCTCCTTAGCCCAGGTAAGATGCCTCTGACGTTGTCTGTGGTTCAGGAGTGACTTAACAAGAGGAATACGACAACTGTAGCCAAATTCCTTGACACGTCTGTGTGTGGTGGCTCTTGATGCCTTGACCCCAGCCTCAGTCCATTCCTTGTGAAGTTCACTCAAATTCTTGAATCGATTTTGCTTGACAATCCTCATAAGGCTGCGGTTCTCTCGGTTGGTTGTGCATCTTTTTCTTCCACACTTTTTCCTTCCACTCAACTTTCTGTTAACATGCTTGGATACAGCACTCTGTGAACAGCCAGCTTCTTTGGCAATGAACGTTTGTGGCTTACCTAGTGAACCAAACTGAGAGACCATTTTGAAGGCTCAGGAAACCTTTGCAGGTGTTTTGAGTTGATTAGCTGATTGGCATGTCACCATATTCTAATTTGTTGAGATAGTGAATTGGTGGGTTTTTGTTAAATGTGAGCCAAAATCATCACAATTAAAAGAACCAAAGACTTAAACTACTTCAGTCTGTGTGCACTGAATTTATTTAATACACAAGTTTCACAATTTGAGTTGAATTACTGAAATAAATGAACTTTTCCATGACATTCTAATTTATTGAGATGCACCTGTATATATCTTTTGTTAAATATAGGTGTGCAACAATTATTGGCACACTTTTAGTCAATACTTTGTGCTACCTCCCTTTGCCAAGATAACAGCTCTGAGTCTTCTCCTATAATGCCTGATGAGGTTGGAGAATACATGGCAAGGGATCTGAGACCATTGCTCCATACAGAATCTCTCCAGATCCTTCAAATTTGAGGTCCATGCTGGTGGACTCTCCTCTTCAGTTCACCCCACAGGTTTTCTATGGGTTTCAAGTCAGGGGACTGGGATGGCCATGGCAGGACTTTGATTTTGTGGTCAGTAAACCATTTTCATGTTGATTTTGATGTATGTTTTGGATCATGCTGTTTAAGCTTTCTGGCAGAGACAGTCAGGCTCTCATTTAATATCTATTGATATTTGATAGAGTCCATGATGCCATGTATCCTAACAAAATGTCCAGGTCTTCTGGCAGAAAAACAGCCCCAAAACATTAAGGAGCCACCACCATATTTAACCGTGGGCATGAGGTACTTTTCCATATGGCTACCTCTCTGTGTGTGCCCAAACCACCTCTGGTGTTTATTGCCAAAAAGCTCTATTTTGATTTCATCTGACCATAGAACCTGATCCCATTTGAAGTTCCAGTAGTGTCTGGCAAACTGAAGACGCTTGAATTTGTTTTTGGATGAGAGTAGAGGCTTTTTTCTTGAAACCCTTCCAAACAACCTGTGGTGATGTAGGTGACTTCGGATTGTAGTTTTGGAGATTTTTTGGCAACTCGAACCATTCTCTTCACAGTGTGTTGAGACAATATAGATACACGTCCAATTCCAGTTCATATATATATATATATATATATATATATATATATATATATATATATATATATATATATATATATATATATATATATATATGAGAGCTGTATCGGATTTCTGCCAGACATATCGTTTGGTGTTGAGGCCAAATAATTCATCTGACCATAACATCTTTTTCCATGTGGCCTCAGAATCAGTCGTGGGTGGCTTTTTTCTTGTAACCCTCCCACACAAGCCGCATTTGTGGAAAATTTGTGATATTGTTGTCACATGCACACAATGACCACTCCTTTTCATAAATTTCTGCAACTGCTTCAGAGTTGCTGTAGGCCTCTTGGTAGTCTCTCTGACCAGTTTCCTCCTGGCTCTTTCATCCTGTTTGGAGTGATGTCCTGATCCAGGGAGGGTCTGTTTTGTACCAGATACCTTTTTTTGATACCTTCCACTTCTTAATAATAGACTTCACTGTGCTTCTAGGCATTGATAAAGCCTTTGAATTTCTTTTGTATCCATCTCCTGACTTGTGCCTTTCCACAACTTTATCCCAGAGATCTTTTGACAGTGCCTTGCCATAATTGATTGTTTGCTTCAGTTGCACTACAAAATGCTCCAGGAAAGCTCTTTTCATGCTGAGCTAATCAAAATGACTACAGCTGATCACAGTTGAAAGTCAAATGGCTTTGTGTGCCTTTGAGAAGGTTATTAGCTACACCTTATTGAGTTTACAAGTCATTTTTAGGAGGGGGGTGATCCTTTTTCCAACTCAGTGATTGTGGTTTTTAATCTTTTGATTTTTTTCTGACAAGTTGGTGTTATATCTTTCACTTGGATGTTATAAGTTGCACTGAGTAAATACAGCTGGATAAAACAAAAACTGTGTCCAGCTTCATTTCAGGCTGAAAAGCAACAAAATGTGATTATTTTAAAGGGGGTGATTCTTTTATACCCACCACATACATATATATATATATATATAAACATCAACTTCCAAAGACTAGATTTTTGTTTTATTCAGTATGCAAATATATACACATTTATTTAGATAAAATCCAATGTTCTTAAATATCTTAAATGAATCATTTTTGAAAATGTACCAAAAAATAAATACATACATCCTGTTCAAATATCAGCAATCAACTAGTGAATATTGATTGTGATATTGTTCTTTTATTAAATACCCTATTCCCCTGTAGTGTCTAGCCTTAATTATAATTTATTTGCTTTTTCTTATTTAAATAAGTGAAATAATGAATTGCATACCATCTCTGCCATTTTCTTCATCAGAGAGTAAGATCACAGCTGTGTAGCTCAGCTAGCCATGATTGAACATGAATACATTTGAAATTCTACTATAGTATTCATCCATACTGCTTTATTTGTCCTCCCTGCCTAGACAAGAAGCAGTCCATTTCACCGTGTCTGTCCATGAGACGGCTGTGATGCGAGTCCTGCCGGGAACATTAAGTGTGTGCATGTGCAGTGTGCTAATTCCCAACTGACAAAGACTCACTTCAAATGTATGAACTCATCTGGTGAGAGGAGAGGGAGGAAAAAAGTCTCTTTCAATTCCAGGTTAATGAAAAAAAAAAAATACAACTGGAAATGGAGGTTTTATGTATGAGGGAAAAGAGGAATATGTACACTGAGAAGTGGAGCACTCTGCGCTGGTCTTTATTCAAACAGCATTTTCTCATGAGAACCTGAACACATAAGTGGCAGTAGAAACCTAGGCTGGCCTTGGATCAGATACGACATTGCATGTGTTGAAAATGACATTGTATGTGCTACAGGAAAACAGAGAAACCTCCATTTTCAGTTGCAAATGGGATGACAGAGTAAATAATATTCCTTGCATCTGATGGTAGAATTAAATTTTCAATTTCTGTATATTCTATTTTTATGAGAATGTAAGGCTTCATATTTACCTTGGATTCAATCCTAACTTTTAACTTTTATCCTACCATTGAGAGTCCATTATTATTATTATTATTATTATTATTATTGTTGTTGTTGTTGTTATAGGCACCAATTTTCAAAAATGGTAGCTAACATAACATACGGTGCTGTGAAAAAGTATTTGCCCCCATCCTGCTTTCTTCTGTTTTTGTGTATATCATACTAAATTGTTTCAGATAAAATTAAGTCATTGCGAACATTTTGGCTATGACGTGTAGTGTTCTATGTGCGAATTGCATATAAATATATTATTTAGTCTCTTTAGTGACTGTGTGTTTGCTAACAGGAGAGTTATATACTGTAGCTTTGTGCAGGACTAATTTGCTCAGTTTTGTGCCATAACTTTGTGTGCTTGCCTGTTATCCATATATGCTACATAATCCTCCAAGTGGGAAAACATTCTGTCATAAACAAGATGGCTGATGTGTGTAGTGTGATACACAATGAGTAGCTGGTGCTGTATTCACAGTGTTCAGGAGTGTGCACAGCTACATACCAAATAAAAACATTTGTTTTTAGAAAGTCAGTAAGGAGTAGTGTTTCTTTTTCCGGTTGTTAAACATTCTTGTCTCCCAGGCAATTATGAATAAAAGATTAATAGTCTAGAAGCTAAATTTACTTATCCCAGGCACCTGTCAAAACTCCAAAGTACCCACATTGTATTCTGTACAACTGTAAATAATGTTTTATGTACAGTCTGTTTTCAAGAAAGCCAGTCACAGCATTATGGTAATTAAGCATAACTCTGGTTGAAGTCATTAATGTTGGACATATAGATTAGCCATAGTGACAGAAGCATTTGATATAGCCATATAAGTCATTATATCAAAGACCCGCAGGGCACAGAATAATAAGAACCACATCGGGTTCAGGATGAGCCTAATAGCTGAAGATGAGCTTAGAAAGTGGAGCTAACCCCTAGTTCTCACCTGTTCCTTGGCTTAGAATTAAAAGCTTAGCACAAGATTGAAAAGAGTAAGAACCTTACCTTGAAGAGCTTACCTTTGGTTGGGCTGGGGTTCATTTAATGGTTGAGTGAAACACAGTGAAATATAATAATAAAGAAAAGCTGTCTCGATAATATATAGGGTATGGATGTGTCATGTTAGTCAAGACATACATATATACATACTATACATACATACACACAAATATCTGTATCTGTTTAGTGCTCCACATATATCTGTATCTGCACAGATTTAAACTTTAAGTGGGCATAGCCAAAACCAGAAGGTTGTTTTTGTTTGTTTGTTTGTTTGTTTGTTTGTTTTTTTAATTCAGTTCTTGCTGTTATTGTTTTTTTGTAGCTATCTATAACAAGTTCTAAGAAATGATTGGTTTATTTCTCAAAATATAAAAAAAAAATAGTACTACAAACTCATTTAAACCACCCTGACCCTGACCAGGCAGTTACTAAGGATGAATGGATGAATACCAGAGGTGGAAACTCGAGTCTCTGACTTGGACTCGAGTCGCACTTAAGTCACAAAAAAAATTACTTGCGACTTGACTTGGACTCGAGAGCAACTGACTCGAGACTTGACTTGAAGACAGAGACTCGTGAAAAACACGAGTCATTTTGGTTTGGTATTCCCGATTATGTTCTCTCTTTATTACCCCACATGACAGCATCAAACATCACATTTTTCAATTCATTCCTCATTCATTTATTCCCTATCAGTATGTGCTGCAGCAGCAAATATCACAACAATTCATCTCTAAACACACCAAGCCAGCATTATTACATACACGCGTGACACATCTGAAGGTGCGTGTTCATCACCCGTCGGAAAAGTGCTGTTATATAAATGAACAACGAACAATAACAATATAGCCAAGTCTTACCTTGTGGTAATCTTCATGTCATTTAATTTGAAAATCAATCAATTCATCCAAAGGGAAGCTGCAGTGTTATACAGCTGTCAGGGGCTTGCTTGCTGTCCATTTTCAAGAAGTACAAATGTTTCCATGTCCTTTTCATATGTTTGTTTCCCCAAGTATTAGCTACCATATGCATGTAATATCCAAGTTTACCAAGTTAAATTGCATCTATACACGGGGGGTTTTGTTACCGCTGGCACTCACTGGAAGACTACCTTACCCATCATTGCTTGAGAACTACAGCAAACCAGGCAACTCAAACAGCTCAAATTACACAGCAGGTTTTTTTTCTCGTGGTGACAGTCTCTGCGTTCCAAATGGTATAAATCACCCTCCGAAGGGCACTTTGAAGGGAGAGTAATCAAGCTAGTCATGCTGTAAGATTGCGTCAAACTGAATTTCCAATAAAAATGACTTAAAAATTGAGAAATGACAAAAAAAGTAATATCTTTCCTGAATTTTCTATGAATGTCAGTTTTCTTGTAATTATAGGGAGAACTTTTGGATCAAATGTAAGAGTTTGAAAGTAATAGTTTTTTTGATTGTGTATAAAAATAAATTAATGATTTAAGTAAAACCATGTATGCTTTATTAGACAATTTTGAATAAATGAACAAGAAGTAATCAGTTTTAATATTTCAAAATTGATTTAGCCTCACACCGTTAATTACAATAACTAGCTGAAAGAACTATTACTAAAAATTAGAACAAAGACTTGAGACTTGACTTGGACCTCAGGGAGTTGTGAACATGTCTGATGAATACTGTAAATGCATTAATGTGAATGTGGTCTTTGTCTGTCCTGCTCAGTCACGCTGATGAACTTCACATCTGACTGCTCACCTGCACGAAAATAAAAACCTCCTGCTTGTTTTGGAGACTTTTTTTGTGTTGCATTTCATGAGATCCCAGTCCCAATACAAACCTCTATTCTCAACCAGAAAAAAAATAAATAAATAATAAAATGAACAGTGCGCACCTCTGTGGTTTGGGGTTCGAATCCCACCTCCGCCCTGTGTGCGCAGAGTTTGCATGTGTGAATGTGTGTGTGATTGTGCCCTGTGATGGGATGGCACCCCATCCAGTCTTTAGGATAGGCTCCAGGCTCCCCCACAACCCTGTGTAGGATAAGCCGTATGGAAAATGGATGGAATGGTGCACGTTATCCATTCAATCTAAATACTTTACTCAATTGCATCCCTAATCCATACATAAAGTCTCTGATCTATGAGAATTCATTCTTCTCACTCTCTCACACAGACACACACACATACACCTTTATAATGTCAGTGGTTTGTATTCCATGGCCATGTGTTATCCTGAAATTTCATTATTCCTATAATATATCTTAAACCTTGTTTTGTATGCTCGCTTATTCACAGATAAATGTTGAGCCGGATCTTTGTGACAGATTTAGCTCACAGAAATGTGACAAACCTGTTTATTTTATTTTTTTTATTTTTTGTATTATCATTATTGAACAATACAGTGCCTTGGTATTTGGTCCTGGATCGTATTTGTACATACTATGTGCTATATAAACAAATCAACCGCAGACATACACTATCATGAAATTCTTATACAATTATTCATGGCTTCTGAGTGCATTTATCCAAACTCTAATAAACCAGATGAGTTAATAAACTATAGCTGATCCCCATAAACCATATTCTTTCATAATGGAATTGAGTGTCTTTTGATTTAATACTAAATGTTATCAAATACATACACACAGTATCTCCATATCTGCTGTCAGCGCTGTTACTGTAATGACACCTCCTGTGTAAAATAGTGAATCATTACGAGTGACATTTTGAGGAAGAAACTATCAGTGTTGAGTAATGCATGTCCCAAGATCTCAATGATAAGAATGATGTGGGCCAAACTACTGCACGAACATAAAGGCGTATAAGCAGCTGCATTCGTGATTTCTAAATTTAGCTCCTGATTTTCTGCAAAATGTTTGCATAAAGAGACTCACTAATGGGAACCCCTTTTCAAATTGTATAACTGGTGATGAGTTTTATATACAGATTGCGCTGTCGGGTTTAAATAGCTTACTTATTCCAATTACAGTACATGCATACATTTTGTAAGTGTTTCAATTCAATCATGGCCTGCTCAGTTCCTGCTGTGCTTCCTCATAACAGCGAATCTCAATAATGACATGATAAGAATGATGCGGGCCAAACTATTGCACACACTTAAAGGTATACAATCAGTTGTGTTGATCTCTAAATTTTGTAAGGGACCTGCGGAGTTCCTGACGCATTTCCTCAGAATACCAAACATAGTAACCTGAATAGGATAATGTGTGCTTACTCTATATACTTCAAGTTTCTCATCCTAAAGCATTTTAGGCTTTAAAATAAAAAAAAAAAAAAAAGTCGATGGAGTAAATAATTAATTGTCTTTTTATGCCTAGATCATTTCATACCTGCCACCCTTCTTCTTACCCTATTTTGTCTGATTTATAATGTTTTATTATAATGTTGTACGTAATTGCTTGTAACAATGTCTACTCCTTTTACCCAATAGTTTGTAAAATAGTAACTGATTTAATTGAAGCTTTACGTGATAAACCTTCACAAAGATGCTAGAAGCATTTTTGTTATACTGTTCAAAAACTGATTGCATTGTACACTCTTGCTCTAAACAACCCCCTTTTACTCCATCCGAAAGATACTCACATCTCCCTTGAACTCGGAGAACTGCAGAGCCCGCTGAAACTGGCATGTTCCAGGAACCATCTGGAACCATTCAGTGAAACATCCCCTTGCGGAACGGTGCATCATCATGCTGGATGTGTCCATCCAAGTGTGGATAAACTGTAGCCACAAAAGGATAAACTTGCTCTGCAGTGAGGTCCAGACGTGCCATGCCGTTCAGATGTTCTTCAGAGTATATCAGGGACCTTAATGAGTGCCAGGAAAACATTCTTCACACCAAACACCACCACACTGAGCCCAAATGCCTGCAATATTGACACCAAACAGGATATCTGCATGGCTACTTGTGCCGAATTCTGATCCTTCCACAAATGTTGTTTTCAGTAGCATTAGATTTAAAATAGAAACAGCAGTGGGAGTTTATCATTTTTGGGCCTCATTTCTCAAGCTGGATATGGATGGATTAACTCGTAAATAGTTTGTACTTTTGCATTTGGACAAGCAATGTGGTAACTCGTATTAGATTTAAAAAAAAAAAAAAAGTATCCCACAAGAGCTCACTAATGTGAACCTCGCTTCAAATCATATAACTCTGGGTTTGTGAAACAGTTGTTTCAATTTAAAGATTTAATAAAAACAATTTATGAAAGCTATTCATATCAAATCTATAAATTAAGACAAATAAGACTAGTCATTCAATTCGGACAAAAGAAATGGCTCCCAATAACAGAAGGAAGCGTTAATATAGATTGGAGTCCAAAAGTCCAAAATACAACACTGAAAATTTGTTTGTTTGTTTGTTTGTTTGTTTTTCATTTACAATTGGAAATAAACAGAAAGTTGTTTTGAATTTTGAAATATTTAAATCAAAGAAAGTACACTGTCAAAATCTTGAATATTTAACATTCAGGATTCTGCATTATTTCTAGGTCCCTATTTAAATGTAAGCAAATTTGTGATATTGATCATATTAACTGCCTTGTACAAAAGGTCAGATTTTCTTTATGCCTAATCTCTTCTACTGAAGCATCTGTTCAGATGACACTGATGGATTTGATATAAAATGGATCATAAGGTTTTGCACAAACTGTGGAGTCCATA
Source organism: Cranoglanis bouderius (assembly GCA_023630585.1). Lineage (NCBI taxonomy): Eukaryota > Metazoa > Chordata > Actinopteri > Siluriformes > Cranoglanididae > Cranoglanis > Cranoglanis bouderius. The sequence goes on along the minus strand of CM042537.1, from coordinate 33,206,388 downwards.
AAGCAAAGAGGACATACCAAATATTAAGAAAGTCTGAAATTCATGTAAATATTTTTTTTAAAAATCTACTTTTCACTCAAGTTGTTGTCAATAATTTAATTTGTAACGAAAATTGTTGTATTAAATTAGAAAAGAATGCAAAATAGTTTTGTGGGCACCACTTAATGTAAACCAGCTATGCCATGGATACCCTTGGTAATTAATGGTTGATCAGAATTTATCAATGTGCGCACATAAGTGTGAAGAAAACCATAATTTCCAAAATGTTTGTAAATCTAGCAAAAAAAAAAAAAAGAAAAAGAGAAAAGAAAAAACTTTACTAAAAGATTGACAAATTGTCAAACACTTAGTTTCTATTTGGAAATTGGGAAAGCAATGACAAGCTCAGCCTATTTAGGAACTTTAAGCGAAGCCTCCTGCATGAAGCTTCCTCATGAAGCTGGTTGAGGAGATGCAAAGAGTGTCAAACTTCATCTAGAATACTAGTACAAATTTAAAATATATACGTTTTGATTTGTTTAACATTTTGGTGAGTGCATAATTCCATACGTTAATTCATAATGTTGACATGTTGCCATATTGGCATTATAGTATACAGTATGACCTTCTTTGGCTTATAAATTCTAATTTCATGATTATGTCATGTGAATATTTGATGTGAGAAATCAAATATACTTCAACCCAAATTGAAGAGACAGTTTTTCAAAGATGTGGTCAATTGTGTCAGATGTCAAATGAAAGAACTGATAATTCTATATGTCTTGATATAACACATTTGAGAAAGGTCTTCCATGTTATAGCTGTCAGCAGCTGAATATGTCTACTGGACATTCAGAAGCTGAATACATTTACTTAATGTATGCTTGGAGAGCAGTAAGGTTTAAATGTGTGTCTGTGTGTGTGTGCAGTGCTGTGAAAAATTATTTGCTGATTTCTTCTGTTTTTGTGTATACCTCATACTAATTTGCTTATGCAATTAAAACAAAATCTAAGATAAAAAGAAGGCAACCTGAGAAAACACAAAATACAGTTTTTAAATGATAATATTATTTACTGAAGCAAAAAAATCCAATACCAACTGGGCCTGTGTGAAAATGTATTTGCCCCCATAGTTAGCTTCCCATCTAATTCCAGCAGATGTTTTAGAATTATTAATTTCAAAATACAGATCAATTTGTGTATTCAAATATTCTATAAACTCTGGATCCCAAGGCTATCCTATCTGAAACTGCCATTTAGGGTGATTCTTCATGAATTTTGTAGTTTGTATGATAGGGATACCGCTGCATGATAAGAGATGACTATGCTGCAATATATACAATCTGTTATTTTGTTAAGCAGTTGTGCAGATATTAGAAAATAATCAGTATGTGAGTATGTTTGATGCATACCAGAGTAACATGAATATGATGCTGCTGCTGGGTTAAGATCCCTCCAGACATTTGATGAATTAAGGTCTTTCATAAATTCCTGTATCAACTTCCTAGCTTTGGTATGTGCAGAAGGAAGCCTCTTCTAAAGATGATGCACAAGAAAGCCTGCAAACAGTTTGTTGAAGACAAGCAGACTAAGGACATGGATTACTGGAACCATGTCCTGTGATCTGATGAGACCAAGATAAACTTATTTGGTTCAGATGGTGTCAAGCGTGTGTGGCAGCAACCAGGTGAGGAGTACAAAGACAAGTGTGTCTTGCCTACAGTCAAGCATGGTGGTGGGGGTGTCATGGTCTGGGGCTGCATGAGTGCTGCCGGCACTGGAGAGCTACAGTTCCTTGAGAGAACCATGAATGCCAATATGTACTGTGACATACTGAAGCAGAGCATGATCCCCTCCCTTCGGAAACTGGGCCACAGGGCAGTAGTCCAACATGATAACAACCCCAAACACACCTCCAAGATGACCACTGCCTTGCTAAAGAAGCTGAGGGTAAAGGTGAGGGACTGGCCAAGCATGTCTCCAGATCTAAACCCTATTGAGCATCTGTGGTGCATCCTCAAACGGAAGGTGGAGGAGCGCAAGGTCTCTAACATCCACCAGCTCTGTGATGTCGTCATGGAGGAGTGGAAGAGGACTCCAGTGGTAACCTGTGAAGCTCTGGTGAACTCCATGCCCAACAGGGTTAAGGCAGTGCTGGAAAATAATGGTGGCCACACACACACTTTGGGCCCAATTTGGACATTTTCACTTAGGGGTGTACTCACTTTTGTTGCCAGCAGTTTAGACATTAATGGCTGTGTGTTGAGTTATTTTGAGGGGACAGCAAATTTACACTGTTATACAAGCTGTACACTCACTACTTTACATTGTAGCAAAGTGTCATTTCTTCAGTGTTGTCCCATGAAAATATATAGTAAAATATTTACAAAAATGTGAGGGGTGTACTTACTTTTGTGAGATACATATATATATATATATATATATATATATATATATATATATATATATATATATATATATATATATATATATGTATGTATAGCCTATAATAGTTACAAGCAATAGCTAATCACCTGTCCCACATTACAATATGAACCTAATCATACAGGCTAACAGTAAGTAATACCAAGTGTATAAACTTTTTTTTTTATTTTTTTTTTTTATGAAAACAATATTGTTTGGATATTTGAATTTACTAAACGTTAAAAATGCAGGTGCTTGCACATCTCTGGTACTGCCACATTTCTGGGCTGCTGAATGTCTCCCTCACTTAGCTTGAGTGGTGGTCTAAACATGTGCTATTTTTTTTATGAAATTTTTTTTTGGAAGCATTAGCTTGGAGTGCTCGTTGTTTCTTCTCTCTTATTTTTTCCACGCCACCCTTTTTGCATCCTCTCCATTTCGTTGGAGAACAAAAATGGAATAGAAAGAGCTCAATGGGCCCCGGTTGCTCTCGACTTGACTGGAAACACTGTATTGTTTCGCTCGGACTCACTCAACTCACTCCCGCTCACTCGGCTCTCACTCTGCATGCGGAAGACGAGGATGTACTGACCAATCTTGGTCTGTAAAATGGATGTACAAATGTGTTCTGTTCAAGTTTTCACCGGGCTCACTCCAGTACAACGGTTGTATGGTATTCCGGCCGCGTTCACTTTGAGAACTATGAAAGAATAAAAAATGTTATATATCTTTTTTTTGTTTGTTTGTTTTTTTGCATGGTGCTGCGTTCGTTAATTTGACTGGCCGTTTGGGAAATCTCCCGACTTTCCCGACAGCCAGTCTGACCATGGCTGGACTAGACCCAACCAGGCCTGATTACCGCAAACCCTGTTCAATCAAATCTACACTTAAATAGAACTTTTTCAACATCATGAAGTTGGTTAAAAGGTCTTACCCAGTAACACACTATGCCAAAATTAAAAGAAATTCCAGAAATGATGAAGAAGGTGATTGAAATACATCACTCTGGGAAGGGTTACAAAGCTATTACAAAGGCTCTGGGACTCCAGAGAACCACAGTGAGAGCCATTATCTCCGAATGGAAAAACTTGGCACAGTAGTGAACCTTCCCAGAAGTGGCTGACCTCCCAAAATTCCTTCAAGAGCACAGAAACTACTCATCCAGGAAGTCACAAAAGACCCAAGGACAACATCAAAGGACCTACAGGCCCCTCTTGCATCAATAAAGGTCGCTGTTCATGACTCCACTATCAGAAAGACACTGGGCAAAAATGGCATCCATGGAAGAGTGGTGAGGTGAAAACCACTGCTAACCCAGAAGAACATTAAGGCTCGTCTGAATTTTGCCAAAACACACCTTGATGATCCTCAAACCATTCGGGATAATGTTCTGTAGATTGATGAGTAGAAAGTGGAACTGTTTAAAAGACAGGGGTCCCGTTTCATCTGGTGTAAACCACCCACCGAATTCCACAAAAAGAACATCATGCCTACGATCAAGCATGGTGGTGGAAGTGTGATGGTGTGGGGATGCTTTGCTGCTTCACGGCCTTGAGCAACTTGTAGTAATTGAGGGAAACATAAATTCTGCTCTCTACCAGAAAATCCTAAAGGAGAATGTCCGGTCTTCAGTCCGTAAGTTGAAACTCAAGTGCAACTGGATTATGGTGCAAGACAATGATCCAAGGCATAGGAGTAAATCCTAGTCTTAGAAGTAAGTGAAAGACGGATCTCCAGTTATCGGAAGCATTTGGTTGCAGTTATTGCTGCTAAAGGTGGCACAACCAGATTTTAAGTTTGAAGGGGCAGTTTGTTTTTCACATTGGTGATGAGTATTGGGTAACTTTTTTTTGCTTCAATAAAAATAAATAAATAAAAAACTGTATTGTGTGTTTACTCAGGTTGCATTTGTTTTATGTTGTATTTCGTCGAGATCTAAAAGTATTTAGTATGAGATGTACACAAAACACAAAAACAGAAGAAATCAGTGAAGAAAATAGTTTTTCATAGCACTGTATACACTAAATGAAGCACTAATGAGCATTTTCTTCTTCTATACATGACTGATTTTGGAAAGGATAATATATTAGATGAGTTTCCTTCTATGCATATCTATTAGCTTTGCATTTGTATCTACTATATGATCCTTATAATGGAGTGTTACCTTGCAGCAATACCTGATTAAAATGAAAAACACATTCTGAAATTGGTTATGGTTTATATTTCATTTGTTTTGCACTGCAGGGAATTAGCGTGACTATACAAATTGAGTATCATTTAATTTCTCTTGTTCACTGTAAAATACACCAGCAGAGATCAATAATTACCTACAAATCCTCATTCTCCATTTGTATGTGCAATTTAGACTCGTTTCATCTGGATTTGATTACAGTTCTAGAAGAAACAGTAGTAGCGCATTAACACAATACCCCACCCCGATTACCCACAACCACCGCCACTACCAACATCCTTTTAGATCAGAGGAAAATGAGAGTTGTCTCTCATATTCATTTTCTTTTACTGTGGGCATATTTCAATATATTTGCTGAAAGGGAGCAGGAATGCTGTTTGAGTATTATTAATTTAGTGATATGATGGAAATGATTACAGGCCCATTTTAAACATGCCTTTCCTCAGGGGAAGAATGGGAAATAGAAAGTGGCTGGGGGATATGAACACTAATCTGTCCCATGCAAGTGAATAATTTTACTCTACATTTGATACCACCCTTTTTTTAACAACATGGAGTTATCTTTTTTATTTGGCATAAAATAAGCTCATATTGTACTACTAGTTGTAATAGTTTTACTACTTTTTTTGGGGTTTTTTTTAAACTAATGTAGGGATCAGATTTAATACTGAGATGACTATATCTAGTTAATCTATGTATTCAATAAAAGCTTGAATTTGACTCCACTTGTTGTGTATATAAGGTGAAATCATGAGCATATTTTATTTAACCAACATTATGTGGAAATTTTGCCTAACATAACCTTGCTTAAGGGTGTGTAAAACATACATAAGCTACGCAGTGAATATCAGGCTTTGGTCAAGTTGTTGGTTAGCATAATATATATATATATATATATATATATATATATATATATATATATATATATATATATATATATATATATATATCCTAATCAATTCAGTTTGTAATTAATCCAGTTCAGTTTGTAATCAGATATCGGCTGTCATTAAAACAGAGAAGAGTACTTACAGACTGTGGACAAAAGTGGACAAAAGTGGACATTTTAAAATGGTTAAAGGACCTGATAAAAATATGGGAAATTTAACCAACAGAACACAGTTCACTGAATTATACAGTTTGTAGGAATAGGGGCTCCAAACTTTTCTATTTCAAATATCACTATATCCAAAGTTTACTATTACAACCCCAATTCCAAAAAAGTTGGGACGCTGCGTAAAATGTAAATAAAAATTGCAATTACAAAGATTGCAATGATTTGCAAATCTCATAAACCCATATGTTATTCAAAATAGAACATAGAAAACATATCAAATGTTTAAACTGAGGAAATGTTCCATTGTAAGGAAAAAATGAAGTAATTTTGAATTTGATGGCCGCAACACGTCTCAAAAAAGTTGGGACGGGGCAACAAAAGTAAGTGTTACTAAAAAGAAAAAGCTGGAGGAACATTTTGAAACTAATTAGGTTAACTGGCAACAGGTGAGTAACATGATTGGGTATAAAAAGAGTATCTTAGAGAGGCAGAGTCTCTCAGAAGTAAAGATGGGATGGAATCTGGATGGAAGCATATGTTTCAAAACCTGTATATACCTTTCAGCATTGATGGTGCCCTTCCAGATGTGCAAGCTGCCCATTCCATGGGCACTAATGCACCCCCATACCATCAGAGATGCAGGCTTTTGAACTGAGCGTTTTCTGTATCATGTTCACATATGGCTTCTTCTTTGCATGATAGAGATTTAACCAGCATTTGTGGATGGCACGGCGAACTGTGTTCACAGACAATGAGTTCTGGAGGTGTTTCTGAGCCCATGCAGTGATTTCCATTACAGAATCATGTCTGTTTCTAATGCAGTACTGTCTGAGGGCCCAGAGATCATGGGCATGCAGTATTGATTTTCACCCTTGTCTCTTGCGCACAGAGATTTCTCCAGATTCTCGGAATCTTTTGATGATATTATGTACTGTAGATGATGAGATATTCATATTTCCTCAGTTAAACATTTTGATATGTTTTCTGTGTTCTGTTGAATAACATATGGGTTTATGAGAATTGCAAATCATTGCATTCTGTTTTTATTTACATTTTACTCAGCATCCCAACTTTTTTGGAATTGGGGTTGTATTTTCAAATAATTACCACTGAACAAACAACATAAACCACCCATTGTTTAAGATGAAGGATGGCCTAATTAAAATGCTGGACATCAGAGACATTGCTTCCTTGACCATACTATAAGTAAAAACCACTTAATTGTTATAAATATAACAAAATAAGCACTTCTCTAACCACCTGCTAGAAATTAAATGAACTCCTTAATCACAGTTTCTCTCCATCTGATAATAACTCATGATGGAATAATATTATTCCTGTGTTATCAACACAATTAACACTAAACCTTTTAAGTTTTCAGCATGAACTCAGAGATGAGTAACCAGCCTGGGACAGTTATTCAGTAACAGCTTTACATAACCAAAGAAAAAAAAAAAAGAAATGTAAAATGGCATTCTAGATCATTGTTACTTTCAGTATATCCAACTGAAACAAGCTGTAAAGAAAAGCATAAACATCAGAAACTTCCAGAACTGCTGTCAACATCTGTACTTAAAGTTACACTTCCTCAAATCACAAAAACATGTGTAGTATCTTAGCGCACAAGCAACATCCCAGGAAACCATACCTCCTTGAATTCTCACTCAGCAGACACTGAGGAGCCACTTAATTACTGCCTGTTTGCTCCTGCCTTATCTTGCAACAATAGGGCAAGTGTTAGATACATCCCTGACCCAGGACGAACCTACATCCTTGAACCATCCAAGCTATAAATCCAAGATTTTGTCAAGATTGGTACCAGCAAGTCTGGGTTGTGGATAAACAAGAGACACTGTTGAGTAACACTAATGGCCTTGGAAGAAGGCATCTGGCTGAAGAAGTCACACCAAAGCCATAATTCACCCCATGGAATTCCACAAGCGGGGTGAGAAGCAAACCAATACCCCGGACCACAGTGCAGGATCACTGGACTTTGAGTTCATTTCACACCATAAAAGACACAGATTCTGCAAACACCTTTCCTGACCTAATTTCTTTGGCTCACCCACTGGAGTACGTGGCATCGCCACATCAGTTTAACTACACGCCTTTTAATGCGGAGTCAGGCAGAGTCAGCGGAGAACCTCCAGAGTCATTAGAGAATTTTCCCCAATCAACATCTTCAAGGAGATAACATCTGCTTGAGGCATCAGCCTAGAACCGCCGCCATCCATTCCATTCATCGTTCCGATTGGTCTTCCAATATGCCACTCAAACGCTGACCAGACTACTGACGAATGACTATCGCAGGATTCCCTTCAGCATAACGATGTACACGTGCATCTCAGTAAATTAGAATGTCGTGGAAAAGTTCATTTATTTCAGTAATTCAACTGAAATTGTGAAAATCGTGTATTAAATAAATTCAGTCCACACAGACTGAAGTAGTTTAAGTCTTTGGTCCTTTTAATTGTGATGATTTTGGCTCACATTTAACAAAAACCCACCAATTCACTATCTCAACAAATTAGAATACTTCATAAGACCAATAAAAAAAAAAACATTTTTAGTGAATTGTTGGCCTTCTGGAAAGTATGTTCATTTACTGTACATGTACCCAATACTTGGTAGGGGCTCCTTTTGCTTTAATTACTGCCTCAATTCGGCGTGGCATGGAGGTGATCAGTTTGTGGCACTGCTGAGGTGGTATGGAAGCCCAGGTTTCTTTGACAGTGGCCTTCAGCTCATCTGCATTTTTTGGTCTCATGTTTCTCATTTTCCTCTTGACAATACCCCATAGATTTTCTATGGGGTTCAGGTGTGGTGAGTTTGCTGGCCAGTCAAGCACACCAACACCATGGTCATTTAACCAACTTTTGGTGCTTTTGGCAGTGTGGGCAGGTGCCAAATCCTGCGGGAAAATGAAATCAGCATCTTCAAAAAGCTGGTCAGCAGAAGGAAGCATGAAATGCTCCAAAATTTCTTGGTAAACAGGTGCAGTGACTTTGGTTTTCCAAAAACACAATGGACCAACACCAGCAGATGACATTGCACCCCAAATCATCACAGACTGTGGAAACTTAACGCTGGACTTCAAGCAACTTGGGCTATGAGCTTCTCCACCCTTCCTCCAGACTCTAGGACCTTGGTTTCCAAATGAAATACAAAACTTGCTCTCATCTGAAAAGAGGATATTGGACCACTGGGCAACAGTCCAGTTCTTCTTCTCGTTAGCCCAGGTAAGACGTCTCTGACGTTGTCTGTGGTTCAGGAGTGGCTTAACAAGAGGAATACGACAACTGTAGCCAAATTCCTTGACACGTCTGTGTGTGGTGGCTCTTGATGCCTTCACCCCAGCCTCAGTCCATTCCTTGTGAAGTTCACTCAAATTCTTGAATCGATTTTGCTTGACAATCCTCATAAGGCTGCGGTTCTCTCGGTTGGTTGTGCATCTTTTTCTTCCACACTTTTTCCTTCCACTCAACTTTCTGTTAACATGCTTGGATACAGCACTCTGTGAACAGCCAGCTTCTTTGGCAATGAATGTTTGTGGCTTACTTAGTGAACCAAACTGAGAGACCATTTTGAAAGCTCAGGAAACCTTTGCAGGTGTTTTGAGTTGATTAGCTGATTGCATTTCACCATATTCTAATTTGTTGAGATAGTGAATTGGTGGGTTTTTGTTAAATGGGAGCCAAAATCATCACAATTAAAAGAACCAAAGACTTAAACTACTTCAGTCTGTGTGCATTGAATTTATTTAATACACGAGTTTCACAATTTAAGTTGAATTACTGAAATAAATGAACTTTTCCATGACATTCTAATTTAGTGAGATGCACCTATAATGAGGGAATCCCCATTTGGAAAAAACAATTCAACAGGCAAGTGCGGTACCTCCCGATTCAAGCTAAACTGGTGCATATAATATTAAGTTTAAAGCCCTTCTAAAGGAAGCAAAACTAAATCAATAAGTTGATGGTTCGTTCAGGTCATGGTCTGTGAAATAGCATACAGTACTAGATACTTGTGTGCGTGTGTGTGTTTGTGTTAAATTAGTTTCTGTGTCGTAGAATAATTTAATAAAGTCTTGCATATTCTTAAAGACGCGTGTCTTATTGCTTTACAAGTCTACTGCCTTGAGCTGCCGATCTTGTTACTTTGCTCTTATTATAGTATTTCACTATATTTAGGATATTATTGCCAGGGAGGTAATATCTAATGCATAATTAATAAATACACTAATTTCAACTTATCACTGGACAAATAGTTGATCAGAAATATTAAATTAGCCAAATTTCCCCTTCCGATCTGATCTGCTAGTCTCTCCTACATATTTGGTGGAAAATTCAACAACTTAATCTAAACAGCTAATTTCCTCTACACATGTTAGGACAAATAAGCAGTATAAAATTCATATTATTTGAAAAGGGTACAATATTACCCCCAACTGAGAAATAGGCTGCTGTCATAAAGGGTCAACTATCTCACATCTCACAGTGCCATGGCCTCCGAACTGTAGAATGCCCTACCATTTCTCTCAGTGACTGCACTTCAATGATTTGCTTCTTTCAAGTCCTTCACTTCTCATGATAGAACTATTATCTTCCTACTCCTTAAAACCTTTTTTTTACCTATTACTCTTCACTCTTTTGCCCTGCTCTCAGACATGTAACTTACTTCCCACTGTGCACTTGTAATTACTTGATCATTTTTTTAGATAGTTAATCATATTTATTTCACATTAAATTAAATGCAAATGAAATCAGTGAATAGTATTTTTTTTAGACAATCAATGCCTTGGTGTGTCTCAGTGGAATTGGAGTTAAATCTGTAAATGCAATCTTCGCCCTTTTCTCTTTTGTGGGTAACCAAACATGAAAAATCTAAACTCTCTCCCCAGTTCATTAATACTAATTATAATACTAATACAATACTCTATTCGAGATCATGGTGAGCATTATTCGTGTGGTACTAGTCTCATTTTAACAGGTAGTTATACAGTATATGTGAGCTATGCTATGTTATGTATGTGAAAGTGATGTAATATTGAGCATTGTATTTAATGTAAAAGAACATTTGATGGACAGTGCTACATGAAAAGTCTAAATTTGCCAGCTATTGAGGGTTCAGTATTTATATTGTGATTACTATACCTGGTTCACCCATTACCCTGACCACTATAAAAATGATATTGAAAAGGGAGAAATAAATGGATACTCTATGCCATTTGTTAAAGGCAATATATGCGTTTTCATTGTGACACACACACTAAGCCTCAGTGTGAAAGCCTTTAAGTATAAGCCCTTTTTGTTGGACGATGAGGACAATATAAAGAAAGCAGCAACAGTGTTTGATTGAATGACCTTGGAAAAAGGAGGGCATGTCAAGTGTTTTTTTTTTTTTTTGTTTGTTTGTTTTTTTTTTTAAACCACTATGGTGCATGAATTTAGACGAGATAATCTGAACACTGATAATCTTGTATTGGCCATTTTTTATGAAGGAGGTCATATCTCTTGTTTAGTAGACCTCAAATACATTGAATATGAGATGACATTTTACACTGGCTTTCTTAAAAAAAAAAAAAAAAAAAAATAGCTGACATAGCTGCTATGCTCTTGCTGCCTACTATATAATATTATCTGGTTTTAAGTCATTTATTTTAAAATCCCTATATGTTCATTCTTCACGTTATACCTTATAGAAGGCCTCTATAAGTGAGCTTACTTTGGGTAGAAGGAATGGCAATGCTATGGGTTGCTAGGCAATGGCATCTCTTTATAGACTTCACAGACTTTCATAACTTTTTTCTCTTTTTTTTTCCATTTTGCTTCTCTGATTAGTCTGATTAGTGAAGTGATGATATGGCTTGTTAAGTCAAAGAAAACTAAATGATCGGACGGAAACGTATTACAAGATATATTTTAGCACCATTCAGTCAAGTTAGTTGTTTAGTTTTATTTAACTGAAACTTCACAAAGTTTAGTTGAAGACCTAGGTTGTAGGCATGGAGCTTTATTAAGCAAGGCTCAGTTTTGTCCCTGCCTGCATCCAAAGATCTAAAAGGGAACAAAATCTACAGTCTAACAAATTGGCATCTTAAGAATAGGATTTGACTGGGATGCTGTGAATGCGTTTCCAGCAGGAAACTGAAAGCTCACATAACTCTGAGGTGGGCCATCTGTCCTCCTTCCTTCCCGCTGTGGAACATTTCAAAGCTCTCAGGCCATATATTAAAAACCTGTAAAATCCTGTAACAAGTAAAGTAAAGTTGGTTTTAAATAGAGACTGCAAGCAGGTTTTGGGTGGATATTATACTGCATGGACAATAATTATTAAGCACTTAAATCTATGTTGGCTGTAAGAAGAATTTCTGCTTTTGCTCCATGTTTATAACTTCAGAGTTAATGAACACTACTATTTGAAAACATGCTTATGCTCAATGAAACGTGGCAGCAACTGAGTTAAATATCCTGACATTTCATAGATAAAATGTCCTATGCAACTGTCAATTGAAGGGAAAGGGTACTCTGTTTTTAGTGGCAATCATTACTTTGAATCCTTGATAAATTATGGTCCTAATAATGTTAATTTGCCCTCAACAAACAAACATAAACGCTTGAACTAAATGAATGCACTCACTGAATGAATGTACATTGTGCATTTTTATCCATAAAAAAATATATAATTCTATAATATCAAATATGTGCATTTACTTCTTTTTTTCCTCTATATGGTCTTTTGCTTGTTAAGATTTCTAAGCTCTTCTGTGCTAATGGCATGGTCATATATACTGTAATTACACTATGTTCAAAGCAATCTATTTTATGTCCCCCTTAAGACTAGACAGGTCCTGGCCTCTCACGCCTCACTGAGTGATCAAAACAGCCTGGTCAGCATCTTGTATGCTGTTATTGTATTCAACATATGTCCACTTTGTAGTCTATTTTTAGTATATTCATAAGTTCAGGAATGCCCTTATTGCCCCCTACATACTATAACTCATATACGTTGAATCAAAATGGTGCATCCCACAACATTAAAGATGCACAGTATACAGATATAAGTTAATGAAGTGCAAATACACAACAGTGTTAGATGAGGGCAAAATATAAAATAAATGCCCAGGAACATTATAGAAACAGGACAGCCCAAGCTAAGAAGACTACTATTCTTCTGCAATGGCACTATCTGTATCTGTATCAACATTAGCACCAAAGCTACAAATATTCAGTTTTTCACAATTCCACATACACTGCCCTCCACTAATATTGGCACCCTTGGTAAATATGAGCGAACAAGGCTGTGAAAAATTGTCTTTATTGTTTAACCCTTTGATCTTTTGTTAAAATAAATTTTAAAAAAAATACTCTGCTCTCATGGATATCAAACAATTGCAAACAAAACACAGGTTTATCCAAAAATATATATCTTCGTTAAATATAGGTGTGCAACAATTATTGGCACCCCTATAAATTCATATGAGAAAAATATATTTGACGTGTATTCCCACTGATATTTTACATTTTACTTAGTACACCTGGAAACAGGGAACAAGATAGAACAGAACACTAGGAACAGGAAAGTTGTACAGCAGGTACAGTACCACACACACATCTGTTTGCAAATATAAACATTTTGGGACCACACAGACACTGCATTGTTAACTCCCAGGGATGAACAAACTTTGGTTGGAAAAGGTTCAACTGAAACCCAAGACAACAACTGGTCAAGAAGTTGAAGGCATCAGGTACAAAATATGTACATCCACTATTACGAAAATTACCATAGCCTGAAAGGCTGTTATGCAAGGAAGATGCCCATATTCCAAGACTACATAAAGAAAACCAGAAAGAAGTCTGGATGTGATCACTAGGCTTTTGGAGGCGTGAGTGTTGTCTGGTCAGATGAAGAAAAATTTATGTTTGGCCATAATGATCAGCTCTATGTACTGTATATAGTAAAAAGGGTGAGGCTTTTAACCCTGAGAGCACCGTACCGTAACTGTGAATCATGGGGGTGGCAGCATCATGTGGTGGGGGTGTTTTGCTGGAAAAGGGACTGGTGCACCTCAGGAAACACATGGCATCATGAGGAAGGAGGATTATCTAGAAATAACTCCTCAAGACATCAGCCAGAAATTTAAAACTTGCTTGCAACTCGGTTACAACAGGACAATGATCCTAAGCAAACCTCCAAAATTCTAACAAAATGGCTTAAAGACAACAAAGTGAAAGTATTTGGATTGGCCTTCACAGTGGACTTTTGTGGACTGAATTGAAAAAGCATGTTTGAGCGGAACGTCCACAAACCTGACTGGGTTACACCAGTTCTGTCAGGAGGAGGCTACTCAGACTGTCTGATTCAAGTTAAAGTAATTACAGGGCAATGTCACCAAATGCTAACAAACTGTATGTAAACATTTTAACCATTAAAAATCTGATATACTAAATATAATCTGAAATACATTTCTCTCTTTAGCGGTCATTTTGAAATGACTAAATACCTTGATTGACACAGGAAATGTATGTTAACATGAACACAGGCACCTTTCATTTGCGTCTAGAAAATTCAATCAGGACTGGTAAAAAATGACTACATTTTGTGGATGAAATGTGTTGTTAAATTCAATGCGATGCACAGCATTAAATAAAAACAAGAGATAATAATAGAAAGCTTAAATTCATATATTAAAATAATGATGATAATAAGGCAAAGCGTGTAAATAAATAGTAATAGGAGCAGAATATATGCAAATCCATCACAGATTATAGTCATGATCATTCATTAACTTGCCATATTTGCAATTTTATCTCAGTTTAGGAAGCTTGAACTACATGCACTTGTTAAAAGAAAACATGTTTTAGTCTCTTTTGACATTAGACATTTGATTAACAGGAACTGACAGTCATAAATTGAACTGAGCATTAGTGTTTATTCAGGTGGGGCAGCAAAGTCAAACAGCTTGTATAGTATTTGATGATACTTTTAACTAAGGCAAAATAATCTTTACATTATAAAAGATTAATGACTTTCTGTAAAGGGTTGATGGTGTTTTTTTTTTTTTTTCATATTACATGGTGTGAATAATACTGTATGTCTTCATAATGCTGGCACATGTATTGGATTTTATTTGATAGCTTACTAATAAATATAATGAGTTACTAGAGTAAGGTAGTTTTGCAGCATTTTTTCCCCAAGGGGCCAAATTTACTTTCAGATAATGTGACCTCCCATTAATTCTCCATGGACCATATACACCCCCATAAAAGCAGTCAGTCTTGGTGAAGTCTTGCCAAGTATTGCACTGGCTAATCCTTTTCCTGTTTCTGACCAGCATTTTCTGACCCTGTTTCTCATCCTTGTTATCGCCAAAGCCAGATGTGCTCCATCTCTTTAAAACAAAAATAAATAAATAAAAAATAAACAAATAAATAAACAATAAATAAGGATCATTTTTCTGGCATCCATCTCATCTTATTTTAATCATTGGCTTAAAGTGGATTATTTATGAAGTAGAGGCTGGGGCTAATTTATTTTCTAGCTCCAACTGTAGATTCACAAATAGATTGATAATCTTTCAGATACACCCGAAATACATCATCAGCAGTGATTGAGAGGGCACACATAAACTACAATTGGGAGTGTAATAAATCGGGTGGTGGGTGGAGGTGGATTACTTTCTCAATCACTATTTTTTTTCAAAAATGCCTTTAGAGGAGAAAAAGTAAATAGATCAAGCATACATTAACCAATCATAGTACAGATTAGATGAAGGGACAAACAGCAGAACCATAACTTGTGTATGGATTGAATAAAAGAGTGAGCTAACAGTGTGCGCTGATTTTCTGTTCACCGTGCTTGCTATTTGGAAGAGACATGGCATGGTTACAGATCTGAAATCTTTGAATTAAGAAAATAGAGATGTATGCAAGAGACTGGATTTCATGGACATGAACATCCTTGCAACTCAACTGAATATGATTCGTCTGGACTGCACATTCAGTAAAGGGAAAGCAGACAAAGTGATGCCGGTATCATCAGTACAATACAAACTGTATATATACACACAGTGGGGGAAAAAGTATTTGATCCCCTGCTGATTTTGTACGTTTGCCCACTAACAAAGAAATGATCAGTCTATAATTTTAATGGTAGGTGTATTTTAACAGTGAGAGACAGAATAACAACAAAAAAAAATCCAGAAAAATGCATTTCAAAAAAGTTATGAACTGATTTGCATTTTAATGAGGGAAATAAGTATTTGACCCCTTCGACTTGGTGGCAAAACCCTTGTTGGCAATCACAGAGGTCAGACGTTTCTTGTAGTTGGCCACCAGGTTTGCACACATCTCAGGAGGGATTTTGTCCCACTCCTCTTTGCAGATCCTCTCCAAGTCATTAAGGTCATTTTCAATGCCCTGGCTGAGGGAAGGAGTTTCTCACCCAAGATTTGACGGTACATGGCACCGTCCATCAACCTCCATGTGTGACGGTGGGGATGGTGTTATGACTTGGGGTCATAGGCAGCATTCCCCCTCCTCCAAACACAGCGAGTTGAGTTGATGCCAAAGAGATCTGACCACACCTGACCACAACACTTTCACCCAGTTCTCCTCTGAATCATTCAGGTAAACTTCAGACGGGCCTGTACATGTGCTTTCTTGAGCAGGGGGACCTTGCGGGCGCTGCAGGATTTCAGTCCTTCACAGCGTAGTGTGTTACCAATTGTTTTCTTGGTGACCATGGCCCCAGCTGCCTTGAGATCATTAACAAGATCCTCCCGTGTAGTTTTGGGCTGATTCCTCACCATTCTCATGATCATTGAAACTCCACGAGATGAGATCTTGCATGGAGCCCCAGACTGAGGGAGACTGACAGTTTCTTCCATTTGCGAATCATCGCACCAACTGTTGTCACCTTCTCACCAAGCTGCTTGGCGATGGTCTTGTAGCCCATTCCAGCCTTGTGTAGGTCTACAATCTTGTCCCTGACATCCTTGGACAGCTCTTTGGTCTTGGCCATGGTGGAGAGTTTGGAATCTGATTGATTGATTCCTTCTGTGATTGATTGCTCCTAATCTCAGCTCATTACCTGTGTAAAAGACACCTGGGAGCCAGAAATCTTGCTGATTGTTAGGGGGTCAAATACTTATTTCCTTCATTAAAATGCAAATCAATTTATAACTTTTTTGAAATGCGTTTTTCTGGATTTTTTGTTGTTATTCTGTCTCTCACTGTTAAAATACACCTACCATTAAAATTATAGACTGATCATTTCTTTGTCAGTGGGCAAACATACAAAATCAGCAGGGGATCAAATACTTTTTTCCTCCACTGTATATATACAGGTGCATCTCAATAAATTAGAATTCCATGGAAAAGTTCGTTTATTTCAGTAATTCAACTCAAATTGTGAAACTCGTGTATTAAATAAATTCAATGCCACAGACTGAAGTAGTTTAAGTCTTTGGTTCTTTTAATTGTGATGATTTTGGCTCACATTTAACAAAAACTCACCAATTCACTATCTCAACAAATTAGAATATGGTGACATGCCAATCAGCTAATCAACTCAAAACACCTGCAAAGGTTTCCTGAGCCTTCAAAATGGTCTCTCAGTTTGGTTCACTAGGTAAGCCACAAACATTCACTGCCAAAGAAGCTGGCTGTTCACAGAGTGCTGTATCCAAGCATGTTAACAGAAAGTTGAGTGGAAGGAAAAATTGTGGAAGAAAAAGATGCACAACCAACCGAGAGAACCGCAGCCTTATGAGGATTGTCAAGCAAAATCGATTCAAGAATTTGAGTGAACTTCACAAGGAATGGACTGAGGCTGGGGTCAAGGCATCAAGAGCCACCACACACAGACGTGTCAAGGAATTTGGCTACAGTTGTCGTATTCCTCTTGTTAAGCCACTCCTGAACCACAGACAACATCAGAGGCGTCTTACCTGGGCTAAGGAGAAGAAGAACTGGACTGTTGACCAGTGGTCCAAAGTCCTCTTTTCAGATGGGAGCAAGTTTTGTATTTCATTTGGAAACCAAGGTCCTAGAGTCTGGAGGAAGGGTGGAGAAGCTCATAGCCCAAGTTGCTTGAAGTCCAGTGTTAAGTTTCCACAGTCTGTGATGATTTGGGGTGCAATGTCATCCGCTGGTGTTGGTCCATTGTGTTTTTTGAAAACCAAAGTCACTGCACCCGTTTACCAAGAAATTTTGGAGCACTTCATGCTTCCTTCAGCTGACCAGCTTTTTGAAGATGCTGATTTCATTTTCCAGCAGGATTTGGCACCTGCCCACACTGCCAAAAGCACCAAAAGTTGGTTAAATGACCATGGTGTTGGTGGGCTTGACTGGCCAGCAAACTCACCACACCTGAACCCCATAGAGAATCTATGGGGTATTGTCAAGAGGAAAATGAGAAACAAGAAACCAAAAAATGCAGATGAGCTGAAGGCCACTGTCAAAGAAACCTGGGCTTCCATACCACCTCAGCAGTGCCACAAACTGATCACCTCCATGCCACGCCGAATTGAGGCAGCAATTAAAGCAAAAGGAGCCCCTACCAAGTATTGAGTACACGTACAGTAAATGAACATACTTTCCAGAAGGCCAACAATTCACTAAAAATGTTTTTTTTATTGGTCTTATGAAGTATTCTAATTTGTTGAGATAGTGAATTGGTGGGTTTTTGTTAAATGTGAGCCAAAATCATCACAATGAAAAGAACCAAAGACTTAAACTACTTCAGTCTGTGTGCACTGAATTTATTTAATACACGAGTTTCACAATTTGAGTTGAATTACTGAAATAAACCACCTTTTCCACGGCATTCTAATTTATTGAGATGCACCTGTACGTGTGTGTGTGTGTATATATATATATAAATATACATTATATAGCATGTTATAGCAGCCAACATCCTTATGTATAAAATTAAACTCAACTGATTTATCATTGCACTGTGACCATAGTTGGTTTAGAAAGGAGAAAATGAGCCAAGACAAATGTAAAAACTGGATTCCATGCAAAACCTTATGATCCATTTTAGATCAAATCCATCGGAGTGTCGTCTGAACACATGCTTCATTAGAAGAAATTAGACATGAGGGAAATCAAGATATTGAACATTTACTGTCTTTGTTTTAAATATTTCTAAATTCCAGAACCTTCTGTTTATTTCCGATGCCAAAACTCCTATTCAAGCATGCCAGTGTTTAAACGCATCAGTATTGATTTTAATGGCAGATAATTATCACAAGACAACATTGTGACGACATGTCACATGACATGCATTGTGAAGGGCAACGCTTCATTAGCTGTAAATATCTACTTGACCACCTTCATTGTGAAACATCTCTCTCTCTCTCTCTCTCTCTCTCTCTCTCTCTCTCTCTCTCTCTCTTTTCCTTTTTTTGGAAACAAGACATAAATATTTGAACTAGATACAGTGCCCTTCGCTAATATTGGCACCCTTGATAAATATGAGCAAATAAGGCTGTGAAAAATTGTCTTAATTATTTAACCTTTCGATCTTTTGTTGAAAAAAAAAATCCTTGCCATGTATTCTCCATCCTCATCAGGCATTATAGGAGAAGACGCTGTAGATATATATATATATATATATATATATATATATATATATATATATATATATATATATATATATATATATATATTATTTTTTTTTTCTCTCGGATTGATCAGATAATGAATATATAGATACAAATGCAGATATCAATAGGAGGCACACTCTTTTTCCCTTTTTTTGTTTGTTTTATAAATAATGGAATGCTGCCCATAAATCTGGGATTGTACAGAATGCAACAAAAAAAGAAGAAAAAAAAAACGCACCCACTCAGGAGGTATGAGTGAGTGATCAGATATGAAGCTCATGGAACAAAAACAGAGAGCATTCATTAATGTAAATGCAGTGGTGCATAATGGATCTACAAAATCCATTAACTAATGCTTAGTACTTGTCTGGTCAGTGTCATGCTGGTTTCAATAATTCTACTTTTTTGTTTATTTGTTAGAAAATATCATTGGCAGGAACACAAAAAACAAATAAAATAGTAATTGTATAAGCGGGATTAAAAAGCAGTAGCTACTGCACACAAGTGTCGTTGAGACCAATTATGAGCTCAAGTGAGTCATACAGATATGAATATTTGAAGCACTAAACAAATACAGATAAGGTCACAGTGTTACACTGTGAAGTCTCAATACTCAGACATGTACAGTTTGTGTTTGTTTTGTGTGTGTGTGTCTCTTGTGAATAGTCTGTTCCATGTCCCAAGAGGTCCAGGCCATGTGGAAGTCATTCCAGTTCATCTGATCCTTGTTTGCTGTCTCCATGGGCATCGTTCAGTTGTGACATCATCAGATGGAGACTTTAATGCTGACTTAATAACATAAAAAGTCCAATAATATCTTAATTAATAAGTGAACACCACAATGTCATAATTACAACTCAGGAAGTTGCAATTATCCATGAACCTTTCCTTTCTGAGATGGGGGTGTGTCAATAGCAAAACATATTGGTGGCCAGTAATATGAATGCGACGTGTTCAGCAGGCAGTAATATATACTGTAAGTGGTAATTTTACATGTTAACTGTTCAGTCTTTTTTTTTTTTCTTTCAGTAAATCAAAATAAACTTCTTGCTGTTGAGGATACAAAAAAAGAAACAAATAAAAACAAAATACATGTTCTCACGCTTGAATTATTTCCATCCTTTTTTATCTCCATATTTTATTCATTTATTTAGTTTTGACCAAAACTATTCGAGCATTCACCACATCATAATCACCACCTCTGAACTCGTACACACAAATGTATGCAGAGGACTTGAAGGTAGCATACGAGTCTGCTGGAGTGGGTGGAACAGCTTTTCATACACATACAGTATGCTACAGAGCTTTCTAATGTTAAAAAAGAATAATTTCAATTATTTCAATAAATTATTTCAATAAAATGTACTATATGGGTATGATGGCCCCAATTATCAGGGATAAACCTGTCTGCTTAGATAATAACCCTTCAAATCTGAATACGAGTGATACTTATTCAGGGATGAATAGCAAGTCTCTTGCCAGAAACCACATGTAACATTCAAATGAAGCCTGTTCTGTTTGCAGGTGTTTTTTTTTTTTTTTTTTTTTTTTTTTTTACATTTTCAAATCAAATAGAAATGTGCGGTTATTATGTGTTTACATTTGTGTTGGGCTCTGCTGTTTGTCTTCACAGTTTTAGATGTTGGATTGTTTTTTTAGATGATTGTAAAAGCCATGTTGTAAGAAAATAACTTTAAAAGGTCACATCAAATGGCAAGCACACACTAAACTAATAGTAGGAATATGCATTATGAATAATGAATAATGCATTACCTAAAAATATATTTATTTACTATACATGTTTCTTATATGTCATGCCACTTTAAATGCATTTAATACATTTGTAATTGGTTTGGTTTTGTGTGTGTGTGTGTGTGTGTGTGTATATATATATATATATATATATATATATATTATACACAATATATTATACAATACATATATAAGTTCTGTGTTGTCATCTATATTTTTCATTAAAGGTTGACAGAGATCTGTGTTCACTGTTTTAGGCTTAGAAATATACAGGATGGATAGATAGATAGATAGAGCTGAACAGATATAATGACATACTGTATAAGACACATACATGTTAATGATGTTACTATATAACATCATTAGCCTGTGTTGTGCGATTCTATTTATTAACATTTGAATAGACACAAATGAAGATTAAATGCAAACTTGAGGTTTTTTCCCCTGTGCAAAATGTCCAGTCAATTTCATACAGTATGACTGACTTTCCATATGATTGCATGAACAGATGCTCTTTTAAGCCCTGTCAGTTTCTCATGCTCAGATATCTAGGGATTCACTTCTGCTTAAAAATATTAAAAAACAGATGTTTCTCATTATAATTGACGTGCATTAAAACTTAAAGAATACTAATCAGTATATTTTTGAAACATTTCCTTTAGATATATGTTGGAGATGTGATTTTTGTTTTTTCCTTTTTTCATTAACTCCAAAATCTATCAAAATGATCACAAAATGAAACTCCATCCAAACAGAAGGGGGGGAAAAATCAAACAAACATCGCTATTTCTATAAATTATGAGTGAGATTTCTTGGTTTGGATACAAGGGGGAAAAAAACTGTTGTTGATGAAGCAGTTGGTTCTCACAGACTACAACCACTCTGGGTGTAATTCCATGTTTCCTGAAAATTGTGAAATTAATTTCAGTAAGCCATAACGCTATATTTTTGCTTATTGAATCTTTAAAATGAAATCTTTTTAGTGCAGCTCAATTTTTTTCTAACTGATGCTAAAATATTGTCAGCAAAAACATTAAGTGCATCTCTCTCTTCATGGCCGAAAATGTAGCCTGCTGCTCTCACTCGAGCGTACATGGGTCATAACTGTCTCGCTGAGGTTTGTGTGTAAGCGTTCATCAAATACATGGTTCAGTTTTGGGTCACACTTTTTCGAGTTTGTTTATTTTCAACTAACACACTTGGCTGAGCTACAATTGGATTGGAGTTTATATTTCATGGCTGTCACTTAGCATTTTTCTGTCCCTGACCATGAAAACATATTTATAGATTTCTAACAGAGGTTATTGAAGACCGAAACAGGGCTGCATCGTATTATATAGTTTCTACGATCCTTTCTAATTCCAATCTGTTTTCCGTTTTTTTAAAAAAGGCCACACCGAGGAAATTTATGTGTGTGCCATTGTTAGGTGTGGTCAAGAGTGTTGCTATGTTGTGTTAATGATTTCATAGTTTAAGGCTTTTTAGTTCATGTACTGTATGTGTATGATTATTGTTCTGTGAGTTGTTAATAGCAACTGTGGTTCTTAATGCTGGTTTTTTTCTTTGTGTTTTTAGTTCTCAGCAGTTGAAATGATATCATATATTTCTTCAAATTTTATTATTAGTGTAAAATAGAAATGCTTCTTTGTTCTTGTGTTCTAAAGATGTGGTCCCATGAGCTTCATATCTGACAACTTGCGAACACCCACATATGTGAAAAACTCCCTCTTGCATGACTTTTTTTGCGTCCCACTATATCCACATCCAACTGCACACCTCTAAAGTCAATGAGATTCCCTGTGAACCTTTCTGGAAAGTGTTTTAACGGGGAAAAAAATAATAATACTGTCCTATTTGGATCTGTATTTGTTCAGACCATATTAATTGTTCGGTCTGAACCAGAACAACACCAGAACTAGGATAAGCTTCCCTTCCAATTCATTTATATATCACACTAGTATGCTCGCACATGATAATTGCACGCACAAAATAATTGTCCGACACTAAGGAACGTCTCATAGCAAAGAAGTTCCTAATTGGTTAAAACAGCTAGACTGTGTTGAAATAATAATTACACAAATAATAGCCAATTACAGAGCTTCCCACAGTGCATCTGCTATTTTAGTTATTCAGGATGTAAATGCAGCTTAGCTGAATAATGACTCACAGCAGCTTAAACATGGGGAGATGCTAGAACTGAAATTAATATTGGTCGTCGCTTTAAACTCTCAGCAGGCTGCATTTTTATTCAAACAGGAGTTTTTAAACACCCACTAAGCAAATATCACAATATTCTCTATCAGCTACAACGTTGTTGTGCTTCAATTATCTTCTGTTGATAAGATTCTGTGAAGTGGTCTTGAGTTAAGAGACCAATACAATCATCAAAACACCAAACCTCTTTAAGGATCAGTGAAGTAAGTTAATGTGCTTCATTGGGAGGCTGGTTAAGATGGAGGGAGGGAGGAACAGAGCAAAGTACAGAGACATGTTTAAGGAAAATCTGCTCAAGAGCACTGAGAACCTCAGATTGGGGTGAAGGTTCATCTGTATGATGTCTGACGTGCATATGGTGCTTTAATTAATCTGTGACTTTTGAGTCATGCTTCAATCAACCTCGTGCTCTGTTCCCTTCTTATAAGTTCTGTTGAATGCTCAATTATGCGTGATTACTTTTCAATAACAGCAGCTCTAATAGTAGTTCAGGTTGCAAGAAGAATTACAGGTTAATATTTAACACACTCCTTCTAAAAGGTTTCTATATTAACAGGTATTTCACAGAGGATTGTATGATGGATATGGCACTTTTTTTCCATTCATCCATCCATTTTCCATACCACTTATCCTACACAGGGGCATGGGGGAGCCTGAAGCCTATCCCAGGGGACACCCAACAGGGGACGCCCTGGATGGCCAGCCTTCACAGGGCACAATCACACACATACACTCACACACCCATTCACTACGGACACTATGGACAATTTGGAAATGCCAATCAGCCTCTTTGGACTGGGGGAGAAAACTGGAGTACCCGGAGGAAACCCCCGAACCACGAGAAGAACATGCATACACAATCATGAATCTAGTACTGCTAAAAAAAAAAGTGAAAAAAATACACTTAACAACAACAACACTTTTCCGCTTTGCAGCCCTTCGTGAAAGAAACATTTCTCCAACATTTACTTTTAGAACATGAATCAAACTTCCTAAGAATAAAACAAAACCAATTTTCACATCGGTGAGTGCAGACTAACATTGTGGAACCAGGTGAGTATGGCTAAACGTGACATTTTCAAACATATTTTGAGTTGTTGGAAAGTAATAGTCAAAAAAACGACATTGAAATCTTTTATTATTGTTCTTTAGAGAAAGAATCTTTGGAGAATGTTTGCTACTGTCTAGCTCCAGTAAAATCTTTTGGAAAAATTCAAATGTGTATCTTAGGTCTTGGAGGTATCTCAGATTAATTCCATATATTAAGCCAAGTAGCAAAGCACAAGCCTTCACAACACCTGCCAACCCTGTCAGCACCTCTATGCCTTCCAGCACTATCCGAGTCTCTAAAGGATCATCCATGGAGCCACCTTTCTGCACCATAATCCTGTGAGCTGTTCCAGTTCCTCTAGGTATAAGTTCCCATGAGTATCCTTAAAGAAAAGCATATCAAATATGTACTTACATAGTGGAAACATATAATGCACTTAAATAACAGACAAAATGTGATAGTCGATTCTATTTTTTTTTTTAAATAACAATAAAACATGCCTTTATATTTAATACATTTTTAATTAAAATATTTAAATCTCAGCTACATAAAAGTCTATTGATTTGTTTCTATCTAATTGGGTGAAATTTCTTGATTGATATTATTAAGTTGATTATTTAGGTTAAGATCACCCTCCGAGCGTTAGGAAAGTAGATTCTTGTGTATTAAAGTTTAACCTTGCGATTTGTTCCGTGATTTCCAGATCACCTTTCGAACGTTAGTCTATCGTTAATGAGCTTAAGTACATTTATGTTTACTATTATGTTGAGCGAAGTCCTTTATGTTTTGTTTTGTTTACCGTACCTAATAAACTGAACACTTTCCCCTGCGATTGCATCCTGCTCATCCCTTTCACCCTACGGGTCGTAACAAGTCATTGCCTGCAAAGGATATGAAACAAAGTACTAAACATGATTAATTTACATATTATTGCTGTATCCCAAACATTATGGTGCCCTAAATGGGGGGGGGGACTAAAAAGTGTTATAATGGGGGGGAAATGGGACTGAAATGAGGGACTATAAAGTGTTATAACACTATAAGAAGTGTTATTTATAATTTCTACATGTTGAAACCAAAATGTATGAAAATACCCTTTAATGAAACTTGTGAATGTGCTTTTTAACCACTTAATAACAAATCTAAAATTGTGGAGTACAGACTAAAATTAAGAAAAAAATGTCTTTGTCCCAAACATTTTGAACAAAGATGAATGTTCTATACAGTATCTCACAAAAGTGAGTACATCCCTCACATTTTTGTAAATATTTTATTATATCTTTTCATGGGACAACACTGAAGAAATGACACTTTGCTACAATGTAAAGTAGTGAGTGTACAGCTTGTATAACAGTGTAAATTTGCTGTCCCCTCAAAATAACTCAACACACAGCCATTAATGTCTAAACCGCTGGCAACAAAAGTGAGTACACCCCTAAGTGAAAATGTCCAAACTGGGCCCAAAGTGTCAATATTTTGTGTGGCCACCATTATTTTCCAGCACTGCCTTAACCCTGTTGGGCATGGAGTTCACCAGAGCTTCACAGGTTGCCACTGGAGTCCTCTTCCACTCCTCCATGATGACATCACAGAGCTGGTGGATGTTAGAGACCTTGCGCTCCTCCACCTTCCGTTTGAGGATGCCCCACAGATGCTCAATAGGGTTTAGGTCTGGAGACATGCTTGGCCAGTCCATCACCTTTACCCTCAGCTTCTTTAGCAAGACAGTGGTCGTCTTGAAGGTGTGTTTGGGGTCATCATGTTGGAATACTGCCCTGCGGCCCAGTTTCCGAAGGGAGGGGATCATGCTCTGCTTCAGTATGTCACAGTACATATTGGCATTAGCTCCCCAGTGCCGGCAGCACTCATGCAGCCCCAGACCATGACACTCCCACCACCATGCTTGACTGTAGGCAAGACGCACTTGTCTTTGTACTCCTCACCTGGTTGCCGCCACACACGCTTGACACCATCTGAACCAAATAAGTTTATCTTGGTCTCATCAGACCACAGGACATGGTTCCAGTAATCCATGTCCTTAGTCTGCTTGTCTTCAGCAAACTGTTTGCGGGCTTTCTTGTGCATCATCTTTAGAAGAGGCTTCCTTCTGGGACAACAGTCATGCAGACCAATTTGATGCAGTGTGCGGCGTATGGTCTGAGCACTGACAGGCTGACCCCCCACCCCTTCAACCTCTGCAGCAATGCTGGTAGCACTCATACATCTATTCTGCAAAGCCAACCTCTGGATATGATGCTGAGCACGTGCACTCAATTTCTTTGGTCGACCATGGCGAGGCCTGTTCTGAGTGGAACCTGTCCTGTTAAACCGCTGTATGGTCTTGGCCACCGTGCTGCAGCTCAGTTTCAGGGTGTTGGCAATCTTCTTATAGCCTAGGCCATCTTTATGTAGAGCAACAATTCTTTTTTTCAACTCCTCAGAGAGTTATTTTAAGGGGACAGCAAATTTACACTGTTATACAAGATCACTCACTACTTTACATTGTAGCAAAGTGTCATTTCTTCAGTGTTGTCCCATGAAAAGATATAATAAAATATTAACAAAAATGTGAGGGGTGTACTCACTTTTGTGAGATAATGTATGAATATTCAAAATACAATTTAGTGCTGATAAAGCGGAGCACGTTTTGTCTACCCTTTACTCACGTGCGAAATCACAATGTATGCATATAGTCACATGACAACTTGCACGTTTACAAACTCGATACATTTACCTTAAGCAATATTCATGCATATGTGCAAACTCGATGCATGCACGTATGCTTACGAAATAACAAAGCATAAATACTCTGATCACTATGCATATTATAAAACACTCAACCATACGTTCAATGGATGGATGCACATTTATAAAATATACTCAGGTGCAAACTCCTTACTTGTTGCATGTACATATACTGTACTTACGAAACACTCACGCGTGCGAGCTAGATGCATACTTGCAAACTAACCGTACATGAATAATCATACATTCATACCTGAATTAATACTTACTTAAATATCAACTAATGATGAGTTAAGGCATGCACTAATAATGAAATAATGAGGAGCTAACCATAACTATGACATGAGTCTTATTAATTCATGCATGAATAACGACCACATTAACTAACTAACATGTACTTAATGTATTAACACGTAGGGGTAAACTAAATCAAACATGCTCTATAAGAAAGAAAATGAATTAAACGTGAATAATTTCAAATAGTTTATATAATTTGCCATATGCAGCTGCATACACACATTGAATGGCGTTGGATTACTTGAATAATTTACATAATAATTGATCCTCCTTATTGAACGTAGAAATACACACTAATAATAAACACAATCATTTTTATTTCAACCCATTTTACATCATTCTCCATCCATTTCTCTTCAAATCCCACTGTAGTACTAGTATGTGCTCTGGGCCTGGGGCACTGCTCCTTTGCCCACAAGGGTGAAATTAATAGAGTATAATTTATTCATTTAGCAGGCACTATTAACATTTAAAATCAGGGTTCTATAAGATTATTGTCCGGTGTTTTAGTCTTAGATGTCTCTTTGTTTATTTTTATGGATGTTTAAAAAGACAAACTTTAATATTTTTATTTTGTTTATTTACCTGACAGTGTTTCACCATCTTGATCATGTTGCACTTCAGAAAATGGCTCCAATTCAGTTTGACCACTAACATAATAAAGAAGAGTTCATTTATTTTAGAAAATATATTTTTCTGTTTATTTAAAGACAGCTTACCTGAAAATGTTTCCACCGACTTCACCACTCCAATTTTTTCACTGGATATCATATTTGTATATCACGTCGCTCACAGTCATACGTGCATACATAGTTTTAATGTGTGCTTAACTTCAACCTAACTTTAATTGTCGTTGACGTGACACATTTTTTTGTATACTTTATGCATACTCTGAAGCACTAATGTATGATACGTAAAGCCAAAAATGTTATAAAGTGTACGTTTTTGAGTTTAATCTATACGTAGTGTTCATATTTTTCAGTATACCCACTGATGCCTTTCTTCACTATTCTTATCAGCCATTGAATTGCTGACCACCGATTCAGAATAAATAGTAAAATAATAATTAAGGTAAGCTAGATACATATGGAAGGGTGACAAATTAAAGAAAGTGTTGGGCCACCAGATCAGCCTTAAGTAAGCCTTAGCAATAATCTTCAAGTATCTGGAACTGTACTGGAGGAATTCTCCCAAAAGATATTCCCTCAGTTGCTGTTTTAATGATGGTGGAGAGCACCTATGTTGCTCCAAAATCTCCCATAGGTGTTCAATCAGACTGAGATCTGATGACGAAAGGCCACTGTTTCCCGTGAGCAGCCAGAAAGTCGTGACTGAAGAAAGAAAAAAAATGTGAAATGTGAAGGTGGATTGCATGGATATTATTAAATTGACTGACTCCAACGTATGAGGTTAATGTGCCTGATTCTAAACAATGACAGAAATCAGTGCAGAAATATTGGGAAGATATTATCTGTTAAATTACTAGTACGTGCCCACCTTTACATAAGTATCATGTCAGTAAAATGTGACTTTCTCTTCTCAGAAAAGTGCATCTTCTGTGCAGATACTGTAGGGACTGTCATTACGATATCAGCAGTTTTTTTTTTTTTTTTTAGATGTGTCATATGAAAAAAAATCTATTCAGCTAGTTCAGCGGTTTATTGTAAACATGCCAGCAGTAGCACTTTTAATTGCTTGTCAAAAGTTTCTTTAAGGTTTATCTGGCAGAACATTTATACTAACTATGTATGTCTGGGCATTTCCTAAAGAGGAATTACTCTGTGCGTAAGGAAGAAATGCATTAAACATGTTTTCAAAGAAAGAATCAAAGAAGTAAAATGTCAAATGAACCTACAAAGCCAGTGGATGAAGTGACGCTGTCTCTGTGTAGGATGAAAGTGGAATTGTGTGCAGTTGTGTGGGAGACGGATGAAACTGTCTCCACTATACAATAATGTGCAAGACATGTCTCTACTAAGGTAGGAGTACAGGAGATGAATGGAAGTGTCTTCACTACACAACACTGTGGGAGAAGTGTCTCTCAAACCAAACATGGAACTTGGGTGTCAAAGAAAAAAACAATGGTTAGAACTGGAAAATCGGTCCAACAGTCTCTGTTGCACTGGTTTACCTCAGCCTAGATCTGATTTGGATTGGATTGGAAAATAGTGAAAAACTGATCATGCCATTGGCAAAATCAATGCATACGCCCTGCTTTGCATGCAAGAGAGGGAGTCTTCTACATGAAATCAACACTTTTGTAGCTACTTCAGATTAAACATAAGCTCAGGAGGAAGCATGCAATAAAATACACTGGCAGCACCGCAAACCTTGTTATACACCTACAGAGGTGGCATGGGGACAGAAAAGAAGCCTGCAGCTGAAGATGCAACAGTTAAGGCTAGCATTTCCAGTTTATTTCAGCTGGTTGAAGGCAATAACCAAAGTAATGGGTTACTTTATTTGGAATGACATGAGCCTATAACATTACAGAAAATGTTGAATTCAGACACATGATAGCTACTCTGGGACCCTGATACACAATACAGAGTTGGCAGCATTTTAGTGAAAAGTACATCACTGGGCTGTACAAAAAGAAACAGGAAAAAAAAAAAAAAAAAAAGATTTGGGGGAAAAAAATGTTGAAGTCTCAGACAATTTAAAGACAGGGAAGAAATGTTTTGAAATTGTTGCTCCTTACAGAGTCAGAATTAGCATACGTCAGTGCATGTTCAATTTAATTGAACCGAATCAGAATTGAATCAAATCATATGGGTGCTGAATCGTACGGGAACCGAATCGTATCAGATCAGTAGTGAACTGTAGTGTTAAACAGATTAGTCTAGTGTTTTATGTATCGTATTGTACACTATGTATCGAGATGTGTGTCATCAGCTGAAAGAAGGAGATTTACACTCCTTTGTGCAACCTTAATACCCATGAGATTTCAGTGAATTTATTTATTTATTTATTTATTTATTGTTTAATTATCAAATAGAACCAAACTGGTACTGTTTTAGGACATTTAGGACAGGCATGTTGGGTAGACCAAATGTGAGTTAAGAAAGGAGTTAAGAAATAGCAAAAGTTTTATTTTGGGGGGAGACCACAGACCACCCTGTTACGCATATGTGCACGTCTCATCTCTGTGGTGCAACTAAGTATGAAAAATTTTGGAAGATATTTTCTAAAAAGTGTTCATTTTCCCTATGTATAGAAACTTTTGGGACACCCTGTATTTATATTTGCTAATAAGCTTTATTACAATTATTATTATTTAATTGTTCATCATGCCATTTGTGCTAATATGACACCAAACATGACAGGAAAATATACTGAAATAATACAAATACATATTGGCATTTTGGCCAAGGCATCAGATATGTCCAGGCTTACACCACACTACAATACTTTATTCAGTGATGCTTGTTATGAGGTTTATTTAAGTAAAATCGCACAAGTGAGAGTGTGGTTATACTGAATATTGGCAAGGCTGTGACTCAGCATAGGTAATCACAGAACATTCAATCACTAAATGGCTCTGTGAACAAGAAATTAATAGTGAATAAGTGATATTTTGGACAAAATATGGCCAAATGGTATGTTTATTTTTTTGCGCCGCTAGTGGAAATAGATCCCGAAGAAGTTACACCCACTTTATAGCATGTCGGCTAGCTGGCTAGCTAGCTCACATTGATTTGTACAGTACATTCCTCTCTTTGGTGCGTCTGACAAAATTGGTGTCCTTTCTTCCTTTTCATCTTCATCTGATGAGCTTTCAAAAGTTATAATCCTGAAAAGTATTGTTTGTCATGGTTGCTGATGACATAGTTAACTCTACTGTAGTAACAGTATTGAACTAGGAAGTGGATTTTTACGTGGCAAACTCAGACTAGCGGAGTGATACACACAGTAAAACGTCCCAGTGCGGAAATATAAGCACTCTTAGAACGCCACTCGACCAATCAAACCAATGGACCGGAACTAACCGTTGTATAATAGTTATTTAGTAATTATTTGTTTCAGTTAAAGTCACGGTTTACTATTTGTCAGCTGAATATAGCCTAGTGTTACAAAATATTTCTGTACATTCAGCTTTCAGATTTAGTTCATTTAAACATTTACGTGTCTGAGTTGTCATCATTACACATTTAATATGCTGGGAGACTTCAACAATCACGAGCACAGCTTTCTGCCTTAGACACAAACTTCCTCACATATTCAGAGATGTCTGATAATTAAGTACTAGCACCTTCACACTTCTTAACTCACAGCTAGATGCTTTTACAGTTATCTTTAAAACATCTGGACTGAGAGTTGCTACAGCATAGAAACACAGAAGCAATCATTCTATACTTTATCCATAATACAAGCTCCAAACTGCTAGTGATTGCAAAACGCATGTTTAAATAACACACTTCTGTTATATTCTGAGTGTGTTATTTAGAATGGACAGGGAATTTAAGTGGGACTATGGAGGATACTTAGCATGTTTGAGTTATTAAAAAAGCCTCAGTTAGCAGTATTACTCGCTTTTTAAATTCTCTGTTTCATTCATGCCCAAGATTAAGCTTGGAAAAATGAACCCTATCTCACATGTATAATAAAAAAAAATACTGAATAGAGAACATGTTTATCTATTTATTTATTTATTTATACTGCTCACACGGTGTGTGGCAACACACGATATGTCTCATGCACAACTAGAAGTAACTTCATGAAAAGATAAAGATAAGATCATGAAAAAGCTTTTGTATAACATATAGACACTTGCCATCTGTTATTTCTACAAAATATGATCCTAATATGAGTTCATATAGCTCTTAATGTACAGGAAAAGGGAAAAGGTTAAGCACTGATTGATGAAATGAGATCCATCAAGAAAGCTGTTGATATTAGAGAAGAGCATTATTATCTAAATTTAGCTGAGGAGTGATCTGTAATTTGAAGAAGAACTTTGCAAAAAACTTGATAATCCAATTATACTTTTTAAAAGCCACTCAAGTCCCGGTTAGAGCCCAAGGTCTTCATCGTTCACACATCAAAAATGGGAGTAATTATAACTTGGAAACATTTGCTAAATGTTAATAATTTACCCAGCTTCATGTGCTTACGTAATTAGTGACATTTGATGAAGGACTCTGTTGAAAAGTTTATACATCTTAGAAGTTTATTTATGTCTTCTTTATGCTTTTTACCATTTGAAACAGCAGAACTTTGTTTGTTGTTGAAAAGGGTGTTTTTTTTTTCTTTTTTTAGTTTTGTCTTATCTGGTGCCACGAAGCGGGGCACCTCCAGGGTTGAGGGTTCGATTTCCGTGTAGGACCCTTTGTAGGATAAGCGGTACAGAAAATGGATGGACAGGTGGATGGATGGTGTTGTGAGGTGAAGTTACTTTCCATTAAAGCTTTTATATGTATCTATTCATTCATTCATTCATTCGAGTAACTGCTTTATTCTGGTCAGGGTCATAACGAATCCAGAGCCGATATAGTAGTCAATCAACCTAGAATCTACAGTAGTCAATCAACCTACAGGCATGTTTGTTGGACATTGACAGAAAGCCAGAGAATACAAAGCAAAACTCCATAAAAAGAGTAATCCAGGGACCCTGGAGCAATCCATCCAACTATCCATCCATCCATTGTCAGATCCTGTTTAGGATCATCCATCCATCCATTGTCAGCAACCGTTACTTCCTGTTTAGGATCATGGAGTCAACCCTGGGAACACAGAGTACAAAGTGATCAGACAATCACACAGTCAGTCACACCCATGGGGCGACTTCGAGTCACTATTCCACCTGCCAGGTGCTGCCAGCATCCAGCTGCTTTTGGGAGGTGAGAGGAAATCAGAGAACCTGGAGGAAACCCACACGGACACGGGGAGAACATTGAACTGGACAGAGCTGTGAGGTAGTACTACCCCCTGCACCATCATATCTATCTATCTATCTATCTATCTATCTATCTATCTATCTATCTATCTATCTATCTATCTATCTATCTATCTATCTATCTATCTATCTATCTATCTATTTGTGCCAGTAAAGCTTAGATTTGAAATCAAATAAATTCATAATTGTTGCAGAACCTGATTAAGCTCAGATTTGCTGTGGGTCTATGCTGGGCTGCAAAATACATCATTTTCGCATAAAGTGTTTAACAAAGTACATAACTGCTGTTGGCCATATCATTAATTACACTGCTTGTCACTTTGTCATTCTCAATTATTTCTGAACCAGATTTAATTGTTTTGTGTTTTCTGAATTGGAACAAAAGCAAGTCATTTCCTCAACAGATGCTCCATTGCTGAGAGTGGGACAGTGTAAGAACAGCTTGTCACGTTGATAGTTCGCACTGGCACTGAGACTTCATTTGCCTCATATGATCGACATGACCAGAGCATATTACCTCTCTCCGGGCAGCTGGTAATGCATTTGGAGGAGAGGGGGAAAAATGAAATATCCATGAACTGAAGGAAAAGTAATAATTCCTCTACGGGGCATAAGGATCCAGACTGGGCAATGTTTTCACTTTGACAGACAGAAATCAATAAGGCAGATCTGATATGGAACAATTCACGAATGACACTTCACTCATCACACCATATTGGAAAACATATTGTACAATCTCCCTCTGTGCTGAGACTTGCTCTCATGATGGTTTTTTTTCTTTTTCTTTTTTTTCCTTTTTTTTTTTTTAATTGAGCATTCGATCTGAACTTTAAGATGCAATCAAAACATGACAATAACAAAGTTTCAATATACACATACACATTTGTTTTTAGAACATCTTCATTATATTCAGTAATAGTAATAATGATTTGCCTGTTCCTTTAATCCAGACCATTTTCTATCCTCCATTAATTCAACCTCATATTGCATTCTCTGTCTGACTTGCATTTATTTAATATTGGCCCACCGAAAAGCTTCTGCATAGAAATATCACTGAATTGCATTGATATTCTGAGTGGTAGGAATGACAAGAAATCCCATTTCGAGTGCTTTACAATTTGGAAGTCATCGGCTAAATGGTTCTTTTTTGGCAGCTCAAAAAATAATAATGTCAGTTAACTTCAGTGTAATTGCAGTGCTTTGAGTGGAAATTGGAATATATATTAATGGTTTTGCAGTCACATTGTTTGCTGCCTTCAAACCATACTAGTTCCTGTTTTATCTATTTATTTATTCCAGAAACCATGGAAAGTAAGAAGACACCAGCAAGATTAATGATAGTAAAGAGTGACCTGAATAACTTGCATATTTTTTGTAATTAAACTATATTTAACATGGTCTTCAATAGCATCCAAGATTTATTTTTTTAATGAACTTGTCAGGAAATTAAACTTCTTCCATGGACACGATGGTCTGTTTTCACAGAAAGGCGGGACTTGGAATGATGTCGTTTTCGACCTCCATGCTTTCAAGGTAAAAAAAAAAAAATGGTTCAAGCTAGCCAGCAAACTTAAAACAGCGACCGGTACGTTGATTGATCTAAAACAAATACTTACTGTATAGATACAGCATAACTCCTTTAAAGGTAACCGTCCTTCTGATGCTGTGCTCAGTCATGTTGATTTGACGTCACTTCCTGAACTCAGAGGAACTCGTAATTGAAAAGACCAGAGTTCACAAGTAGGAATTTCGAGTTGATGGGGCATTTTCTTTGGCTTTTCCTGGCCCAAGGTTGGGAATTACAGGTTGCAACCCCTAGTCAGATGCAGCATTAGCCAGCTCTTCATTTCTACCTAAAGAGAGCAATGCAGCGGCACTTTAGTCCTTTAGCCTGCCCAGCTCTCTCACTTCCTCATCTGTACACTCTGTTCAAACAAATCGGCCACCGAATCTACAACGTTCATCCTCAGTCTCAAAGATAACTAGCTAGCTGTGCTAAGTCTCTGTTGCAACTCAGTGCAAACCATAACTTTAAATTAATATTTCCTGTGCTCACTGTTTTTATGATGTATTTGTCATTGATATGAAATTTAACATCACTAGAAAATAGTGAGTGAGAAAATATTAAATATGTTTCACGATGAAATTTCATTCAAATTACTATATGCTATATTTATGGGATTAGATTTGTGCCAAAAGTATTGAACGTAACTTTTCAAGGAACGAACAAAAATATACAATGAGAGAGAGAGAAAAAAAAAACAAAACACTGACATTTAAAACAGTGAACTCAGTGGCAAAAAATGTAACACTGTCTTCGAATAAACATCATTCTTTGTTAACAGTTTTCGAAGCTTCCTTTTCGCTAATCACGGTTTCTGAATACGCTGCATTTACTGAAGTTACGTTCAACACTTTTGGCACAAATCTAATCCCATATATATATTGGACACTAACCATCAATTACTGTATATAATCTTTCAATTCAGGTTGTAGGATCAGATAGCAGGATGTGCTGTACTGTATAATATGTGCCATCCAGCAAACTCATTTGCACCATGACAAAATGACACCCCCCCCCCCCTCTTTTTTGGTAATAATTCAGATTTTTCTTCAGAAAAGAAAATGTATCATTACTGCAAACTGCATGCATGTGAGTAGATGGCTGAACCACGGGGTCTTTTCTGACACTTTAGAAATAATTGAATATGCCGGAAAGGTGACGTAAAGAAGGGGGAGAAAAAAAGAATCAGCACTTTTTTGACTTTCTCTGCAGTCTGAAAGCACATGTGCAGGATCCCTACGGAGACCAGAAGCTTGAAATACTCATTCTGCTCCTTAAAAAAGGGGGGCAGAGTCAAAGGAGTCAAAAAATGATTCATATAGTTGTCAGATAATGAGTGTCCATTTGTAAAATCTAGTTCATAATTTACTGGAGATGAGTATAGTGCCATGTCTGATTGGATGCTGTGAAACTGAAGTGATCATGTTTTAAAGGAAAATTTAAAATACAATATTTAAACTGGAATGTATGAAAAGTAAACAAATGATTTGTTGTTGCTTTGTATATTTGACACATTGGTCTAATTGCTCAGTGAAATGGGTACAATCAGTAAAAACAGTGTGACAGTATATTTGGAAGCGCACCACAAACTTTTGTAAGGTTTTCAATTTTTCTTTTCTCCCCCGAAACGCACTACATAGTAGGAGTAATGAGCTCACAGTCTCGTAGTCTGTTGTGACAAGAGCGCTTTGTGTTCCCATAAGCCCCTAGTCCTCTTTTTTAGCAGAGGCACATTATTATAGGTGACATACTGGTGGTAATGTCACATGATGCTGACAGCTGCTGCAGGCAGCCTGCCTACTCAGTGGCTGCCCACGTAGGAGTTCATGTCAGACTGGCTCACTCAACTCCACAATCCACCTTGTATTTGTTTGCGAGAGAGTTGAAGGATATCCGCTAGAGACAACAGTAACAGATGAAATGTAGCCTCAGATGTTTTAAAGCTCTGTTTAAGCGTAGCTCCCTAAACCATATTTATTAGTCTGTTTTACTGTAACTCCCTGAGACATGAAAAAGGTAATGCTTTAGTACAATGGGGGATACACTGTATATGTGAGGAATAAAACATGACAGGGTGTGCTGTTATAGGAAAATAATCAACAATAGGGTGGTGTGACATGAAGCAGAGATAATGTTTCTACCTCAAAGTTGCTTATTTTCCAAATAATGGCAGGTCCTGGCGCGTTTTATTCCTCTTATACCACAGGAGTTAGCCATTGCTGACAATTTGTATTAAAGCACGGAATGCCATGCTTATTATCAGAGACGGCACGACGCCATTTTTTCTTTTCCGATACTTACGGTATACTGAAACCTTGAGTATCAGCCAGTACGGATACCCATCTGATATTGTTTTCTTTAATATATTAAAGAAATTGTTTGTTTTTTTAGTTGTTGTTTTAAACTGAAGTACTTCACAGTTAAACTCTTTCACACAAATTCACTTACATTGTAAATATCCATCCTTCCATTTTCTGTACCACTTCTCTTACACAAGGAGCCTAGAGCCTATCCCAGGGGACTCGGGGTACAAGGCGGGGGACACCCTGGATGGGGTGCCAATACATCGCAGGGCACAATCACAGACACACTCGTTCACACTATGGACAATTTAGATATGCCACTCAGCCTGCAACGCATGTTTGGACTTGGGGAGGAAACTGGAGTACACCTCTGAAGCGCACGTAGAACAAGCAAGCTCTACGCACACGGGGCAGAGGCGGGAATCGAACCCCCAACTCCGGAGGTGCGAGGCAAACGTGCTAACCACTAATCCACTATGCCCCTGTGCATTGTAAATATAATAAATGTAATATAGTATAAAGTAGCGTTCGGGTACTCAAGACCGGTCTCAAGAAAACACAAATACCTGTACATGCTCAGCTGTATTTGGTATCAGAACGTTGTATGAGCCAAAACTTTTTAAACGCATTTTGTTTAGCTGCTGTGTGCTTAAATCAGAAGAAATGTGCTTTGACTTGCAAATCTTTACAGGTGCTCTACTGCTTCCTGATGGATTTCTTTCACAAAACAAATCTTTTTGTATAACTAGCAAACTGTGGGTCATTTAATTCCCCTCACTCATTAGGTCATGTTGGCCCCCCGTCATACTCGGTCTTGACTCAGACTCCACTGGCTATGGTCTTGGTTATTGACTCTGTCTCACCTAATATGCTCTTGAACCCAAAACTAGTATAGCGTCTAAATATAATAATAATAAATATAATAACTCTGTTTATCTGTAAACATTTCCAGTTCAAAAAATTTATTTCTTTCCAATTCCAATCTTTGCCATTTGTTACAGGAACCGGTATCTGGGATGTTTTCTCCACAGTCTGATCCACCATTTTTTTTTTTTTTTTTTTTTTTTTGCTGGTATTGGCCTGGTACTGTTGGATATCACATCAGTGCCATCTGTACATTTTGTTTATAGTATCTTTTAATTTTGTGGAACATCTACTAAACAAGTCTGTTTTTATTATCAAGTTATAAGCTTAAGTTATATCATCTACAAATATCTAAAATAATTAGCCAGTATATTGCAGTTTGTACCATAAAAATAGACGTGTACTTTATACTGAATGCATGCAATTACGAGTGGTCATTTATAAGGTAGTAATTAGTTATAGTATGTCTTGTGTTGAGACAGTGAACTGAGAGCACAGTTAGAGAGTTACAGTCATTGAATTAATTATAAAATACCCTGCTCTTTTCTAGAAATGGAAGTTATTAAGAAGAAGCAGGTAACTTCTACAATATAAGATAAAATATGAGAACACTAAATAAGACACTAATAAGGTTTTCATGTTGCCAAGAAATTGCTGAATTCATTACTTATAAGAACACTTAGTACTTATATTGGGGGGGAAAAAAACCTCTCAACCTCATAAACGTTCTCTGGCAGTGCAGTACATACTTCACTTACAGAAGTCAAGAGTGTCTGGAGCAAAGGGCTGCAGGAAATCACCCAGAATGACATTTAGAGCCTGGTGATGTCCATTTTACACTCGCAGCCTTTTCAGTCTAGTGCTAAAAACGACTTATGGTCCCCAGAAATTGGGAATCTATGTATAAAAGTGATGCTTCTTTGTATTAAATCTTGCAGCCTCCACTGCATTGTAATAATATTCTTGAATCTGATGACGTAAAGACAAAATGGGTGTTATGTCACTGTCACTGTCCACTTACTTAAGCTCAGTATGGACTTCTGTAACTTCCATGAATTAGTCAATGAAGATAAAGACTTGCAATTGTACAGTACTTTTATGACAGTGAAATTATTATTATTATTATTATTATTATTATTATTATTATTATTATTATATTTAAAACGTCATAGTTTTTTTTAAATCCAATTATAGTTACATATAATCTTGTGGAATGACCATGAAACAGTATAAACAGTCATTCCATCACCAGTTTCATGTCAGCCCAGGACATTTTACCCCCCATGCTACCAGAAGGCATTCTCCACTGAATTACACTCATTTCCTGTTTGCCCTCTGAATAAAGCACATGGTCACATACACCAAATGCAAAATCTTGCCAATTGTACCCATTTGTATAATTTTTCAACTATGATATTCTGCCTAGACGTCCCGTGTATGACCTTGCCTCATTTTCCTATTCTCTCCTTTGTGTTTACCCTTTGGATTTGTCTGCCTGTGTATGCTTTATGCTGTAAGCCCAGTGTAAGCTATTACTATAACAAACAAAAATGAATTAGAATTAGTGTATTAATATTAACCTGTGTATTAGATTAATCAGCACCTTCTGGTCAATCACACACATGTTTACAGTACTGTGCAAAAGTCTTCGGTACATGCAAAGAAATCCTGCGATGCCTTCAAAAGTTGAAATTAAACATTTCTACATAAAACGTCTACTATATCTACTAAATACAGTACTGTATATACTCTAAAGAGAAGTAAACAGTAACAAACTAAACAAAGTGAGTATTTGGTGTGACAAGCCTTTGCTTTGTAAAAATGCAGCAGTAGTCCTGGGTACAATTTGTGCAGGTTTATAAGGAATTTGGCTGGGAAGTTTTACTGAGCATCTTGGAGAGTGGTGTAATATGTTACTTTCTTTACTGACAAACAAACATTTCTTTTGTAGCGTTTAATGATTTTTTTGTTGTTGTTGTTGTGACAGATTTTTTTATTTTTTTTTTAATAACCCAGTAATGCAGAAGTCATAAAATAAACATCTATAATGAAGATTGTTTTAATATAAAAAGTTAGGGTGCTTAAGACTTTTACACAGTACTGTATATAATGGTATATATTTCATGACTTTTTTTTTTTTTCTTTGAATTTCTAACCTCCATTAGAAGCACACACTATTCACAGTGTGGCACTGCAGGCAGAGCAAATGTTACAAGATTTCCACACTCATAAAAAATCATTTTCCCACAAGCTTGGCCATCTGTTCTCGATAGATACAATAAAACAAGCTATCATGAGACTCTGCAGATGCACAAGGTGACACTCGCAGTGTAGCCAGAGAGGCACTGAATTCCAGGTACACTGCCATGACATGAATATGATTTTTAACCCCAGGCCCCGTTTCATGGCCGAGCTCTGCAATGTGAAGAAAAATAAAAAAAAAAAAAGAAAGACCCCTTCAGCAGAAAATGTATGACTTCGACATAAGAGCTGTTCTTGAACTAATATTTCATTGGAACATTTCAGTTAATTAAAATGTCAACACGATCGGAGAAGTTCATTTATTCTCTTTAGTTAATAACTAAATTAGGGCTTCACAGTAAGGCTGCTATCGAATTTACACTTGCTGTTTTGACCTTTTATTTTATGGCGGTTTCTTAAGATTCCTCACAGCTGAAATGCAGATTATGTTTCCACAAGACAAGAACTTTCTTTTGCAGAACACCAAGTGACATTTTAGTTCATGTAATAATGTTATAATAATAATAATAGTCTTGGTCTATTGGCAGATTATTTTTGCTAATTTTAAGAAATTATTTCTAGAAAGAAGCAAAAATATCTGCCAATAGAATAAGAAAGCGACACGCTTGTGTAACGTCTGAACGTATCAAACTGATTTCTGAATCAGCCTGGGTTAGCAATGAAATTTCTCTGTCTCCTTGAGCTGTAAATCTCTATCTGTTTAATGACCACTCTGGCCCCAGTTTGACCAGATACCTTTGGAATGCTAACGACCAACCTTCCCCCCTTGGTACACACACACACACACACACACACAAGCTTACCTTACACACACGATGGAGAAATCTCTCTTTTCAATGTAACATGTAATTATTCGATGTCCAAATAGTGTGATGTTTTCGTGTTTGCATATATTGTGCGTTCACGTAACCTAACCTTAATGATTTTAGATAGTTTTAATTTAGGATATCATTTTAAATGTCTGTAACCAGGTTTTTCTTGTAATATTCTTTACAAGTCCATCGAATTTGGTATGTAGTTAATCGTCTCGAGATACCCTGATTGATTATGCATATCATATTGCAATGGGATACATTATTTCATGCTTTCTATTAATTTCATTTATAATATGGTATAAACCGGCTCCTCCCTGGACATGCAAATCCAACTTCCTGATTGGCCCATAGCCCAAAGAGGCGTGTGCGTTGGTGTTGTCTTTAAAACAACACCACGCTTTGAAACTTTTCTCTTCAGTCTTGAGTCTTCTCTTCAGTCTCTCTTCATTCACTTCTACGCTCCTTCCGGTTTCTCTCCCCCGGGGCCACGTTGTGCTTTCTTGCACGAAATACATAAGTTTGACTAAAATTTACTAACAAAAACTGATAATTAAATTTGCTTAAACTTTTTGTATGAGCATAATCCCTGGCGTCAAGTAAACCTTACTTAAAAATATGCATTGCTAAATTTACATTTAGCAACATCAAAATATATCAGCTTCGAGAAATTGTTCGTACAACAAAGCACAGATGATTTCTGCATGGCCAAACCACCAAGTCACAACAGTTATGAAGCTTTTATATCAGTCATGTGAAAGCATCACAGCTTTAGGAAAACAAAGCATACTTCAGACAAATGCATCGATAGTATATTTTACGCATGTTAAGAATATTAAAAGTATATTTTTTTCCTGTACGTTTTCTGTTTTTTTTTTTCCCCTCGAATGTATATTTGAAACATTTTAAATTACACTTGAAAAGTGCACTTGAATAAATGCATTTCTTAACACAGTAATGCACAAAAGAATATTTAACTGTCATGTGAACTTTAAAAAGCTCATTAAGTTTTTAAAATAATTCATTAATAATATTTTATATTAAGAGGCACATTTAATTACTTTATTTTTCAACGTATTAAAAGCCTCATTTAAAATGAAGACAGTAGCGCAGCTTCATTTGTTCACAAAAGCACTGTTACGACACCAGAGTAAGGCTGGATACAGTTGCGGTGTGAACAATCCGTCACTTTATTAAGAACACACACTAAACAGGAAATCGGGACAACGGCAAGCTTTAGGCAGATCAGAAAAACAGGCAGGGTTCAATAATACCGGCAGACAGTTATTTCAGGGGCTTTGGCAAAATACAAAAATCCAGGAAACCAGCGGAAGTTCAAAAATACCAAAAAGACAATCGTTGTAGGGCTTAGGCAAAAATCGTAATCAAAAAGTACTTAGCTTAGTTCAGAAACCAGAAATTCAGTCCAGAAAAGCGTGCTCGGTACAGTTGAATATGATGTAGTCAAACTAATACTTCACGTTGAAGCGGACGTAAACTGGGGTTTTTAAACACATACTAATGATACACAAAATCAAAGACACCTGAAACCAATGATCAATGAAAAGAACATGAACCAATAGGAAATAAGGAGGCGGAGACATGACATGAACAAAAACAAAAGCACGTGGGGAAACACAGGAGGCGGAGACATGACGTGAACAATATAACAAAAGCACGTGGGGAAACACAGGAGGCGGAGACATGACGTGAACAATATAACAAAAGCACATGGCCGAGGTAAACAAAACGTGAGTCTTTGAATGGCGCTGGAATGCGCTCCTATGGAATGCGGAAGTAGGCTACGCTCCATTTGTAGCGTAGCGAGAGCGTGAAAACCTAACAAGCACAACTGAATGCATTTGAGAGATTTGATTTAAAGTAAGTTGTCATGGATTTGTTTTTCCAAAACGATACGTTAATATGCATTAAAAATATGGACACAGAGTTAACACTAGAAGCAGGGCTGGAAATGGGGGGGGTGGGGACTGAGACCGGGGAGTGAATTTCAAGGGGGATTGTGTTCCTGTTCAAACTGGCTACATTTTGTTTGGGAAATGAAGAGGGTTTCTATCTTATATCCACTTGAAAGCCTGCGAAAGTGAGTTCTGAACATAAGCATAGCGGGGATATTCTGTGTGTGGTTGCGCAAGGTTGACTTTCATGATTGGCCAT
Source organism: Cranoglanis bouderius (assembly GCA_023630585.1). NCBI lineage: Eukaryota > Metazoa > Chordata > Actinopteri > Siluriformes > Cranoglanididae > Cranoglanis > Cranoglanis bouderius. The sequence goes on along the minus strand of CM042537.1, from coordinate 33,163,187 downwards.
AATACCTACAGGCTGCAGCCAATAGAAATGCTTCTCTATCAGCACCCGTCCTCACAGGACTGATCAGACCACCTCAAGTAAGTAAACGGAGTCTTAACCGAGCAGAAATTCTTAACAGAAACAGTTACTGTAACAGATGCGATAGTAGAAACTTTGATATGGATAAAGCTGCGTGCACGTGCCTGAAATTATCCAGGTTTAATGATTTTGATTGTCCTTATTCATTTTAAGCTATTTTCAATATCATAGTCTGTTAAGTATTATAACCACAGTTATGTTAGCTTACATGTTTATTACAAATAGAAACTTGGTCAGTAGTTACATAGAGATATATGTAATGTTTGTAAAGTGTTCTAGTCGTCATTTATGCAGATTCTCAAGTCACTGTGGACTTTTACTGTACCACTTTCATTTTTTTTTTTATTTTGTACTGACGCAGGCTGTCATTCTTATTTGACTTATAAGGCAAGAACGAGAGAGAAAAGTTTGAAGGGTAGCGAGACAGTCAGTTGGGCAGGATGAAAAAAATGTGTAGGAGTGAGAGGGCAGAGGGTCATGAAATGGAAGATAAGAATGAATGAACAGTGCTACACATAATTTTGTGCTACACATACTTAATTAATGTTGTTCGTTGACCTTTCATGTGCCTGTCTTGATACTCAATAAAGCATATTGTTTGGTGGAGACATGAAATAAGTGTAATGTTGTTATTATATATTATAGAGGTATTTATATCAGTGTTTATATTTATATTATATTTACAGTAAACTCCGGTCACCTCTGGTCACAATACACAACACAGTTTTTATACAATACATCATCAAGGTGTGTTTTGGCAAAATTCAGACGAGCCTTAATGTTCTTCTGGGTTAGCAGTGGTTTTCACCTCACCACTCTTCCATGGATGCCATTTTGCCCAGTGTCTTTCTGAGAGTGGAGTCATGAACAGTGACCTTCATTGATGGCTGTAGTTCCTTTGATGTTGTTCTTGGCTCTTTTGTGACTTCCTGGATGAGTAGTTGCTGTGCTCTTGGAGGAATTTTGAAAGGTTGGCCACTTCTGGGAAGGCTCACTGCTGTGCCGAGTTTTTTTCCATTTGGAGATAATGGCTCTCGCTGTGGTCCTTTGGAGTCCCAGAGCCTTTGAAATAGCTTTGTAACCCTTCCCGGACTGATGTATTTCAATCACCTTCTTCCTCATAATTTCTGGAATTGCTTTCAACTTTGGCTTAGTGTGTTACTGGGTAAGACCTTTTAACCAACTTCATGCTGTTGAAAAAGTTCTATTTAAGTGTCGGTTTGATTGAACAGGGTTTGCAGTAATCAGGCCTGGTTGCGTCTAGTCCAGCTGAACCCATTATGAATGCATTTTCATAGAATTGCGGAATTAGTAACTACGGGGGCAAATAAAGTTTCACACAGGCCCAGTTGGTATTGGATAACTTTTGTTTTGTGCCAATAAATAACATTATCATTTAAAAACTGTATTTTGTGTTTACTCAGGATGTCTTTGTTTTATCTTAGATTTTGTTTTAATTTCTCAAACAATTTAATATGAGATATGCACAAAAACAGAAGAAATCACAGCACCATAGTATAACCTCTTAAATCATATCAGCCAAGCATTGAATTTATCAGTTTATTTATTTGCCCCAATTTATTTCTAGCTTTGGAAATGTATATACCTTTAGTTATTTAGTTAGTACATCTGAAGTGTATGCTTCTATGGCTGATTTCTGGCAAACAGCCAACAATATATAAATGTCAGGCTTTAACCAGTATAGTGTTTCTGCCTATAACATATGCTGGGAATTACACATAAAGAGATCATACTGTACATATATTTCACCAAATGATGTAGAAGGATATGTATTTACTTTCTAACCTTCCCTATGCTGTCTGCTGCAGAGATCACGTTAAGTCAATAAGCAGCCATTTTATCAAACGGGCTATAGTCTGTCTAAAGATGTCTTAATTTGCAGCTTGCTAGCCAAGCTTTTCTAATGTAACAAGGTTGCTGGTTATGTGTCAAAGTGAAACGAACATAAAAGCCTAATGGATTCAGTTTGTAAACAGCCGAAATACCAGCTGTCAAATTATCTTAGATGCACTTGCACCACTGCTGACAGTGTAAAGAGTTCAGCAAGCAAATTCCTATGAAAGCTTATAAAAATGAGGAAATTTAGCTCAGAACAAAACTCAATAGTGATTATTTCAGCACTGAAGTAAAAACAAACAGTGATCAGTCAAGTCAAGAGTGACAATTTGGCCCCTGTTCCCCACATTTCCTAGTATTTATATAGTATATTTCATTTATTAGATTACATTAAATTAAATATAAATATAAAGAAAGTGAGTAGTTGGCAATCAGTGTGTTGGTCAAAATTTCACCATGTGCAGTGTTTTACAGGCCACCACACAAATACAGTATGTTATTGAGCTGTATTATCATTGTTGTTGTTGTTGTTGTTGTTGTTGTTGTATTTATTTGTCATTACAACAAAAGATTAAATATCTACTAGTTATTAAGCAGTACGATATCTACCTACTTCTGCTCTTCTAGGCAGCCCGCTAAACTGATTTTCATACAGCCAGCCATCGTGTAATACATTTGACAGCAGGGTGTGGCATGCTGCTATTTCCAGTCAATTGGTATTTAGTGTTAATAAGGAATTTGAATTGCATTTGGCATTGGTGTTGATTCAGTGCTAGTTCTGATTAAATATCCCAGCCTCCTGTCTGTAACAGTTGGGTTGCATCAGTTGTCTATGCAATATGTGTCTCCTGAGGTCCACCTTACCTCCATCTGCCAATCCCATTACTGCCAGCAGGCTTATTCAGGCAGACTACTGTAATCATTACTTGCTTCTTTAGCTTCCTCTTCTTATTTTCCTTTAAATTATATAATGTGAGTTTAATACTGATATTCTTGTTAGTGTACCGTAGATGTAGATTGACAAGCGCCTCATGATGACCGAAGATAGCTGAGTTATCTATTCTATAAAGGTCTCTAATGAACAGTCATTTCTGGAGTATCAGAAACAGGGCCAGCTGGTGTAAATAGGCTAGCAGGGATAAGCCTGCAAAACCTGCTAATAAGTGTTTAATTTCATAGAACCAAGAACAACACAACCAGTGGTCATAAGTAAAGAAATAAACGTTGCTAGATCAGTGATCAAATTGATTTACTGAATTTTCATATGCATGTGCATTGAAAATTTGAATATCTGGACTAATGTGTCTGCCTGTAAACACACACACACACACACACAAACACATGATGATTGGAAAGGGCATATATTTTGATTCTCAAAACCATAACCATGAACAGCATTTTCTTTTCTAGATAAACTGAATTGTAGAAGGCGCAGTTCATACTCTATTATTGAAAGATCTAAATGAAAGAAAGAAAAAAAATCCAACATTTTCTGGCATTATTTTTCTTTCTTTTTTTTTTTATTCACTTTTCTTCATACAGTTTCCTTTTCCTTTCTTTACAGTACTGTTGTCATTTTAGTTAAATGGCAAAGAAATAAGTTTACGGCACGGATAAATGTCTTTTAGTCCCTCAAAATGGCTGTTCAACATTGCTGCATTGCCATATGTGTTAACATTTTTGTGAATCCCCCCGTGTATGCACTATGAAGTGCCCTTACGGTGGAGGAAATTGCCTGCAACAAATCCCCATGCTATACTTTGATTAAAAATCTCTATCAACTGTTTTTTTGTGTTCATACTATCCATCAAACTTATCCCCTTCAACTTCAATAAAATTGTGTACACAATTTCATGGGCAAGAGAATTAAACAAAATCTAATACTTTTTTGTGAAATTATTTTTCTTATTATTATTAATATGACCCCTGCCTAAAGAGTGTGCTTCCTATTCATCACTGTATCTGTATCTGTTTGAAACATATCTGTTTATTCTGAATAAAGTATTCATATTTGGTTATATCCCTATGCATACTTTGTACATGACTGCACTACTATGCAGGGATATACTGCAACTTTCTATCATGTATACCTAGGACCAAGCCTTTTGTTCAGGCTCAGACTCAACTTTTCAGTTTCTCTTCAGCTTGTGCACCTCCAATGACTTCAGGAACATGGTGTGCCAATATCTTATCAAATAAAGCAATTGTGGCTCCTCACCACAGTAGTGGCAATGAAATGGGACCATCTTGGCACAGAGGAGAATAATTTCTTTGAAATGAAAGTGGCCCCTGTGGTTCTCACTGACAGAACGGACTGTACCACATGCCTTTGCCAAGTCTGAAATCTCTGTTTTGGACATTTACGACAGCTTTTCATTGTCTTTCCCTGGGAGATCCCATGTCAAATGTCTTACCTCAGGCTCAAAGGATGTTGTGGCACCTAAATCCTGCAACATGAAAATGGTGTTTTGTTGGATATGGTGTAGATAGAAATATTCAACCACACTACTATACTGTACTGTAGTAAACATTCAAGACTCTAGGTTCAATTGTTTGAAATTTCAGCATGTTACTTATGCTTAGATCGTTCACACAACCAAAAAATAAAAAAAAATAAAAATCTCTGTACAGTCAGGTCTATACGTATTTGGACAGTGACACAATTTTCGCATTCTTGCCTCTGTACACCAACACAATGGATTTGAAATGAAGAAATCAAGATTAGATTGAAGTGTACATTTTCAGCTTTAATTTAAGGCCTTTAACAAAAAATATTGCTTTAACCATTTAGGAATTACAGGGGTCCATGTCCATGGGTTCCAGATTTCAGGCAGCCATTGACTGCAAAGGATTTGCATCTAAGTATTAAAATAATCCGATTGTGTATTATTATGTTAGTTTGTCTTCAATTATTTTTGAGCCTGTGAAAATGGAGGGACTCTGCAAAAATGGCTGCAATTCCTAAATTAAAATTTTTTTTTTTTAAACCACTTGGATTAAAGCTGAAAGTCTACATTTCAATCACATCTTGATTACTTCATTTCAGTCGATTATGGTGGTGTACAGAGGCAAAAATAAAAATATTGTATCACTCTCCAAATACTTATAGACCTGACTGTACACGGACACAATTTTCATTACATGTGCAGTGGCCATGACCATATCCTGTGGATCCAAACCCAGTCCACTCAGGGAGTAGCACCATCATAGCCCTTATTTCAAAGCTCATCCATTGCAGACATTTTTCCAGCTGCTTTTTGGCTATTACCACATACAACCTTTGTGCAATATTACAGTCTGCACACTGTGAGCTCATTTATGGTGTTTGACTGTTTTGCAGTCAGCACAGCAGAAAGACTATGATGAGCTTTTCCTTTTGCTTGCCCATGTACAGACATGGGGAGCAAAAATAAAGCAAAACAAAAGAAATTGAACGTATTCATTGAGGAGGTTTACCAAGGCAAAAGCTATTTTTCATTTCGGGATGTGATTAAGCCATGAATGCTGCAAGTTCAGAAGTTCAAACTCTCTCTCTCTCTCTCTCTCTCTCTCTCTCTCTCTCTCTCTCTCTCTCTCAAAAGAAATAGTGTGAGGTTAAAAAGCACATTACTACTCAGAGACAAAATATGAGTGTCATGGATGGGTCAATGACATACCACAGCTCTTTCTTTCTTTGCTTGAGTAAAGAATCACCTTCTTAACTGAGGAGAACCTCACTGTACTCATGTGCCCCTTAAAATCTGTTTCTGACCGTCATTTCAGTGGCTTAACGCTTTCGCTTTATAGCACTTAGCCTGTCTCGGCCTGAGGCAGGATTCAAAAATCAGTTATTTACTGCCCTGGCAGCTGCAATTTATTTCCACAGAAACACATTTTATCATTATTTCCTGATACTGGCAGTATCATAGAGAAACATAAATGTATTGAAGACAGATGATTTTTTTTGTGTTGGTTTCACATTCCCGTCGCTCTTGAGTGTGTACAAATAAACATCAAAGTAGGGCCTTTTTTAACACCTGTATTGACAAAGGTATGGCATTTGTGTGACAGGTATAGTAGCAGGGACAGAGAATGTTCTGAAAGCAAAGGCTGCTGCTCATTATTATTAATGTTTGCTAGATACGCCTTCATAGCTTAGTGGTTAGCTCATTTGCCTCACGCCTCCAGGGTTGGGAGTTCAATTCCCGACTTCACCCTGTGTGCACGGAGTTTGCATGTTCTCCCTGTGCTTCGGTGGTTTTCCCCAGGTACTCAAGCTTCCTGGCACCCCGTCCAGGGGGTCCCCCACCTTGTGCCCCAAGTCCCCTGGGATAGGCTCCAGGCTCCCGTGACCCTGTGTAGGATAAGTGGTACAGAAAATGGATAGATAGATACAGTTTAGTGTTTATAGGGATGTAACCTGAATATGAATACACTATTTTGGAATGAACATATAACGTGTTCTAAAGAGATACAAATACCAGGCACCCTATTTTTTTTTTTTTTTTTAGGTCTACTGTCTTACCTGCAAACCCCCCTAGCCCCTTTCCTAAACTCTGCCTTATTCAGCTCCAAAATAAAACCATATTTCTACAATAATTCTTTGCAAATGGCCCTGAAATTCACAAAATGGCACACCATATAACACACGTAGACCACACACAGGGCAGAGGGCAGCAAATCTGTTTTGATTTTTCATCATTCTAGATTGTTATTAAATGAAATACTGCTTAAAGCACTCCATTTTGATTAGCAGCAGCACTGTGTCCCAGCTTCATAATAGATTCAGATAGTGTGTAAAATGGAAGATTATTTTTCTTCTACATCTTTCTGAAATGTAACAAACCCCAAAACTGACGTAAATCAAATAAAATATGATTAGGTGGCTATTGTTGTCAACTATAATTAATAGTTCCCTGATTTAGGGAAGACATTGTTGTTTTGAAAGACAGTTCCCTGCTCGCGCTGTCATTTGAGAAAGAAGGCTTGACAGAAAGAGCCACAGGGAGTCAATTATGAACTCAAATAATGCAGCTGTGGTTGAGGAACGGTAAAGTTATGTTCTACAAATTGTTATTTATTGTGGTATATTTTGTGAATGAAAAATGAATGCAGATATTTGGTGCACTAAACAGATACAGATAGTGTTATTGTGTTACAGCCCTAGTGTTTAAGGACCACTGCCCTTGACCATACCAGAGAATCTTGAGTTTATGGTTGGGGGCTTGCAGAGATTTACAGGGAGTGAGCTTCAGGGATAGCAGCACTGCTGAATTGTGCCATAGTTAAGTCCTTCTACACAGCCCTTAAACCCCCAATTTCTCCAGGGACACCTGACAGGCTGACCCTCAACCAATGAAGTAGCTAACCAGATGATGCTTGACTAAAGATGAGTCCTGGACTAAAGTCTGACACAGTCTCACTTATCTATGACTTGAAACTTGACTTGGAGTTTAACATAGAAGACTTTGAACAAATTAACTGTGACTTGAGTTCTGACTTGAGACTTAACTTCAAACTTGACTCAGCTATAACACTGGCCTTGTATTCTACCTCTCTTTTTGTACCAGAAGCAATACCAGTACCCAAATTCTTTACCCAGTAAAAGTTATTCATCTAAATAAATACTCTGATAAAAACACAGCTTCAAAGTCTTCACTCAAATTAAAGTGGAAAAGTTCAAACTCTTACGCTTACATCAAGAATGAAAAATAAATGTACAAGAACAATTTACATCACACACTGATTTTAGTTGGTGATAGTAAATTTGTGCCTCTTTCAGCAAATAACTGAATAACATTGGAAAACAATAGCGAAGGCTAACTAACAACAGCTTTATTCATAATCTCTGAAATATTTGCAGGCATGATAATATCTCTAATAATACTGTACAAGCTAGCTGAATGCTAGTTTTGATATGCTAGGAATTTAGATCATTGAAGTTGTCTGATGCTAAAATATCACCTTATGACAATACAGAGAAATGCAGTGATGTGAAAAGTAGATTTTTCTTTAGAAAAGTATTGAGTAAAAGCTAAAAGTATTAGGTGTAAGAAAAACTCATGTAAAGTACAGATAGCAAACTTGTTGTAGGGACCCTTCAAGTAAGGATCTTGTAACACCCCTGCTATACACATTTTGGTGTTTTCCCTCCTCTAACACACATAGTTAGACCTAGCTGAGGCTTGCTAATGATCTGATGAGTTAAATCGGGTGAATTGGGAGCAGGAAAAACATCCAAATGTGCAAGGATGTGGTATTCCTGGACCAGGATTGAGAAACACTGAAATAAACCAGTGGGGTTTCCGACATGATGTCACATCCCACGCCATTCTTCCAAAAACATCAATGAGACCTCAAGATGACATGCATTCCTCGACTGTAATAGTTTCACTGTCGAGCTACTGAGAGATGTTGGGATCAGTGTTCAAAAGGCTGAGATGGAACAAATCCTCATGGCAAGCAACAGGAATAGGTGTTCTGTAAAGACCTATGTGTCTTACTGAGCAACCAAGGCCTGCAATGTGAAGGAATAAGGTTGGATTTTGCTTTCATCTCTAAACCTGAGCTTTTTTTTTTCTTCAGATAACACAAAGTCATATTTGATGCAGTCGTGACATTTTCAGAGACTGTGCTACAAAAATGGAAAGAAAAAAAAAAAGAAAAGATAGAAAAAAAACTCTCCTACAGAAACTCATGAACATTTATCATTCCACTGAGCCGTTGAGTTATCCATCATTTTGTGAGGAGACTTCCATCGTTGCAAAGCACATACTAAATATGACACTCTGCATTTTTTTTTTTCCATCTCTGAAGGGTTTTTGGTTTTTAACTAATTTCAGGTGTTAAAAACAGTCATGTGAAAAAATAAGTACACCCATGGAAATTGTTGGCTTTTTTGACATATTTGGGCAAGCAAACATTTGATCGTCCTTGAAACAGTGCCTATTAATAAAGTTCTATCAAATGACACATAAAATTGACATTGTGCAGTAATTTTCACAATTTAAATTAACAAAAAAAACATCAGTCACAAAGACAGTAAGTACACTCCTACATTTATCACACCTTCAAGTTCATATAACTTGAATCAGGTGTTCAAGATTGGGTACCAGTGATTGGAACCTGGTTAGGGAGTGCAGGTGGAACCTGTCTTATTTATTCCCCTGTCATGTCTATTGTCTGGTGGTCCCTTTGTTATTGAAGCACAAGATCTAAAGAGTTCTGTAAGGCCTTCAGAAAAAAAGGTTGTGGATGAAAAAAAAAAAAAAAAAAAAAGTCTGGGAACAGATTTAAAAAGATCTCCAAATTATTTGAAATCCATCATTCCACTGAAAGGAAAGTACTCTACAAGTGGCACAGATTTCAAATGACTGCAGCCAGCAAATGCAGCCCAAGAGCAGGCCGTCTGATGCAAAAAGAAGTCTCCAAGAACCCCAACATTTCATTACAGGATCTCCTAGTAAGTCTTGCAGCTGTTGGTGTCAAAGTGCATGCTTCTACAATCAGAAAGAGATTGCACAAATTTGACCTGCATGGGAGGTGTGCCAGGAAAAATGCCTATATGCTCACTGGCAAACTGTAGTCTTGCAAAGGCTAAGACCAGGTCTTTTGAAATAATGTGCTCTGGACAGTCAAATAAAAAATAGAGTTATTTGGCCACAGTAACAGCAGACATGTTTGGTGCAGACCAAAGACAGCTTTTCAGGAGAAGCACCTCATACCAACTGTGAAACACAGTGGTGGAAATGTTATGGGTTGGGGTTGCTTTGCTGCCTCAGGGACTGGCCAGCTTGCATTCATTGATTCAACTATGAATTATGCATCATATCAAAGAGTGCTTGAAGATAATGTGAGGTCATCTGTCCAAAAGTTGAAGTTGAACTGAAAGTGAACCTTTCAGTGGACCTTTTTAGGATAATGATCCTAAGCACACTAGCAAATCCAAAAAGGAATGGCTCAAAAAGAAGAAATGGAGGGTTATGGAATGGCCTAGTCAAAGCCCAGATTTGAATCCATTGAAATGTTGTTGGGGGAATACCTCAAACATCATGCAACTGAAAGAATATTGCATGGAAGAGTGGTCAAAAATGTCAGAGACTGGTGGACAATTATGCAGAATGCCTACAAGAAGTTTTTCTCTGCTAAAGGGGGCAATACTAGCTTCTGAGGCCAAGGGTATACTTACTTTTTCCATAGAAGAATATCACATCTATTGATATTTCTGTTGAATGAATGATTGAAAAGCTAATTTTCCTTGTGGTTTTGTTCAAGTATATCAACTTTATCAATAGGCACTGTTTCAAAGATGATCAAATTTTTGCTCATCCAAATATGTCCAAAAAAAACACAATTTCCATGGGGTGTACTTATTTTTCCCACATGACTGTAGAGCGATCTTAATTAGCAAAATACTTAATATGGTTACATTTTATTAGGCAAAGGATGGCCAATATAAAGAATTTCCCAACTGGGGTTTTGTTGTGAGATGGCTAGGGGTCAATAAGACTGATAGAAATGTCAATAACACGTTAAATAATTTAAAAAAAAAAAAAAAAAGTTTTTCAAGCTCTAGTACAAATTATATTAACTACAATAATAATAAGAAGAAGAAGAAGAGAAGAAGAAGAAGAAGAATACAAAATACAAGGTTTAAGGGATTCAACTGACAATACATTTGGGAATCAGACTAAGCAGATTATAGAACAGGTGTATTAAAGTAAAATTTGTGAATGTCTGTTTACATAAAATTACTTGTGTGCTAAGGTATAGATAATCAGCTAACATGATAGAATAGTGATAATGCTCAAGCATGAGCAGACATATCATAAATTCCTTAGCTATCCATTAGCTGTTCAGACCAGAGAGGGCAAATATTAAAATGTAATGAAATGAAAAATCAACGAGAATCTCAGAAAATGTCTTTCATCTATAAATGAAGATCACTAATATAAAAGCCAACTGCTGTCAAAAGTCATTCATGAAACATGTCATCATTTGAATTCATCCAATACCTTTCAGTGCAAGTTAGGAGAGAACTAATGACCACTGAACATCCCATTCCAGAGTTTGTCCATCATTTGCTGCTATAATAACCTCAACTCTTCTCAGGATGCTTTATGCTATATTTTGGAATCTGACTGTGGGGATTTGTGCTCATAAGAGCATTAGTGAGGTCAGGCACTGATGTCGGATGAGGAGGCCTGGAGTGCAGTCAGAGTTCCAAACGCATTTCAAAAAAGTTATAAATTGATTTGCATTTTAATGAGTGAAATAAGTATTTGATCCCCTATCAATCAGCAAGATTTCTGGCTCCCAGGCATCTTTTACACAGGTAATGAGCTGAGATTAGGAGCACTCTCTTAAAAGGAGTTTGTTTCCTGTATAAAAGACACCTGTCCACAGAAGCAATCAATAAATCAGATTCCAAACTCTCCACCATGGCCAAGACCAAAGAGCTGTCCAAGGATGTCAAGGACAAGATTGTAGACCTACACAAGGCTGGAATGGGCTACAAGAACATCGCCAAGCAGCTTGGTAAGAAGAACAGTTGGTGCGATTATTCGCAAATGGAAGAAACACAAAATAACTGTCAGTCTCCCTCTGTCTGTTGCTCCATGCAAGATCTCACCTCGTGGAGTTTCAATGATCATGAGAACGGTGAGGAATCAGCCCAGAACTACACGGGAGGACCTTGTTTATGATCTCAAGGCAGCTGGGACCATAGTCACCAAGAAAACAATTGGTAACACACTACGCCATGAAGGACTGAAATCCTGCAGCACCCGCAAGGTCACCCTGCTCAAGAAAGCACATGTACAGGCCTGTCTGAAGTTTGCCAGAATGTTTCAGAGGAGAACTGGGTGAAAGTGTTGTGGTCAGATGAGACCAAAATCGAGCTCTTTGGCATCAACTCAACTCGCCGTGTTTGGAGGAGGAGGAATGCTGCCTATGACCCCAAGAACACCATCCCCACCGTCAAACATGGAGGTGGGAACATTATGCTTTGGGGGTGTTTTTCTGCTAAGGGGACAGGACAACTGCACCGTATCAAAGGGAAGATGGACAGTCAAGTCTTGTGTGAGAACCTCCTTCCCTCAGCCAGGGCATTGAAAATGGGTCGTGGATGGGTATTCCAGCATGACAATGACCCAAAACACACAGCCAAGGCAACAAAGGAGTGGATCAAGAAGAAGCACATTAAGGTCCTGGAGTGGCCTAGCCAGTCTCCAGACCTTAATCCCATAGAAAATTTGTGGAGGGAGCTGAAGGTTCGAGTTGCCAAACGTCAGCCTCGAGACCTTAATGACTTGGAGAGGATCTGCAAAGAGGAGTGGGACAAAATCCCTAATGAGATGTGTGCAAACCTGGTGGCCAACTACAAGAAACGTCTGACCTCTGTGATTGCCAACAAGGGTTTTGCCACCAAGTACTAAGTCGAAGAGGTCAAATACTTATTTCCCTCATTAAAATGCAAATCAATTTATATTTTCTGGATTTTTTTGTTGTTATTCTGTCTCTCACTGTTAAAATACACCTACCATTAAAATTATACACTGATCATTTCTTTGTCAGTGGGCAACGTACAAAATCAGCAGGGGATCAAATACTTTTTTCCCCCACTGTGTGTGTGTGTGTGTGTGTGTGTGTGTGTGTGTGTGTGTGTGTGTGTGTGTGTGTGTGTATATATATATATATATATATATATATATATATATATATATATATATATATATATATATATATATATATATATACTTGCTGCAAATAAGCTACCTTTGTTGATTTTTTTCCCCCATGTCTCCTATTTTCCCTGTTTCTTAGTCATTAATGTCCTCATTGTGACTTCTACCTGTTTTGCCTCTGTATTATTGATTTGCCTGCTATAATGAGGTCCACTTGTGACCCTTACTATGGATTTTGTCTCTTTGCTTAGATAATCCCTCTTTAAAGAGACGATGGAACTGTCTTTTTTTTTTTTCTCTATTGCCTCAGGCTTTCATGTGTTACAAAAACACATTCATTACTTCACCTCGCACTGTAATCATAACACTACTGGTAGCATGTTGTGAGATAATTAACTGAATATTGTTTGAACAGATTTTAAATGCTTCCTTAATTTGTTATGGTTCAAGGCTAATCAGAAATTATAGTTAAAACCTACAGAGGGGTTTAAGGGTATAATTTTCAGTCAGCTACTGCCGGAAATAAAAAGTGGGAAGCTAGCTTAGTGGCATAGCAGCTGTCCTGACCTACATTCAGTGGTTAAATATTATGGCTCATCACAAGAACGCTCTGCTGTTAAATTTCCAATTTCCTGAAATGGTATAAAAAAGAGAAAATTGGTGAATGCGACTCGGCAAGTATAAGAGACTTGCTGCCATTAATTATATTATATTATATTATATTATATTATATTATATTATATTATATTATGTTATATTATTTTATATGATATTATATTATATTATATTATATTATATTATAATATCATTCCATTATATTTAAAAAGAATGTTCAGTTAATATTTTAAATCTACTCTCATCCTTAGCATTCATAATAAACATTGTTTCTTAAAGCCATTGTGTTTTATATCACTAGCTTTGAGCACTCCTTGCCAGGCGTCCAGAAAACATGGATTTAATGTGTCCATCTGGGAAATAGGAATGTGTGTGTGTGTGTGTGTGTGTGTGTGTGTGTGTGTGTGTGTGTGTGTGTGTGTGTGTGTGTGTGTGCTTACAACCTTCAGCTATCCTCAAACAGCACTAAACGCAGCTGCAGCAATCAAGATAATTTGAAGATGCAATTGCTTGAAATAATGAAGTGATTAAAAAGAAAATGCCACTCATAAAATGCAGTAATCTTTCATGCCATCTTTCATCTTTTATTATGGCAAAACAGAGATTTCACGTGATTAAGGACTTGAAATGTTTGTCATTTCCCTGAATGGTGGGAAACCCATTTGATCCTTTAGAAATGCCTTACGTACTGCCAAGCTTTCAATGAGAAGTCGCATTTCCAATAATAACGCGCGGCATAATGGATTTTAATGATCCACAACGTGCTAACGTTATGAGACATGTTTTCAAAATAAATGTGTCCTTACAAGCCAGTGAGCCAATCAGTAGTACTCTTCAATAAACCACCATCCTAGAATCAAATAAATGATATGGATTGCTCAATATGAAAACACAGTAATTTATCTGATAAGATTTTTAGGTTAGAAATAACATTTTAATTACTACAGCCCCAAAAAATGGCAGAAACATTTTTATAAAAACGTCCACTACTAGATTATAATAACAGGCTAAAGACAAGCAATTGCTACCGATATCTCCAACAGCTACCATGGCTGAACATTTTGTCTCCTGTCTTCCACTTATTTTACAGACAGATGTATTATTTCATGTCTAAATATGTTTGTCATACCACAAGACAATTTAAAAAATACTGTTGGAAAACCTGTTAAAAAGTCTATTGATGCATTTTTGTAGCCAACATGGAGGAAACTGACATGTGAGTCTTCTCAACCCCCGGATGCTCCTGTTGTGATGCAAGTCAGTGTTGCAACACACCATTTATACAGCTACTTGCATATACATTTTCTCATTGATCTGGACCTTCAACAGTAATAGTCAAGCAGTGTCAGAAGCTTATTTTGCGGCGTGTATAGTAGCAGAGGTGCCAACATTTACAGTTTAGCTGTACCATTTACGATCAGTGACAGTGATTTTTGATATATATGTGTAAAAAAAATACAATTAAAAAAATCATAAAAAAAGCTATCTGGTGCAAGTTGATTGTATTATGGTGATTAGGTAGTCTATGTGTTATTATGTATCTTACATGTACCAGACTATCCTTTTGTTGTACTCGTATCAATTTGTATCAGTAAAACTTATGCACTTAGCTACTTGCTTATAAATCCAAACATTTCAGCAGACTGCAGTTAAATATCAGTTCAAGCCAACTTTTTTTTTTTTTTTCTCTGCCTGGTAGGATTTTCTTGTTAGCAATTCTGCCACCTCGGTAGTAGCCTATTGTTCCAGCCACTACGCCCCCGGGGCCATGTGTTTCAAAAGCCTTTAGAATTTTTAACCCTTAAATGCAAAAGCCATACCTCAGGCCACTAGCAACCCATGGCCTTATGTCCGTCCTACTTTATTCTTCTGTTTTATTAAAGAGGAAAGAAAAAGCATTCTTTTTACGTTAGATAAATGATTGACATGTTCTGAAAATTGTAACCGAATCTGTTTTGATAAGTGACAAACTTGTTTAAAGAGCATTAAAGAGTTCAAATCTAGCATTTATAGTAATTTAAAAATGAAAGCTAAAGAAAAACAATGGCATCTGTGCCTATAGATCTTCCATAAATCTAATGCCACTGGCTTTGTACATTTATAAAGCATACCTCTGTATGAATAGATCAACATTTAGTGCAGCAAAACATTATTTTATCTTATGTCGTTATGTTATGTTATGTTATGTTATACTGTGTGTTGTTATATTGTGTTATAATGTATGTTATTTTATGTTATCCTGTGTGTTGTGTTGTGTTATGTTATACTACATGTTATGTCATGATGTGTGTTGTGTTGTGTTATAATGTATGCTATGTTATCATGTCATACTGTATGTTATTGTTATGTCATGTCATACTATATGCTATGTTATACTGTATGTTGTAGTGTTATGTTATGTTGTGTTATATGTTGTAACATTATAATGTGTTATGTTATGTTATGTTATCCTGTGTGTTATTATGATATGTTATGATGCATGTTATGTTGTAGTGTATATGTCATGTACTTTGTGTTGTTATGTTGTGTTATGTTGTTATAATGTCTGTTGTTATCATGTCATACTGTATGTTATGCTATAATGTGTATTATGTTGTCATGTCATACTATATGCTATGTTAAACTTTATATTGCAATGTTATATGTTGTTATGTTACGGTGTAATGTATGTTATGTTATGTCATGTCATACTGTATGTTATGTCATGTCATACTGTATGTTATGTTCTGTTATACTGTGTGCTATGTTATACTGTATGCTGTTATTTTATGTTATGTTATGTTATAATGCATGTTTTTGTGTTATGTCATGTCGTGCTGTGTGTTATGTTGTACTGTGTGTTGTTATAATGTATGTTATGTTATCGTGTCATGCTGTGTTATGTTATACTGTGTGTTATGTCATGTCATGTCATGTCATGTCATACTATATGCTATGTTATAATGTATGTTGTAATGTTATGTTGTGTTATATGTTATGTTACGTTGTACTGTATGCTGTTGTGTTATGTTATGTTGTGTAATAATGTATGCTGTTATGTTATATTATGTTATGTTATGTTTTGTTATGTTATGTTATGTTATGTTGTGTTATGTTGTGTTATGTTATGGTATGTTGTGTCATGTCATGTTATGTTATGTTATGTTGTACTGTGTGTTGTGCTGCAATAAAAGTCAATTTTACTGTCACACCTCATTTTCACATGTACTCCCAATATGCACTGCATTGTACTGATCGCTTCCAGTATATCATGCAATTGTACAGTAAATGGTACAATGGAACAACCCTGTATACTGGCTGAAGACATCCGTTTTCACATTTAGTTTTCTAGTTCCATTACGACTGCTTAACTGCTTAACTGCACTCGCCTTCCCATCAGTAAGCCCATTTTAATTTTGTACAAAAAATACTTTGTTGAACAAATTACTTACAAACTGTAACTAAGCACAGTTTGGTGTAACACATGCTATATTATTTTACGCTTTGGTTTTGTCACTGGAAGCCATCATCCCAAGTGTTTTCCCTCATGTTATGTCAGGACCCGTGGGATGCTTGTAGCATAAATTGTCAGGCCTCTCTAGTGTAGGCAGAACTTAATTAAATTCAGGGGAAATGTGTTAAGGGCATCACCACATTTCATCACCACACTGTAGTTTATCCAAGTTTCTGTAACTCCAAACTTCAACGTCTCAATGAAGGGCTTCAAACTGCGATTAATTACAGACGTTTGCTAGAATGTGATCATTGCAAAACCAAGAAACAATTCAGCAATAATTGTCTAATAATAATAATAATAATAATAATAATAATAATAATAATAATAATAATAATAATCTTGTACCATAGTGCTGTTGAATTTTCAAATCTGAGTGGCCAGAAGGTGTTGATTAATTTTTCGAGAGTGAGGCAAAACTCCAGATTTGTATGAATGCACTCTTTCCAATGCATTGCCATTTCTATAGCGCCACATAATCTAAGCCAAATAATGAACACACGTAAAAACGTTTGTAGTTTTAACAACAACAAAAAAAATTCAAACAAATGAAAGTCTTGAAGAAAGATGACGTTGCATTTTTTGGTCTTTTTATCTTTACGAGAGAAAAAAAGACTGTCTGGTGAGGGAATGAATGCTTATAACTACTATAACGGAAGTGATAACGGTAACTAACTTGTCATGGATGTCAGAGTAGCTTTTGTTGGAGCAATCCAAAACACTGCTGTAATCCATAGCAAAGGTCAAATCACATGCAGGTGCAGCTAAACACAGAAGAGCCATATTTGATGTCAAAGCACAGGTGAGAGTCGCAACCTAGAACAGACGGGGAAAGAAGAAAACAAGGCTCAGAAATACAAAAAAAGGCCAAAGGTACTTGGAGAAACATACAAACAAAAAAAGACAGAAAGAGGCACTAATCATGCTGGGAACCATACAAGCTCAGAACACAGGGAATTTGTGACTCGTCTGTATTTGTTTGCAGTAAGGCTTCTGGAATAGTGACTGAGATGTTTTAATGAAGGCACTTGAACTCCTGTTGGTGTGTAAAACATCCACATTAGAACCATTTGCCCCAGGGCTGACAATCATGCTTTTCTAGCCACCCTAATCAACCTCCACCTGACTCTGGAAATAAACCCACTCATTACTAAAATACGTTCATTATAAAATCCCTACTGTGCTCAAAGTTCAGTGACCACAATTCATTCAAAACTGAAAAGAAAAAAAAAAAAAAAAAAAAAGCACAATAGTAAAATAAAATGGTCGTGCTGCCCTTGCGGGAAACATTCTCAATCACTTTTGTAAATTGAGCTTACCTGGTATTCACTCCACTCTGTGTAAGATGGAATTGAAGGATTAATGCATTAACTGTGAATAGTAATGGTTTAGCAGTGGGTATTAGACTGTAGAGTCTGTAATACCATCACGGTCCACATGAACTGTAATACAAGTGCATCATCGAAATAGTGGGAGATATTTTGTTTTTGAAAGTGTTAATGCTCTATCAACTCTTACAGCAATCGCCTCTTAAATGGTTGATTGAATGGAATTTTAACTATGTGTGATCCTATTCACAAACGTACTTACATTAAAACACCCCTGGTGTAGTGGAGAGGGGGGTTGTCAGAGCATTTTTTTTTTTACTTTTAAGTTATTTTTATTCTTCTAGAGGTATACAGTATTATAGATAAGGAGTAGATGAGTTGGCAGCAGTCTACATAGTGATGTAGTCATCCATCACCGAATTCTCAAAAAATGGGAAGGAACATGCATGCTTTGACCTTGTATCCTATGATTAAACATTTCTATCATGATGTGAGTGGTCTCTTCCACAGGGCACAAACACTCTCTGAATGGTATGACGAGGATGAAATTGATGTAAATCTTATGCTATGGTATAAGCACTCACTAATACCATCATCAAAAGGGAATATCTTTTGGACGAACGGTGTTCATTCCTCTAGTCCAGTTCTAGAGGTTTTGAATCGAAGCTCTGACAGTTCATGGTGGCTGTCAGAACACTTTATGAAGATTTTACATTTATGGCATTTGGCAGATGCACTTATCCAGGGCGACTTACATTTATCTCATTTATACATCTGAGCAGTTGACAGTTAAGGGCCTTGCTCAAAACCCAACAGTGGCAGCTTGGTGGTGCTGGGGTTTGAACTCACAACGTTCTGATCAGTAGCCCAACATCTTAACCACAGATTTTAAATATCAAAAATTATTGGGACCATATTTTGCCTATAAAACTGCACCAGGACTCTTAGGTATACTGACATGCAGTGTTATAAATAAATCAGCTGGTAGGTTGTCTTTATGCTCTACTTCTGCGTAGAGATTTCTGCACTTGTGACTCACCTTCTGCTGTTTTGCATGGTCCCACATGGATACCCTAAAAATCTGCTTGTTCCAAAAACAGTTTAATCCCAAATCTTACATTCAAATCTACAGAGTAAGGGTAAGAACTGGTGCTGTAATCATAAATGATCAGAAGGTTGACAAGTCTCTGAACTTACCCAACCACGTTGTTTGGCAAGACTTCGCAATGAATGAGTGATCTTGGCGTGTTTATAAACTGAGGAGCCAGGAATTACCCGGGATGTTTGCTACAGTGGTCATGGTAGGATTCTAGGGACCGTGTCCTCTGCTAGCAGGGTAGCCTAACGTCGTGGACTGATGTTATGCAAACATTGCTCTGTAACATTTGAAGACTAATACATCTACAATAAAATTTATATTTAAAGAAATTAGGGTGCCTGATTTATATAATCAGACTATGCATTTATTTGTTAATCAGTTTGTTTGGTGTGTTTTTATTAATTACATAGTACCTTACTGCTTCCAGCGCTATGGTGACTGACTCTCAGCAGCCCATCAGTGACCTTGACTGAATGAACCAGCAGTAATAGTTGATGCCACTTGTCAGCAAAGTCCTCTCTCTCACAAAAAAAAGTGTCAGGTTTTTCTTTTCATCTGAGGATTATAAATGGACCAAAATGGTCTCTGTCATTTTTTTTTTTCTCCAAATCTGTGAAATGCTGCCAATGCCGTTGATGCAGCACAAGCAAAAAAAAAGAAAAAAAAAAAAAAAAACAGAGCAGGGAGCATTAAGCTTTCCTCTGCCACACTGTGCACTTCCATTTCCAGAGATTCGGCTGCCTTTTTCAGAATGAATCCTCTGAGAAAAGAAATTTATGCAATTACCAGTAACAGCAAAAAAACATTATTGGCCCAGACTGGACATATTTCACTAAACCAAAATGAAAATTGAAAATAATAATAATAATAATAATAATAATA
This sequence comes from Cranoglanis bouderius, assembly GCA_023630585.1. Classification (NCBI taxonomy): domain Eukaryota; kingdom Metazoa; phylum Chordata; class Actinopteri; order Siluriformes; family Cranoglanididae; genus Cranoglanis; species Cranoglanis bouderius. The sequence continues at coordinate 33,143,171 of CM042537.1, read as the reverse complement.
ATAATAATAATAATAATAATAATTTCCAAAAGTCTACAGTCTGGACACAATAATTGGGAATTATTTTCTGCTGATTATAATGTGCTGCTATAAACAAACAAACAAATAAACTCCAATGTACTGTAATTCTTATGAGCACAAGCTTGTTTTACATTGCACATTGTACCCATTATACCTAGGATGGAAGTACTTAAAATATTTGATTAAGTGTCATACATAGGCTTTTTAGAGACTCTCTCAGGAAAGAGTCTTTTATCTAAGTGCCAAAGGATACTTTTTATATGTGAAGAAGACATAACATAGGATTGCACGGTGGTGCAGCAGGTAGCATTGCTGGCTCACAGCTCCAGGGTCCCTGGCTCGATGATGATATCTGGCTGATGTCTGTTTGAAGTTTTCCGTGTTCTCCCTGTATCTGGTGGATTGGCTACTCTAAACTGCCCCGAGGTGTGAACGTGTGTACATGGTGCCCTATGATGGACTGGCGTCCCATCCAGGGTATATCCTTGCCTCATGCTTAGTGTTCCCGTGATAGGCTCCAGATCTGCTGTGAACCACCAGAATAAAGCACTTATTAATAATGAAAGAATGAATGAATGAATGAATGAATGAGGTCAACATTCGCCCTCTACAACTGATCCAGAATGCAGCTGTGCGACTTGTTTTTAACCTTCCTACAGTAAGTTCTCCCACACCACCCCATTGCTACACTCTCTCCACTGGCTTCCTGTAGCTGCCCACATCAGAATTTAAACACTGACGATTGCCTACAAAGCCAAAAAATGGACCAGCACCCACCTACCTTAAAGCACTTATTATACCCAACACTGCACCATGTTCCCTCCAATCTTTTAGCACTGATCGACTGGTCCCACCATCTCTCAGGGTACAAGGAAGGCATGCATCAAGATTCAATGTTCTTGCATCTAGGTGGTGGAATAAACTTCCTCTAGATGTCCAAACAGCTGAGTCTTCAAACGACATCTAAAGATCTCAAGTACTTCAATTGGCACTTAAAAAAATAATGATTTTTTTTTTTTTTTTTTGGCTGTGTGCTTTTCTTACTATATTACCTCCCCAACAGAGTTTTGTTATACTCAGATTCAACTTGTTTAAATAGAAACTTGCTTAAATTAGGTTTATCATAAGTTTTGATGAGAAACGCAATATTTTTTATGTGAACCATACATAATATTTTTCTTAAATCTAACCGACCACACATTCCATTTTTTAAAGTGTACTATGTGTTCAGCTACAGTATGTTGTTCCATGCACCACCTGGTGTTTATTGTGTGAAGCACAACAAATGAACTGAAATTCTAAGAAGTGTGCCTACAGGGTGCTGCGTGATCACACGTGACGAATTGCGTGATACCGTGTGAAAAAAATGTGCATTCTTAAAGGCCACATCCGGTCTATTCTGTAGTAGTCTGTGACCTAGTCAACCAGCACTTCTGTAAGTGGCTCTGGATAAGGGCGTCTGCCAAATGCCATAAATGTGAATAAATGGATGAATGGATGAATGAATGAGTGAATGAATGAATGAATAAGACTATGGCAAGAACATGCTGCATGGTAACATTTTCTTCAGGGGGCAGAGCCTTATCCTACAAAGCCCCCTGCTGTGGAATAGCCTTCTAATTAGGGACTCAGACACTTCAGTCTCAATCTTTAAGTCTAATTTGAAAACCTATTTATTTAGTCAGGCAATTTGTTAAATAGCTTTTCTCTTATATTCAGATCTGGGGAGTCCATGTGCATAGAGACATTTTGATGTTGTTCTCCTGGCCTGTTCTCCTGGAGAACAACTTTCTTACTGAGTGTCTTCATACCCATGTTAACTTTTGGCTCTCTCTTTTTGTCCTGCCGTCATGGCGAGACCTGCCGGAGTCCCTTCTCGCACTCTTTCACAACGTACTCCCTTATAAACCACTGTAGGATACGAGCGCACCTAATAATCGGTTCTCTCTCAACCTGATTCATCCTGATACTTCTGAGTGGGGCTTTCTTCACTACTGACTCACCTACTGGTGCTGCGGATGGTTCCACATGGATACTATAAAGATTTATACTTCGCATAAAAAACACTTTATCTCACCCTTGCTCCAGTGGATAATCTTACCTGAATACTGTGGATTTGTACTTATAGTACAAATAGTAACTGCTTCAGTAATCATAAAGACTGTCCTGTGCTCATCCCAGGACTCTTATTTACAATCTCCTCATACTGAACATCCTTTCAACATATTTAGTTCTGTTTGTTTTTCCTCTTCTGTATCTGTATACTATAATTGTTTATAATCCCTCTATCTGGAATGGATTCCCTTACAAGTCTCATTCTCCTCAAAGATTGTTCCTCATGTTGTTTCAGGGAGGTTTTTTTTCCCGTTATTTTTGCTCATAATTAGCATTTCAGATTGAAAACTATGACCTTATATTAATTAACTAATTCATTTATCTTCATTTACTACAGTTTATACTAGTGAGGTCATTGTGAATCTGTAGCATATCCGGGGAATTCTGCACAGAAACTGCATGGCTCTGTGAGACCACCGTTCTGCCCTATGACCTTACATTTAAATGTATTTACTAATTTAAAAGATTCAAACTGGTTGGTAGGCTTGAATGCTACATACGGGTTTGTGGAATTCAAAACACTTAAAATAATCGGGAAATCGGGTTAGTGTTAATACTCAAAAACTGCTTTGAGACACAACCCTAGACATTGTATCACATTACACTACACTATTTACGGTAAAGCCCACACAAATTAATTAAACACCTCTTACTGTATGAATGAATCATACAATCATGGTTCATGTGTTTGCTGAACTGGTGGGTTCCGATGGGAAGCACATTGTCGTTGAATAACCCACACAGGCAGGACGGCGTAACACTTTCAGCAAATGTGCAAATGTATGTTGGATTTTAAGAGGCAAATAACTTTGGACTCGTTTCCTATTAAGGAAAAATTCTGATATCTTAGAACATTTCAGGCTCCAAGTCTATTTTGCCAAGGTTCAGGAAAGAGTATGTGAGGACTTGCTTTTAAAGATTTTACATAAGCATATTGCTTTTGGTTTTGGTGTTGCTACTAGTGTTTAGTGTTTAGTGTAGTAATCTGTTTTGTGTTTTTGTTGTTGTTTTTTTTTTAATTGGACTTATTTTGAACTATGTCTAGCACTTTGTTTGAAACTTTATATAGTCACACTGCATGATTGGATGCAGCGCTATGGAAAGCCCGAATTAGTGCAGCAGACAAAATATGTCTGATTCAAGCACACCATCTGTGATTATGGTCACTCAAAATCTCATGGCATCTGGCAGCCACTGCACACATATTGGAAAAAAAAGATTTAAAATCAGCTGCATTCTGTTAACTGGTGGGAAACTTGACAATAAGTATTTATATATTCATACAATGTTTTAGGTCTTAATAGACTTGGAAAAAAAAAAAATACTCATCACCAGTGGATACATTTATGTGATTATGTGTATTTTTTTTTTTTAAATGGACCTTTTGTTTGTGGCTCTTAACTGAAGCATCCATGTATCAAAAATGAACCCTTAATGTATGCAGTGGTGTTTTGTAGCCTTAACATCTATGACAATATTATGCAGTCCCTTCTGAACATATTGGATCAGCAAGGCCAATTCTTCATTTGAGTTTGAGATCAAAAGATGAATATGAGACAATAGACCATCATTTCAGCTTTCATTTCCTAATGTTTACATCTAGATGTGTTAAATAACTTAGAAGATGGCACCTTTTGTATGCTCCCACCCATTTTTCAAGTGATCAAAAACATGTCCTGGTGTACCCTATTAAATTGATTGTTTAAAAAATTCATAGCTCTGAATGTCTACTCTTGTTTTGTGCCCTGGGCTTTGCCTGTGAAGACTGCATTTCTTGCTAAAGAGGATAAACCAACATGAGGACCAGAGCACAGTCTATGGGATAAAAGAGGGCAAATCTATCAGAACCACTGCACAAACATTGGGCATAGCCAATACAACAATTTGGAATGTCAATAGACAATCGAATTCATCTTGCTGTTCCAATACTTTCAGAGGGGACCGTATATCTGCTATGCTAGACTCTTCTTAGATACTTATTTAAATGCAGACCATTTTCTCATTCATATGACATTTTTTTTTTTCCTTTTTAAATTAATAAGTTGCTTTTATGTTACATCACATTATATTTGACAGCATAGAAATCCTTCTTCAGTCCACATCTCTATCCTTTTATAGTTCTTAAAATCAGTGTGCTTAATAGTAGCAGTATTTTGTGCTCTTTTATTTACTGTAAAAAAAAAAAAAAAGCCTGTGGAAAGATTTTCTCTACATTTCATCACCTTAGTATTATCTGGGTTAAGACTGGAACCTTATATTATGTATGTAAATTACCAGTGTCACAATTTGACTTGTGAACAGTACACACATTCATGTCTGGATGCTTATATTTGGTGTACATTGTACTTTGAACAGTCATGAACACTGCTTATTGCCTTTAATTAGCTTTGTAATTGTGCATGTGTGTGTGTGGTAAGTTTCAGATACTTCTCCAGAAATCTCTGAGATCTGAACTTGCCATGGCTATGTAAAACACAATCCAGATTTCCTCCTCGACTATACATTTGACATCATTTGAGCAATTTTAATTTTAATTTTAGTTCTTTTTTTCATTTTCTTTTAGTTTTCCTCCTTCAAATGATAGGGTGATGGCTTGATGCCTTTATTATTCTACAGTAAAATAGGTGCAGACCATATGACATGATGATAACTTGGTAATAAAATGCTATCGGTATTTTTTTTTTTTTTCTATTTAGAAAGTCTAGATTTAATTACTTCCTATACAGTACTTTACATTTGCTCTGATTACTGTACTGTAAGTATTGAAGTACCTACAGCAATTTCTTTCTCATATGGATTTTAATTCGGCTTGCAGTCTGCCTATTAAACATTTTGTACCTAGGGCGAACACATCAATTTGCAATGCAATTTACAGCAAATTGTTCTTTAGTGTAGAAAATAACAGTCCGTATTCCCAACAGTGGCTATTTGCCTATGCAGAAGCTCAAGTCCTCCAGGGTAATTTATGACTGGAAGGAGCAATGAATTCTCCTGCCTGACAACTGCGTGAGCATCCAAACCGGCATAAAGCAGGCATCGATGTTGTTCTCCTGGCCCTCCCAAGCACAAGACCTCTCTGATCATCATTACAGCATTCTCCATTTTATTCGCTTATCTTGTGCCTTTTGGCTGCTCAAATCATCACAGATAAATTGTTCAGCATCTCAAGCTTTAACCGGGTCACTGAGCTAAGATTCTATGCTTCCATATTGCACCATCAGGACTTACATTCACGGTGGATAATGCAAGGACGGGCTTCAACACAATTATTACTGTTCAGCGAGGAGTGAGGAGTTAATACTAAAATTGCACACAATGGTATGCAGACATCAGATGTAACTACACACTTTGGCACTATTCAGAGAATTGCACGAGAACTACGCGTATAGGTTGGAAAACCCATAAAAAACAGTTACATGAAATTCTGTCCTCGGAAACTTTTTTTTCTTGCACGAAATCAGCTTAAGCAAGGACAGTGTGCAACCACTGTCTGCCTGTATGTTGTAATTAGAATATGTCGCGCTAAAATGCACGTTTTAGGCTTTAAATATATAAAAATAACCATGGAATGCCAGTCAAAGCCGATATTAAATGCATAAATATGAGACTAATACTGAATTACAGTATGTGCAATATATTGTACATGTGCAATAACTACATATGCAACACACTTAAGCAGTGCAATAACTGTGCAATAATGTGGATGCACAGAAGTGTTTGCGTGCATGCGTAGAGGCATATACATGAGTGTGCGCGTGATTTTTCTTCTTATTTTCTCTTTATTGTCTACCGTATTTTTATGTTACTATGCTATTGTATTTATTTCTATTCTATTTAACTTAGCTGTTAAGCACCGTTGAGGTTGTCGCACCAAAACTTTGTGTACGACGACAATAAAAGGAATTCTTAATTTTAAGTATCGTCTTTTTGAATTATACAGAAAGGGTGTTTGTTTTTTTTTCCAGTTAATCTGAGCTTTTAGGATAAAACATCTGTGCTTGGTCAGCTTATCCTTCAATCTTTGGACATGTTTTCTTTACAGGAGAGCACAGTGAATTAACAAACCCACTGGGATTATTTTATTAATTAGACAACTTAAAAGCAGGCAAAAATAGTCTACAGCCTGTGCACACAATACGATTTCATAACAATTTAGTACCTCATGTATACAATAACTGTCAGTGCATAATTAAATAATAATAATAATAATAATAATAATAATAATAATGAATATGTGGAACTTTCCCCATATAAATATTGACTCATGTTTTTTTTTATTACTTTTTTTTTTTATTTAAGTTGCCAACTCTGAAAACAACCCCATGTTTCTGCTTGCACGTCTCACAATAGCACACTGGTAGTTAAGTTCATTTGTGTGTGTAATGCCTTGGCCGCTCTAGGCCTTGTCTAACACACTGTATCGTCTATGCTCCATGAACAGCGCAGTCAAAGCTCTCCTGTAAAATAATTGGATTTTTGTTCTGGAAACAGACTTTCTTTTTTTTTTTTTCTAGCACGAGTGTGGAAAATATGTTATTAAACTCTTTTTCTGTCATTCTAAAAGTCCTTAGTTTCAACAGTCTTTGAAGACTCCTGCAGATGTTTGAAGAAGAATGGAAGCAGGAAAAATCTTCTTTTTTTTTTTCTTCAAAAACAACCACAGAGATGAAAGCATGTGGAAATGGAAATGTTCTCTTAATACAAAGAGATAGTTGTCACTTAATTGATTACAAGAAATGGACTTTACTGAATACCAATCACTCAGATGGGAAAGTAGGACACAATTCATGTTACACACAATACCATGGGATTATTCACAAACTCTTTGTAGTTCATACACGTGCCGGTTACACAACATATTTTTTAGCTGACACTGTTTAATATTGTGGCTACAAATCATAATCTCTTTAATCACAGTGGATTATAATGGAGGAAAACACAGAGCCAACTCGGTTCATTAGCTCTATTATCTCGATGGACACTGACCGCCTGATTGCTCCTCCATGCATATTCATGTAATCTGTTTTAACAGTGTGCTACATTACAATACATCAAAAGCTGTAAGTACATTAATGGAAAATGCTGTCAATTATTCATTATTCATTTCAGTTGAATATGAAGCATTGATGGTCAGTAAAAGGTTTAGGCATTTTACCGCCTGTAAAGGTGAGTGCTACTTATAACATCCATCATGTTGTTTAGGCCGGTGTGCAAAATAATATAATGTTGTCCAATCATGTTTATTACACCTACATATTATATTTGTTATTGGAAATCTCTAAAGTATTGCCTCTCTTAAGTCCTTTGCTACCAGTGTCATGTCATGTACCGTATATATACTGTAAGTAAGCTTGTTAACATTAAACAATACTGAAAATCACAGTCATTTATTTGTGGTCCATCAGAGATGATCTGTGGATTCATTCATTCATCATCAGTAAATGGTTTTCCTGGTCAGGGTTGCTGTGGATGTGGAGCCTTTCAGCTTGGTGTGGAGTGGAAATACACCCTAGATGGATGCCAGTCCATTTCATTACACCTTGCACACACATTTATTGGCAATCTTTTTAGTCCAATCCTTCCAGCATGCTTTTTAGAACCCAGAGGAAAGCCAGGTGTACAAGGGAAGAACATGTGAAGCTCACAGACAGACAGTAACCTGACCTCAGGATCAAACCGGGGACCCTGGAGTCTTAATCTGTAGATACTTATATACTTTCCCTAAACCAAATAATTATTCTGACCATGTAAAGGTAGTAATAATAATTCATATATAGTTAGATTTGACATTAGAATATTTTTCATTTTATTGTATTTTTTATTGTATTGTATTAGTTTTATTGTATTTTTTTTACACGGCTGAACCACTTCTTTTTTTTTTTTTTTCTTTTTTTTTTTTCCATTTCTGAACCACTTTGAGCTGGATTTTATGTATGGAAGGTGCTATCCAAATAATAAACAACATGAAATAATTACTTGGTCTTGGTAGAACAGGACTTTTGAGAGAACCGGATCAACTCTAATACAGGTTAAACCCTGCCTAAATTTATTATTCATGGGTCAAATGAAAAAGCACAAAGAGAGGAGTAAGAGAGTAAGAAAGCGCGAGTGAGCGAGAGAGAACTTTTAATAACGCCTGGATTGCTCCAAACCTCTACTGGTTGAATTATTTTTAGTTATATAACGGACACACTGGTATTCAGGGTTGGGGGTAATAAAAGCAATAAAAGAGAGAGATGGAGTAAGGACAAAAAAAAAAAAAATATCCTAAGCTGGTCATTCTTTTAATGGAGTTTACTCCGGTTATATCTTCCTGCACAATAAGCAATTCTGTACAGTCGATAAAAGCTCCAGCTAAATTGTTTCCTTCCCTTGCAGGGAAATCATCTTAAAATTGGCTTGATATTACCGTTTTCTCCCTAAGTGCATGTACACAGGCCCTTAGTGATTATGGAGCAAAATGCTACAAAGGTGCTTGAGTAATTACCCTTTTTTTTACCACACAGGGGAAAGTAATGACCAGGTGTAATGCATGTATACAAAATGGCTGGATAAAATCAATATACTGTATTTTGTAGGGACCAGACTTATTGACAGAAACAGGCTGTTGTGCTCGCAGCAATGCATCATTTACAAGATGTAGTCTGGGGTCAAGCAGACCTAATAAACATGTCCTAATTCAGTTACCTACACTGCATCTTAGCTTTAATGTGCATTTGCAGTGTGCACTACTCACCTTTTTAGATAGATAGATAGATAGATAGATAGATAGATAGATAGATAGATAGATAGATAGATAGATAGATGCATAGCTAGATCTAGATTAACTGAAATTCCTATATTTTTCCTATTTTTTAAAATTCTGTATCAGTTAGTGTATTGTTTTATCATGCACAGTATATAACTACTTATACCTGAGATACTCCAGTCCCACCAGACCTCATAATGGGCTGAAGAAGAAAAAAACATGCTGTTTGTTTAGCATTGGATCGCAGCCTGGCAAATAAAAACAAAATTGAATCATGACTTTATATGAAGGATTATACTTTCCTTGTTTATAAACTCACACAGCAGATACATTATAGGCCACAGATATTATTATTATTATTATTATTATTATTATTATTATTATTATTTTGCTTGTACTATTAAGTCTATGTACAGTATCAAATTCTCTCCGGTTTGTGACAGGTATATACTTCAGGTACATACCTACTTTATAGTCCAAACTGGCTGTGTTTTCTATGTCAGGAATAAAACACTGTGAGGCATGCTGTTATAGAAAAAATATCAATGATGGGGTGGTGGGATGTGCTCTGACATGAAGCAGAGTTACTTTTATCACCTCCAAAATGATTATTTCCAATAACAACATGTCCCGGAGTGATTTATTCCTTTTATACCATAGCAATTTACCAATGATAATTTTTTTTCTTTTTTTTTTTTTTTTTATTAAATAAAGAATGAGATGTCATAAGGTTTAGCCATTTACTGACACATAGAATGTTCTGGAACCTTCATAAAACACGTTATCACTAATGCAACTGAAGCTATAAACAGATATTTCCTCACCAGCCCCTCTTGGTTTCTCTCCCGCACCGAGAAACCACAAACCACAAAGTTATCTGCCCTGAAGACTTTATCATAGCAGAAAACATACTACTACAAAGCTTTGACACTGGAGACTCCTTCTTTAAATGGTTAATAAATATCCCATTAAAGAAAAAAATATCATATAAAACACTTACACTTTTTTTTGGTTACATAACATCTTTTTCAATTTGTTTATCATTAGGCTTAGATCGTGTGAAGCATCCACATTGTCAATGAGCTGTTACTATAGAAATGATAATGCAATAAAATTAATGTGTTAATCTAAACCTCTCATTTTAATTATAGCTGCAATAGCTATATATAGAGTTGCTGTTATAGAAAAATAAGCAGTACGTTCTGACTAATCAGGGTTGAGAATTCAAAAACACAAATGGGGTTTATTATCAAAATTTACAGACTTTCAGCTGTTTGCAATGAACAAATCAAACAAAAGCAACTGAAATAGTTCGAAATATCATAGTTTGATTGCACCTGTAAGTCCCTGTCTAAATAGTCTTGCAATATAAAGATTTTTGTAATATATTTTTTTTTATAATTAATATAAAGATGTACATGGTCTAATGAAGTTTCCAGGACATGTCGTTCATCAATAAGAAGCTGTGAGCAAAAAAATTAATCTTACTCATCTGATAATTATTTTATCACCTTACCTGGTTTTATCATGCATCTTTAATGTACATATTTCCTCCCTTCATTTTATGCTCTGAGCTAATTTGGCTCATCAGGTCTGATTGATCAAAAGAAGAAGAATGAAACATATAACCTGCCTTCTGGCTAGTTTCATTTCTGCGCTGCTTGCTTTCAACATACAGCAGATTTATTAGCATCCATGGAGGTGTAAACAGGTACAAACAGGTAAAATATGGAGTTTGGGTTCAGGGAATAGCTAGTGGCAAGTTTTCAGGCAGACTCAGCCATTATGAGTTATCTCTTAGAACCTTAGTTCTAAGAATACACTTGTACTTTTAGCTTCTAATATTGTAATCACAAGAGCCAGACTAACACACCATGTGTTCTGTTCCTCAATGCATCTTAAACTACTCCAACATAATGCTTCTTGAAATTAGTGACATTTCGCAAGTAATTACAATGATAATCTGGCAGATGTATTTTAGACGTATTATAGAAACGGTTAGAGTATGTGTGGTTTGGAAAAAAAGAAAACTGTACTGTGGATAAAAAAACATTAACATATGCATTTAACAACATTCACTCAACTGTGTTAACTGAACACATTTGAGAAACACACCTTTATGAAATATTTGGACATGTCACATGTTAACCTGTTCACATGTTCAGCAAGAATTAATATCATGCAAATTTCATGAAGCTCATGGGAAGAACATTCAGAATGTCAGGATGTCTTAATATCTCCTAGTTAACCACATTTTGTATATTTGCTCATTTTATGCTTAAAAACTCCACTCTGTTGCTTTCACCCTTGACTACTATCAACATGGTTGACTTGTAATGGCAAAAATAATTACTTTGTAACTATTTTGTTTCTATTTTATTTATTTATAATTGTATACAGTGTTGAAATCTGTTAAAACCTCAAGATAAAATTGTGCATTTGCTTCCTCTGTGTATCTTGATATTACATTCTTGGCAAGTGGAGCTGAACAGAGAACAGCTGGCTGACAGTTCACACTTCACCAATGACTAATATTTTGATGAAATAATCAGAGACATAAGCTGAGTCCCAAATGAGTCTGTATTGCAGTAGGTAGTACGCATCCATTTGGGATTAAGCCAATCAAGGAAGAAATGGCTGGATTTCTCAATATTGATAAGTTTCTGACATACAGTATATATACAGTGTTGTGCAAAAGTTTTAGGCACCTGTGTTGTACCAAATACCTTCCACTTCTTCATAATAGACTTCACTGTGCTTCTAGGCATTGATACAGCCTTTGAAATTTTTTGTATCCATCTCCTGACTTGTGCCTGTCCAAAAAATTTATCCCGGAGATCTTTTTGACAGTGCCTTGCCACCCATAGTTGATTGTTTGCTTCAGTTGCACTACAAAATGCTCCAGGAAAGCTCTTTTCATGCTGAAATAATCAAAATTACCACAGCTGATCACAGCTGAAAGTCAAATGGCTTTGTGTGCCATTGAGAAGGTGATTAGCTACACCTTATTGAGTTTATAAGTCATTTTTAGGAGGGGGGCGATCCTTTTTCCAACTCAGTGATTCTGTTTTTTTATTTATTTTCATTTTTTTCTGACATGTTGGTGTTATATCTTTCACTTGGATGTTATAAGTTGCACTGAGTAAATACAGCTGGATGAAACAAAAACTGTGTCTGTCTTCATTTCAGGCTGAAAAGCAACAAAATGTGATTATTTTAAAGGGGAGTGATTGTTTTCTATACCCAGCCTCACCAAGGGTGCCAATATTAGTGGAGGGCATTGTATACATACACACACACAAACACATATATATATATAATATGTAGGTATACAGTGCCCTCCACTAATATTGGCACCCTTGGTATGAGCAAAGAAGGCTGTGAAAATTGTCTTCATTGTTTAATCAAAAATTCACAAAAATACTCTGCCCTCACGGATATCAAATGGAAATATACCACATGTTTATCAAAAAAAAAAAAAAAAAAAATATATATATATATATATATATATATATATATATATATATATATATATATATATATATATATATATATATATATATATATGTATGTATATACAGTATCTCACAAAAGTGAGTATACCCCTCACATTTTTGTAAATATTTTATTATATTTTTTCATGGGACAACACTGAAGAAATGACACTTTGCTACAATGTAAAGTAGTGAGTGTACAGCTTGTATAACAGTGTAAATTTGCTGTCCCCTCACAATAACTCAACACACAGCCATTAATGTCTAAACTGCTGGCAACAAAAGTGAGTACACCCCTAAGTGAAAATGTCCAAATTGGGCCCAAAGTGTCAATATTTTGTGTGGCCACCATTATTTTCCAGCACTGCCTTAACCCTGTTGGGCATGGAGTTCACCAGAGCTTCACAGGTTGCCACTGCCACAGGAGTCCTCTTTCACTCCTCCATGATGACATCACAGAGTTGGTGGATGTTAGAGATCTTGCGCTCCTCCACCTTCCGTTTGAGGATGCCCCACAGATGCTCAGTAGGGTTTAGGTCTGGAGACATGCTTGGCCAGTCCATCACCTTTACCCTCAGCTTCTTTAGGAAGGCAGTGGTCGTCTTGGAGGTGTGTTTGGGGTCGTTATCATGTTGGAATATCCAGTTTCCGAAGGGAGGGGATCATGCTCTGCTTCAGTATGTCACAGTACATCTTGGCATTCATGGTTCCCCCTATGAACTGTAGCTCTCCTGTGCCAGCAGCACTCATGCAGCCCCAGACCATGACACTCCCACCACCATGCTTGACTGTAGGCAAAACACACTTGTCTTTGTACTCCTCACCTGGTTGCCGCTACACACGCTTGACACCATCTGAACCAAATAAGTTTATCTTGGTCTCATCAGACCACAGGACATGGTTCCAGTAATCCATGTCCTTAGTCTGCTTGTCTTCCGCAAACTGTTTGTGGACTTTCTTGTGCATCATCTTTAGAAGAGGCTTCCTTCTGGGACGACAGCCATGCAGACCAATTTGATGCAGTGTGCGGCGTATAGTCTGAGCACTGGCAGGCTGACCCCCCACCCCTTCAACCTCTGCAGCAATGCTGGCAGCATTCATACATCTATTCTGCAAAGGCAACCTCTGGTTATAATGCTGGGCACATGCACTCAACTTCTTTGGTCGACCATGGCGAGGCCTGTTCTGAGTGGAACCTGTCCTGTTAAACCGCTGTATGGTCTTGGCCACCGTGCTGCAGCTCAGTTTCAGGGTGTTGGCAATCTTCTTATAGCCTAGGCCATCTTTATGTAGAGCAACAATTCTTTTTTTCAGATCCTCAGAGAGTTCTTTGCCATGAGGTGCCATGTTGAACTTCCAGTGACCAGTATGAGAGAGTGTGAGAGCGATAACACCAAACTAAACATATCTGCTCCCCATTCACACCTGAGACCTTGTAACACTAACGAGTTACATGACACCAAGGAGGGAAAATGGCTAATTGGGCCCAATTTGGACATTTTCACTTAGGGGTGTACTCACTTTTGTTGCCAGTGGTTTAGACATTAATGGCTGTGTGTTGAGTTATTTTGAGGGGACAGCAAATTTACTCTGTTATACAAGCTGTACACTCACTACTTTACATTGTAGCAAAGTGTCATTTCGTCAGTGTTGTTCCATGAAAAGATATAATATAATATTTACAAAAATGTGAGGGGTATACTCACTTTTGTGAGATACTGTGTATATATATATATATATATATATATATATATATATATATATATATATATATATATATATATATATACATACACATACACACACACACATACATACATATATCTTTGTTAAAGACAGGTGTGCCACAATTATTGGCACCCTTTTAGTCAATACTTTGTGCTACCTCCCTTTGCCAAGATAACAGCTTTGAGTCTTCTCCTATAATGCCTGATGAGGTTGGAGAATACATGGCAAGGGATCTGAGACCATTCGTCCATAAAGACGTCCTTCAAATTTCAAGGTCCACACTGATGGACTCTCCTCTTCAGTTCACCCCACAGGTTTTCTATGAGTTTCAAGTCAGGAGACTGGTAAACTTCTGCAATTCTCCAGCTGTGATACTTGGAAATTTCTTGATCACTCGATCCATCCCCTTCACAGTGTGTTGAGACAGTATAGAGAGATGTCCAATTCCAGGTTGATTTATAACATTTCCAGTTGACTACAACTTCTTAATTATTGCCCTGATGGTGGAAATGGGCATTTTCAATGCTTGTGCTATTGTCTTATAGCCACTTCCCATTCTGTGAAGCTCAACAACATTTTGCCGTACATCACAGATATATTCCTTGGTCTTACCCATTTTTATGAATGACTAAGGGAATTTGGCCAATGTGTTACCTCATATGTATACCCCTGTGAAACAGGAAGTCATGGTTGAACAAGTTCCTCTTCCTAGTCACCCAGGTGTACTAATCTGTCATTATTACAATTCTCTCACGAAGTTTGGCACAAAGTGGTGAACCACGACCCATCCTTACATGCAAAGACTGAGCTTTTGGTGGATGCTCCTTTTATGCCCAATCCTGATACCCTCCCCTGTTACCAATTAACTTGATCCTCCAAAATGGTGTTACTTGAATAGTCTATAAACTTTTCTGCCTTATTTTGCCTCTGTCCCAACTTTTATTAAGTGTGTTGCAGGCATCAAATTCAAAATTTGTTTATATTTACAAATTACAATTAATTTGGTCAGTGAAGACATTGAATATCTTTTCTTTGTACTTTTGTCAGTTAATTAAAGTTTCAAGAGACTTGATAAATCACAGATTTTTGTTTTAATTGCATTTTAGAAAAAACTCCCAACCTTTATGGAAATGGGGTTGTAAAATAAACGTAAAATATCAATGGGAATATACTTCAAATATATTTTTCTCATATGAATTCATAGGGGTGCCAATAATTGTTCCACACCTATATTTAATATTATATATATATATATATATATATATATATATATATATATATATATATATATATATATATATATATATTTTTTTTTTATAAACCTGTGTTGTGTTTGCAATTGTATGATATCCATGAGAGCAGAGTTTTTTTTTTTTTTTAAACAAAAGATCAAAAGGTTAAACAATAAAGACAATTTTTCACAGCCTTCTTTGCTCATATTTACCAAGGGTGCCAATATTAGTATATATATATATATGTTCAAGCAGGTTTACTGACTGATGGTTTTGAAGTTAGTTATTTTGTTTTGTTTTTATTCTAATTATAGAAACTAGCTGAACAGATGCGCCTCAGCTTTTTTTTATCTGTCATTATTAGAAAGTTTAAATCTATTTGTGCAGCAACTAGATTAGGAGTATATCATTTCTGTGACATCCTCAGACAAATTTGAGACTTTTAGAGACTTTTAGACTTTTAGAACAACTCAGCCAGGAAGCAAGCAGGGGAGTTTAGATGAAAAAAAAAATAAATAAAAAATCTTAGACAGTGATGCAATGAAAACTGCTGACATTTCTTTCTTTATTTCATTCCT
This sequence comes from Cranoglanis bouderius, assembly GCA_023630585.1. NCBI lineage: Eukaryota > Metazoa > Chordata > Actinopteri > Siluriformes > Cranoglanididae > Cranoglanis > Cranoglanis bouderius. The sequence goes on along the minus strand of CM042537.1, from coordinate 33,127,255 downwards.
ATTTCACATTTCGGCTAGAATTGAGGTCCTGCCATTGTGGTATGAGCACTAGTTTATTACATTTCACCTATAAGAAACAAGCCATCAGGGCCAATGGAAATTCAGAGCAATATAATAAGCTCAGACCGTAACACAATAAGTGTGATGTTCGATATTGCTCTTTCCTTTGGCTGAGCACTTTAATAGAGACACAGGTTTATGGAAATCCCGACCTGATAGTGTAGCATGTTGAAACAGAACATAGATTTATGACCTGTCTTTTGGTGTATACTGAATAAGCATTTGATTCCTCTGGTTCAGATGCCAGATTATTTCTACTTCATAGGAAGAATTTACCGAACTGGCTGTGTGAAAAATGGTAAATTACGATCTTTTTTTTTTTTTTTTTTATGATGGTATTAGATGTCATTAGATACAGCTATTGAGCAGAATTATTCTCATTCTGCTCCTGAACAATCCATGAAAGCAAGGAACATATTGCTCCTCAATATAACAGGCTGTGTTCATAAGTATGTTCCTAATGAGATGGCACGCAACCACACGTGCATGTTAATATGTGTACCAGTTGTTTCATACTGATATTATATTTACCGATATATATGTACATAATATAAAGATAAGAGACAATGTAAACACAAGTGTCCTTCAAAACAACCTATACGCATGTTTCAGATAAATAACTTAATAATATTAATAAACCCTAAAAAAGCTATAGCTTAGAAATCTTAAAAACGCTTAACATCTTAGAAAAGAGTATTTTGGCTGTCCCACCCTCTATAACTATACTTTATGTTGAAATATAATCAATCAGATACTCCCAAAATATTATTATCGTTGCATTAATGTGTGAATCCATTTAACATCTCATGCCTGACACATCCTTTCCCATGAGTCATCCATTATAGATCATGAAAAAAAAAAAAAAAAGTTACATGTTCAACAGGAAATTGCATCATACAAATTTCCTGGAGCTCAGGGGAAGAAGAAAATGAAGTTATCTCGTTCTTTTTAATTTTCAGTGATATAGTGATAGTGTCTGATGGGGTTACATGGAATTACAAAATTGTTACCCAAACTGTAGATTTAAATGAAATGATTAATTAGAAGAAGAAAAAAAAAACATTTTGCATAAATCATTAGAGTGTCCTTAATTTAAATGGATGCTAATTAACCACATTTTGCATATTTGCTAATTGTATGCTAAAAACTCATCCCTGTTACTTTTAACCTTGTTAATTATTTAAAAGCATAATGCAGCCATGTACAGCAAAGAATCCTTTTAAGTGATATATTGCTGTACTGTATATAATATATATTGCTGCCCCGAGTCTGGCTTAGGGCTGTAATTTAACAATAATTACGTTTCAATGTGACACGACTGCAACACACTGATGAAAGTGAAATGCAGGGAACAGGGAATTGCATTCATTTCAGATGTGAAGTCAGCATTTCATTCTTAAAAAGCAATCCTCTCCTGATTGTTTTTCAGATCAAGCGATGGAAGAGCGGTGCATTGAAGGTTTTGCTTTTCAGCATGCAACGTTTTCTGCGTGTCACTAATGACATTTGTGTATTGTATTTCACTTTTTTTCACTAGCGTGATCGCTTTTCGTTAAAGCATGGAAATTTCTCTGTACATAAAGTAACCACTTAATGTTAACCAAAAATACGTCACTATGATGTCAAAGTTGTTAAAAGCTGCCTGTCATCTCACAGCTATTGGAATAAGCCTTTATAATATGTTTATGTTAATACTTGAGGGGTTTATATAGGGACCATGTAGTCATATAAACATTACCCTGATGTAAAGTGTCAAGTGTTACCTCTTCTTCTAATGTGTATTAGAGCTTAACAGCTACTGCAAGCAAGATATAGCCATAGAATGAATGTGCATTGTAGTATAGTACATATTCTCGCTTTTGTTCTGTCTGATGATGATATCGTTGCCTGATATAGACACATGCGCATACTGTAGGAAACATACTGATACATACAAATATATTCAATACTGTTTGATTATAAATAAATAAATAAATAAATAAATAAATAAGTATTCCTCCTCCCTTGTGCCGTTCTCATTCAGTTACAGGGGCCTGCACTGCCTGGAGTGCTAAGACCAGATAACTAAATGCCAAGCATGGCAAATGATGTAAAAATGACCATCCAACATAGTTAATAATGAAAAGAACACATGCTCAACCTCTCCTGGTACACACCTACCAAAAAAAAAAAAAAAAAAAAAACCATCAAGGATGCATCCTGCTACACACAGATAACACTAGCAGAGAGCTTGGTCCCCTTCGTTGACTTTTAAAAGGAACCTACATTGAAAAGATGGGGGGAGAGAGAGAGGTATTTTCCACCATGATTAGTTTGGGCAGTGGGTCTGAAAGCTTGTGCATAATGTTCTCATCATTTTCACACTGCATGTCCCAGTAAATAACAGTAGCAGCCGTGGTGGCTGCTCACCCAGCGAGCTCCCTCTCCCCTCCATACACCAATACACAATAGCAGGGCATAATTAAAGTCCACACTATCAGCATCAAGATGCCGTGTGTGAGAGAGAGAGAGAGAGAGAGAGAGAGAGAGAGAGAGAGTTTGTATGTAAAGTGCAAGTTTAGGAAAGTGGAGGATCAAATCATCATTGCAATTATCAATCTACACCCAAACGCCAAATGCAAACTCAGTACCCCTCGTTCTGTCCTATCGTAGCATTTCAGTCATGTGAAGTCATTTTTCTGCTACTGCTGCTATATTTCAAGCTGAATTTCTGACTTTGTTGCTCAATGCAAACATAACTAGATGTGTAAAATCCCTAAAATACACAGTGTGTATATATATATATATATATATATATATATATATATATATATATATATATATATATATATATATATATATTTTTTTTTTTTACTTTGGAAGAGTAAACGGTACTTGAAATATACTGTGATCCATATGTACTTTCCCCTGAACTGTTGATTGCATTTAAACTGTTAGAGAACGTACCAAATTTGTGTCTTCCTGATACACAACCCTCCTTCCTTTTCTGTAGACTGCCTCCAGATATCACAAAAAACATCCTCTCAACACATTTCACCGCATGACAAGCTTTTGTTTATATTTTCATGTGCCTTGTTGATGTTCTAGTTCTGTCTCCGCCCCTGTCCTGTCATTGGTGTATTACCTGATTGTGTCCACCTGTTCCGTGTTAGCTCATTGATTAGTTTTTCTATGTATACCCTGCCATTTCAATTTTGTAAAGTCTTGTTGCGAAGTCTTACCATAGTTTTATCTTGTTAAGTCCAAGCCTTGCTTTCCTAATGCCTTGTGACTGTTTCCTGCTCGTGACTCTTGTTGATTACCAGATTATCCTTGTTTACTGCTGTCTGCCTGTGATTTGATCCACACTATGGACTGACTATGATTCTTGGTTTTCCAAAAATAAACTTACCACCCCCACCCCACCCCCAAAATAAATACCATACCTCCTATAACCTCATTACACATAACCCTACTGGCTTCTCATGCAGATTGGGTCAGGGTTCACAGGGTGTTTCATCAGGTTTAGAAAAAACCTCAAATCATTATAGGGAGGGAAAATCGTTAAATGCTAACTAGCTAGTAAATTTAGCAACTCTTGCTGCTGAGATAAACTTTCCAATTGGCCCATAACATAGCTAGCTAATGTACTGTAGATACAGTGGGTATAGAAAAGAATCACCCAACTTTAAAATAATCACGTTTTGTTGCTTTTCAGCCTGAAATGAAGACAGACACAGTTTTTGTTTTATCCAGCTGTATTTACTCTGAGCAACTTATAACATCCAAGTGAAAGATATAACACCAACATGCCAGGAAAAAATTAAAATAAATAAAAAAACCACAATCACTGAGTTGGAAAAAGGATCACCCCCTTACTTTAATTTGCCTTATTTTTTTTAATTACAGCCTTTCGTCTGTTGGGATATGTCTCTACTAACTTTGCACATCTAGACTTTGCAATATTTGCCCACTCTTCTTTGCAGAACTTCTCAAGTTCAGTTAAATTTGATGGTGACTGTTTGTGGACTGCAGTCTTCAAGTCATTCCACAGTATTTCAATGGGGTTTAAGTCTGGGCTCTGACTAGGCCATGCAAGGACATTCACCTTTTTCTCCTTCTACCACTGTGTGGTCAGTTTTGCTGTGTGCTTTGGGTCATTGTCATGTTGGAAGGTAAACCTTCTTCCCATTGACAACTTTCTGGCAGAGGGCAGCAGATTTTTTTATTTTTTTCTGGCATGTTGGTGTTATATCTTTCACTTGGATGTTATAAGTGGCACTGAGTAAATACAGCTGGATAAGACAAAAACTGTGTCCGTCTTCCTTTCAGACCGACAAGCAACAAAATGTGATTATTTTAAAGGGGGGGGGGGGGATTCTTTTCTATACCCACTGTATATACAGCATCATGACAGAAAGTATCCATTGCATTGATGCTTGTTAATGATGTACTGTATGTAGTCAAGTATATTACGGCAGTCAGTACAAATGAAAATGAATCTTCTTAACAAAGCACAGACACAACAACATTGATGCAGCCAGTCCCCTATTCCCTTCTCAAAATGTTAGCGATTATACAGTGTGATGTCACTTAAAACTGAAAGATTGGTAGCACATATGAATATCTTTTTTTCACTATTCTAAAGCTCCAAATGTCTCTCAGATATACCTGCACTGGGACAAAATTGCTTTTTAGAAAAGTTATATTATGTAAAGATATCAGAATTCATACAATGTGCTTTGTACACATTGCCCCACCAAAACAAGTCTGACAGTGAATAAATGTGTATCTGTTACATCGGAACATTGCATTGGAGCTGTCTCTTTGTTTTAAATGTAACTCTTAGAAGGAAAATGGAATATGGAAAGGAAGCTCGATGCTTATTTCCCATTAAACATCAGCCGCTGGCAGAGTGTCGCATCTGTCATTTAATACCTTGACAATATTTCTTTTATCTCTTAGCTCATCTGAAGAGAAAACAGATGGCATAGTGGGGGAGGATGGATATTGAAATCATATGTCTAAAGATATTGATTTTGTATACAGAGGTACAGATGTAAACTATCACGTTACCTAAATGGATTAATGTCAGGCTTTGACAAGATTAGCGTAGACTGAAGGATGGAAATATGGTGTGCTATTAACGAAAAGGCACAAACAAATAATTCAAAAACAGCAAGCAGAAAAGCCAAAATGGTAATAATAATAATAATAATAATAATAATAATAATAATAATAATAATAATAATAAACTAGGTAAAATAAGCTTTAAACCAAAATGACTAGGCGACTGATGCACTGGACAGTCAAAGCATATGCTGAAAAGGTAGGACCTCTGTATCTAGGATTGTGTTGTTTTCCAGCAATGATTGTAGAATGGTGGCCACTTACCATGCACCATGAACAAGCATGTTCAATCACAAAACCCCCTTTAAATAAACACTCTTGAGTTAAACACTATATTTTGGCGCTCTTAATCTAACAGACATGATTGCTTCAACGATCTATAAACACAACTTACACTATACGGCCAAAAGTATGTGGACACCTGACCATCATTGACCATAACATTTCCTCTCACTGGCACTAAGTGGCCTAGCCCAAACCTGTTCCAGCATGACAGTGCCCCTGTGCACAAAATGAAGACATGGTGTGCCAAGGTTGGTGTGGAAGAACTCGAGTGTCCTACATAGAGCCCTGACCTCAAACCCACTGAACACCTTTGGGATGAAATGAATGGAACACCAACTGCACCCCAGGCCTCCTCACCCAACATCACCTAGTGCCTGACCTCACTAATGCTCTTGTGCGCTCTTATTCATTCCAAAGGTGGTCAGTAGAGCTGAGGTCAGGACTCTGTTCAGGCCACTAGAGTGGGTTAGGACCCTTAGTTCTAGTGAAATGAAATTGTAATGCTACAGCATACAAAGATATCACATACAATTGTATGCTTCCAAATGTATGGCAACAGCTTGGGGAAGGTCCACATATGGGTGTGATGGCCAGGTGTCCTAAGATTTTTGGCCATATAGTGTATATTCATTTCATGTTTTGTAGCAGTTAATTAATAAGCTATTGTATTAATTAATGAACTTGCAAACTTGCAAAAAATGACAAAGATAGTTAGGGATGAGGAGCAGAGATAGCATTTGTGCTTTTTTCTTACAATTTACAATGAAATGCAACCCCATCACCTGAATTCAGAGATCAAGTTGAATCTAAAATCATTATTCAGAGGGAACTGATGTAAGTAAGTATGTTTTATATATTTTATCCAACACTACATTACACATTAGTAACTGCTTGGCTCTGTGTTTGTGTTGTGAATATAAGATCTTGCTTGGGGGATACACAATTCCCCTTCTTCCAAAATCACTCCTTCTCTTAGTGCTTTTTCTATTAAGCACAGCAGGCCGTGATGTCAGAGAGGCGCTAAGAACCCCCCTTTCTACCAAGTCCCCTAAATATTTCATCCCTCCGTCAGAGTGGAACACTGACTTCTCTGTTTGCCTTCTTTGTGCTCTGGCTTTGCACCTGTTCCAGCTCTGAGGTCTGAATTCTTGGACGCTCGATCCGTCTCCGCAGTGCCTTCGTTCTTTCTGAGATTCCCTATGTCAGCCTAGCGCTATGCTAATCCCCTCCTTCTTAGGTGAAGAAAACATACTGCTTGTTATCCCAGCAATGACTTTTCATTCGGCTTTGCAGCTAACTGCACGGATTTTTCTATTGACTTTGTGTTGAATCTGGGTTGGTGTGATCTATAAAGCTTTGGCACATCTGTCTCACACACACACACACACACACACACACACACACACACACACACACACACACACACGCAAGCAAACTAAGAAGAGAAAGGTTCTGAAGGCTAGATTCCAACTTGGCACATTTCCTGAAATTTGTCTGAATAAATATATCGTTGCATTGCAGCAAAAGCAAGGTAACGCAACTATATTTTATGGAGTGTAAAAGGAACACTCACAGCAGCCACAGAAGGAAATCAAGTCTCTGGTTCTCTCATTCTCTTGTGAGAGATAGATAGAAAGGGAGAGTGTGGGGGAGATGCTTAAGAGCCTCTGAAGGGTGTCAATATATTCTAAAATTGAATTAGAGTGTAATTAGTGAAATCATTACCTGACACTTATCAGTGGGATTTGGTTAATTTATTGCTACCATCCTGCCGTGAATGGAATGTGTCCTATAAGACCTCTCCTCCTGCCAAAGGTGATGGCCGCATTACACAAAAGCTCGGTTCTAATCAGCAGCCCTAACGTTTACACTGCTCTTGGCAATATTTCAGCTCAAACCATTGTGGCTATTACTGTGTTGTCATAGTGGGCTTCACAAAACTAATCGTGTCTTATCTGACCAGAAACATGCCTGTAATAAATATGTTTTAAAATCCCAGTTAATTAACACAATACAGGTGAAGAATTATTTTTTTTTTGTTTGTTTGTTTGTTTATTTAGCACAATTAATCCTTGCCAGTTAATTGCTCTTAAACTTTAGTTTTATTGTACCGAACTTTTTTCTATTATTGTTATTTTATATACTTATGGAGGACCTGAATGACAATGTCTGGTTTTTTTTTGTTTTGTTTTTTTTTTCAACTGCTATGTAATTATTTTAACTTACTAAGTTATTTTGATTTACTATATTGTTATTTTGACCTAGTGAGTCATCAATTTGACTTAGTATCTCATTATTTTGATTGAGATAATAAGTCAAAATAACAACTTAGTAAGTCAAAATAATGACAGCAATTGAAAAAAAGAAAATCACACTGACTTACTAAGTCGAAATAACAACTTAATTCGAAACATCTTACCCAAAATAACAACTTAGTAATTAGAAATAACTAGCAATATCAATAGCAATTAAAAAAAAAAATTCACATCAACTTACTAAGTAGAAAAACGATTTACAGTGCTGTGAAAAAGTATTCACAGAACTTCTGACTTCTTCTGTTTTTGTGTATATCTCATACTAAACCGTTTTAGATCTTCAAACGAAATACAACACAAAACAAAGGCAACCTGAGTAAACACACAATACAGTTTTTTTTTTGTTTTTAATTGAAGCAAAAAAAGTTATCCAACACCTATCACCCATGTGAAAAACTAATTGCCCCCTTAAACTTAAAATCTGGTTGTGCCGCCTTTAGCAGGAATAACTGCAACCGAACACTTCCGATAACTGGAGATCAGTCTTTCACCGTACTGTGTCGTGCTGATTGAGTTAGAATAACAGACTGGAAGCTTTAAAAGGAGGGTGGTGCTTGAAATTATTGTTCTTCCTCTGTTAACTATGGTTACCTGCAAGGAAACACTTGCAGCCATCATTGCTTTGCACAAAAAGGGATTCACAGGCAAGGATATTGCTGCTAGTAAGATTGCACCTAAATCAACCATTTATCAGATCATCAAGACCTTCAAGGAGAGAGGTTCAACTGTTGTGAAGAAGGCTTCAGGGCGCCCGAGAAAGTCCAGCAAGCGCCAGGACCGTCTCCTAAAGTTGATTCAGCTGTGGGATCGGGGCACCACCAGTACAGAGCTTGCTCAGGAATGGCAGCAGGCAGGTGTGAGTGCGTCTGCACGCACAGTAAGGCGAAGACTTTTGGAGGATGGCCTGGTGTCAAGAAGGGCAGCAAAGAAGCCACTTCTCTCCAGGAAAAACATCAGGGACAGACTGCTATTCTGCAAAAAGTACAGGGATTGGACTGCTGAGGACTGGGGCAATGTCATTTTCTCTGATGAATCCCCTTTCCGATTGTTTGGGGCATCTGGAAAAAAGCTTGTCTGGAGAAGAAAAGGTGAGCGCTACCATCAGTCCTGTGTCATGCCAACAGTAAAGCATCCTGAGACCTCTCATGTGTGGGGTTGCTTCTCAGCCAAGGGCTCACTCACAATTTTGCCTAAGAACACAGCCATGAATAAAGAATGGTACAAAAACATCCTCAGAGAGCAACTTCTCCCAACCATCCAAGAACAGTTTGGTGACGAACAATGCCTTTTCCAGCATGATGGGGCACCTTGCCACAAGGCAAAAGTGATAACGAAGTGGCTCAGGGAACAAAACATCGACATTTTGGGTCCATGGCCAGGAAACTCCCCAGACCTTAATCCCATTGAGAATTTGTGGTCAATCCTCAAGAGGCGGGTGGACAAACAAAAACCCACAAACTCTGACAAACTCCAAGTATTGATTATTTAAGAATGGGCTGCCATCAGTCAGGATGTGTTCCAGAAGTTGATTGACAGCATGCCAGGGCCAATTGCAGAGGTCTTGAAAAAGAAGGGTCAACACTGCAAATATTGACTCTTTGCATAAACTTCATGTAATTGTCAATAAAAGCCATTGACACTTATGAAATGCTTGTGATTATACTTCAGTAACAGTAACATCTGACAAAAAGATCTAAAAACACTGAAGCAGTAGACTCTGTGAAAATTAATATTTGTGTCTTTCTCAAAACTTTTGGCCACGGCTGTAAAGTGAAATATTTCAAGCTTTTTTTGTTTTAATCTTGATGATTACGGATTACAGCTCATGGAAATAAAAAATCTCAAATCTCAAAATATTAGAATAAAGAATTTATAATACAGAAATATTGACCTTCTGAAAAGTATGTTAATTTATGCAATCAATACTTGGTCGAGGCTCCTTTTGCACAAATTACTGCATCAATTCAGCATGGCATGGAGCCAATCAGCCTGTGGCCCTGCTGAGGTGTTATGGAAGCCCAGGTTGCTTTGACAGCGGCCTTCAGCTCGTCTGTATCGTCGGGTCTGGTGTCTCTCATCTTCCTCTTGACAAAATTCAGGTCAGGCGAGTTGGCTGGCCAATCAAGCACAGTAACACCATGGTCAGTAAACCAGTCACTAGTAGTTTTGGCACTGTGGGCAGGTGGCAAGTCCTGCTGGAAAAGGAAATCAGCATCTCCATAAAGCTTGTCAGCAGATGGAAGCATGAAGTGCTCTAAAATCTCCTGGTAGACGCTGCATTGAAAACACAGTGGACCAACACCAGCAGATGACATGGCACCCCAAATCATCAATGACTGTGGAAACTTCACACTGGACTTCAAGCAACTTGGATTCTGTGCCTCTCCACTCTTCCTCTAGACTCTGGGACATTGATTTCTAAATGAAATGCAAAATTTACTTTAATCTGAAAAGAGGACTTTGGACCACTGAGCAATGATGTTTTGAGTAAAAAGGTGTTTTGAGTTAATTAGCTGATTAGAGTCTTCTCAGGTCGACATTGCTGCATTATAAATTCTTTATTCTAATATTTTTGAGATACTGGATTTTTCCAGTATCTCATTTCCATGAGCTGTAAGCTGTAATTATCAAGATTAAAACAAAAAAAAGGCTTGAAATATTTCACTTCATGTGTAATGAATCTAGAATATATGAAAGTTCCACTTTTTGAATTAAATTATGGGAAAAAAATGAACTTTTCCACGTTATTAAAATTTTTTGAGATGCACCTGTACCTTAGAGTCACAGTTTTGGAGCTTGAAATATACCGTGCCGATATTCCGTATAACCATACTCTGGCTCATGCGATATTGCCTAATTATACCACAGCAATTTGCCAACATTTTTTTGTTGTTCTTGTTGATTGAGTAAAGAATGATGCATCATACAATTTATCCATTTATTAGTACATTATTTTCTAATAATTCAACGGACCAGAGTCAATTATTCCACTTATACCACAGTAACCACACCTGAGGACATTGCTCAGATGTTTTATTTCAAGACATTTGTCAGGTTTTTGTCCTTAAAACTAATTTATTACGCGTCCCATCTCAAGCCTCCGTTGCTAATTCCAAAACCATAATTTTTAGAGCTAGTAACGGAGGCTTGAGCCATTGATATGCAGTTATTAGAGAGAGAGAGAGAGAGAGAGAGAGAGAGAGAGAGAGAGAGAGAGAGAGAGTGAGTTCACAGGGTTTTTCATTTTTTTATTTCTGTAGAAAATACAATGAATAAATAAATAAATATTGATACTTGTTCACCGGCTTACCACACGTGCTCTCTTGCAATCTCTTTCTTTTTTCTTGCTCTCTCTCTCTCTCTCTCTCTCTCTCTCTCTCTCTCTCCCTCTCTCTCTCTAATAACTGCATATCAATGGCTCAAGCCTTCGCTTTGCCTCATGGCCACATTACCGCCTCGGGTGCTCATTATTTTTCTAATAACTCAGCGGCCTGTCATAAATTATTCCTTACACATTTCTGGAAAATCGTAGTTTTCTGTCATTTTGTTTGTTGTTAAATGTGCTGCGGTGGACAGTAGGCTTAACTCTTCTGTTATTTCAGTTAACTCAGCGAAGTGATATGGAACCGTAACGCGGTCAAGACCCGACTGGAACTACTTTATCCGTGCATTTACTGAAAAATAATTGCACTCCTCAGAACATCTGTCAGCCAATCAGAATAAAGAATTCAACAGCACTGTGTTTATTGTGGCTCGCCAGTAATAACATCACTTTTAGCTTATCAGATTTAGCCTCTGAGCATCTTTGTAGAATTGTTACAAGTCAATGTCTTTTGTTCACTATATATTTTAAGTCAGATTTAAAGAGACAGGGTTCTGTGTTAAGTTTTAAAAATGTAATGTTAGGTCTTGTTCAGACTATGTAAAATGTGATTCATGTCTAGACATTGATTCAGCCATACAGAAACCATTGTATATTTGTTCCCACTTAATACTAAGTATTACACTTAATACAAATAATCTTTACAACTCTAATGTAACTACTGTACACTTATTTTAAAGTGAAACGGTTTATGTCAATTCATGTACAATATTGGTTGAAGCGTGGAAATCTACTGAAAAGCTTGGCATGCGATTCGACAAAATCATGGTAGAGCGTTTGCAGAGTAAGTACTGTCAAATTTCAAATTCATTTGGTTGTACAAGATTTAGTCAATTAAAAACCTTAAAAGCATGACACATATTAGAGAAAGAGAACATTAAATAATGTGTTGCTGGTCCATTTTCCTCAATAGCTACTTCTTTATACTTTATAACCTGATACACCTGATTATGTATAGTTTATTTGTAACTACACTGGTCTTAGAAACACAGTGTAACATGGGACATACTCTGTTTTTTTTTTTTTTTCTGAACTAATAGACATTATTAAAATTATTATTACTGCATATTTCCATGTTATGTGTCAGAGTTAATTAAATTAGAATCTTGTCTGTTTGGCCCAAATCAAGCTGGGATGTTTATTAAAATATTCAAAACTTGACATTTGCTGTTGCTCTTCCTCAGGGAGGGCAATTATTATTATTTTTTTTTTTATCACAACTGATGATTGGATTTTTAAGACCCTTGCACATCAAACAAAGCTCAGAGCGTTACTTTTTTCTACTACCTTTTTTTTCCTGGTTCATAGAATGATTTATAGGCAGAAAGAAAAAAAGGACAGCAGTTCAAAGTCAGTAAGATGTTTTCTGTAACCATTATCATGTTACATTTCTGGTCACACTTATACAGAAGACGACACTTCTGGTGTTGTCAGGTGGATATAAAGCTACTGACTGGGGCATGCAGGGGTAGTAAACACTGCAGGGAAAGAAACGGTTCTTTATACGACTGTAATGTGATGAAGGTAGTTGCATATTTCTTTCTAAGTTTAAGTAAAAAATAAAAGTAAAACAAACAAACAAACAAACAAATAAATAAATAAACCATCAAATTGGTCAAATATTTTGCAGTAGAAATGTATTATTATTATTATTATTATTATTATTATTATTCTTATTATTATTATTATTGTTAATAATACTCAGTTTTAATACTCTAAATTTTATCCTTGAATGTATGCTATATATATATATATATATATATATATATATATATATATATATATATATATATATATTTTTTTTTTTTTTTTTGTGTGTGTGTGTGTGTGTGTGTGTGTGTGTGTGTGTGTGTGCGTGCATTAAGTCCAGTGCTACTGTCTATACTGTTCATTTGTTGTACAATATTTCAGACTGAAATTCATTTTCTGGGCAATTAAACACACAAAACACTACGGAATGCCATTCAAGAGCAATATTAAATACATAAATGCAATGTTAAGAAGTAAATTAAGATTAATATGAGACAATATTTTTCTCAAGGACCACACTGTATATGACACATTTTATGGCACATCATTCTTATTGATTGATTGATTGATTTGTTTGTTTGTTTGTTTGTTTAAAATAGAACCATACAATCTCACAGTAAGCTCTTCATCAGTACTTCATCAGCATATCTATTACACCATGTTACAACTGAATGACCTTAATATAGCGTCACTGGTCCACATTAAACTAAACTAAACTCTAAATTTAATAACGTTGTGCATAAAATAAAATAAATGCTATGATGGCTTGTCCAGCCAATTCTGCAGCGAGTATCTGGCAACCTCAGAGGCATGCACTGCACAATGTTGGGCCATTTTGGTAAAGTGATCTATGATAATCAGTGATCCACATAAACTGTTGAGAAAATCAGTGTTAACTGAACTTGATTTGCATAAATATTGATATATTAAGTCAGCAACTCTGAACATCTCTGAAAATGTTTGGTTTTGACCAAAAATGTCAAGAGTTTTACAGCTTTCATTACACTTTCATCAGTGTCAATTTCTGTCAATCATTTAAAGACGACCTCTCAAATATTTTCAGAAATGTCTTCATTTCTGAAATGTGGGTGAAGAAAACTCACGTTCATACGGAGCCGAGTGTCTGTTTATATGTGGTGTCTCTGGTGCTTTATTAATGCCATGGGATTAATGATCTCTATACCGATATACTCTGGGAAAACCTGTAGGGTTTGTTGCGGCTGAATTCCGGCATACAACCCAATGTAACATACTTTGACACCTCGCATTTCATCAAAATGATGTGGAAAATGTTGTTTGTTTATTTATTTATTTATTTATTTTTTCCCCTAGTCTTTTGCCCGTAGAATGCTAGAGCTTTTGGTTGCAAAGAATGCGAAGAGAAACATATTTCAGCTCAGGAAAGCTTGTAGAAAAATGTCAAAATGTCACTATGTGAAGGGTTTTCCAGGCTGCCACACAGATAGATAAGCATTCATGCAAAATCAGAATACCAACCAAAACAGACAGCCTAAAGCCTGTGCATACTGTATATGAAATATTACAGTGTACATTTACTCACTCACTCACTCACTCACTCACTCACTCACTCGCTCAGCACTTTCAGTAACCATGTTATCACTGGAACATTGGACATGAGGTGAGAATACACCCTGGATGGGAATCCAGGGCACCATGCTTACACTCATTTAGACCTAGGGGCAATTTATCTTAACCAATGGTATGTTTTTTTGGAAATGGGACAAAACCCACATGGACACGGAGAGACTGCGTACAGAAACTCCACACAGACAGTAAACAAAGCTCAAGATCAAACCAGGGGCACCGTAGCTGTGAGGCAGCAATGCTACCTGATATACCACTGTTCCACACATAATTAATCACTGATTAGTAATTCAACAGCATGAAAAAAAAAAACAACTAGATTTCATAGACTGAGCAGTAATTGCTCTTTGTCAGCAGTGATGAACCTGTTTTGGTTGTGATTAGAACTTATGCACAACAATATTGTTGTGGAATTGCTAAATTAATAATGCATTGTAATACTTCATATATGTGTGTCCTTTAGGTCTCTGTGTAGTTTAGCTGAATTACTGGATTTTGCATGAATGACTATTGAATTAGGGCTTGTTATTGCGAAGCATTAATAAAACACTACATTTCACATTGATACAGTTATCTTTACCATTATGAGGTTTATTCGTCCCGGTTTGTGAGCGAACTGACCTTATGAAAATACAGTAAATCAAGTTACAGTTTTATAAATCTACTGGCTTTAATAGAATTGCTACTATTCCTAGACCATAATAGTCAAAATAATTCATTTGACCAAAATGTTTTGGCCAAAACAAATGACAAGTGTGGCCAAATATTGTCGTGGCATGAAGCTGAGCTGAGAGGGATGAAGGAAAGTTACTAATGAGCTGCTCTGTACATTCATTGGACATTGTACATTGTACATAGTGGCTTAGCTGTTACCACAATTGCCTTCATAGCATATTGTACTCTGTGGTCGGGGATGCACCTCCAGGGTTTGGGATACGATTCCCGCCTCCGCCCTGTGTGTTCAGAGTTTGCATGTTCTCCCCGTGCTTCGGGGGTTTCCTCCAGGTACTCTTGGAGTGGTTTCCTCAACCAGTCCAAAGACATGCATTGTAGGCTGATTGGCATTTCCAAATTGTCCATAGTGCGTGAATGGGTGTGTGAGTGTGTGTGCGATTGTGTCCTGAGATGAGTTGGCACCCTGTCCAGGATGTCCCCTGTCTTGTGCCCAGAGTCCTCTGGGATAGGCTCCAGGTTCCCCGCAACCCTGTGTAGGACACGCGGTATGGAAAATGAATGATTGGATGGATGGATTATACAACAGTTCACTAATCTGATTGGATGAGTGGTGTTCCAAGAGTGCTTTTATTTAGTGTAACCACACTGGGACATTTCACTGTTTGTATCACTCCAACTGTCCGTGTTTGCCATGTGAAATTCCAATTTTAGCGACAGTCCCACTGAAACCGATTCTACAGTAGAGTTAGTGACATCATCAGCAGACATGGCAAAATATGCATTATTCATGAACATAACTTCTGATTTAAAATATGAAAGCTCATCAGATGAAAATGAAAAGGATGAAGGGACGGCAATTTTACCGGAAGCACCTTCAACGGGAAAGTACAAATCATTGTGAGCCAGCTAGCTAGCTAACCAGCAGGCTATCAGTGAGTGTAGCTTCTTCAGGATCTGTTTCCACTAGCATTTGGCCATAGTGTGTCTGAAATATCAGCTACTTGATATTAATTTCTTTCTTATAGAACTGTTATATCCTGTATAATCACACCGCAGTCGTGTGATTATACAGAATATCGTCCCGGCTGTGATTTCCTACAGCGCTCACCCTATGCAGTGCTAAGAAGCAGGATTAAAGCTTTTTTTGGACATCGTCGTCACAGTTCTTTATGCAGCTATAATGTGGCACTTCTTTCAGTGGAAAAAAAAAAAAAAAAACGCACACATATGGCAGATAAATCAGAAGAAAACAGCAAGACTTGGCTGCATCATATTCAGATGATTCATATAGCCAGTAGAAATGCTGATGCTCATTGCTGCCAACATTAATTAAATATCCAAGAAACTTGGCTTATGGTACTCAAATGTTCCAGTGATTTGAAAATCTCACTTTCTTTACATGGTTGACTCACAAAGTCAAAGACATGACAGCTGATTCACACTTTAAATTGAAAAAGCGGATGAAACACACGAATTAGATACACACTGCTCATTGCTTCAGATATACACAACATCTCCAAAGAGTGCATTTCTACATTTTCTCAGCCGGTTCTATTTTTGGAAAAAAAACACATTGTTAGTTGGAGATGAGGGAGGAAAAAAAAGGCCAGGCAAGCCGATAAGGTCTGTCTGCACGGAGATGAAAGTAGTGGAGAAAGAGCACGTCCAAATATGCTGACAAAGCTGTCAAGGTTCTGGCTTATTAAAATATTATTGTCATCCTCCTGCTACAGATCGCTCTTTACGATGACATCAGGTGCATGGCATCGATGTGCCGACTGCATTTTATGTGAATATTTACCTCTCCTAATGACATGCTGTCTACATGTGGACAAGCGATTGCACACCTGGCGTCAGTGTGGATCTTTTATTCCTCCCTTATCGTGCGGATTCTCGTGCGTACCGTATAACTGACTTTTACACAACCTGGAAATCAGCTTTGGACTCTTATAAAACTATTTACAACCTGGAGATTTTCCTCTATATCACACAATGTGATAGGACTTCACCTACCCCACTGAGTGAAATAGATTTCTGTTCTTTCACGGAGAACCCTGTTGCTGCAGCACTTTCTAATGAATTAGTAATGCTTTTGCTCTTATTTGCTCCACAAAAAAAAAAAAAAAAAAAAAAAAAAAAATTGTCTGCTGTGCCTATCCTACAATACATCCTCTATTTGATGTGCTGGGTTTTAACTGTCACCAATATACTTGAAAGGGAAATATACAAAATCCTGGAAATTAAGGTGTCAGCACAAATACGTGAATATCTTGTTAATACAGAACAGACACATTCTTAATGCCTTTTCTTTTATCACGTATATGTTCGCTTAGCATGTTTTTGCTGTGCAAAACTCTTTCAGATTAGGTTACAACTTAACGTTCTTAAAAATACAAAAAGAACAAGAAACAACCCTTTGTTCTTAATGAAGCATCAAAAAAGAAAGCGCTTGTTTCTCTTTGGCTGGCTCATGTCTGTTATTCTCACGTATCAGGACAACTTTAAAGTAAATGCAATATTAGTTTTAAATGAAAGGTCCCCATATGTGTACAATGTAACCATGACAACGAGTACAAATAAAAGTTCATTGTTATTACCTTCACTAACAGGTGATATTGGTGTACGCGAAAAGGAATGGTTTCTTGGATACAATGCCTGTAACTGACAGAGGTACAGCTGTAACTTTAACATTTCTGACACAGGAACATATTCGGAGGTTTTTGCAGTTTCTGTGTAACATGACAAGCCGTATTTTACCCCTTTAACTTCAGTTCATTATAAGAGCAACTATTTTTAGCTCTTATAATAAGTACAAATCTTATAATAGCGTTTAATAGCTCTTATAACAAGGATGAAGTATGAAACAGGAACGAATTTGTTTCATGGACATCCCACACCATAAATGTACCTGAAAGTGGATAAAGTGTACATGTTGTTCTTTAATACATTTTAAAAATAAAAATAATATGGACGAATTGGCAAATTTAGGTGGTAGAAGAGGAATAAAACACACTGGAAACACTTCCGAGTGGTAACTGTATCTCCTCTACACTCCAGGCTGCATCACAACACCTCGTCTTTGTTTATTTTCCCATAACAGCACATTACGTTGTGTTTTATTCCTTATTTTAAAATAGTCATGACAGTGAAGATAGTGACATCACAAACCTCATTATAAATAGAATGCAACTTCATAATTGTATTTATGGTAGTGTGGGGGTGGAGTGAGTAGCACTGCTACTTGGTTCAGTCCTGAGCTTGGGTTACTGTCTGTGCGGAGTTTCGTTCTTCCCATGTGTCTGCATGGGTTTCCTCCTGATCATCCGGTTTCCTCCCACCTCACAAAAAACATGCCACTAGGTGGATTGGCTATGTTAAATTTCTTGTATTAATACTACTATTCAGTCTATCCATGTCTAACTATAAGTCAACAATGACTAATATGATCTAATGCTTTAAATAACACCATGTTATTGGGGGTTAATTGACATAATTTCATCCATCCATCCATTTCCCATCACATTTATCCTACACAGGGTCACAGGAAGCCTTGAGCCTATCCCAGGGACCTCGTGGCACAAGGTGGGGGGATGCCAACCCATTGCAGGGCACAATCACACATTACAGACAATTTGGAAATGCCAATCAGCCTACAGCATGTCTTTAGACTGGGGGAGAAAACCAGAGTACCCAGAGAAAACCCCCAGAGCACAGGGGGAGGCAGGATTAGAATCCCCAACCCCGAAGGTACGAGGCAAAAGTGCTAACGACTAAGCCAAAATGCCCCCCTCCCCACTAATTGACATTATTTATATTCATATATCAATTCATATGTGTTAATTAATTATTTTCATTGCTAATGATCTACTGCTGATTGTCATGACTTGTCAAAGTAGGCGGACTGGCTACACTAAATTGCCCCTAGCGCTGTAATGGACAAGCTTCCAATCCGGGGTGTATTCACACCTCACGCCCAGTATGATTAGAAACTTAGAGCTTTTTAGAACTTTCCACCAACAGAACATGTTAGGTCCAAGCTGACTTCATTTACTTTTAAGGTTCTACAGCTCTGCTACCACTGGTAGGTGGTGAATGAGAAACAGTGTAAAGCGCTTTGTAGAACCACTAAGTTTAAAAGGCTCTATATAAGTGCAGACCGTTTACCATTTAATGCTCTTGTGGCTGAATAAACACTGATCCTCACAGCTATGTCCACAATCTAGTGGAAAGCCTTCCCAGATGAGTGAGTGGAGGTTATTATAAGAGCAAATGGGGACAAAGTCTGGTACGGGAGGTTCAAAAAGCACATATTGTGACTAAAGAAATGTGAGGGGAAGGAAATCACAAATACCCTATGCTTCATGGACCTCACTTTGAGAACCCCCTCAGAACCCCGCCCCTTTATACTCCGTGCAGCCAATCAGGAGTGGAGCAGGCTTGCCTCCGAAATAAAATGCACGTTCCGACGGCGCACAGGAGCATCATCCGACACACACTAACACAGACACGAGGTGCAGGTCTATGGAGTATACACAGGCGCGGAACATCCCGAGTCACACCGACAAGCAAAGCCAGCAACTCCTGCACTGCTGGACGGGTTTAAAACTTTAATCTCATCCGCGTGAGACATCTTTCTGCACGGGTATTGAAAGGAGAGGACGGGAAGTCTGCGCGGTCAGTCGACACAAGGACAGCTTCTTTTTTTTGTTTGTTTGTTTATTCAAGTGTATTTGTAAATGATATTTGCCGGACTGCATATTGACCTCGCCTGTCCGGGAGTGCACGCGCGGACCGCTGACTGCTGACTGATGTCACGCGCCGTGTTTTTCGCCGCCGCTGCTCGCACTTCTCCAAAACATTGAGGTGAAGTGAGCCGAAGGTCATCCGAAAATGCGTGTCAACTGATCCAAGATCTTTGAAACAAATTATTTTTAGCGCTGCGATTTGGAAAACTGGGAATTGACTGGGAAGTGACTGAACAACCCAGCACTTAAAGAAGGTAAAAATAAACAAATAAATAAATAAATAAATAAAACTATGGAAATCTGGCTCTGTGGAAGTATGATGGAGATGGCTTGTAGTTGTTGCATTCAGCACCGTTATGGAAAGTTTTTTGCACAGGTGAGGAATATATAATTAACATATGGAATTCACGTGCAGGTGCATTTTCACCATGTTATGCCCTGAAATTGCACGTGACATCATGCTACTAGAATGTGAAAATGTGAGTTAATCACGTCTGAAAGGTGAAGTGACATGTAAAAAAAAAAAAAATCACACCTGAAAAAAATGATTTGTGTGTAAAAAAATCACATGGGAACAAATTGTGTTAAAAATAAATGAATCAACTCTGAAAAATGAAACCGTCGTGCCTGAGTAACAAAAATCACGTGAAAATAGACAGACCATGTTTGAAAAAACTAAATTATTTGTGTAAAAATCACGTGCAAATAAGTAAATAATGTTTAAAAGTGCTGTGGAAATAAAAAAATTAAAAAATCACGTAAAAATAAATCATGTTTAAAAAAATTACATGAAAATGAACGAATTGTGTAAAAATCACAAGTTAAAATAAATGTCGTTAAACATGACAAAAATAAATGAATTGTGTAAAAATCACGTGAAAATAAACAGACCATGTTTTAAAAAACTAAACTGTGTAAAAATCATGTGAAAATAAGAAAATAATGTTTTTTTAAAAAAAATGACATGAAAATAAATGAATTGTGTAAAAAATTATTTTCACGTGAAAATAATAAACCATCTGTAAAAAATCACATGTTAAACAATAAAGTGCATAAAAAACAGATAAAAATAAATGAGCAATGTGTATAAATCACGTGTGAAAATAAATGAAATTATGGAATAATTACATGTGAAAACAAAGTAGTATAAAACTGTGTGTGTAAATAAATCGATGGTATAAAAATCCCATGTAAAAAAATACAAAAATCACGTGAAAATATATGTTCGTGTTAAAACACGTGTAAATAAATCAATAGTATAAAAATCACGTGTAAAATCGGGTGAATCGTAAATAAAATCACAGGTGAAAATGAATAAATCACCTCTGAAAATAAATGAATCGTGTGTAAAATCGTGTGGAAATAAATTAATAGTACAAACATCACACGTGAAAAGAAATGAATAATGTTTAAAATCATGTGAAAATGAATCAGTCATGTAAAATCACGTGACTATACATTCGTAATGTTTAAAAATCGCACAATTTTTTTTTTAAATTTGTGATGCGATATCTGTATCAAAGGTCAGTATCACAGGTCAGTGTCACATGATACCCAGTACTAATCTGTTATCGACTTCACTAATTGCAAAAACTACATAGATGTGTTGTTTTGGGGTTTTGGTATGGGACAGTCTAAAATGCTTAACATGAAAATAAATGTATGAGATGTCTTAATGTTCGAAAAGAACAACACTAAGTCGTTATATTTACTGTATGTTTAGTTTATGGGGCCATTCTATGGATAGTAGACAGAAGTTATAATCAGTAAAGTGTAGGGAATTTTTCCCCCTTATTTTGCTGTTTTAACACATTTAGCCATTGAGGTCCTCATTATAATGTGTATAATGAGAAAAAAAAAATCACTTCTTCATATTTAGTAGTCAAGGGGGGTAAATTTGTTGTTTCTAGGTCACCATTTTAAGTCATTAAGGCACTTTAAGCTGTTTCCTTATATTGAGCTAAACATGTTTAAGATGAAGATTATTCTGTTATTTATGGAGTAGTGTTTTGTCCTTTGGGATAGTGGATAGTGTTTATGACATGGTGAGTGTGTGAGAGATCTGATGTCCTGTGGTCGTTGTTTTGGTACATTATGCCATGTGACGCTTTGTTCACGCTAAGCATTTTCAAATGTCCCTTTTGGCATTATTTTCTTTAATGTGTATGGGATATAATGATCCTAACTACTGCGTAAACAATCCAAATGGTGTTTGTAGTGTATATATAAATATATGTCAGTGGATCAGAGTAAGAAATCACTTCTTTCCTCATACTGATCCAGCATTTCTCATCGATATCTGTCTGATAGCAATACCCGGTACTATCAGATCAGAGCATCCCGAGTTATTATGTAGGAAAAGCTAGATAAAATTATATAGCCTGTACCCATGTATTGGTAGGTGTTAATAAATCCTAAATGGCTTCTTTTTTTTTGGTGAGTTTGTTTTGTCGAGTATTAGCCAGACCTGAGATGCCGTCTAACTCTCAGCTTTTTCTCTCTTAGCACTTTCAGGAGGTGAGGAAAGTCCTGGGAGAATGTGGAGTCGTGGGGTGAAGCATGAGCTGCCGGTGTGTTGCTTTTAGACTGGCGTGTCTCATGTGTCCATGGGAGTGTATTTTACTAAGCCTCCACTGCTGGGTTGTAGCCTCGGCCACAGGCTCGCGGGATGCTGCTGGCCCATTCGGCTGGCTCCTTTCAGACAAAGGGCCTTTTCATCAGTCGCAGGAATTTACAGAGTTTGTGGAGCGCTACCAACAGGGCTTCACCACCAGGTACAAAATTTACAGGTGAGTCATGCAGAGCAGCTGGATTCATTTGTACAGATTCTTTTTAATTATGAAAAACCCACAATGGCATTGTTACAAATGGACAGTTTTAGAAAAATGACCTGATTTTGGCGAACGGGTGAACGAAAGCCGCACATCGCGATGCAAACGGTGATCTCCGTACTCAGGGGTTCATCATTGTGGACTGAAAATGGAAAATTACGTGTGGTTTGCGACAGCTGAGGCATTGACAGAAGTTGAGCTGAGTTTGAGCATGGTGGATTAGATGAAGTAACAGCAGTACAAAAGGCAGCTGAAAATGAGTCTGAGTGACACGCGTGTTTGGCAGGGCTCAGTGCCCGTGCAGTCCAGCACAGATGGAGATGCCAACACTGGGGTTAGACAGACGTGCTGTCCTCTACAGCGCGGCACATTTGTGAATGCTCTTTTTTTCTCAGCCGCATAAAATTGGTGTTAATCCGGATCTCCCCCTGCTGGTGGGCTGGAATGCTGAAGCAATGAGTGAGTGAGTGAGGGTGTGTGTGTGTGTGTGTGTGTGTGTGTGTGCTATGAAAACATCTGCGTCCAGTATTAGCCCTTATGGGAAATCACATGATCATAAGGTTT
Organism: Cranoglanis bouderius; assembly: GCA_023630585.1. Taxonomy (NCBI): domain Eukaryota; kingdom Metazoa; phylum Chordata; class Actinopteri; order Siluriformes; family Cranoglanididae; genus Cranoglanis; species Cranoglanis bouderius. The sequence goes on along the minus strand of CM042537.1, from coordinate 33,104,154 downwards.
TCACATGTGATATAACAAATAAACAAACAAACAAACAAACGTGAACGTGATTTTCAACGTTATACCCTGAAACTGCACTTGTGATTAAACCCATGTGACTTCATGTGAATGTTACATAATCGCATGTGGAATTCGTTATTCATTCGAGAACATCACATTTGAATCACATCTGTAAAAAAAAAAAGAAATCAGACATGAAAATAAATGAATCATGTGCTGAAATCATGTCAAAAGAAACGAATCATGCAAAAAGCACACGTGACAATAAGTGAACCATGTCTAAAATCACACATTAAAATGAATGAATCATGAAAAATAACCATGTCAGTATAAATGAATCACGTGAATCATGTGTTACATTAAAAAAAATAATAATAAAAATAATAATAATAAAAATAAATGCATGTGAACGTCCACTAGAGGAAGTGTCTAAAAACAATGCTGTTATTATTCACATGTGACTTTCACATGACTTTTCTGTTAGAGGATGGTTTACAGATGTGGGTTGAGGATCAGTGCAGAGTTGTGTAACACCCTGCAGCAGAAACACTTGCTCATGTTTCCTATTCAAATTCATATTCATATTTATTCATATTGTTCCGATATGCAGCGAGGGTTTGAAGGCTGTATAATGAGTTAGCACCGTGGCACAAATCAATCTTCTCCATATATTCTTTATTCCTATCCATTATTCAGTGTTGCTTGAAAGGTTAAGGGTGACGCCATGATTGGCGTACCATTTACCCCTTCTAACTCTTAAAACGATACTTTATTGTTTATCGATTTTCAACAGTGAATCTAAGGAAATGTGCATTTAGCCATTCAACAGTGTGTTAACCCTTATCCCACAGAAATGTATTTATTTTAGAATTAGATATATAAAATGTCGTTACCTCGGATCCATGCTAATGGAATTAAGGACATTCGAATTATTTACTTGAATGTTTTTTGTTTTTGTTTTTTTAATTCAACTAATAATTTACTTTCAAGCAATAATTTGGGGAACAGTGTTGTATGTTCAAAGTGCACATTCTTCTTCTTATGATGAAATGCAAATCTGGATGATGCAACTTGAATGTTGGGATGTTGAACTTAAATTTAATAGAGGTGAATGTGTTCAGGTTTGCGAATATTGTGGAACTAAAATGTACGTAAATGTTCATAACCTTTATCGGATGACTTATGGAAAAGGATGTTTCAAGCATGAGTTGATAAATGGATTAACACACACACATACACACACACACACACACACATACACACACACAAACAAGAATAATATTTTTCTTCCTGAAGTGTTTCATGATTATATTTCAGGGTAAAGAGTTATATAACGGACTGTAGTGCTGTTATGTGGTATTTCTCTGAAACATGATCATAGGTTGGTTAAAATGTTTAAAATGTCTTTTACCTTTACTTTCTTACACATTTGTAAATGTAATATCAGTGAGACAGAAATTACGCCCCAATTGTGGAATCACCTTTGAATTGCTGTACCTATATTACACACCAAGAACATGTCTGACATTTGTGAAATGTTAGTATTCCTCTTGAGCACTGCTCTGAAAAGCATGCAGACCTATATGGAGCAATATAGATTTATCCCCGGATGTCTCCTGGGCAAGAAATGCACATGCTCCCCGAGAGACCACCATGCCACAGCGGGTGGTTTTGTAAAGCCAGTTTGGTTTCCATCAACCTCGTCGTGCATAAGGCGAAATTTCCTCTAATCCTTAAATCGCATGCTTTCTTTCTTTCTTTCTTTCTTTTATTTTTGACACGTACAAATTAGACATGTGACAGTTAATCTTTTAGCAGATGTACCCTTGAGAGTGTGGTTCTTTACTGTGATGAATAAATTAGCGTATATTCCTTGTGCTTTATTCCCAGCATGCAAATCTACAATTATTATAGAGATGTTGACATGTAGAAGTGTGTATACGGGCTTATACTGAGCTAGCGTGGGAAGAACTAGCAGGACGACACTTTCTGTGGAGAATTACCGCTGATAATCATTGTATCTTTAAGAAGCGCTGGCTAAGCTGACAAGCGCTGTCAGGTTGCTTGTAGAGAGCTTTGCTATTAGCACCTGACAGCAACTTTCTCACAGTTATATATACAGATGAACTCGAAACCCAGCTCAAAACAACAGATTGTTGCGATAAGCATGAAGTGTGGAAGATGTTTATAAAAAAAATAGACATAAAATGTTAGCCTATAGTTGTTCAATGTACTTTCAAGCCATCTCTCGCCTTGTTTAAAGCATTGAAAGGTCATGCTATAAACAGTCACTGAGGAATAGAAGCTGAGCCTTTATACCTTAATTAAACCACAGTGTTCAGTATGCATTGCTCATCACCTCCACTCTACTGGCACAACAGGCTCATTATGCAAGGAATAAAAACATTGATGTAGGAAAATAGTCAATAACAAGGTGATATGATGCGTCCTGATGCGAACAGCAATTACTGCTACCACCCAAAATGGATTATTTCCCAATAGCAGCATGTCCTGAAGTGTTTTATTCCTCTTATGCCACAGAGGGTTGCCAATATTTGTTAGAGATTCCCCCTTAGGGCGCATGATCTGCCCTAAGCACGCTCTTCCGGGTTTTATTGACACTGTCTCTGTTTACGCTGACACGTGTGTTTTGTTTTGGTTTCTGTCCTGTCTCCGCCCCTGTATTGTCATTGGTTGTTTCCTAATGTCTCAGCTGTTTTGAGTTATCCTCTTTGATTACGTTTTGGTATTTAAACCCCGTGTTTCATTGTCTCGAATCGTAGTATTGTGAGTTCTGTGTTTTCCACCAGACCTGTACCAAGCCTTTGATCCTCTTTTCGTTTAATAGTTTTTTGATCTTGTTTCGTGTTCACGATTCTTGTCTAGCCCAGTTTATGTTGTTTGCTGATCGCCTGACCCTCGCCTGTTTTCAACCACAATATCTGCCTTATGTGTCTGGATTTGTCTGCCTGCCCGTCCCTTTAATAAAAGCTTTTAGCTGCACTTGCATCCGTCTCACCTTATGTTGCACCCACATTACCTAATACTATGCCTACCATGGATGCAGCAGGAAAGAGAAAGAGACGTCACGCCCAGATAACCATGCCAGCTCTCAACTCATACATATAATTCTCACTGTGGACTTTCATGTATCCTCTGGACCCATTTGATGGATTTTCTGTTTACCCCCAATCTTTTTTTGCTACAAGCACAATTGTATTTTGCCAGCCTGGAGGACCCCAAACCCAGGAGAAGCTGAGCTCATAGGCTCAGCTTCTCATTGCCACAGAGTCTGTTGAGCTACGTAAAGTGTCACATTTACATCTATGGCATTCTGGCAGACGCCATTATCCAGGGCGACTTAGATTTTTATTTAATTTATACATCTGAGCAGTTGAGGGTTAAGAGCCCAAAAGTGGCGGCTTGGCAGTGCTGGGGTTTGAACTCATGACCTTCTGATCAGTAGCGCAACATTTTAACCACTGAGCTACCTATTAATAAAAGTGTTCGGGTGTCCTGAATTCGCTCCCGACCTTAAAAATTTATTGGGGAGGGCCAGCCTGTCAGACAAACCCAGTCTGCCATTTACCACATACTACGAGAGGGAGCTGGCCGACGTGGTGGCCTCCACAGCTCAGCCTCAGCCCCAGGTCGACAAGGCACCAATGAGGGTGACACAGGCGTGCACGACCGAGGGCTGTAGTAAAGAAGCCAAGCTACAAGGCTCATATTTCTGCTCCCAGGAGTGTTTCAAGGGCAGCTGGCGTACCCACAAATGGCTACACAAGTGAGCGAGAGCAGAGCTCCAGCCGGAGGTCAATGTGGCGACCTCAACTCCGGAGCTCCAGCCCGAGACCCACGAAGAGGTCTCCCCTGCAGAGCGCCAGCCGGAGGTCAACGTAGCGACGTCATCTCCGGAGCTCCAGCCCGAGACGCACAAAGTGGTCTTCCCTGCAGAGTTCCAGCCAGAGGTCAATGAGGCAACCTCATCTCCTGAGCCTCAGCCAGAGACCCAGCAGATGGTCTCCCCTGCAGAGCTAAAGCCAGAGGTTCCACTGTCCATTCACAAACTGGCACTCGTACACGCCCCTGCCTCCACACATGTATTTAGCTAACTAGCTTTACCATACATTACTACATTACATTACCTACCACTTCTTAGCCTAGTTATTCCGTTTTCTGGGCAACCAAAACATGAGACTGGCAGTGCACTGGACGCTTTATTTGCCCAGTCGGCTAGCTCATGGATTTCCCAGTCCAGTATTCACGGTTATAAAGATTATAGTCTTCACATTGACATTTCATAGACAAACAAATTGGAGATGTTTCAGTTTGCTTTGCTTTCATACTCGTATGTTTAATATTTATTGCAATCAGACCTACAACCCCAATTCCCAAAAAGTTGGGATGCTGTGTAAAATGTAAAAAAAAAAAAAAACCAGAATGCAATGATTTGCAAATCTCATAAACACATAAGTTATGCCCAATAGAACATACAAAACATGTCAAATGTTTAAACTGAGGAAATGTACCATTTTAAGAAAAAAATAAGGTAATTTTGAATTTGATGGCCGCAACACGTCTCAAAAAAGTTGGGATGGGGGCAACAAAAGGCTGGAAAAGTAAGTGTTACTAAAAAGAAACAGCTGGAGGAACATTTTGCAATTAATTAGGTTACTTGGCAACAGGTCAGTAACATTACTGGGTATAAAAAGAGTATCTTAGAGCAGCAGAGTCTCTCAAAAGTAAAGATGGGCAGAGGTTCACCAATCTGCAAAAAACTGTGTCTTCAAATTGTGGAACAATTTCAGAATAATGTTCCTCAACGTAAAATTGCCAAAAACTTTTAATATCTCATCATCTACAGTACATAATATCATCCAAAGATTCAAAGAATCTGGAGAAATATCTGTGTGCAAGGGACAAGCGCAAAAATCAATATTGCATGCCCATGATCTGCGGGGCCTCGGGCGGCACTGCATTAAAAACAGACATGATTCTGTAATGGAAACCACTGCATGGGCTCAGAAACACCTCCAGAATCTACTGTCTGTGAACAAAGTTCGTGCCATGCACAAATGCTGATTAAAGCTTTATCATGCAAAGAAGAAGCCATATGTGAACATGATCCAGAAATGCCCCTGTCTTCTCTGGGCAAAAGCTCATTTAAAATGGACTGAGGCAAAGTGGAAAACTGTTCTGTGGTCAGACGAATTGAATTTTGAAATTCTTTTTTGGAAACCATGAACGTCCTCTGCGTCCTCTGGACTAAAGAGGATTAAAGAACAGAGGGACCATCCGGCTTTTTATCAGCGCTCAGTTCAAAAGCCTGCATCTCTGATGGTATGGGGGTGCATTAGTGCCTATGGAATGGGCAGCTTGCACATCTGGAAAGGCACCATCAATGCTGAAAGGTATATACAGGTTTTAGAGCAACATATGCTTCCATCCAGACGACGCCTTTTTCAGGGAAGGCCTTGCATATTTCAGCAAGACAATGCTAAACCACATACTGAATCTATTATAACAGCATGGCTTCATAGTAGAAGAGTCCTGGTGTTGAACTGGCCTGCCTGCAGTCCAGACCTTTCACCAGTTGAAAACATTTGGCGCATCATGAAACGAAAAATTCGACAAAGAAGACCCAGGACTGTTGAGCAGCTAGAATCCTGTATCAGACATGCATGTGACAGCATTCCTCTCCCAAAACTTCAGAAACTGGTCTCCTCGGTTCCCAGACGTATACGGACTGTTGTTAAAAGAAGAGGGGATGCTACACAGTGGTAAACATGGCCCTGTCCCAGCTTTTTTGAGACACGTTGCTATCAAATTCAAAATTACCTAATTCTTTCCTTAATTTCCTCAGTTTAAACATTTGATATGTATTATATGTTATATTGTGAATAACATATGGGTTTATGAGATTTGCAAATCATTGCATTCTGTTTCTATTTACATTTTACACAGTGTCCTAACTTTTTTGGAATTGAGGTTGTAATTTAATATACGGTAACTTTGGCTAAGTTGTGACTATTCAAGCTTTTACTGTTCCACTGTTTAGATTGAGCTAATGAATACATGTACATCAACAACGTGTCAGCACATATTCCACATCAGTTTGACGACTACCCTTTCACCAAATTATTATATACACTGTGTACATGGCTCTCATAGAAATCTTGCATGGTTTAACACATTTTAAACATTCCTCACTAATATGGACCCTTCTATATTCTGATCACTCAATCACTGACAGTTTAGAAAGGAATGATATTGGACAATTCATAGTCAAGCTTATCATTATACACATTCCATAATGAAATAAAGTAATGCTTCACTGCTATATTATACACTTAAAATGAAAACGAAACTTCGTTCAACTTCAAAGGCAAGACTACTTGAAGACAAGACGACAAGACACAAGTAAACAAAAGTCAGCAAACACAAAGTAGAACCTTTTAAAGTTTTAACAATTACTAAACATTATTAATTACAATGGGTCATATTATGCAGTGAAGGATTTGGGCAGAACACAGACTAGTTCATTCTCAGTGACATGTTTCTTTTTCTCTACATATACAGCTTATATATAGGCAATAAAATGCACCTTAAACTACACATGCTTAAGATCCCATGTTTCACAAAGATGGGATCTTTTCAAATAGGTTTTTCAAACTTTATGACCAAATGAATTGGTATTTCATGTGGGAAAAGAGCTTTATGGTATACAAATATACATTTCAATGGCGGAAGTTTGCATCCCCCATGATTTTTGAATTAAAAAAAAAAAAAAAGGAAAATGTAACCTTTATGGACCATATGGACCAAATGCTAGAAATGAAATGATAGAATATGTAGTAATAAGGTGAAGGGGTGTTAAAGGGTTTATGCTCAGTTTAATGTTACGAGATTATTATGGAACACATCAAATGGCTTGTAGCGTTCTGAATTACATTTAAAAATAAACAATACTATGCATCCATGTTACTTCTCTTAAAGTACCAAAGTATGTATCATGCAGTTAGTTAACAGCCACTTATAAAGTCTGTCTGTTTATTTTTCTGTGTCTCAAATGGAGTTCCAAAGGGCATTCTCTGCTACAAGTGTAACATTGCATTGGAACACATGCAGCTATTCATTACATCTTTCCAAGCTGATACTCATGCAATGCCAGGGGAGAGGATTAACCATCCAGTTTTGTACACATGTCCTACCAGATGACCTTGATTGAATTGCATTGCTCTGTCTTGATAGAGAGAAAGGAAGGAAGCCATCTTTCCAGTTCAGGAAGAGCACAGACAGCTTCGGTCACAGATGGATTTGACATCACTGGGAATTCCATTGCAAGAGTCTAGTCCCATCTAAAGCTGTCCATTACATTCCTGCTGTCTGACATATATAGCACCTGACCCTCACCTTTCATCTTGTAGGTGTTGAGCCCACAAGATGGCTCTGGTTGTGATGCTTCATCACCTTACATGGATGGCCCTGATTAGGTCCTGTTAGAAGAGTATCATTTGGAGTGGGCAATATGAGAATAAATATCATATCATATCATGTCATACCATATCATATAATATCATATATCATATCATCTCATCATGATATCTAACTCTATATGCTAACAAAGTACTGGTATATTGTGTTTTTTTAGTATGTTTAATATACATTTAATGTACTTTTTTTTATTTATAAAATAATAAATACAAATATTTCACACTGTAAGGGAGCAAAAATATATAAATCTGTAAGAATTTTAACATTTGACCATTTTAATGATTAAGTACAAAATTTTAATATCATGTCAGCTGCTTCTAGTCAGTTTGTCCATCCATCCATCGATTTTCTGTACCACTTATCCTACACAGGGTCACAGGGGAGCCTGGAGACTAGCCCGGGGTTACTCGGGGCACAAAGTGGGGGACAGTGTGGTGCCAACTCATCGCAGGGCTCAATCGCACACATATTCACACACCACGGACACTTTGGAAATGATGATCAGCCGAAAACGCATGTCTTTGGATTGGGGGAGGAAACTTGAGTACCCAGAGAAAACCCCCAAAGCATGAGGAGAACATGCAAGCTCCAAACACACAGGGCGTAGGCGGGATTCGAACCCCCAACCCTGGAAGTGCAAGGCAGACAGGCTAACCACTAAGCCCCAGTCAGTGTGTAATGGTTAAAATTTAGGTCAGGACACAACCTTGAGCAATCTGCGATGCCACCCATGACATGAGCAAACGTGTTACATATTGGTTAATAATTTAGGAGATTAAAAAAATGTGGATTAACTTTCTTATGGGTCCATTCAGGAGAAACAACTTGTTATTACATGCATGATGTAATGCGTTATCTTGAACGATTATTTTGGATGAGCAGTTTTTGTTTTTCGGACCATGCTGCTTTAGTTATCACTATTTTTTTTAAGGATTTCATTTTACAGTTGTACGCACACTAAACTGACAACATTTTCAAATGAAGTATATCGACATGACAATTGTGCCAGTCTAATCCTCTGCACATTGGTGTGTACAGAACATCCTCTGTGGTAATCTAAATCTCATTAACTCGTAACGTGTTGATTGGCCCATAAGGGTTAGAACTGCCGTTTGCTTTACTCAATACAGAAGGACCACAAAAGGAAATTTATTTACAAGGCCGAAGGGAGAGGGGGTACAGAGGGTAGTGGAGTTATGCCCCAGTTAATTGTCTCATTTTTTATGTTTAAAGACGCGTTTCTCTGGAGTGTTCTTGTACTTGCGTTCGCAGACTGAACAAGGACGAAACACTTACTCTTTCTTTAGCCACTGGTGTGAGACTGTTTACCCAGTTGATCCCATGAAGGCCATCATTCTACTCTAAGAGAGTTCAAGCAATTACTAAAGATGAATGAATGAATGCAGTAAATCTGTCACACAGCACCCAGTATGCTGTTATGTTAGCGAATAGGGCTTTTCTTTGTCCTGTGATCCATATTTAAGTCCCAAGGGACCCTAGGCAGATGCATACTTCTAAGACAAATTGTTTCAGTTCATACATAGCAAAAGAGCACTTTGTTGAGTGATACTATACTGATCTAGCAAATCAAGTCTTCTAAATTGACAGAGTTTTTTTTTTGTCCCTTTAATCTCTGATTAACAGAACAACTTTTTTTCACAGTTTTCCACACTGCTGCCAAGAATCACAGATTTACACTGACAGCATGTTTGACTAATCATTTTCTGTTTCAAAACACCACCCAGGCATTTCTGGGATGTAAAATGTATTAGCTGTTAAAGTTGCAATGAGTTGAAACGTCCAACAAACCTTTTGGAATATTAAGGACAATTTATATTACTTAATGGAAGGGGTAGTGGATTAGTACGTTGCTAGCTAAAATTAAAACATATGGTGCTCTCTGAGCTGTAAAAACATCAGTGTTATGTTTGTCATTTATTTATTTATTTTTTAATAATAGATATGTGTTTAACCCTGGTTCATTATTCTAATTGAAATTCAGATTGTTATTCTTAGTGCACTGTTGTATCTAACCACATATAATGATGCCTAAATACAGAGTATTGTATGTGCTCCTTATATGCCAGTCTTTATACTGTCAATACACAGGAATACAGAACTACAGTTAATAATATTATTATTTATAGCATGCACAGCAGTTTCTGATTTATATTTTTAATTCTATGTAAATTGCATATATAATTATGTACTGTATGACATTCAATATTATATATTGTTTTTCCCCTAGAAAATGATTCAGAAATAGGTAACATGGGGTTTGATTGCCGCAAACGTCTCAAAAAAGTTGGGACGGGGCAACAAAAGGCCGGAAAAGTAAGTGTTACTAAAAAGAAACAGCTGGAGGAACATTTTGCAACTAATTAGGTTAATTGGCAACAAGTCAGTAACATGATTGGGTATAAAAAGAGTATCTTAGAGAGGCAGAGTCTCTCAGAAGTAAAGATATGATGGAATCTGGATGGAAGCAGATGCTGCTCTAAAACCTGTATATACCTTTCAGCATTGATGGTGCCTTTCCAGATGTGCAAGCTGCCCATTCCATAGACACTAATGCACCCCCATACCATCAGAGACGCAGGCTTTTGAACCGAGCGCTGATAAAAAGCCGGATGGTCCCTCTCCTCTTTAGTCCTCTTTAGTTTAGAGGACGCGGTGTCCATGGTTTCCAAACAGAATTTCCAATTTTGATTCGTCTGACCACAGAACAGTTGTCCACTTTGCCTCAGTCCATTTTAAATGAGCTTTGGCCCAGAGAAGAAGGCGGCGTTTCTGGATCATGTTCACATATGGCTTCTTCTTTGCATGATAGAGCTTTAACCAGCATTTGTGGATGGCACAGCGAACTGTGTTCACAGACAGTGAGTTCTGGAGGTGTTTCTGAGCCCACACAGTGATTTCCATTATAGAATCATGCCTGTTTTTAATGCAGTGCCGCCTGAGGGCCCGAAGATCACAGGCGTACAATATTGATTTTCGCCCTTGTCCCTTGCGTGCAGAGATTTCTCCAGATTCTCGGAATCTTTTGATGATATTATGTACAGTAGATGATGAGATACTCAAAGTCTTTGCAATTTTACGTTGAGGAACATTACTCTGAAATTGTTCCACAGATTGTAGACGCAGTTTTTTGCAGATCGGTGAACCTCTGCCCATCTTTACTTCTGAAACACTCTGCCTCTCTAAGATACTCTTTTTATACCCAATCATGTTACTGACCTGTTGCCAATTAACCTCCAACTGTTTCTTTTTAGTAACACTTACTTTTCCAGCCTTTTGTTGCCCCTGTCCCAACTTTTTTGAGACGTGTTACGGCCATCAAATTCAAAATTAACTTATTTTTTTCTTAAAATGGTACATTTACTCAGTTTAAACATTTGATATGTTTTGTATGTTCTATTGTGAATAACATATGGGTTTATTAGATTTGCAAATCATTGCATTCTGTTTTTATTTACATTTTACATTGTCCCAACTTTTTTTGGAAATGGGGTTGTATTATTAACTTTAGTAGAGAGAACAAAGGAGAAGCTGGTAAGGGAATGACTGTTTATCAGGTCTCAAAAATTAACGCAAAATCAAGCGAACGCCACAATATTCAGAGGAGCTTGTGATTTTTCAACATTACTGCAAATTCGGGCCAAGACGCGTCATGTGACATCATCACAATGCACATTCAGTCAAAGCTCTCTTCGATTCATGTGCGTTGAACATGAGTACACCTAAAATGTGTCATTTACCAACAAACATCACTGCAAAAGACCGTTCAAAACATTTCCATGCAATTGCGAATTTGCCAATTTAAGTAGTTTTCCGCACAAAAAAGCACAACATACTCTGCAAGTTGCATCGCAAATTTTGGAAGAAAAGCAGCAGCAAAATCAAGCATTTGATTTTGACAATCACAATCACAAAAAGCTCAGCAAAATCCTAAATGGACTGGTTTATACAGTGCCCTCCAGTAATATTTGCACCCTTGGTAAATATGAGCAAAGGAGGCTGTGAAAAATTGTCTTTATTGTTTAACATTTTGCTCTTATGTTAAAAAAAAAATCACAATAATACTCTGCTCTCATGGATATCAAACAATTGCAAACACAATACAGGTTTATCCAAAAAAGGAATTATATACAGGTACATCTCAATAAATTAGAATGTCGTGGAAAAGTCCATTTATTTCAGTAATTCAACTCAAATTGTGAAACTCGTGTATTAAATAAATTCAGTGCACACAGACTGAAGTAGTTTAAGTCTTTGGTTCTTTTAATTGTGATGATTTTGGCTCACATTTAATAAAAACCCACCAATTCACTATCTCAACAAATTAGAATATGGTGACATGCCAATCAGCTCATCAACTCAAAACACCTGCAAAGGTTTCCTGAGCCTTCAAAATGGTCTCTCAGTTTGGTTCACTAGGTAAGTCACAAATATTCACTGCCAAAGAAGCTGGCTGTTCACAGAGTGCTGTATCCAAGCATGTTAACAGAAAGTTGAGTGGAAGGAAAAAGTGTGGAAGAAAAAGATGCACAACCAACCGAGAGAACCGCAGCCTTATGAGGATTGTCAAGCAAAATCGATTCAAGAATTTGAGTGAACGTCACAAGCAATGGACTGAGGCTGGGGTCAAGGCATCAAGAGCCACCACACACAGACGTGTCAGGAATTTGGCTACAGTTGTTGTATTCCTCTTGTTAAGCCACTCCTGAACCACAGACAACGTCAGAGGCGTCTTACCTGGGCTAAGGAGAAGAAGAACTGGACTGTTGCCCAGTGATCCAAAGTCCTCTTTTCAGATGAGAGCAAGTTTTGTATTTCATTTGGAAATGAAGGTCCTAGAGTCTGGAGGAAGGGTGGAGAAGCTCATAGCCCAAGTTGCTTGAAGTCCAGTGTTAAGTTTCCACAGTCTGTGATGATTTGGGGTGCAATGTCATCTGCTGGTGTTGGTCCATTGTGTTTTTTGAAAACCAAAGTCACTGCACCCGTTTACCAAGAAATTTTGGAGCACTTCATGCTTCCTTCTGCTGACCAGCTTTTTGAAGATGCTGATTTCATTTTCCAGCAGGATTTGGCACCTGCCCACACTGCCAAAAGCACCAAAAGTTGGTTAAATGACCATGGTGTTGGTGTGCTTGACTGGCCAGCAAACTCACCAGACCTGAACCCCATAGAGAATCTATGGGGTATTGTCAAGAGGAAAATGAGAAACAAGAGACCAAAAAATGCAGATGAGCTGAAGGCCACTGTCAAAGAAACCTGGGCTTCCATACCACCTCAGCAGTGCCACAAACTGATCACCTCCATGCCACGCCGAATTGAGGCAGTAATTAAAGCAAAAGGAGCCCCTACCAAGTATTGAGTGCATGTACAGTAAATGAACATACTTTCCAGAAGGCCAACAATTCACTAAAAATGTTTTTTTTTATTGGTCTTATGAAGTATTCTAATTTGTTGAGATAGTGAATTGGTGGGTTTTTGTTAAATGTGAGCCAAAATCATCACAATTAAAAGAACAAAGACTTAAACTACTTCAGTCTGTGTGCATTGAATTTATTTAATACACAAGTTTCACAATTTGAGTTGAATTACTGAAATAAATGAACTTTTCCACAACATTCCAATTTATTGAGATGCACCTGTGTGTGTGTGTGTGTGTGTGTGTGTGTGTGTGTGTGTGTGTGTGTATATATATATATATATATATATATATATATATATATATATATATATATATATATATATATATATATATATATATATATATATATATAAAGAGCAGAGTAATATCGAAAGGTTAAACACTGCACAAAAGCCTTCTTTACTCATATTTACCAAGGGTGGCAATATTAGTGGAAGGCACTGTAGCTGCTATATTATGACTTGTTTTGTGGACATTCCACAACATTGAATGATGGAAAAATACAGCATGTCATTTTATGCTACATAAGCATTGTTAGGATTAGATTCAGGACGTGCTGTTATAGGAAAATAATCAACTGGGAGAAATATCTTGACTTGGCTATTTACAGTCGTACTTACTCGCATGTCCTTACTTTATTAGGGGTTTTGATGAAATTTACGCTTCAGAATTTACATTTAGCAAGTATTAGAGGAACAGCAATTATTTATAAACAGAAGTGAAGTTTTAAATTATGATGCATAATAAATGTCATTTCAACTTTGTATCAGTGTTCTTTTGATAAACAGTTGTATGATACAGCTTTTAGGCAAAAGCTCTACATTAATAAATTGGTTTATTTAAGCTATGACATATCTTTCCCCTATGAATGAGGTACACAATGAAGGATCTTGTTTAGCATTTGACTCAGCTCTGTTTGCATATGTAACCCTATATTACAAATGCCTTCAGGAAGACAGTGGGTATGTCTCAACCAGCTCCCTAGTTCAGTAGTAGTGAATCAGTATATCATGTACACGAGTTCGGGCACTGGTAAGGTCCCTGGCTCACGACACACTGGGACATTGATAACTCAGTTTCAGGCCACACGACTACGCACTCGCATTGTAAAAAGGCCCAGTTGGTATTGGATAACTTTTTTGCTTCATTAAATAACATTATCATTTAAAAACTGTGTTTTGTGTTTACTCCTTTGTTTTATTTTAGATTTTCTTTTAATTTCTAAACAATTTAGTATGAGATATACGCAAAAACAGAAGAAATCAGGATGGGGGTAATATCTTTTCACAATTATTTTGTAAAACGTTGCTAAAAATCATCTTGCATATAAAAATCTCTTGCTCACAGCAGGGTGCTCAACCACTGCACACTGGTCATTTATTACTTCCAGATTTGTCAACAAGGCTCAAACCCTCCTCCGTCAAAAGCTACTAGAATTCTTCCCAGTTGCGTTTGAAGTGAATTGTGTGTTAGGTATTCCATTTTGGGGAGAATTGTTTTCTTCATGTGACGTTGCTAAGTTTTCATCTTGTTTCTAGAGGGCTGTAGGAATGAGATCAAGCTACCGTGCACCATGTGCAAACCATTCAGTAATCGTTACAGTATGGACGACCTGCAGTGATTGCGTCAGGCGTTTCTCCTCCATTGCCTCGGATACCTGGACCATTCCTATATAGCCAGTCTTGGATGTTACAAACCTGCATCGAGGTATATTTGTAAAGATACGCAAGGTTATGGAACGCAAAAAAGTGCATCTGCATCTATTTATTTGCATGAAAATGAAGTGTCCTGTGCATAAGAATGTGAGCAGAACCCTCAGTATGTGAGCTCGTGTTTGTAGCTTGAAGTAAATCTTTCAAGGTTTCTGATTAACGATTTAATTGACTCTACTAGATTTCGTGCTACTCTTATAATATTAGAGTAACAGCAAAAAAAAAAAAAAAAAAAGTTATCATTTCCAGATCCATTTATTGGCATGTAAGTAAATAAAATTTCTGACTACCTTTTAGCCTGTAAAAAATGTAAAAGGTGACATGAAACAAATAATTGTATAAAAGCTATTACTTTAGATAAACTAAAAGGATAGAGAATAATAAACATGATATGTATTATGGATTTTATACTATAAAAAAGAATAATGCACTATTAGTTAATAACATTCTCTTTTTCTGTACAAGAGGTAGACAAATCTTGTGCCTAGGACAAATGTAAAATGTAAATAAAAACAGAATGCAATGATTTGCAAATCTCATAAACCCATATTTTATTCACAATAGAACATAGAAAACATATCAAATGTTTAAACAAAACCCCTACATTTATCACACTTTCAAATCCATGTAATTAGAGTCAGGTGTTCAAGATTGGGTGCCACTGATTAGAGCCTGTTTAGGGAGTGCAGGTGGAGCCTGTCTTATTTATACCCCTCTCATATCTAGTGTCTGGTCTTCCCTTTGTTATTGAGGTGTGTGGTGTCATTATGCCAAGATCTAAAGAGTTCTGTAAGGCCTTCAGAAAAAAAAAAAAGCTTGTGGATGCCTATGAGTCTGGCAAGGGATTTAAAAAGATCTCCAAATTATTTGAAATACATCATATACAAAATGGCGCAGATTTCAAACGACTGCCAATTTGTCCAGGACTGGCCGTCCCAGCAAATTCAGCCCAAGTACAGACTGTCTGATGCAAAAATAAGTCTCCAACAGCCCCAAAATTTCATCACAGGCTCTGCTAATAAGTCTTGCAACTGTTGGTGTCAAAGTGCATGCTTCTACAATCAAAAATAGATTGCATGAATTTGACTTGCATGGGAGCTGTGCCAGGAAAAAGCCTTTGCTGTCTAAAAAGAACATTAGAGCAAGACTACAGTTTGCCAGTGAGCATATAGGCAAAGACCAGGCCTTTTGGACTGGACAGCTTGCGTTAATTGATTCAACTATGAATTCTGCATCATATCAAAGAGTGCTTGAAGATAATATGAGGCCATCTGTCCAAAAGTTGACGTTGAACCAAAAGTGAACCTTTCAAGAGGATAATGATCATAAGCACACTAGGAAATCCACCAAGGAATGGCTCAAAAAGAACAAATGGAGGGTTATGGAATGGCCTAGTCAAAGCCCGGATTCGAATCCCATTGAAATGTTGTGGGGGGGATTTGAACCAGGCAGTACCTGCAAGAAAACCCTCAAACATCTTGCAACTGAAAGAATATTGCATGGAAGAGCGGTCAAAAATTCCAGTAAGCCGATTCAGAGACTGGTGGACAATTATGCAAAACGCCTACAAGAAGTTATTTCTGCTAAAGGGGGCAATACTAGCTTCTGAGGGTAAGGGGTTACTTGCTTTTTTCCACAGAAGAACATCACATCTATTGATATTTCTGTTGAATAAATGATTGAAAAAGTACATTTTTCTTGTGGTTTTGTTCAAGTATATCAACTGTATTAATAGGCACTGTTTCAAAGAGGATCAAATGTTTGCTTGTCCAAATATGTCCAAAAAGCCAACAGTTTCCATTGGGTGAACTTATTTTTTTCACATGACTATTCAGAATGAGCATCACATACTGTTGGTACGTGGAAACACACACAAAATGCAAAATGAAGCGCAGCATAATGCTGTCATACTCTTCTTCTAGCAAATGTTGAGATAAATGAAGACTCTATCTGAACTCAGATAATATCTTTTATGTGCGATGTGAAAACACTGCAGCTCATAACCCGAAAAGTTGGCAATGGCTTGTTGGCTTGTTGCTGAGGGCGCAATCAAGTGTGCTACACATGTTACCTCAGACATTTTCTTAGAAAAGCAAAGTGACTATGACGGGGTTGTTCCCTATGTGGAAATGTACAGGTGCATCTCAATAAATTAGAATGTCGTGGAAAAGTTCATTTATTTCAGTAACTCAACTCAAATTGTGAAACTCGTGTATTAAATAAATTTAATGCACACAGACTGAAGTAGTTTAAGTCTTTTTTTCTTTTAATTGTGATGATTTTGGCGCACATTTAACAAAAACCCACCAATTCACTATCTCAACAAATTAGAATATGGTGACATGCCAATCAGCTAATCAACTCAAAACACCTGCAAAGGTTTCCTGAGCCTTCAAAATGGTCTCTCAGTTTGGTTCACTAGGTAAGCCACAAACATTCATTGCCAAAGAAGCTGGCTGTTCACAGAGTGCTGTATCCAAGCATGTTAACAGAAAGTTGAGTGGAAGGAAAAAGTGTGGAAGAAAAAGATGCACAACCAACCGAGAGAACCGCAGCCTTATGAGGATTGTCAAGCAAAATCGATTCAAGAATTTGAGTGAACTTCACAAGGAATGGACTGAGGCTGGGGTCAAGGCATCAAGAGCCACCACACACAGACGAGTCAAGGACTTTGGCTACAGTTGTCGTATTCCTCTTTTTAAGCCACTCCTGAACCAAAGACAACGTCAGAGGCATCTTACCTGGGCTAAGGAGAAGAAGAACTGGACTGTTGCCCAGTGGTCCAAAGTCCTCTTTTCAGATGAGAGCAAGTTTTGTATTTCATTTGGAAACCAAGGTCCTAGAGTCTGGAGGAAGGGTGGAGAAGCTCATAGCCCAAGTTGCTTGAAGTCCAGTGTTCAGTTTCCACAGTCTGTGATGATTTGGGGTGCAATGTCATCTGCTGGTGTTGGTCCATTGTGTTTTTTGAAAAGCAAAGTCACTGCATCCATTTACCAAGAAATTTTGGAGCACTTCATGCTTCCTTCTGCTGACCAGCTTTTTGAAGATGCTGATTTCATTTTCCAGCAGGATTTGGCACCTGCCCACACTGCCAAAAGCACCAAAAGTTGGTTAAATGACCATGGTGTTGGTGTGCTTGACTGGCCAGCAAACTCACTAGACCTGAACCCCATAGAGAATCTATGGGGTATTGTCAAGAGGAAAATGAGAAACAGGAGACCAAAAAATGCAGATGAGCTGAAGGCCACTGTCAAAGAAACCTGGGCTTCCATACCACCTCAGCAGTGCCACAAACTGATCACCTCCATGCCGCGCCGAATTGAGGCAGTAATTAAAGCAAAAGGAGCCCCTACCAAGTATTGAGTACATGTACAGTAAATGAACATACTTTCCAGAAGGCCAACAATTCACTAAAAATGTTTTTTTATTGGTCTTATGAAATATTCTAATTTGTTGAGATAGTGAATTGGTGGGTTTTTGTTAAATGTGAGCCAAAATCATCACAATTAAAAGAACCAAAGACTTAAACTACTTCAGTCTGTGTGCATTGAATTTATTTAATACACGAGTTTCACAATTTGACTTGAATTACTGAAATAAATGAACTTTTCCACGACATTCTAATTTATTGAGATGCACCTGTATATACTCGTGAGCTAGCTACCTAGCTCACCATACATTGTTACATTGTGTTAGCTACCATATTTTAGCCTAGTCATATAGGTTTCTGAGCAACCAGAACATGCGCAGGGCAGGGCTGGGCAGCAAACTGGAGCTTCCATGTAATATGTGGGCTGACGAGTCAGGACACAAGTGCATAAACTTTTCTATGCTTATTTAAGAGCAATCTAATAATCATGGGGGTCAATAAGTATGAATGTTACAACAAGCAATACATAATCAGAACAAAAAGGCTGGCGTGAGTAAAAACAGGATTTAATATGGCTTGGAAATGCACAAGTAAATACAAGAGTCTTTGCAACAAGACAATAGAACAGGGTGGAGACAGGACCAGAAAGCAAAACAAAATGCTGCATTTACTCTGTAGGGAAATGCATTGTGTGCTGAGGGGATTCATTACACAACATGGCATTTGCTTGATTATACAGTATAAACTCAGTGAGATGGAACCTTGTGTTTACCAACGCAGTTCTTCTTGATTAGTATTAGAAAAGAAATAACATGTGACTAATTTATTGTCCAAGCATTGACTCTTCCCCTGACTGGGTGTTTGACTTGCTGTGCCAACCCGATTATCGTTCAGGAGCACTGGAGTGTTAGAGTTCTTCTAGGATATGAAGCATTGCACATGCCATATACGTACATGCATACTGTAGATAGATATAGATAAACAATTGCATGAAGGGCCCTTGTGCGAAGATGACCAAATCTTCCATTTTACTGCCTCTGGCTTGCTCCTGGCTTGTCATCACCCTGAATCTAACCTAATACTGCTGATAACGCTGAGAGGACTTTTGCACTAACTGTAGTTGGTGTGTAAGTGTGCTGAGCATATGGTCATTTGCAAAGTTGTCCCTTGTGTTGTGTGAATGTGTTGATGTGGAAGAGAAGGAGGCGGTGCATACTGACAGATTTGCAGTGGTATGCATGTTTTGATTAGGGGTTTGGGCTAAAAATGTGTCAATCTGGCTAACACCGCTACACTGTCATGGCGATAGCACTTTGTGGATGTGTTATTTGTACATCGGAAATTTTTCAGCTCTCAAATGTGTTGCTTATCTCATACACTATTTAATGAATGTCGACAAAGCGAGTGGTTGTCGGCTTGGGTGTGTTGTTGCTTGTTGGTTGAAATGTTGCAGAATGTCATATGCTGACCTTGCCAAGAGACAATAACACACAAAGGCTTTATATAGCTTATCAGATGGCATTCATGTTACTCTTCAGCTCGCCTGCGATCATGCTGCGATCGTCCCAATGGGTTACTCGCAGAAACAGTTCCACATGATAACCAAGACGGCACTTCTGCTTCCCGTTCATCCACTATAATGGCAATGGCATTATTTTACATCCGGTGTCAAAATAAATGTCGACAGCATTCTTCTTATATGTAAGTACGTTTGCAAAGCTCATTTTAGTAAACTGAAGAAAGGTGTCAGACCGTATGCTTCATCATACATAAAACACTATGAAGGTAAGAAAATACCTATTAATAGAAACGAACACCCAAGCTAAAGTTAACCTAACATTATGACTTTATTGTAAGAAAAAATACGGAAATACATCGTAGCCCCGAGTGTAACTAGCCAACCAAATATTACAAATATAAAAAGCTAAAAGCATAATATAACCATGAGGTCATTAATATAATTAATCTTGAAACGATAAAAATTCTCATTAGTTATGGAAATGGTGTCATAAACTGAAATTTGATTTAGTAAACAGAATTTAGTACTTGATCTAGTAAAGTAAGTAAACTAAACTTGACTTAGTAAATTGAAATTAAGATTTGCTGTTGCTATTCTTGTGCAAAAATCAAATAATTGCCTAAGGCTGAGAATAAAAGGCTCGCTTTTCATTTCTACTGAATTTGAAGCTGTCACGAATCCTCTCAGCATATGATGCGTTTCACAGCCCGTGCTCTTATTGTGTCGTGTTCTATGTTTTTCTTTCTGGTCCTCTCTCTGCCCCTGTTCTATCATTGCTTTGTTTCCCAATTGTATTCATCTGTTCTCAATTCTTGATTAGTTTGTCTGTTTATACAGTATTTCCCTTATGTTCATTTGTCTTGTTGCAAAGTCTTATCATGCTTTTGCACTGCCTTGTTTTTGTGTACTGGTTTCCTAGTTCTCAATCTCACTTGTTTTCTAATTTAATAAATATGGATTACTCTTATTTATTTTGCCTGATTGTTCACTTGCATGGTGGTTATTGGTATGCACTTAATAAACAGCACACTGAATCTACGCACGCGATCTCATCTGATTACATGTTACAGAAGCTCATCATAGCATTCACAATTTAAGTCATGTGTTGTACGTACATGTACATACATTCACATTTTATCTGCACATGAGCGTGTAAGGCTCTGGCTGTAAGTAGGAATGCGTACTAGGCATATTCATTAGGTTGAACAGATGTTAGACAATCTTTCCAGAATCAGGAATATGAAGAGATGTGGAAACCATGTCTACATTTACATGCACGTCAATATTCTGATATTAATCAGAATTTGGCGATATTCTAATTAGTACTGAGTCATGTAAACACTGCAATCGGATTTCCCAATTCAGATTATGACAGTATTCTGATTCCCTCCCCTTACATGTGTTGCATGTAAACACCTTATTCAGGAAAACCACTGAAAGGAGATATAGGCGCATGCTCAGTCCGCAAGGAATTGTGTAGGCTAGATATGGTTAGGAATGGCACCTCAGGCATACTTATAACAACCATGGCTATACGCATATAAACATCATATTTAGAATATAGCTGCAACAGGAATATAGACCTTAACCAGAATTTGATGTGCATGTACACATGGCCATTGATTAAACCGAGCAAACTGGTAGTGTAGCACCAAAGACGGTTACATAATTCTAAAGCTTTTCACATTTAAACACTTTTATTGAGTGAAAATGAAAACGCTAGTCAGACTCAAATAATGTCTACAATGCAGTGAGACCAAATGTTACCCAAAAACCTACTAGCTACATGAAGGCAATTAAAGTCCTCACTTGTTTTCCACGGTCTGTATTAATAATTGGCTTGTCACATTTTTTGAGATAAATTACATTAGCTAATGCCTTTTAGTCTAGTTAACTGGACTTCCTGGCAACCAAAACATGGGATTGAGCAGCACATATCAGCCTTGACATCCCAGCTAATGAATTTATGTTTTGTCCTCTCTCGTCAATAATGAAAGAGCTCTAGCATTTTGAGCATTTTAATAATGTTTTATTATTGCAATGGTTCAATTTATAAGCATTTGTCATTTTCCAATAGCACCCTGTTATTATACTCTTGACAGTTAAGGGTTTTGAATATTTATTCTTCTTGTTTACAGATGGCATCCTCATTGTTATCTGCAAATGTATTCCTAATGCAAAATTATTATTCTCCCAATGCGGCTAGTTATCAAAGTACAAGGTGAACAGGGAGAAATGCATCATGGCTCTGAATAATAGCCTCGCATTGACCTTGTCTTCTGACATTCTTATCATCACCTACATGAGAAAGAAGTTAGACACAGGACAGTAGTTATATCATATACTTTATGTCAAAAATTGATTTATGACCCCCTGATGTTTGTATAATTTATGGACTCGTGAAGGTCCCATGAACATGTGTAATTTATGACAGTACATTTATGTTTATTTTTCCTGTCTTCTGTCTGTGTGTGTATGTGTGTGTGTGTGTTTAATGTTTCAGGAAGTGATAGGTGCTAATGGTTTGTATACTTATCTGTGTTTTTTTTAGTGCAATTATCTGTTACAACGAGTGTCCCAACATGAACTCCTAAAGATCCTAGGAGCGTAAATACGAGGGTCTCGTGAATGAAGCATGAACATGTGTGGTTTATAACGTTTGCCTGTCCTCTGTGTGTGTGTGTGTGTGTGTGTGTGTGTGTGTGTGTGTGTGTGTGTGTGTGTGTGTGTGTGTGTGTTTTAATGGTTTTACACCCCCGCTATGTGCGTGTTGAAAAAAAGCTATTGATTAAATAAATAGTTGTGGATAAAACATAGAAGAGGCTGCGTAATACCCACACGGTGGCTAATCCATGAGTTTCCCAAACCCTTAGAAGGACGATGTGTATTTCACCAAGAATACGTGTTGAAATGAGTGGTGTCGGCTTTTGTGTCAGTGTGGGTGTGTGCTAATGGGGGTAATCCCAAGGATTTCACACTTTTTCAGGTCCCCTACCCCCCTACCGCCCCTGTGCGTGTGCTCGTGTGTGACCTGGAGTTAGTGTTTTAAAAAAACAAACAAATAGTTAAAGAGCTATGGCTTGTATACTTATCTGTTTTTATTAGTGCAATTATTTGTTACAACGACTGTCCCAGCGTGAACTCCTAAAGACCCTAGAAGTGTAAATACGGGGGTCTCGTGAATGAAGCATGAACATGTGTGGTTTATAACGTTTGCCTGTCCTCTGTCTGTGTGTGTGTGTGTGTGTGTGTGTGTGTGTTAATGAGTTTTTACAACCGCGCTATGTGTGTGTGTGTGTGTGTGTTCTGAAAAAGCTGTTGGTTAAATAAAAACCGTGGACGGATCACTTTTTTGTTAATTTGATTGTAAAAGTGTTTCAGTAAATGAACAGACTGATGTTTGTGAAACTGCTGAAACATTTTGTTGATTACGTTGTTGAGAAAAACACTCGTTCACTTTTACTGAACTGAAATCCCCAAACATTTAAAAACCATGTGAGTTTTTCTTTTGTGGAATCGAATCTGAATATCCTGTGTCATTCTTAACTAACTTTATCCAATAATACTTTATTATACACACATCACATTCAATAATACAGATAACAACATGATCAAAATACGACAACATGCAAAAAAAAGATTACATTTATTTTAAACTGAGCCACTGACTCCGGTCATGAGGGGTGAACTGAATACATGGTCATCTGGGTAAAATGAATGTGTTGATGGTGAACTCGAGGGTGTTTTTTGTTTTTACTCTTCTTAGACGAGCGTCAGATAGCATGCGGTAATGGGCCCGAGCTCGGCAGCCCCGCGGTGCCTGCGGCTCAGACACGGCATCAGCATGTATTATCCGGGGCCGAGTGTGGCCCACGGCTCGCTCTGACACGTGTGTTTTTGTTACGGTGGTAAAGTACTGGGGCCCGATTCTTGTTCACCATAACTAACCCGGATCTGGCTTTAGAGTCTGGGCCACTTCTGGCGATGACTCGGCTTGGTTCAATCAGATGCCCTAATATTTATAACAGTAGCAAATATATTTAGATATAATGCAACATATTCTTTTATATGTTTTTATTCATTATAAACACACGTCGTTGTGCTCTCAGGTGATTTCATCTTCACTCACACAGCAGTGGGAGGGGTCTTGTACCTGTAGTAGTGGGAGATGGCAGCCGTGTTTGTGTGGGTAGGACACGAACAAAACAAGAGATATGGGACCATTTAGAGAAAACAATTGGGGTAAGCATCGATTCACATTTACTTTTCGAGTATTGTACTTGCAGATGTTCATAAAGGACCTTGTAAAAAGTGAATGTTCACGCTGCACTAATCTTTGACGAGCAGCACTCTGACCCGTGTATATACAAGTAGAAAGAGCAGGTCGTTTGTATTTTTACTTTCCACACTCTTCTTATTTTTATGAACGCAATTGAATTATGCAAACGTTGTTTTTATTCCATATTTCTTCAGGGACAATAAAGGTTTTTAGTGAGAGTTACGAGGATTTGTTTTTATTATTAAGTAATAGGATACTATAACTCCAGGCATTTTTTTTCAGTGGTGGTTTTTAAGCTGGGCAGATGAACGCTGTCTGTATATTCAAGCACTGGTAACCTTTGTTATTACACATATATTTCACAGAAAGGCTTGTGTAAGTTTTAAGTTTACATTCATACTGAGCTTGAAAATGGTACATAGAGGTCTAATTACAAATCTTGCATAACACTGATGTGTTTCTGTAGCCGGTGGAGACTGATAAAGGTGTCCACGCCTCGAGGTTCTGGATCAACAGGGGGGTTTTGGAATTCAGTCAATTTTACTGTTTAAAACATTATTCACAGTGTTACTGTAGAGTTTAGTTAGGAGACCGTTTTTAGGTGAACTGATATAAGCCTTTTTAAAAACACGACTGAAACGAATTAAAATGGATAAAAGGTTTCTATAAAGACAAATTGGCATTTTTAGTTCCCCAAAGAACCTTTTTAGTGGTTGTTAAAAAATGTAACTATTTCGGACTCTTTGATTGTACAGCAAGGTCCTATTTGTTTTATTTATTTATTTTATTCTTATTTTTGTTTGTCAGCTTACAGCAAACAATCTTGTTTATCATGCAGCTTCATGTTAATATATAAATAGACTATTTTTCATGTTAGTTGATGTTCATAATGTGTTAACTGATGTTAACATTCAGCTTTTAAAGTAAAAATGTTGGTAACACTTTGCAATAAGGTTTTATTTGTTAACATGAAATAACGATGAACAAAACCTTTTCAAACACTGTATCTGTTATCATTAGGTAGAGTTCATTACACCGCCCCGCATCTAGAAAAAAAGTTTATGCTGTTTTGTAAATCCCACTTGTTTTTACCTATTTTGGTCACGTTGAGTTCAAATATGCCACTGAAAATTCCCTATCACGTCCTGTTTTCCCACAAAATAAGAATGAAGTTTTTTATAATATTGCTATGTTTATATTGCTTTCACGGTTTTATTTAAATTGGTAGAAGCTGTCAAATTTCACTATTATTATTTATTAATTACAACAATTGGTACACAAAACATAACACATGTTTACAACATCAAACAAATAGCAGACAAATAGTCTGTGAAACGTTGTGTTGTTCTAGAGCAAAACTAACACCATATCTGTACTCAGCATCTCAGTATTAGTAAGAAACAACTATCAGATCCTATTCAGCAAATCTGATGCAGGGTGTCGTTATGAATTAATATGAAAGAACAATTGTATTTTTATTAAGTAGTATTAACCAGGATGAATAAGTTCTGTAAAAAAGTAGTTCTTTGTTAGGTCATGTTAGTCAGTGTGTTAACGAATGGGACCTTATAGTAAAGTTATGCCAAAGGTGTTATTACAAGCGGGTAAATGCTTGGTTTGACCTAATAGAACAGATCCAGATTTCATGATCATGTATAAAATGGTGTAAAATGTGAGTATAAAATAGATAAATCACAAGAGAGGGCAATCTGTAGTACATCAGTCTTTCTATATGTCTGCATAGAGCTTGACATAATGGGGCTGGTTTGCAGTACATCAGTCTTTGCCAGTGTGTGCAGATTAATGGCAGACTGTTGTTTATGATTCAGCGTGTGAATGTATGGTATTTTAGGAATGTTACCACTAGACTCAGGTCACTGCAGAGAATAAACTGCTGATAACTTTTCAACATACTTGAGCTTTTTCACTCCTTTAATTACTAATTGCTTCATAACTAATGAAACAGTTAACTGTTTATGTCTTTATTCTGGCTTTTTAACAAACACACCAGCGTCCTCTCACTTTACAGTGACAAATTTGTTGACGTTATTTAATGCATCCACTTTAGTTAATGCATTATCTAACATCAACCAGCAATGAGCAATGTATTTTACAGCATTTATTCATCTTGAACAATTTTTAACTAACTAGTATGTTAACTAGTGTGTTTTTCATATTGCTTTAACTAACGTTAACAGATACAACATCAGTAAATGCTGTAGAAGTATTGCTCATTCAAGTGTTTCTTTCAAGGAGTTCATGAAAAACGTATTTCAGGGTGTTGTTTAAATGTAAACAATGAGGTGTGCATGTGTAGAGCAGTTAACTGTTTAAAATACATAAAAAGACCAGAGCAGTTTTTTTCTTTTTCTTTTTTCACGCCCCTTTCTGCCTTGTCAGCTATAGGCTATTTTATTTAGATTTACTGTCTGACCCCCTTATAGCATTATTTTCTGGGTGTGGGAATTAATGATAGCTAGCATCAATAAGCATCATTTTCAAGATGATCCCATGTCAGTTTGCCCACATAAATCTGATTACTGTTTTGGCATATGTAAGACATATGAAATTTCACACATAGGCATAAGGAATTTGTCGAATGCAAATGCAGTATGGTTTTCAAAAACTTTAACCTATCTGTATCTATCATCTCTCTAACTGTACCTATCATACCATTAAATAAATAAATATTTATAATATATGTAATATATTGACCTCTTTGTTCTTTTCAGAGGTGGACAGTAACAAAGTACATTTACTTGAGTACTGTACTTAAGTACACTTTTTGAGTATCTGTACTTTTTCTGGAAACCTGTGACTTTACCTTAACTACATTTGAAAGACAAATATCGTACTTTTACACCTTTACATTAATGGACACTATGTGAGAACATGGTCCTAAAAACAATGCAAAGTTAATTTGTACATGAAATATTATTTTATTCACTTCACAACTTCACATATTGCCCAACAGGGCCCTTCAAACAATACAGGAATAATACAATCTGCATGAGCTTTTTAACAACATAAGTTGATCAACATGTTCATCATAAAACCAAAAGTCACAAAGACACAATATTTCAAGACTTCATGAACAGGTCAACACGGCCAAACAGCAAGGTCCCCAACTAAACCGCTAAACTTCTGAACTAGAAAACGGAGAACGCTTCAGGTACAGATCCTGATCCATCCGAAGGTCCAAGGAGTGGTTAGATATATTGAAAAGAACCAGAGGTGGACAAAGTACAGATACTACAGGTCACATATTACTCCATTACAAGTGAAAGTTGTAAAGACAGATTTTTGCTTCAGTAAAAGTACAGAAGTACTTGCTTTTTAAAAGTACTTGAGTATCAGAAGTAAATTTCCCTTTTCATGTCAACACCTTGTTTTATTATTGTCGCATCGTTGTATGTAATACTTACAATACCTTATGCCTCTGAAACAACCTGTTGAATACACTGACTAGCTCGGAGTATCTGTGGAATAAAGAGCTTTTAGATTGTTACAAACCATGTAGAAATGATAACTGCTCTCTCTGTGGCTCAGCGGCAGCACCAACACAGATCTGAATGTTCTGGTGTGATTTTTGTCAAAGGTTAAATAGACAGACGAATCGTTATCATTTAGGAAAGAGATGGTGTGGGTGTTCGAATCGAGATCGTGATCTTTTTCCGATTAATCGTGCAGTTCTACACATAACTATAGTAATTATGCAAGGTGACAAAAAACTAAAAATAAAAATAATAAAAGTTACAAGATATTAACTTATTTAACTCTTAAACTCATTTACATTTGAATTCACACTTTTGCGTGCTAACTAACGTCATTGTCCAAACCTTACCTATGCATAAGCGGTGTATCCACAAGGCTATGGCAACTTGGCGGGCAAATCCATAAATCATTTGGCCGACCAGACTTCATACTGATACTTTACCTCTAAAGCACAGACAATTTCAAGCTTTCACAAGAATTTTTAAGTTTATACTCCTCAATAGGCTGCCGCACACTCTAACAAATAATTCAGGGGTCCTATTAACACAACTTAATTAAACGCGTGGTTGCAAGATAAAAATACTAATTTATTAATTTAATTAAACCTTTTAAGTTGCTCCAACTAGATTTTCTTCAGTAGTTTTAGCTTTTCCATGTTTTTGGTAATTTAGGAGTTTTTAAGAAATGAATTCATTCAACAACAATATTGCTAAACAATTAACTTTTTTTATTTTGAACTGCAGTCGTGTATTTAAACACAATATTCAAGGACACAATAAATCTTGAAAAAACGACACAAATTGACTACAATGGAGCTATAAGACTATCTATGTGAATGACAAAAGATTATTTTTTACAAATGTGTACACAAATAAGCAGAAATTTAATCATGCTTTTCCTTCCTACGGCACAAATGAAAAGTCCTCTATAAGCCCTTATCCACGGCTATGCTAAACTAAAGGGTAGATATTCAAATTACACTGCTAAATATTACTAGCGTTAGATATGTGTAGTAGCACAACATGGTTCATCAACTGTATTAGCAGGTGCAGGGGGTGTTAGCAGGTGTAGCCTAACTTTTACACGAGTCCACTATTGGGCATATCACAATGAGAATATGCTCAAATTCATTGCTTTATTAGAGTTTATTTGTAAATGAAATGACACTCACCTTGAAATGTCCTTTGTGTCGTATTTGTTCAGTCTACAGGTCCTCTAACACAGTCTTATCTGTCTAAATTTTTTCCAGGCATGTTAAGTGGGTAGGGGTGGGGGCTTGAAATCCTGAACTCAATGTGGAGAAAAATTACGTTATCAAGCCAATTTCATTAAGTTACTACAACTTAATATTGTGTGTAATTTACACTGAAATATCTGTATTATTTGATTTAAAACAAAAATTAAGTTGTAGTAACTTAATGAAATTGGCTTGATAACGTAATTTTTCTCCACATTGAGTTCAGGATTTCAAGTTAATTGTTTAGCAATATTGTTGTTGAATGAATTCATTTCTTAAAAACTCCTAAATTACCAAAAACATGGAAAAGCTAAAACTACTGAAGAAAATCTAGTTGGAGCAACTTAAAAGGTTTAATTAAATTAATAAATTAGTATTTTTATCTTGCAACCACGCGTTTAATTAAGTTGTGTTAATAGGACCCCTGAATTATTTGTTAGAGTGTGCGGCAGCCTATTGAGGAGTATAAACTTAAAAATTCTTGTGAAAGCTTGAAATTGTCTGTGCTTTAGAGGTAAAGTATCAGTATGAAGTCTGGTCGGCCAAATGATTTATGGATTTGCCCGCCAAGTTGCCATAGCCTTGTGGATACACCGCTTATGCATAGGTAAGGTTTGGACAATGACGTTAGTTAGCACGCAAAAGTGTGAATTCAAATGTAAATGAGTTTAAGAGTTAAATAAGTTAATATCTTGTAACTTTTATTATTTTTATTTTTAGTTTTTTGTCACCTTGCATAATTACTATAGTTATGTGTAGAACTGCACGATTAATCGGAAAAAGATCACGATCTCGATTCGAACACCCACACCATCTCTTTCCTAAATGATAACGATTCGTCTGTCTATTTAACCTTTGACAAAAATCACACCAGAACATTCAGATCTGTGTTGGTGCTGCCGCTGAGCCACAGAGAGAGCAGTTATCATTTCTACATGGTTTGTAACAATCTAAAAGCTCTTTATTCCACAGATACTCCGAGCTAGTCAGTGTATTCAACAGGTTGTTTCAGAGGCATAAGGTATTGTAAGTATTACATACAACGATGCGACAATAATAAAACAAGGTGTTGACATGAAAAGGGAAATTTACTTCTGATACTCAAGTACTTTTAAAAAGCAAGTACTTCTGTACTTTTACTGAAACAAAAATCTGTCTTTACAACTTTCACTTGTAATGGAGTAATATGTGACCTGTAGTATCTGTACTTTGTCCACCTCTGGTTCTTTTCAATATATCTAACCACTCCTTGGACCTTCGGATGGATCAGGATCTGTACCTGAAGCGTTCTCCGTTTTCTAGTTCAGAAGTTTAGCGGTTTAGTTGGGGACCTTGCTGTTTGGCCGTGTTGACCTGTTCATGAAGTCTTGAAATATTGTGTCTTTGTGACTTTTGGTTTTATGATGAACATGTTGATCAACTTATGTTGTTAAAAAGCTCATGCAGATTGTATTATTCCTGTATTGTTTGAAGGGCCCTGTTGGGCAATATGTGAAGTTGTGAAGTGAATAAAATAATATTTCATGTACAAATTAACTTTGCATTGTTTTTAGGACCATGTTCTCACATAGTGTCCATTAATGTAAAGGTGTAAAAGTACGATATTTGTCTTTCAAATGTAGTTAAGGTAAAGTCACAGGTTTCCAGAAAAAGTACAGATACTCAAAAAGTGTACTTAAGTACAGTACTCAAGTAAATGTACTTTGTTACTGTCCACCTCTGAAAAGAACAAAGAGGTCAATATATTACATATATTATAAATATTTATTTATTTAATGGTATGATAGGTACAGTTAGAGAGATGATAGATACAGATAGGTTAAAGTTTTTGAAAACCATACTGCATTTGCATTCGACAAATTCCTTATGCCTATGTGTGAAATTTCATATGTCTTACATATGCCAAAACAGTAATCAGATTTATGTGGGCAAACTGACATGGGATCATCTTGAAAATGATGCTTATTGATGCTAGCTATCATTAATTCCCACACCCAGAAAATAATGCTATAAGGGGGTCAGACAGTAAATCTAAATAAAATAGCCTATAGCTGACAAGGCAGAAAGGGGCGTGAAAAAAGAAAAAGAAAAAAACTGCTCTGGTCTTTTTATGTATTTTAAACAGTTAACTGCTCTACACATGCACACCTCATTGTTTACATTTAAACAACACCCTGAAATACGTTTTTCATGAACTCCTTGAAAGAAACACTTGAATGAGCAATACTTCTACAGCATTTACTGATGTTGTATCTGTTAACGTTAGTTAAAGCAATATGAAAAACACACTAGTTAACATACTAGTTAGTTAAAAATTGTTCAAGATGAATAAATGCTGTAAAATACATTGCTCATTGCTGGTTGATGTTAGATAATGCATTAACTAAAGTGGATGCATTAAATAACGTCAACAAATTTGTCAGTGTAAAGTGAGAGGACGCTGGTGTGTTTGTTAAAAAGCCAGAATAAAGACATAAACAGTTAACTGTTTCATTAGTTATGAAGCAATTAGTAATTAAAGGAGTGAAAAAGCTCAAGTATGTTGAAAAGTTATCAGCAGTTTATTCTCTGCAGTGACCTGAGTCTAGTGGTAACATTCCTAAAATACCATACATTCACACGCTGAATCATAAACAACAGTCTGCCATTAATCTGCACACACTGGCAAAGACTGATGTACTGCAAACCAGCCCCATTATGTCAAGCTCTATGCAGACATATAGAAAGACTGATGTACTACAGATTGCCCTCTCTTGTGATTTATCTATTTTATACTCACATTTTACACCATTTTATACATGATCATGAAATCTGGATCTGTTCTATTAGGTCAAACCAAGCATTTACCCGCTTGTAATAACACCTTTGGCATAACTTTACTATAAGGTCCCATTCGTTAACACACTGACTAACATGACCTAACAAAGAACTACTTTTTTACAGAACTTATTCATCCTGGTTAATACTACTTAATAAAAATACATTTGTTCTTTCATATTAATTCATAACGACACCCTGCATCAGATTTGCTGAATAGGATCTGATAGTTGTTTCTTACTAATACTGAGATGCTGAGTCCAGATATGGTGTTAGTTTTGCTCTAGAACAACACAACGTTTCACAGACTATTTGTCTGCTATTTGTTTGATGTTGTAAACATGTGTTATGTTTTGTGTACCAATTGTTGTAATTAATAAATAATAATAGTGAAATTTGACAGCTTCTACCAATTTAAATAAAACCCTGAAAGCAATATAAACATAGCAAAATTATAAAAAACTTCATTCTTATTTTGTGGGAAAACAGGACGTGATAGGGAATTTTCAGTGGCATATTTGAACTCAACGTGACCAGAATAGGTAAAAACAAGTGGGATTTACAAAACAGCATAAACTTTTTTTCTAGATGCGGGGCGGTGTAATGAACTCTACCTAATGATAACAGATACAGTGTTTGAAAAGGTTTTGTTCATCGTTATTTCATGTTAACAAATAAAACCTTATTGCAAAGTGTTACCAACATTTTTACTTTAAAAGCTGAATGTTAACATCAGTTAACACATTATGAACATCAACTAACATGAAAAATAGTCTATTTATATATTAACATGAAGCTGCATGATAAACAAGATTGTTTGCTGTAAGCTGACAAACAAAAATAAGAATAAAATAAATAAATAAAACAAATAGGACCTTGCTGTACAATCAAAGAGTCCGAAATAGTTACATTTTTTAACAACCACTAAAAAGGTTCTTTGGGGAACTAAAAATGCCAATTTGTCTTTATAGAAACCTTTTATCCATTTTAATTCGTTTCAGTCGTGTTTTTAAAAAGGCTTATATCAGTTCACCTAAAAACGGTCTCCTAACTAAACTTTACAGTAACACTGTGAATAATGTTTTAAACAGTAAAATTGACTGAATTCCAAAACCCCCCTGTTGATCCAGAACCTCGAGGCGTGGACACCTTTATCAGTCTCCACCGGCTACAGAAACACATCAGTGTTATGCAAGATTTGTAATTAGACCTCTATGTACCATTTTCAAGCTCAGTATGAATGTAAACTTAAAACTTACACAAGCCTTTCTGTGAAATATATGTGTAATAACAAAGGTTACCAGTGCTTGAATATACAGACAGCGTTCATCTGCCCAGCTTAAAAACCACCACTGAAAAAAATGCCTGGAGTTATAGTATCCTATTACTTAATAATAAAAACAAATCCTCGTAACTCTCACTAAAAACCTTTATTGTCCCTGAAGAAATATGGAATAAAAACAACGTTTGCATAATTCAATTGCGTTCATAAAAATAAGAAGAGTGTGGAAAGTAAAAATACAAACGACCTGCTCTTTCTACTTGTATATACACGGGTCAGAGTGCTGCTCGTCAAAGATTAGTGCAGCGTGAACATTCACTTTTTACAAGGTCCTTTATGAACATCTGCAAGTACAATACTCGAAAAGTAAATGTGAATCGATGCTTACCCCAATTGTTTTCTCTAAATGGTCCCATATCTCTTGTTTTGTTCGTGTCCTACCCACACAAACACGGCTGCCATCTCCCACTACTACAGGTACAAGACCCCTCCCACTGCTGTGTGAGTGAAGATGAAATCACCTGAGAGCACAACGACGTGTGTTTATAATGAATAAAAACATATAAAAGAATATGTTGCATTATATCTAAATATATTTGCTACTGTTATAAATATTAGGGCATCTGATTGAACCAAGCCGAGTCATCGCCAGAAGTGGCCCAGACTCTAAAGCCAGATCCGGGTTAGTTATGGTGAACAAGAATCGGGCCCCAGTACTTTACCACCGTAACAAAAACACACGTGTCAGAGCGAGCCGTGGGCCACACTCGGCCCCGGATAATACATGCTGATGCCGTGTCTGAGCCGCAGGCACCGCGGGGCTGCCGAGCTCGGGCCCATTACCGCATGCTATCTGACGCTCGTCTAAGAAGAGTAAAAACAAAAAACACCCTCGAGTTCACCATCAACACATTCATTTTACCCAGATGACCATGTATTCAGTTCACCCCTCATGACCGGAGTCAGTGGCTCAGTTTAAAATAAATGTAATCTTTTTTTTGCATGTTGTCGTATTTTGATCATGTTGTTATCTGTATTATTGAATGTGATGTGTGTATAATAAAGTATTATTGGATAAAGTTAGTTAAGAATGACACAGGATATTCAGATTCGATTCCACAAAAGAAAAACTCACATGGTTTTTAAATGTTTGGGGATTTCAGTTCAGTAAAAGTGAACGAGTGTTTTTCTCAACAACGTAATCAACAAAATGTTTCAGCAGTTTCACAAACATCAGTCTGTTCATTTACTGAAACACTTTTACAATCAAATTAACAAAAAAGTGATCCGTCCACGGTTTTTATTTAACCAACAGCTTTTTCAGAACACACACACACACACACACATAGCGCGGTTGTAAAAACTCATTAACACACACACACACACACACACACACACACAGACAGAGGACAGGCAAACGTTATAAACCACACATGTTCATGCTTCATTCACGAGACCCCCGTATTTACACTTCTAGGGTCTTTAGGAGTTCACGCTGGGACAGTCGTTGTAACAAATAATTGCACTAATAAAAACAGATAAGTATACAAGCCATAGCTCTTTAACTATTTGTTTGTTTTTTTAAAACACTAACTCCAGGTCACACACGAGCACACGCACAGGGGCGGTAGGGGGGTAGGGGACCTGAAAAAGTGTGAAATCCTTGGGATTACCCCCATTAGCACACACCCACACTGACACAAAAGCCGACACCACTCATTTCAACACGTATTCTTGGTGAAATACACATCGTCCTTCTAAGGGTTTGGGAAACTCATGGATTAGCCACCGTGTGGGTATTACGCAGCCTCTTCTATGTTTTATCCACAACTATTTATTTAATCAATAGCTTTTTTTCAACACGCACATAGCGGGGGTGTAAAACCATTAACACACACACACACACACACACACACACACACACACACACACACACACACACACACACACACACACACAGAGGACAGGCAAACGTTATAAACCACACATGTTCATGCTTCATTCACGAGACCCTCGTATTTACGCTCCTAGGATCTTTAGGAGTTCATGTTGGGACACTCGTTGTAACAGATAATTGCACTAAAAAAAACACAGATAAGTATACAAACCATTAGCACCTATCACTTCCTGAAACATTAAACACACACACACACATACACACACAGACAGAAGACAGGAAAAATAAACATAAATGTACTGTCATAAATTACACATGTTCATGGGACCTTCACGAGTCCATAAATTATACAAACATCAGGGGGTCATAAATCAATTTTTGACATAAAGTATATGATATAACTACTCAGGACTGTTTATTAATGCTTTAGCTGTTTGACTTAACTAATTTGTTTTGTTTTTTTTTTCATTTTTTATGATTGTAGATAACATTCTGAGATAATGATTGCACTACTGAAAGGTTAGTTATGGTCTTTGACATTGGATTAGTGTGCAAATTACGAGAATTGCACCCAATTGAAAGCCTTTGCACTGTATGTCATGATTAGAATGAACACACCTTTTGCTTTTTTTTTTTATTAAGTATGTGATTTGAATATATAATAACTAAGCAGGCTGAAATCCTATGCGGCACAAAAATAAAATCTGATGCATTCTCAGATTTAATCAGTGTTGAATTTCTATAACATCAGCTCTGACAATAGTGCCAGCAAATTACAGGTTTATATTAATGCACTCGTTCTCATACATTATTGTTTCCATAGTAACAACTCATTCACAGGGATCTGTATGGTGGATATGCCGTATAATCTAAGACTACTAATGAACAGAAGTCTTTAAAAGAAAAAAAAAAAAAAAAAATCAACAAAAATTTAACAACAATGCTTTCTATAAGGAAACATTTAACATTTATACTTAAGACTTCATGTTAAAGCTGTTTCTTTAGGTTTTCTGCCATTGGAAAATCTTCAGTGTTTGCGCTTTTAGGTTTCTTGGTTATGTGACATGCTGCACGTTGTTCTTATTAGAATTTTAACTTCAAGAGAGTCAGAAAAAAAGAGTTTAAGTAACTCTAAATGGATGCAAATTATGATGTGTTGTTGCATAAATACAAATGGTAATCACTGGCAAATTGCTGTATTATAAGATGAATAAAACTATGGAGAATGCTGTTATTGGAAAATAACCAGCTTCAGGGAGGTGAGAGTAACTCTGCTTTGTGTCAGGCTGCATCACACCACCCCGCTGTTGATTATTTTCCTATAACAGCATCCAAGTGTTTTATTCCTTACTTAAATACAAAATGTCGTGTGTATTTACTGATTTCCAAGCCTTTGGTCTTTTGGTTGCTTTGTTTGTGAAGGGCTTTATGATTGCATTTATCCATGCAGCCATTTTCTCTCATTAACTTACTTTGTGTCAGGAGTAGCACCAACTGTTCACAGTTAAATTAGTTGCATTTACATCCACTACACAGACCTTTATTTTGTGATCATGTCCCGGGTGAATTTGGCCTACGCAGATGAATGTTTATTTACATCAAGTGCTCACAACTTATGCGGAAATATATTTCTCTATTAGTGTCACGTTCATACACAGACTCCATCTCGTTTCCTGACAGCTGTTAACGGTGCTAGATGCTGTGTTTGTTGTCCAGTTTGCTGTCTCCTGCTGGAACCTTCCTTTGAAAAAGCTGATAGCTATATTATTCTGTACACCAAACATTTCCTTTCTTCTAGTGATTGAGTTACTTATGAAGGATATAATATTTTGCTTCTATATGTAGAGCTGAAACAGGTCTAAATAATACATTAATTTGCAGAGGTGACAAAACCTGCATCTTAGGCATAATTTTTTTGACCCCTTGCTATAGCCGTAAAGGAGACACCCAAAAACAAAAGAGAATAAACTGCGCCAAGTGGAAAAGGCAATTCGGTGAACACTTGCATTTGCCACTGTAGCGATTATTATCACTTTATGCAGCTAGGTATACAGTAAAGGTTATCTTTGAAATGTGAATTCATTAACCTTGGTTTGGTGAACAAGTAGAAAACAAGAAAAGTGTAAAATGTCATGTTTACCATTTATGCTATTAGCAATGAGGCGTCTCGTCCACCAACATGTGCTAGGGTTTTTGTGGTAAAATTGTTTTTTTTGTTTTATTTCGTTTTTTTTTTTTTCTGTCTGCTAGGATTTTCTCATTTGCAATGATAGCACCTCTGTATTAGCTAGCCCACCAGACAAGTGAGCTATGTTTTGGTTGCATTAAAATAGCAATTAAGTGTCAGCTACTGCAATTTACTCCAAAAGTCTGGTGAGATAATCACAAATGTATGTATCCTTATTCAGTGTATGTAGTTCAGCATGTGGGAAAAACTCGTGTGTTATAGTTACAGCATCAAATTAAATTATATGAACTGACTGGAACGTGTTATCTTTAAGCATATATGTGGAGGTCTTGGAAAATTTATCTGGTAACTTTCTGAATAATGTAATGTTAAAGATGTCTAAAAAATTTGGTAGCTACTTTGTAACTGTGAATTCCTCACACACTGAATGTGAACTTTGATCGAGTTGCCGGATAGCCATGTGCCAAGGCAGAATGGATATAAGCCTAATTGATTCAGTCTGTAATCAGATACTGAATGTCAAAATGTCAGTCATGCTCCTGCACCAGAGTCTGAATGGAATCTTTAAATGTAATCTTGTCCCTTCTTTTCAATTTGGGGAGAAAACAAAAGTTTAAATGTTCAAACTTTATTTGTTGATAAGACACATGGGAAATTATTTCACTTTAGGAAAGCATGTAGTTTTTAGAACTGTTTTCATTGCTTTTCTTTTGTTATCTGCTGTCTGAGGGGGGAAAAAAAAAAAGCAGGAGAGCACCATATCAACTGCTGATAGATTTGAGCCGATCGCTGATAGTATCAGATTCCATTTATCTCAATGGATGTTGTGTTATCTGCATCTTATAGATAACCTTAAGGCTAACATATTCATACTAAAAGTCACAAGACTTCAATTTTGATTTCATGGGGACTTTAATTCAGAATTACATAATATGTATTCGTAATAAGTTTTCATTAAAACATTTTCTTTTGGCTGGATTTCTACCACTCTTACATTTTCCCACATAATTCCGTATTGAGTTTTCTTTTTACTGTTAAATTAAAGATGTGGTGACTTTCGGACATAACATTTGTCCTGTAGTATGAAAGTCATTCAGATACCAGTTGGTAAACAAGTGCTAAACGATGTCACATTTTTACGAGTAGCCACGTTTTCAGAGCTCCTTCACATTCTCAGAATGCAATGGAGGTGGTCTCGGAGGCTTCCGGTGAGTTTTACTGTGGCCTCCGAGTTTTCACCGGAGTGTGTTCTCTCTGTCGACTTCATGCAGTCGCAGCTCTTAGTGGGGAAGCATAGCAGGTAGTTCTTCAGTAATCCTTCTCCCACTGTGCACCTGCACCACAAGCACAGTGTTGGATTAGCCTCCGGCTCCTTCCACAACTGTCCATCAGCTCGGTGTGCTCTGACACAACGTCGATCATCTCTCTCCCTCCTCTCCCTCTCTGCTCGCTGTCTCTTTGCATTTACCACACAAATAATTACCACTTCTCATTATGCAGATGTTCCCCAGATTCCTTCTGCTGAGTGACAATGCTTCCCTTTTCCTTTTCCTGTCCTGTCTCCGCCCTACATTTCCACCATCTTATCATTTCTGCACCTGTTTTATTTGTGATAGCATCAGACTCAGTCGTTTTATAAATAGCTTTGATTTTCTCACCGCATGCCACAAAGTCTAGCTAATGTTTATCAGCAGTAACAAAAAAGTCAGACAAAATAACCCCAGATTGCACCATTATGTAAAGCCGTAGGGGGTGGGACAATGGGGGTTGGAGCAGTTGGAGGTTGGAGCAATGCCTAGAAATAGAGTTCAAACATAATGGCACTTTTTGTTGGGAAAAAAAAAAAATACACAAGAGAGATTCAAATAGCAGCTACTGGGGTCATGCAGTCATCACATTTTCTCCCCAGCAGGTCTTATCTGAATGAGTCTCACCCTCACACACAAGCTGTTTGACGATTTATTTTGCCACTCATTTTGTGATTTTTTTTTTTTTTTTTTCTGCTCCAGAGTGAGCTCAGTTTTCAGAGACCCTAGCCTCTTCAAAACATCTGAAGCTACACAAAAGTCAATCAGTCTGGTTTAAATGTCTTTCACTGCTTGTCAAACAACTACACCCTCGATGCTGGGATTGAAACTTGTTTTCTAACTCTCTGTGTGTGTGTGTGTGTGTTTTGTTTGACATTTCAGAGAGTTCGGACGCTGGAAGGTGAACAGCTTGGCTCTGGAAAGAGAAGACAATGGCATTGCTTTCCCCCTCGACCCAGAGTTCATGCAGACCATCAGGCAGCTGGGCCGCCGTCCCACCCTCAGTGCCATCACTGAGAACATCATCAAGAAATACGGAACACACTTCCTGCTCTCAGCTACATTGGGAGGTATAGGAATATAACTAAAACATTACCCTTATATAACAAATACAGCAGATATTAATAGTCTACACACCCCTGTTAAAATGTCAGGTTGTTGTGATGAAAAAAAAAATAAAAAATGAAATGAAGTTAAATAATGTCAGAACCTTTTTCACCTTTATTGTGAAATTGCAACATATAAATATCAAGTGAGAAACACCCAGAACTGTTTTTGGAAAACAAAAGAAAAACAAAAAACTTCCAATACCCAGCTTGCATAAGTGGACACACTTTTATAATTGTGTTCAGAATCAACCAATCACATTCACAACTCATGTTAAATACTAATTAGTGTATGCCTGCCATCAATTAAAGTGACTGATTACCTCCAAACAAAGTACAGCTGTTCCTATAGTATTTTGGTGACATCATCTTGGTAACATCCAACTGGAGAAGCCATGGGCCACAGAGAGCTTACAAAGCAGGCATGGGATTTCATTGTTGAAAGATATCAATCAGGAGAGGGTTACAAAAAAATTTCCAAGGCATTGGATATACCATGGAATATTGTAAAGACAATAATCAGCAAGTGGAGAAAATATGGCACGACAGCAGACATGTTCACAAGTCCCTGAGGTCCAAGTCCAAGTCAAGTCTCAAGTCTCTGAGGTGGAGTCCAAGTCAAG
Organism: Cranoglanis bouderius; assembly: GCA_023630585.1. Classification (NCBI taxonomy): domain Eukaryota; kingdom Metazoa; phylum Chordata; class Actinopteri; order Siluriformes; family Cranoglanididae; genus Cranoglanis; species Cranoglanis bouderius. The sequence continues at coordinate 33,064,388 of CM042537.1, read as the reverse complement.
TCTCAAGTCTTTGTTCTAATTTTAGCAGTAATTCATTCAGCTAGTTATTGTAATTAACAGTGTATGAGGCTAAATCAATTTCGAAATATTAAAACATTACTTCTACAGAATTTTATGTAATGAGAATATAGACAGATGCAAATGCAGTTAAAGCTTTTATTAAAGAGAGGCAGGCAGACAAATCCAAAACGAAAGGCAATAATCGTGGTCAAAAACAGGCAGCGGTTCAGGCGATCAGCAAAAGGGACAGACTGAACACACAGAAACTCACAATACTTCGTCTCGTACAAAGACACATGAGGGGTTTAAATATACAAAGTAATCAAAGAGGACGACGCACAACAGTTGAGACATTGGAAGCACCCAATGACATAACAGGGGCGGAGACAGGACAGAAATCAAAACAAAAACACACGTCAGCGTAAACAGGTCAATGTCAATGAAACCCGGAAGCGCGTGCCGTTGCGCTTCGGGCTGCTGAGCGCGCTGCTCGCCCTGGAGCGCCACGTGAGGGGAAATCCATGACAGAGCCGCCACTGTTTTTCTTCAGCTGGAACTGCAGCTTTAAACAGGGTGAAGGGAATAATGAATAGCTGAATGAAAGGTGCTTCAACTAAGTATTAGTATAGGGGTGTGCACACTTATGCAACGAGGGGATTATACATTTTTCTCTAAAATAATCCTTTTTTTTCCCACTTTAATTAATAGGTTAAAATTTCACACTAAAGGTAGAAAATGTTCTGACATGATTTATCTTGGTTTCATTGTTTTACATTACAAAAACCTGCCATTTTAACAGGTATGTGTAGACTTTTTATATCCACTGCACTATACAGTATGAAGTCAGTAAAGAATATTCATGTTATTGACTGCCTAGTGTAAAATTGTTTCATTGGATAAACCTGATGTCACTAAAAATTCACACTAATTATGGCTGTTTAGCCATAGAAGATTTTTTGTCCCATTTCTACAGGAGATGCCTAAAAAAAATTATACTTTTCTCAGCTAAATCAAAAGAAGAGCAAACATGAATAAAACAGGCTAAAAAGGCATTTCACTGAAGGGGAAAGGACATGGGACATGAAAGATGTGCATGTGGTTCTGATAAGTGATAGTGAACTTTGACCTGTGAATTCACAAGCCTCTGTCTTCTAAGACAATAGAAACCAAGTGGGTGGAACTGTGATCTGTTGGGTCAAAAAAAAAAGAAATGGAGGAGCTGCTTATTATTAAGTCATGGTCACATCTAAATTTTGCCTTGCATCTTTTTTTTACTGTTGCCTTTCTTACTGGAAAGCAAAGTGCACTAGAGTTTTGTGGAAAATTCTGTTTAGTTTAGTTCTGTTTTTTTTTTTTTTTTTTTTTTTTTCCCTCTGCCTGCTAGAATTTTCTTGTTAGTAATGTTGCCACCTCTGCAATTCCAACAGTTGAGTTAATTTTACTGTATTGGTTTGGTTAGATGTGAATTGCATTATGTGTTATTGATATAGAAAACATATCAAATGTTTAAACTGAGTAAATGTACCATTTTAAGAAAAACATAATGTAATTTTGAAGTTGATGGCCGCAACACGTCTCAAAAAAGGTGGGAAGGGGACAACAAAAGGCTGGAAAAGTAAGTGTTTCTAAAAAGAAACAGCTGGAGGTTAATTGGCAACAGGTCAGTAACATGATTGGGTATAAAAAGAGTATCTTAGAGAGGCAGAGTCTTTCAGAAGTAAAGATGGGCAGAGGTTCACCAATCTGCGAAAAACTGCGTCTACAATTTGTGGAACAATTTCAGAATAATATTCCTCAACGTAAAATTGCGAAGGCTATGAATATCTCATCATCTACAGTACATAATATCATCAAAAGATTCCTAGAATCTGGAGAAATCTCTGTGCGCAAGAGACAAGGGTGAAAATCAATACTGCATGCCTGTGATCTTCGGGCCCTCAAGCGGCACTGCATTAAAAACAGGCCTGATTCTGTAATGGAGATCACTGCATGTAGTTTTAAAAAACTCTGCAAGTTGTATTGCAAATTTTGAAAAAAGCCTCAGCAAAATCAAACATTTTTCACCACAACAGTCACAAAAAAAAACTACATCCTGTACGGACTGTTTTTTTAATAATGGGCATTCTCACAAAGAAGCTTTACAGATATCCAGATAAAATTTTAAATTTATAAATTTACCCCTAATGAGCAAGCCAGAGCAAAAACCAAAAAAGGAACCAATCCTCATCTGGGTGACACCGGATTGCGATTATAAATAATTGCTTTTATATAACTGTATATTACAAAGTCAAAGAGTGCTAATTGTGTTAACAGGAACTTGAATATGAACACTGTTCTAAGGTTAAGTCTGTCATATCAGACTGAAGTTATTCACAGTAATGGAGACTTGAGTGCAAACTATTCTTAGAAACTGCAGTCTTTAGGCTATCCAAGGAAGAACATCCACAGCCATCTTTAGGGTACCTCTCTGGAATCATCCACTGTAATCTCATGGTGATCTTTAGGCTGTCCATGTGGCATCATCCTCAGCAGCAGCAGCAAGTGATTTTCAAGTGATGAAAACTCCAAGCAGAAGTAGGGCATCAGGACGGATCAGGCAGGTCCAGAGAGCAGAAGTCAGGATCACTGGTAACTTGGGAGTACCATGTGTAGCGAGAGAGAGAGAGAGAGAGAGAGAATCAAGGGTTGTAAGAGAATCAAGGGTTTACACAATAAATTAACAAACCAATAACAGGACATGGGCGGAGACGGGACTGAAACAGAAACCAAAACATGAGCACATGGGAACAATGAAGCAAAATTGGGAAACCGTGACCTTGATTTGCAAGTACAAGACCATGTTGGTTAGATTTTATGAAAAGCTACTTAAAATAAGCTACTTGAAAAGTACTTTGGGGAAAAAAAAAATAGTGTGTACAAAATCTAAAATAAATGAATAAAACGAAAAAAATAAAAACCCTTCCCCCATCATTTCATATTTGGGTTGAATCAGGCTTAACTAAATCTGATTTAAAATGCTTTAACGGGTTTCTTCAAAGCTTTGAAATTTTTATTTATTTATGTATTTATATTTACTTACTAGAAATTACCACATTTCTCTAATTAGCATAGCATTACCATTTCTGTAGATTCTACAAAAAATAAACCATTCTTTGACACATAAATTACCAACTCAATCCCAGAAGACAAGATAAGGTTGTGTTGTCTGTGATTATGATGCTAATGACTATTAATTGTGGGTGATTTCTTGTAAATGGTGACCCCAGTATGTTCTTTTAAGCCTGTGCACATTAGTTTAAGCATGTGAAGAAACACAAAGCCCATATTTTTTAAATTGAAGTGGGGAAAGACATGCTCCATGATGTAAAGAATGGATCTGGAAAATATTGTTTTGACACCACAAAGTGCATAGGAAAACCCCACTGCTGAAGGATTTTGTATGCCACACCCTGCGTTGTGCCACTCCACCCATGTCAGCATGGACACATCCGTCTATGACCATGAAAAAACAAATGGTTGAGCAGAACACACCAGTATTATATCAGAAGAGAGAGAAAGAAAAAAAAACAGAACTCTATGTCTACCAGGGAAATGGAGCAAATTATGTTTTTATTCTTTACTATAATAAATCACTCTGCTGCCCTGCCCTTTCCCCTCTTCCTTTGCACTCCTCACTCATCTCTGTCCTGTTGCAGGTGAAGAGGCTTTAACTATTTTTGTAGACAAGAGGAGACTGAGCCGCACTGCTGACCCGACTGACTCCAACAGCACAGCTGTGACTCTGGAGGCACTCCACCAGCTGGCTGCCTCCTACTTTATAGACAGAGAGAGCACTCTGCGCAAACTACACCACCTCCAGATCGCCTCGACTGCCATCAAGGTAACCCTGCGGCCTAGATGCACACAGACCTGGGGACTTGACCCCAGTCTTCAGTGGCTATATTTAGAATTGAGCTACAGTTAAGCTAGGCCATCTCTATTGTTTGGAGGATGCAACTGCCTCTTTTGGAGGACAAGTGGAGGATAGGAGCCTTTTTTTTCCATCATTTTAGTCAGTTTTATGGTTGATGAATGTAAGAAATAATAGCAGGTTGAGGCATGCATATTTACTTATATACACTGTCTTGAAACGAACGTACAAAAAGTCTATGCAGCAAGGGATATTTTTCATTCAAACACATAGGGATGCTCCAGAGTGTTATTTAAACCTAAGCACAGGTTTCAAAAATGATTTATACATAAGGTGAGAATAACCGCACCTGTAACATCTAACAAGCAGGATACTGGACCCTCCTCCATGCCATGGAGAATACTTTGAGGCGCTATAGTCTTAGGATTTATGCCTGTGGACTGCCGTGTTCATTCCAGATCACAGAGATCACATTTGGAGCATGACATGGGTATTGCTCGCATATGGTTGGGTCATCATCTTGTTGAGAGACGCCTACTGTCTATTGCCAATCTTTAACCTCCTGGAAGAGGCAGCCAGGTTTTGGGATAATGTATCCTAGAATGACTGAGCAGAAATCATAATGTCACCAGCCACAAAACATACCAGAATAATCTATGATTAACCTTCATATTTTATCGGGTGCTTTCCGTTGTTTGGAGCTCCCATTTATCACCAAAAGTCCAGAGGTGTGTATGACCAAAAAGTTCTCTTTTGGTCACATTTAACCACAGTCCCAACTGGTTTGCCAAGAAGGGCTTCCTTGTTGTAACTTTCCAAACAGCTTGTTGTTATAGAGGAGGCTATAGTCTATAAACTATGCAAATCATGGAATCATTTAGAAGTGGTCAGTCAAAAGGTAAATAAAATTTGCTTGCCAAACATTAGGGTAAAGAACATGGAAAATGAAAAATGGCAAATGGGAGTTACGGTCTGAAATTTTCATGGTGTGATAACCTAGTCTAAAAGTATCGTTGTTTTCCTGGTATCACAGTATTAACAGTGCTCTTCTTTTCTTTTAGAAAGATATTTTTGAGAATGACCATCTGAAAAATCTCTTACATTATTATCTGTTACATTGGCATTCATCATGTTGATGTTAAAAGCTGAAAGAGACTACAAATAAGCTAACTAGCAGTCTGCAGTGCTGCGTAGCTAAATATAGATAGTTGTTTGGTTTATTTCTGGTCAGCAATGTTATGTTCTTCTGTGTTCGATAGCCATTTTGTATGATACATAGCATTGTAGCAATGTAACGTTTACATCAGTAAGTAATTATTTAGAAGCTATTAAGGTACATTCAAACATGCAGCATCTTTATGGCTACAAGTCGCCAGTCGCTGTACTATGAAGTTGCCAATAGACGTTCCTACTACTGGTTGCCACAGTAACGTTTATCAGTTGGTGGCGCAACTAGCATTCCACTTTTGACAACAAATCTGTTTTCTTGCCACTAAAATTAAACATTCTGGTGGGAGAGAGTTTGTATTTAAAATTCACCAGTGTACAGTGTATATGGATCATGTCCTACGAGATGAAGGAGAAGCAGTGTGTGTCTCTTTGCCATTGTGGCCATCTATCTGCAGTGAAAGCGCAAGCGCCGGACTGTCTGGGTCCACGAAACAATTCAGAATGGCAGGCAGCAAGGCGGATGACGGATTACATGCGCTCTACTGTCTTTACACCCATTGGTAGTTGCTGCGCCAAGTCGCTCCAAATTTGCATTTTTCAACTTTGTCGTGTCGCTGGACACGCCCACACCTAGTCACCAATGGTCGCTGTCAGACATGTTGCCGGATGTCGCCAGCTCTCACTGAAAACGAATGGTCTCCTTCGTACCTTTAGACCACTAGCTTTACGAACATCAGCTTTCTTTGTGCTGCGTTCTTAATTTATAAATGGGATGATTTAAAAATATATATATTATTATTTTTGGGTCTTGTAGGTATTCAAATGGGTATTAACAAAGAACAAAAAAGATTTGAAAGATTTGACTCAAAGACTTCCACAGTGATGTACTACCAACTGAATATTTATTTATTTATTTATTCATTCATTTATTCATTCATTCATTCATTTACCCATTAATGTATTCATTTATCCATTTGTTTATTTTTGCCTAAATTAATTAATCAAGCTATTCCTCTTTAGCTTTAAATACATGCTGCAGTTGGTGTGTTTATCAGTCCAGCTGTGACTGGAACGTGTTTTTCTCGCTGCTCTGCTGCCTGATCATGCCATAGTAGCATGATTGGTATGAGATCCGGGAACTGTGGAGTGGCAGGCAGTTTACCATAGTAAACACGGCCTGGGTGTGAGAAAAATGTGTTGTGCTGGTTGTTTTAATTGCAAAATATTGTCTAAATAGCATTGAACAAGGCTGTTAAACAGACGTACTGGCAGTCTTCTCATATTCCATAGATAATTCGTTACAGTAATAGGAAGCAGGATGCAGAGTCTTTGACTACACTATTTAGCCCGAAGTACTTTTGCAATTTGCTGATTGAGATGAATAGACAGAATCCTTTTTTGGCTACTTTTGCTTTTTTGGCCTCTTCAAGTGATTGAAGGGAAATTATTCTAAGCATCAGCAACCTTAATTAAACAAATGAATGAAGATGGATGTGAATGCAAAGGTAAAAGAAATGGTGACTCGGTCTTGGTTAAAGACCCTGATGCAACATCAGGGGTGGCCTGTGCATAGGAGAGGAGAGGCTGCTTTTGGAAATAAGTGGCCATATATCAAATAAATAAATGGGAAATTGCAGTTACAATTATGCATCAACGTGAGGAATTATCTTTCAATTTCAATATTTCTCGGAGCACCTTGCCCATTTGTCACCCGTTTCAATATAAGGAAGGTGTTATTCTCTAATGAGCAAGAGACAGATGAGGAGTATTTTCTGCACCATTGGTAATAAATGGATTTTTAACCTCGACGGTGTGCTGAGATACTGAATCAGGAAATACCAAGAACGTGCCAGTTGACATCAATCATGGCTATTACTTTTAATTTAGGAAACGGTGCAGTGTGGTCTGGAATCTGTGTTAAAAAGAGTAGTCCAAGGCATTTTGCTATCCAAATGTCATCCCTAATGATTTCTTTAGGTAACAAAGACTCATAAACTGTTTATTGGGTACTAGGTCAGTATATCTGAGGAACTGGCAACAGTGTACTGCATACGTACATGCTGTGTATACATATACCACAGCTCTGTTGAATTCTCTGTAGATAACATTTCTATAACAGCAGCTCTGATATTCATTCCAGCTGCAAGGCAAATCAATGGTTTATATTAATATGGACTCTCCACATACACCCCCTGGCAAAAAATTATGGAATCACAACACTTAGAGGATGCTCACCCAGCTTTTTTACTTTGTAGCAAATAAATAAATCACAGATATGACATGAAACAATTTTTGTTTAATAGCTGAACATTATGGCGTAGTAATGGCATTTTTTTTCTCTTCCAGATCAAGTAGAGGAAAAAATTATGGAACCCCTCAATGTTGAGGAAAAAATTATAGAATCATCAACAACAACAACAACAACAACAAAAAATCATGATTAGTACTTTGTTGCTAATTCTTTAAGGCATGGACTTCATTAATGAAAAACAATATTCTCCATGAATCTAGTTCCAACTTTCTTGAATAGAGGTTGACAGATTAGCTTTGCAGGACCTTGTCATGGACCAATTATTATTATTTTTTTAAAATTTCCACCATATCTTTTCAATCGGATTGAGATCCAGACTGTTTGATGGCCATGTCATTGAGTTGATCTGCCTTTCCTGAAGAAAAGCTTTAACACTCTTTGCTCTGTGGCAAGATGCATTATCTTCCTGAAAAATGACTTCTTCATCACCAAACTTATAGTGCCCTCTACTAATATTGGCACTCTTGGTAAATATGAGCAAAGAAGGCTGTGAAAAATTGTCTTTATTGTTTAACCTTTTGATCATTTGTTCAAAAAATTCACAAAAATACTCTGCTCTCATGGATATCAAACAATTGCAAACAAAAACACGTTTATCAAAAAAAAAAATTTATGACTTTAATCACTTTATTATCATTATTGGCAGCCTTTTAGTCAATACTTTGTGCTACCTCCCTTTTCGAAGATAACAGCTCTGAGTCTTCTCCTATAATGCCTGATGAGGTTGGAGAATACATGGCAAGGGATCTGAGACCATTCCTCCATACAGAATCTCTCCAGATCCTTCAAATTTTGAGGTCCACGCTGGTGGACTCTCCTCTTCAGTTCACCCCACAGGCTTTCTATGGGTTTCAAGTCAGGGGACTGGGATGGCCATGGCAGGACTTTGTTTCTGTGGTCAGTAAACCATTTTTGTGTTGATTTTGATGTATGTTTTGGATCATTGTCCTGCTGGAAGATCCAACCATGGCCTATTTTAAGCTTTCTGGCAGAGGCAGTCTGGTTTTCATTTAATATCTGTTGATATTGTCCAGGATGCCATGTATCCCAACACAATGTCCAGGTCCTCTGGCAGAAAAACAGCCACAAAACATTAAAGAGCCACCACCATATTTAACCGTGGGCATGAGGTACTTTTCTATATGGCTACCTCTCTGTGTGCGCCAAAACCACCTCTGGTGTTTATTGCCAAAAAGCTCTATTTTAGTTTTGTCTGACCAGATCTGGAATCTAGAAACCGATCCCATTTGAAGTTCCAGTAGATTCTGGCAAACTGAAGATGCTTGAGTAGAGGCTTTTTCCTTGAAACCCTTCCAAACAACTTATGGTGATGTAGGTGAATTCAGATTGTAGTTTTGGAGACTTTGACCTCATATTTATACCCCTGTGAAACAGGAAGTCATGGTTGAACAATTTCCTGTTCCTAGTCACCCAGGTGTACTAAAAAAAAAAAGAGTAAAATATCAATGGGAATAAATATTCAAATATATTTTTCTCATATGAATTCATAGGGGTGCCAATAATTGTTGCACACCTATATTTAACAAAGATTTTTAGGGGGGATAAACATGTGTTTGCAATTGTTCGATAACCATGAAACCAGAGTATTTTTGTGATTTTTTTTTTGTTAACAAAATATTAAAAGGTTAAACAATAAAGACAATTTTTCACAGCCTTCTTTGCTCATATTTACCGAGGGGGCCAATATTAGTGGAGGGCACTGTCTGCCACCCTTAGGTAGAAACCTACATACCCCACACTGCATATTCAATAAGGCAAATATGCAAAACAGACTAGATGTGTTATTTTGCTCATTTGAAAGAAACAATCCTCTGTAGACACTGATAGCAAATTTGACATACCAATCTAATAATTAATAAACTGGCAGCTGGTGTGTGTGCATGCCAATGTGGATACATGTTAGGGATTTAAAAAAAAAAACAGGACAGATGCCTGCTTTTGTTAGCTCTTTTAGTTCTATTTGGGTCATCAGTCAAACCTCTCATTAAAACTGGGAGGAATGAAAGATATTTGAACGACCCCAATTCTATGATTCCTTTCTCTTCTTTTTTCTTGGATTCGGCCCAACTAAGAACTCTCTGAATTCATCCCAGAGATGGAAAGAATGCTAGGAAATCAAAAGAAATGTTCTGCTTAATACTAGCAGATGGGGTCCCTTGTATAGAGCACATTATTATTTCATTTAAAAGGCTAAGCTGAAGCTGAACATATTAACCACTACTTCCCGCTCGCTGAGGATTCCTACTGATTTCAATAAGGTTCCAAATTCTATGGAGCAGAATATAATCTCATTCTGATACACACTTTCTTCCAGCGACAATCTCCTTCATAACACACATGCACACACACACACACACACACACACACACACACACGGTGGCAAATATGGTAGAATAGACCTTCTAGCAGCTGCTGAGATACTCAAAGACTATTCCAAATAATAATGCATGAATATATTGGTATATGTGATGCTAATATGGATATGACTATGGACTAGGGATCAGTGGTTGAATATGTGCTTTGAACCAGAAAAGAAATTAACCATTTGAAATCATTGTCATTATTACTACTACAGCACCACCATTTCCTTTATATAAAATGTAGAGCTGTCTTAATAATAACACTATTATTTTTATTGCAGCAGTTCAGTGTATTTCCGTGCTGCTTTTGTATGATTATACTGAAAAAAAAAACTCTGGTTTTGCTTTATATCCTGCTTTGTGATGTACAATTGAGAGTAAATGTTTGTAATATACATTGAATGGCAAATTTTAAAATTGACTTATTTTAAAATATACATGTACATATGTGATGAGACTTTCCCACTCCGACGCCACTTTTTATTGTGTGACTGTTTTTTGTTTTTTTTTTTTGTTTTTACCACAGAATCATAGCCTTTCATTCATTTATGTGGATGGTGTTGACAGTGATTCATATTTTCTTCCAGATGTACTCAGTTCAAACTAGAGGTCGACCGATAGTGGATTTTACCAATATCTTAAAAGTTGGGCAGTACCTGCCAATAACCGATTAATCGACCAATAGTTTGTAAAATTGATACTGACTGAAAACATAACACTCAAAGTAAAATATTGTTGAACTTTATTACAAAAAGAAACAGTACTGACTGTACCATGAAAATATACTGTACTGTATAACAAATAAAAATAGAGACATCAAAAAACACTTCAAATAACACAACAAAATTTGTCAGCGATAGTTTTTATTTCACCTCCAGAGGGCGCTCTTGTACTGTATAATGACAGCGGACCCTTTTCAACCGCGCCCGCAATGGACGCAACCGGGGAAAAACTGTCAGTGTGGATTTTTGCCGATAAATGATAGTTCCAGCAATCGGTTATCAGTGCGGATTAATCGGCAAAACCAATCAATCGATCGACCTCCATTTCAAACTTTTATCATTGTTGTTGACTGTCTTATTTTTGACCTTTTGCTGAGCAGTTCTTTTTGTTTTTGCTTTGAGGACAAATGGTAAAATACTATTAACAATGATGAGATACATATTTTGAAGCCAGAGACCATGGGGAATCCATCCTCAACTGGATATATGCCAGTGACTGGTTGATATACATATACTCATTCACAAGATTTTACCCAAATTGGAAGCTCAAAGACTTGTGAACATGTGTCACAGGGCAGCTGAATACTCTGAGGAAAATGCTTACTGCCCTCTTCTACATACATGGGCAAACAGACACCCCAGATTGGTTAGTGTTGCACTGATTGACAGGGTAGAGATTAATGCCATCCCTCCCACCCAGAGAGCACAGCTAATTTTCTTCACCTCGACACCCACCCATGGCTGGGTAACAATTTTCTGTTGCACCACTTAGGAGGCCCATACACCCATTCTTAAATCTGGCATCCCTGTCCAGTAAGTATTAATAAAATATCCATTATAACCAATTGTAAGCACCTATAAAATGTGCTGTACCTATGTTTGACTAGTCTTTAATACAGTGGATATAAAAAGTCTACACAGCCTTGTTAAAATGGCAGGTTTTTGTGATGTAAAAAAAATTAAACCAAGATAAATCATGTCAGAACCTTTTCTACCTTTATTGTGAAATTTTAACCTATTAATTAAAGTGAAAAACAATAAGAATCGTGTTAGGGGAAAAAATGAAAAATAAAAAATGTTCAATAACCTGGTTGCATACGTGTGCGCACCCTATGATACTAATACTTGGTTGAAGCACCTTTAGATTTTATCACAGCATTCAGAATTTTTGGGTAAGAGTCAATCAGTTTGGCGCATCTTGAGTTAGCAATATTTTGGCATTCTTCCTTGCAAAAGCATTCTAACTCTGTCTGATCTGGTGGTTTGCTTTGGGTCGTTGTCATGCTGAAAGGCAAACTTCCTCTTCATCTTAAATGTTTTAGCAGAAGCCTTAAGGTTTTGTGCTAAAATGGACTGGTATTTGGAGCTATTCATTATTCCCTTCACCCTGATTAAAGCTGCAGTTCCAGCTGAAGAAAAACAGCCCCAAAATATGATGCTTCCACCACCATGCTTCACCGATGGGATTATGATCTTTTGGTGATGTGCTGTGTTTTTTTTCAACTTTGGTCTCATCAGTCCATAACACATTATTCCACATGGTATTGGGAGATTCGATGTATTTTTTTTTTTTTTTAATATATTTTTGGATAAAAAAGGCTTCCAGCTTGCCACCCTACCCCATAGCCCAGAGATACAGTATGAAGAATTCGGGAGATTGTTGTCACATGTAGGCATCAACCAATACTTGCCAGAAATTGCTGCAATTCTTTTAATGTTGCTGTTGGCAGCCTCCCTGACCAGTTTTCTCCGGATCTTCTCATCAATTTTAGAGGGACGTCATGTTCTTAGTAGTGTCACTGCCATATTTTCTCCACTTGTCGATTATTGTAACCCTCTCCTGATTTGATTTTTCTTTCATGTCAGAAAAAGGTTCTGGCATGATTTATCTTGGTTTAATTTTTTTTTATTTATTTTTTTCATTTATTTATTTATTTATTTATTTATTTACATCACAAAACCTGCCACAAAGTCTACACACACACACACACACCTGCAGGTGTGTGTAGACTTTTTATATCCACTGTATATACACCAGTTGATGTGTAAGACACTGACTGGAATTACTAGTTTATAGCCTTTAGGGTACTACTCTGCTCACAAGAAGTTTAGTTCAAGCTTCAGAGATCCAAATCTCAGAACTGAGATGCTTTTTCTCTGACCGATTATTTCTAGCTCTGAGAAATTAGGCATGACCTTCAACTTTCTGCTTAATAGTCACACCATGACTGCCTAGCATAAATAAAGTGTGTATGTATGTTTGCTCCAGATATTAAAATGGTACCAGTCATCTTCATGGTGTAGGACCACAACCATAACCAACTTAAACATTTAGTCTGAGTTTGTTCATTATATATTGTATTATAAGCCAAGCATCTGAAATGCAAAGTTTCACTAGCTCTCTGCTAAGCTATAGAAAGCTTTGCTTAGCAGTTCCTACCAGCGAAATGCACAAAGACCTTATTCAGACTTTATCCCAGCCAGGGCAAGAATGCTTCAATACGCCTTTTAATATGCTTTCCATATCAATGCACTCTAGCAGACTGTAAAAGATTTATGTTATTAGCATATATTAAGGCACACCCAGGAACTATTTCTTCTAACAAATGCTTTTTATGAACATTTCTGAATGGCATAATTACTCAGAGCACATGCACAGAATTAAGTGTATTTGTTCTCATCCTAATTTACGGGTTAAGACAATTTAGCAGCACGGCATTGTTCATTAGCCATTTGTGTAAAACTCAACACCATTTAAAACTGATAATTAGTTTTCCTATACAGAATGCTACACAGGATGAATCTCCAGTGTTGAATGAATGCCTGCAGCGTTAATTATTGTCTAGCTGGTCTTAATTCATTATGGGTGTTAATTCAACACTAGGGATGCCGATACATAACAATATTAAATACTTTGCTTGAATTTTGATGTTCGTACAGACCACCACCACATGCACACTCTCTCATATAAATAACCTTCATTATTGGATATAACACCTTTCATCGACCACCTTTACTTATTAGATTTTCAGTTTCTGTTAATTTCAGATGTCAGCTGAGTTACTTTTGCATTGGTAAGGCAGGTTGTATGTTCATTCACAAAGAGAGTGTTATTAACAGTCAGCTGTAGAATTATTGGCACCCTTGGTAAAAGGTGGTTAATTTTGGGGTTAATTAGCGTTATACCATGGTCTGTCCAAATACTTGATTCTGATTGGCTGGAAGGTGTGCGTTAAAATCGTGTATACCACAGGTAGTTCCAGTCAGGTTAATCAGCGTTCTAAATTAATGCGCAAGCGTTCTAAATTAATGCAGTTATACTCACAGCTTCATTATTAGTAGACAGACGGCATAATTCACACACGCACAGTCAGTCTCTCTCTCTCTCTCTCTCTCTCAATTTAGAGTGGGTGGAATTCTAGATCTAACGACCTATCAATGACAGATTTAACTTGTCAATGCTGGCAAGTGACCATGGTATAAGCGGGATAATCCACAGCTAGGTGTGCGTTACATGATTTTAATGCACTCCGCAGAGGCAACCACTCTTTGGTTCTTTGCCTCCACGTCGTGCATTAAAATCATGTAACGCACACCTAGCTGTGGATTATCCCATACTAATCTCACACTGAAGAGGAATTGAAGCTTTATGTAAATATAAATCTGAGAAAAGAAATTAATTTTTTTATTTATTTTTTTAACAAAACCACATGGTGCAATTAGCAGAACCCCCTGTAACAACAACCCCCCCCACCCTTCCTTTGAGTGCAACTATAACACATTCAGCATCAAGTGAAGCATTACTGTTTTTTCCCCAAGAGCATATACTTTAATGATACCCAGCTGTGTGTATGCAAAGGGGCTTTAACCAAGGTGTTTAAACTAAGCAGTGATTTACCTAAACAAACCTGACTGGTATAATTTCTCTCTCTTCTTCCTCACATTTAGAGCAGCTTCTAAATGTTCTGAGCTCCATTCCACTTTGCCCTTGTTGCAGATTCGCTCATTGCTATGCATAGAAACCCCATCTTTATATTTGCATTCAGCCAATTTTCAATTTAAGTCGGACATCTGTCTCTGTTAAAAATTAATCTACTGATCCCTGTAGAAGCTCCTTGGATTTTAATTAATTGCATGGGCACATCAATAAAAGGAATTTAAATGCCAGTGCTCTGCTTGCTGAACGCTTTCCTCCCGATTCCCTGCTTTCCCACTTATGAAAGTTATTTCAACTCATTGAACGGAAATTAAATAAATCACCATAATGAAGATTTTTTGCTTGTGTAACTTATTAGCAAGATCCCTGATACTTTTCTGTTTTCTCAGTCATTCTTCTCTGGTTTGCTTAGAATCATTTTTTTTCACATAACAATCACATCAAATATTAACCCCATTTCCAGAGAAGTTGGGATTTTTTTTTTCTAAAATACAATAAAAACAAAAAATCTCTGATTTGTCAAGTCTCTTGAAACTTTAATTAACTGACAAAATTACAAAGAAAAAATATTGAATGTTTTCACTGACCAACTTAATTGTGTTTTGTAAATAGAAACACATTTAGAATTTGATGCCTTCAACACACTAAAAAAAAAAAAAAGTTGGGACAGAGGCATGTTTGCCGCTGTGTTACACCACCCTTCCTTTTTATTACACTTTTTAATCGTTCGGGAACGGAGGATACTAATTGTTACAGTTTGGCAAGTGGAATTTTTGCCCATTCTTGCTTGATACAAGACTTCAGCTGCTTAACAGTCCTTGGTCGCCATTTTCTGATTCTCCTCTTCATGATGTGCCATAGGAGACAGATCTGGACTGCTGGCAGGCCAGTCAAGCACATGCACTCTGTGTCTACGAAGCCACACAGTTGTAGCATGTGCAGAATGAGGCCTGGCATTGTCCTGCTGAAATAACCGTGGACTTGCTGGGAAAAGACGTTGCCTTGTTGGCAGTATATGTCTCTCTAAAATCCCAATATATGCCTCCATGTCAATGGTACCTTCACACATATGCAAGTCAGCCATGCTGTGGGCACTGATGCACCCCCATACCATCACAGATGCTGGTTTTTGCACCTTTCGCTTGTAACAGTCTGGTTGGTCTTTTTCATATTTTGCATGCAGGACTTAACGTCCGTTTTTCCTGAAAACAAGCTGAAACATGGACTCGTCTGACCACAGCACAGTTTCCACTGCCTTTCAGTCCATCTGAGATGAGCTCAGGCCCAGAGAACTTGGTGGCGTTTCTGCATAGAGTTGATGTGTGGCTTCCTCTTTGCGTAACAAAGTTTCAGGTTGCATTCGCTGGATGCAGCGGTGGAATGTGTTAAGTGACAACAGTTTTCTGAAGTACTCCAGAGTCAATGTGGTTATATTTATCACAGTAGCATGACGATTTCTCAGGCAATGCCATCTGAGGGCTCAAAGGTCACACACATTCAACAGTGGTTTCCAGCCTTACCCTTTACGCAATGAGATTTCTCAAGATTCCCTGAATCTTTTCACAATACTATGCACTGTAGATGGTAAAAGACCTAAATTCTTTGCAATCATGTGTTGAGCAATGTTCTTTTTGAACTGACTGTCAAATCTCTCACGAAGTTTGGCACAAAGTGGTGAACCACGACCCATCCTTGCTTGAACAGACTGAGCTTTTGGTGGATACTCTTTTTATGGCCAATCCTGATCCCCTCCCCTGTTACCAATTAACCCGATCCTCCAAAATGGTCTTACTTGAATATTCTATTCTAAATAAAACTTTTCAGTCTTGCACCAGGTTCACACCACATGCGGCACAGGAGCAGGAGCAAAGCAGAAGCAGTGCACAATTTGAGGCACGAGTGACACGTGTGTTCTCACACCAGCAGCGTTTCACATGCAGAAACTGCAGCGCACTTTGCAGAAAGGTTCTCTGGTCCATAGTTAATTTCCTTGAAAAGCAAACCAAAAGATATACAACGGTTATAGTGAGTGGGCCGTTGAGGAGTTTTGTTAACTTGATCGTTATGCAATATAACATTTAGATAATGGGGAGGAGCATGTTTACAATTCACGTGTGACGAAAGCCAAAAATAACACTATTCTCATTCATGATTAGTGTATATTAAATGTAAAACATACTACTCTACAAATATATGCGTTTTCTGTGCAATATATACTTTTTTTTGTGTCAACTCATCTTAATTTAAGTTCATTGCATCATTCATTGCATAAAAAATACGCACTGCTTCTGCTCTGCTGCAGCTTGTGTTGTGAAACAGGCTTTACTTTGCCTCTGTCCCAACTTTTATTGTGTGTGTTGAAGGCATCAAATTCTAAATTTGTTTATATTTACAAAATACAATTAAGTTGGTCAGTGAAAACATTGAATATCTTTTCTTTGTACTTTTGTCAGTTAATTAACGTTTCAAGAGACTTGACAAATCACCGATTTTTTAGAAAAAATCCCAACTTTTATGGAAATGGGGTTAGTATATTTTGCTGGCTCTTTTGTCCGTTTTCTACATATAATTAGAACTCATAAGTTGAAATGTCAAAACACGTCCATTTCTGAATTACTAAAATATCATTCATATTGCATTGCTGAAGGAAGCATGGTTACTTTTATTTGCCTTCAGCGAAAATATTAAAAGAGCTTTCTATGGTATGAAGAATCATTTTTAAGTGTCAGGGAAGGAGATGGATTTGCCTTCAGGCAGCCTTTTTGTCTTCCCATATGTCAGAGCCTTGACATGGAGGAGCTTTAAATCAAGCTTTTGTCAAGCGTGATTGGACTGTGATCACTCCCTCACAATGCTGTGCTGAAATGGCTCTGATCTGGTTTTATTAGCAGGGAGACTCAATATTGAGGTCTCTTGAAAAACACATTACTTTTCTTTTTTCATTATTTGAAATTCCCTTCATCACCATGAACAAAAATGGATATACAGAGTAAATAACACATTCACAGACTTGAGTAAAATTTTGAGCTTAATATAGTATATGAAGGAATGATGTAGCTGTAGTTTTCCTCGGGAAACACTGGTTTCAAAATTAGCAGCATCCCAACAAATATATGAATACTTGACAAATAGTTCCCTGAAGAGAACAACACTGGGCCTCTTCCTGTAATGCCCGACAAGGTTTGAGACATTTGTAGAAGATTGTTAATAAAAGATGATTGATTTGGGTGGATATTTTTGGTCATCATCTTGCTTAAAGCCCCATGTATGGTGATGGCAGATGCAGGTATTCAGAGTAGGTATTGGGGTAAAATATCCTGGTACATGACAGAATTCATTTCACAAGGCCGCTAGCTGTAAGACAACCACAAAGCAGCAATGATCCACAACCGTATTTATTTAGTAGGTATGTTTTGATGTTTAAGTATCTTCTAGGGATGTCAATTATTTTGCCATATGTTTGTTATTTATTGTTAGAGAAGGGAATCGTTTAGAAAATTTGGAACGTCAGGCAGGTTACCATGAAAGCGGCTTAATGCACAAAATGTTTGCTGATGTCTTATGTGATTTGAGATTTTTGCCAACATAAAACATGATTGCCATCATTTGGTAAAATAAAAAAAATTTTAAAAATCAACACATTTTTTGTTTAATTTCAGCTGATGCGTTTTTTATTGTTATGTGAAACTATAATGGATACTATTTTCGACAGGAAAAACACAAAGTTAGTGTCAAATATCACCATTTAACAAAAATAAACCCAGAAGAAGAAGAAGAAGACGATTTTTTTCTGTGTGTGTACCCAATTTTTCTATTTTCTGGCGGATGACTACACCTATTTTGTTGTAGCTAAATAGCACAATGGAAAATGTTATTGCAAAAAAAAAAAAAAATGAGGAGAACCAGATACAGGAAGAGTGTGTCCTGGTATAAATGTCACTCCTGTGCTTGGAGGAGGAGGAGTGCCTGCACATTATCAGCTTCCCCCTGAACACCACAAAAGAAACATGCATGATTTTGGTACCTCAGTTCAAAAAAAAAAAAAGACAGGTCACCATGCCTCCCTCATTGTTGTGCAAATAAAAGCTGCTCTGCTCAGCATTTCCTCAGCACTACCTCCGAGCCTGTGTATCGCATACATGCATTGATCTCATGCTTTGGATTTACTGATTTCCCATCACAATTATTCATCACACATGGATAAGAACAATTGATTCCCCAGGGTCCTGGGTATTATTGATTGTACGTGTACTATCAGAGCAGAGTCATATTTACAGTACACTCTTGATTCCTGAAACCTTCCATGGAGCTGTAGCTTAGGATCACTGGTTATTAAGACAGTGTTGTGCATCCGAAATGCTTTTGACAATTTAAATGTAAGCACAATCACAACGTTAATCGTAACCGTATGCGTTTTATTCCCTGTATACCACAGCAATTTGCCAACAGTAACAATCCATCAAGAATTCAGCAGTGCTATAGTATAAGGGGTAATTATAAGCCACATGTGTAATGCTTGACATGTCCAGTGAAAGTTAACAAAACAGCCATCAGAAAGTCAGTGTATTCTTTGTGGCATGTTGTGTTTGCAGAATATACGCAGCCATGGACCTCGGATGTCACTGTGACATTTCAGAGGAAGCACAATGAATAGTGCAGGCAGAAACTGAACTGCATGTACTCTGGTTCCTTTCTCCCTCTGGACCTGCCAGAGATGACACTGCTGCATGATCCTGAAGTTCTACTCCTGCGTTTTTTTTTTTTTGTTGTTTTTTTTTGTCTTTTTTTTTTCATCCTTCTTCACTTTAGTGCTATTTGCACTTCAACTTCCTGCCATGTAGATAATCTCGGATGGTTATCTTTGAAACATCCTGAGAACTGCTGCTGTGATTATGTTCATCTCAAGACTCTTACTCACAATATGCTCATACTCATCGTCTTATATATTATTACATTCATATATTGTTTGTGTTTCCATTCACTGTGTAAACAAAGCCGATGATGGGTTTCATTTGGAGTCCGGTTCTTTGCATGGCTTTACTCGTTATTCTGTCTCAAGGAGTTTTTTTTTTTTTTTTTTTTTTTTTCTCCCCCTTGAAAAGGTTGTCTTTGGCTTGCTTAATAGTGATTTAGATCAAGGCCCAGATTCTGTAAAGCTACTTTGTGATGAAATCTAAAGGAACAACAAGAGACCACAATAATGCAATTTATACAGTGTGAAGCTACATCCACTTCACATTCTTGGACAAGAAGCCTGATAAATATGGAATTAAATTTGTGCCAAATGATTTGAATGCAACTTTTCAAGAAACAAATAAAAAAATATACAACGAGAAAGAAGAAAAACACTCTGAAACTGAAAACGGTGAACTCAGTGGCAAAAATGTAACATGGTATTCAGACGTGTACACTGGAAAATGACGAAGCTGAATCTAATCTCATTTCAATTAAATAGCATTCTATGTTAACAGTTTTCTAAGCTTCCGTTCGCTAATCATGGTTTATGAATGCGCTGCCAGAGAATTCATTTACTCTTTCAAGGTTTCGTTTATGCTCTGCACGCTTACATTCGCCATTCTGGCACAAACCTCTCATGTGGTTGGGCTTCACAGCGATTTACTCTCACTGGTTAGTGAGATTTGGATCGACAGCTCCCTGACCTGGAAGTAGAGACTTCAGTGTCGTGAATTTTAGAGAGCGTTCTGGATGTGGTTCTCTGTACAGTTATAGTGTTTTGTACTTTGTAGTGGAAATTACTTGCTTACTTAGTGAGTATATTAGTTTGTAATTAATATTTATACAAGTATTTTTTCGAGATGAGCTCTTAGGAGCGTCGTTGTCATCATCATCATCATCATCCTCCCCCTCAACTGTACACTCGAGCTATCGATCCAAATCTCACTAGCCAATGAGAGCAAATTGTTGTTAAGCCCCGCCCATACGAGAGATTTGTGCCAGAATGGCGAACGTAAACTTGTGGAGCGTAAACAAAAAAATTCTGGCAGCGCATTCACCAACCATAATTACCGAAAAAGACCATGTTAATATTTGAAGACCATGTTAATTTTTTTGTCACGGAGTTCATTGTTTTCAGTTTCAGGGAGTTTCTCTTCTCTCTCATTGTATATTTGTGTTCGTTTCTTGAAAAGTTACGTTCAATTTATTTGGCACAAATTTAATTCCATAGACAAATGGTGTCAAATGGGAATGAGTACCTGTGTAGACTATAGTGGAATCAGGTATAGGAGTGTACCTGAGGCTACGCCTTTGTGCTCACTGTTTTCACCAGGCTCTGGCTGTGAAGATGAGAGGATCTCACCTTTCACCGGGTTTGTAGGAGACTTCTTCATCTACTTTTTATTTTGTTACATCAGTAGTTTCTCTCTTCTTACCTTCCAGTGCTTTATCTACAGATACACCAGCCCTCAACCCTATAATGGATCTGCTGAAATGTATTTAAAATACAAAGTATAGATATGTAAATGTTCAGGCACACCTTCACTTCCTTCCTGGCATCAGCAAACCACTTTTGCACTGCATAGCAGTTTTTCAGATTACAACTGAGCTTGAACTCGCATTTCAAGCTCACTGGACTTCATCATTTCAAGGAGGCCTGGTGACAGTTTGCTTAAAATGGGCTTGTGTCTTGCACACAAGTGGATGAGTAAAGGGTGATGGGTAATATCATTGACTAAGAAGATGCTATTTATCCTATTGATATGCATTTTTGCACTTCAGAAAGTGCTTGCTTGAAATTTTCTTTTGGACACACCATTATGGCCTTTGAGATTTGTAATAGCTCTTGACTCAGGATGTTAATTCAGCACTGTATGAGTTAAAGTACCATTGAACTGAAAATGCATTTTGAATTTGACATTTTGAATGGTTTTTAGGCTTTATTTTCTCTTGTGTGTGCAACTGTTCCACATTAATCTTCGCTGTAACCCACCTAGAACATTTAATACATTTCTGTATAAAGTCTAAGTAAACAAAATGAATGTTTGGGGTGGCTTTCAGCATGCAAATAATGCAAATCACTTTTCATTCATTCATTCATTCATTCATTCATTCATGCGTTCAGGCGTCAGGGTAATTTATCATCTCCAGTCCAGGTTTTTTTTCGAGGAAACTGTAGTACCCAGAGGAAACTCACACTCAAAAGTCCACACAGACAGCTCAGGATTGAAGCCAAGAGCCTGGAGCTACAGTGTGAAGCAGCAGTGCTACTGTGCATATCATGCTGACTTCTCCAGACCTCTTTTAATGTTGAATGGTCAACAGTCTTGTACACTATGCAAACTGAATCAGCTTGTTCTCTATAGGTGTATGAGTAACATTGGCATGACTCTTTTTTTTTTCCTCTTTAGGTTACAGAAACAAGGACAGGCCCTCTAGGATGCAGTAACTATGACAACCTCGATTCTGTCAGTTCGGTTTTGGTTCAGAGTCCTGAGAACAAGATTTATTTACAAGGTATTACGTTTACAATTGAATGGGCACACTTCTTTATGAGACTGTTATTCTTGTAAGCTTTTCTATTTTGAAGAAAAAAGGGGAGTGTCATGCAGAAAATAGCTTATATTTGAACTTCTACCATGATTGAAATCTTAGATTTAAGAGTTATACATTTTAATGTCGCATAATTTGGATCATATTTTATAGTTTGATTTTGTAAAGGACTGGTTATCAAACCAGATGGACCCCAACTGTATCCCAACTCATGCAACACAGGAAAAAAAAAAATTGGAGGGCCCTTAGGACTGATTTGTGAACCCGTGCTCTAAATAGGCTGACATTTGTTTACCTGTTTAGTCGCTTCTACAAATGTTTGTGGAACACAGCCCATGATTCTGGTGCTTAATGAAAGGCACTTATGTCATTCCCTCAGGGCTTCAGGCTATTCTGCCTCGGTACCTGAAGAGCCGATTTGTCCAGGCAGCCCTCAGCTACATCAGCTGCCACTCTGAGGGCCAATTTAGGTGCAAGGACAATGACTGCTGGTGCGAGTGCAGTGTGCATTTCCCTCAGTGCAACTGTCCCACTGAGAACCTGGAGGCCATGCAGGACAGCCTGAGGCACATCAGAGAGTCCTGGGCCCAAGCCAACCATGAATTTGAAGAATCAGGTAGGCCTCTAGATTCAGTGCATAAGTGTTAGGGGTTTATTCTTAGTCTTCTAACCACATAATAAAGTAATACATAATATGGATAATACATAATAGAATCTTTTACAATTTAGCTGAAAATCTCAATAATTCTGAAATTTTAAAAATGAAACACATGTAAATATGTGCATCCTACAAAGACAAAATCTCAGTTAAGGCACTAACATTACAAAATGTGGTAGTTCAAGAAGGGACGAATACTTATGGATAGCGCTGTACCATACCATAATTATATAATGCTCATCACCGTTTATAAAGAGATCCAATAAATATTCAACCTTTTTTTTTTTATCATTTTAAAAAGATGTTTTGTAACCACTGTGACTAAATGCCATACCAGGACCAAGTTAATTTGGTTGCAATATTCGGTCCTGTTAATATATTTAAATATAAACAGTCACCTTGTTCTATTTGTGATATAACAGGAAAATGTTGGGAAGTGCTTCCAGAGATTGACTATCATTGCTGTAGGACAGGATTTTAAAGACGGCCTACATTGATTTCCCTGCACTGGGCATGGGGCCAGAACTGGGCAGATTTAATCATTGGTGCTCCACCTCCTGTAGTTACAACAAGCTGGAAAAACTTCTACCTAATGACTGTGAAGTTAACAGAGAAGCAGTAATCACCCAGTATAGCGAAATGATTTACCCATCACGTCTTTCTCCTCTGCTGAGGCTTCATTCTTTGTATAGCTACTATCACTATTAAATCATTGCATCGTGTCCCTTCTTCTTTGCTTTAATATATTACACATGATTACTTCTACCAGAGTGTGGAAATGATCATTATTTCAATTACCTGATGTAGTTAAAAAAAATGGCAGTTAGACACCAGTGGATTATTGTCAGGTTTTTATAAGAGTCTTTGATTTTAATTAGAGATATTCAGCAAATTTCCCCTTAGATATTATCTAGCATTGATTCAGGGATATTATATGATGCAGTTATTGATTCTTTTGTACTGCCAATGGAAATAAACTTCCATCAACCAAAATGTGTTTACTCATACATCCTGTCACCGTATTAATGTTGAGTGTTTTTTGCCCAAGGGCGAATACATTTTGTCTGAGATGACAGCATTGGGCTTTTTATTGACAATACCCCACTGTTCAATTGAAAAAAGAAAAGGTTCTCCCACTTGCCCAATTCAATGCTGACTTTATTTTGTAAGATATTTTTGACAAGATATTACAGATAGAAATGACAATTTTGATGGTAATCATTGTTTTAAGATTTTGGGATAAATTGCTTCTATTGCATGTCTTCTCTAATTGTATTAAAAAACAATCAAAACTCATCAGTTTTAAAAAGGTCTATTTCAATGTTTTGTCCAGTCATGACCAAATCGGAAAAAAGATTTATTCCACTCAAGAGTTCAGCATTTGGCCCAATCACATCATGCCATATAATAAATTCACAAAAATACTCTGCTCTCATGGATATCAAACAATTGCAAACACAACACAGGTTAATTAAAAAAAAAGTCTTTGTTAAATATATGTGTGCCACAATTATTGGCACCCCATGAATTAATATGAGAAAAATATATTTTAAGTATATTCCCATTGCTATTTTGCATTTTTTAGTACACCTGGGTGACTGAGAACAGGAAATTGTTCAACCATGACTTCCTGTTTCACAGAGGTATAAATATGAGGTAACACACAGGCCAAATTCCCTTAGTCATTCATAACAATGGGTAAGACCAAGGAATATAGCTGTGATGTGCGGCAAAAGGTTGTTGAGCTTCACAAAATGGGAAGTGGCTATAAGAAAATAGCACAAGCAGTGAAAATGCCCATTTCCACCATCAGGGCAATAATTAAGAAGTTCCAGTCAACTGGAAATGTTATGGATCAACCTGGAATTGGACGTGTGTCTATATTGTCTCAACGCACTGTGAAGAGGATGGTTCGAGTGGCCAAAAAATCTCCAAGGATCACAGCTGGAGAAATGCAGAAGTTAGTTGAGTCTTGGGGTCAGAAAGTCTCCAAAAC
This sequence comes from Cranoglanis bouderius, assembly GCA_023630585.1. Taxonomy (NCBI): domain Eukaryota; kingdom Metazoa; phylum Chordata; class Actinopteri; order Siluriformes; family Cranoglanididae; genus Cranoglanis; species Cranoglanis bouderius. The sequence continues at coordinate 33,039,794 of CM042537.1, read as the reverse complement.
TACAATCCGAAGTCACCTACATCACCACAAGTTGTTTGGAATTGTTTCAAGAAAAAAGCCTCTACTCTCATCCAAAAACAAACTCAAGCATCTTCAGTTTGCCAGACACTACTGGAACTTCAAATGGGATCGGGTTCTATGGTCAGATGAAACCAAAATAGAGCTTTTTGGCAATAAACACCAGAGGTGGTTTTGGTGCACACAGAGAGGTAGCCATATGGAAAAGTACCTCATGCCCACGGTTAAATATGGTGGTGGCTCTTTAATGTTTTAGGGCTGTTTTTCTGCCAGAGGACCTGGACATTTTGTTAGGATACATGGCATCATGGACTCTATCAAATATCAACAGATATTAAATGAAAACCTGACTGCCTCTGCCAGAAAGCTTCAAATGGGCCGTGGTTGGATCTTCCAGCAGGACAGTGATCCAAAATGTACATCAAAATCAACACAAAAATGGTTTACCGACCACAAAATCAAGGTCTTGCCATGGCCATCCCAGTCCCCTGACTTGAAACCCATAGAAAACCTGTGGGGTGAACTGAAGAGGAGAGTCCACCAGTGTGGACCTTGAAATTTGAAGGATCTGGAGAGATTCTGTAAGGAGGAATGGTCTCAGATCCCTTGCCATGTATTCTCCAACCTCATCAGGCATTATGGGAGAAGACTCAGAGCTGTTATCTTGGCATAGAGAGGTAGCACAAAGTATTGACTAAAAGGGTGCCAATAATTGTGGCACACATATATTTAACAAAGATTTTTTTTTCATGAACCTGTGTTGTGTTTGCAATTGTTTGATATCCATGAGAGCAGAGTATTTTTGTGAATTCATTTAACAAAAGATCAAAAGACAATTTTGCACAGCCTTCTTTGCTCATATTTACCAAGGGTGCCAATATTAATGGAGGGCACTGTATATATTCTAACACCATACAGAGACTAGAATTTTTTAAGTATGCAAATTGAAGCGTATTTAATTAGACGAAGCTTCATTTGTGAATAAATGTCAATTCTTGACACATTTCCATTGCAATTATTACTTGTAAGAAAATCAGTAACCAACTGGCAAAGATTAATTGTGATATGTACAGTACTGTGCAAAAGTTTTAGGCACCTGCAAAGAAATGCTGTAGAGCAAAGATGACTTCAAAATAATGACATTAAATGTTTCTACATTTAAAAAAAAATACCGTAAAGAGCAGTAAACAGTAGTAAATTAAACAAAGTCAATATTTGGTGTGACAAAAAAATAAAAATAGTAGTCTCCGGTACAATGTGTGCAGTTTTATAAGGAAATGAGCTGGTAAGTTTTATTGAGCATCTTGCAGAACCAGACACAGTTCTTCTGGACACTTTGACTTTCGCACTCGCTTCTTATTTTTGCAGTGAAACCCAGCAGCCTTCATTGTGTTTACTGTCTGAAAAGTGTCTCTTACGTAATACGCTGCTTTCTTTAATGACATACAAACATTTTTCTGTAACATTTAATTTTGTGCTAGAAAACTAATGTTTGGGAATCTAAAATGTTTTTCGTACTGACTTGATAATGTAGACGTCATAAAATAAAAAATCTATAATAAAGTTTGTACTAAAAAAAATAGGGTGCCTAAAACTTTTGCACAATACTGTATGTATATGTGTATTTTTGTTTTGAAATGACCTCATTTTCTTGCTTTAAATGAGATCGATTCCATTTTTCTAACATGTGGAAATCCTTCAATCCATTCATCCTATAATTTTTAGAAGAGTTCCAGAATTTTGTGCGAAGATTACCGACATTCTACGCTCTCAACACATCTGCTATAAGGTACTTTTGGAAAATGGACCTGGCTGTACACCAGCGCTTTCAGCTGCTGGAGACTAGCACTCAACAGCTCCTCAGCAAAGCACAGCGGATTGTCAGCAAGCTTTTCACTCTCAGCAAGAGATGTCGAACTCAGCCCAAAATATCTGTGCCCAAAGAGAGGTAAGAAATGAACCAATGAATTCATGCCACATGAGTCCTGCTTGACAAGGGATAGTAATTATCTTTCACTGTTTGAGCACTCGTGGAAATAAATATATTATTGTAATGAAAAGAAGTGAGTATGCTCAAACTCACTTATTTTTAACTGTCCTCTGAATCTGCTTGAAATGTAGTCTTCTTTGGAAACTAAAAACGGATGTGAAATGGAAATGCAAGTGTTTGAGCTGTGAGGGGGAAAAAGATTCATAGAAGATGTGATACAGGGTTATGGGAGGTCAGTCCTTTGAACATATTAATTAGGTAATGCATTTAAACAGTCCATTCAGGTCATATCCAAGGTCAGTTATGGGAAGAACAATCATGTTAAAGCTGGTGTCTTGGCTTCCTTCCCAGTCTCTCTCAAATCACAGAGGATATCCATAATAATTCCAAGTGTAACTGGATGAGTAGGTTTTATCTCTCCATCTAAAGACTGATGTAGTGGGAGTGTGTAAAAGTGTAAGAAGGGAAAGATGGATTATCTCTTCGTTTGAAATACTGGATAAGGTAATGTAGGTCTTCCCCACTATTGTATCGGATGTCTTTGTTTGCTGTAGCATTACAGTTTCCCTTCAGGCCCCAGACATTTTCCAGCATGACAGTGCCCCTGTGCACAAAGCGAAGAAGACCATGAAGGCATGGTTTGCCAAGGTTGGAGTAGAAGAACTTGAATGACCTGCACAGAGCTCTGACCTCAACCCCACTGAACTGGAATGCCAACCACATGCCAGGCCTCCTCACCAAACATCAGTGCCTGTCCTCTCTAATGCTCTTGTGGATGAATGGGCCCAAATCCCCATGCCCACGCTCAAAATCTAGTAGAAAGCCTTCCCAGAAGAGTGGAGGATATTATAACGGTTAAATCTGGAATGGGATGTTCAGCAAGCACATATGATTGTGATGATCAAGTGACTACGCTAAATAAGATAAATATTTTCAACAATTGACAATCAGAAATTAATGTGCAAGTCATCCAGGATGGACTTTTCCTTTAAGAGTATACTTAAGTAAGGACCTAGTCAATAATTATAAGACTCAACGTTCAAAGTCAGAAACTTCAGTTTTATATTGAAGCACAGTATTATCTATTCAGATGCATGTTCATTAATCAGAGTGAGCATAGACTATATTATCTGCATTCAGAATCTCATTATTTAGCGTATCATTTATGTTGATTACAGTTTCCTGGTTTCACTCAATACATTCTAAGAATCTGACTAAAGTGGCTGGCTCAAACAAACCTATTCCCAGAATACCTCCTGCTATAGTTAAACCAGTGTATAGAGTATCCTTGGTGTTTGAAGGCATGTTATATAAGTTGCTCCAAAGACAACTTGGCACATACACAACATCATGGACATTTCAAAGCAGTATTTTTGCACAACATTTTGTGCTTTCCTGATATAAAGGCTGGTCCATCAGGAGAACAGCATATGGACAGAATTAATTTGGACAAATTTAGAATGCAGGATTACAAAGATCTCGATGGAGACATTAAAGTTTCAAGAAAAAAAAAAAAAAGAAGTGGACAGAATGGCTGTCTGTGATAGCAGAATGATTAGATTGAAATGCCGCCCAGTAAAAATACAGTCAGCTCCACAATTATTAGCACCCTTGGTAAGATAGGTAAGTTATGAGAAAATGTTTTTCATGGTAAATTAGCTTAATCACACTGAAACACTGAAAATTTAAGATAAATCTAACCTTCTAAGACAATAATCCTTTATCAAGCATACATCGTTTTCACAATAATTGGTTAATAATGTGAATTATTGTGAACAATTTCACAGTTTAATAGCTTGTGCAACCTTTCTTTGTCAACATAACATTGCTGAGTCTTCTCTTGTAATGCTTAATGAGAATGGAGAATACAGAGAGAGGAATATGAGGCCAGTGAGAATCTCTCAGATCCTTCAGCTCAATGGCTTTTTCAATGGAGTTTAGGTTAGGGGACTGGGATAGGCACGTCGGAAGGTTGAATCTGCAGTCACAAAACCATTTTTGTGTGGATCTGGATGTATGTTTTGAACAGTTGTCATACTGGAAGGTCCAACCACGACCCAGTTGTAACATCCTGGCAGAGGCAACCAGTTTTTTTTTTTTTTAATCTAAAATCCCCTGGTACTTTTAGAAGTTCATAATGCCATGTATCCTAATAAGGTTCCCATGGCATTTAGAGGAAGAATAGCCTCACATATGCTCCAATAAATAACAGGTGGGATTAGGTTCTACAGTCATTCCTTTTACACCAAACTCACTTTCAGTGTTGCCAGGCAGGGGCATAGCCAGACCTTTTACAATGGGGTTGCCAGGTTCCAGACCCAATGACTCTACTGTAAGGGAGATTTAGGGAGGGACAAAAAAAAAAAACACTAATCTGCATCTATAAAAAATGACATAATGTGACTTCCCGTGTCTGTGTACTGTCCAGGTATGATCTTCCTCTAACATAAAAGACACACGACTAAGCAATATTTGTTTGTTGTCTAGCATGCTGTATAAAATTCATAGCAAACATAGGTCACGTCATCCTCAACACAAACTTAATTTCCCAGAATCCTCCACAACTGCTATGAACACCATTTCCCACAATACACTACTACAAACACTGCCATATTATCAGTCACATGACTCACATAGTCTCTGTCATAGTCTCTGGAATTCTGTTTGTCTGAGATATATATATATATATATATGCATGATTCATAACAGAACATGAAGCTTTTCAATAAGCTACTGATGCAGTACACTATAATTATGAATTGAATATATTTAGCTAATGGTGATAGTAACAAACTAAATAAATCCTCAAAATAAGGAATATTGTTATTGTCAAAAGGTTTGGCCAGTGTTGGTTAACCTGTTTTTTTTTTTTTTTTGTGGTTAGTGAAGTGAAACACTAATTTACTTCTGTTTTGGCTAACTAAACTTGCTTGTTCTTCTCCATTGCACATTGATGAAATAACCATTGAAATTTCCCAGACACGTTATAGTGAGTGTACCGGTATCATTCAAACTACTGTAGCTCATCACAGTAAGATTAACCAAGGCATTCAGTTTCAAATCATGACATTAATAACAGCAATAATAATAATAATAATAATAATAATAATAATAATAATAATAATAATACTCATGCTAGGGTGGCCCTTAACCATGCCCCTGCTGCCAGACAGCTTTATTATTTATATTTTATTATTATTTATTATTGTTTCAGTAACATCTAGGAAACTCCAGGCACTTACATTTGTAGTTAGATGAAAGAAAGGCTTTCTTCCAAATACTTTGGCCTGGAGGTGGAGTCTTAATATAGATTTGGTGACTTGGTGACCCCCAAATGAGACCATCTTCTGTAAATCTTTAACTGAGATCCTTGGAGAAATGATTGGTTCTGTTATTGCAACTACTCGAAGATCCAACCATGACCCAGTTGTAGCATCTTGGCAGAAGACGACAGATTTTAATTTAACATTTCCTAATATTTCATGGAGTCATGATGCAATGTATTCTAACAAGGTTTCCAGCACCATTGGAGGCAAAAACAACCCACAACATCACAGATCCTTCACCATAATAAGGATTTTTTTTTCTTTTTACACTGAATAAGTGCTGCCAAAAAATCTCTTTTTTTAGCCTAATTAGACCGCATAACCCAGTTCCTGCCCAGGTTCCAGTAGTGTCTAGGAAACTCTAGGCACTTTCATTTGTGCTTAGATGAAAGAAATGTCTTTCTACTACCATGTCTTCCAAATAGTTTGGCATGAAGGTGGCCTCCCTTTGCAGATTTGGAGCCAACCCCAAAATGCTACCATCTTCTGCAAATCTCCAACCATGATCCTGGATGAAGTTTTTTCTTCTCTATATCTTCCCCAGTGTGCGTGAGGGCAAAATACGCTTTGCAAGAGCAGGTCCATTACATCTCCGGTTATTCTAAACTTCTGATTTATTGCCCTCACAGTGGATATGGGCATTTCTATTTCTATGTTTGCCTCAATTAACATTTGGATTTCTCTCATATTTTCAGTGTGAGATTAAGTGTCAAAAAGTCTGGAGCTGTCTGTAGGTTGAAGTAAGAACAAAAAAATATTTTACTTAATAATATTAACCCTGATAAAGTTATATTATGGTGAGAAAAGAATAATATTGGCATTATACATATTAAAATAATATCTATCCAAGAGAATAATGAAAGGAAAATTCTGTTTGGTCTTGATTTATCTGGATTTTCAGATTTTTATTTCAATCAATAGAAAGACAGGAGGAAAATCAATATTGCTAATTTAAGCTGTTATTGTTCTTTTAACTCGCAATATTTCCACATCTGAACACTCTTGAAATAGGTCATTCTGGAGAAATAATTTTTATTCTGATAAAGTGGACGGACCATGTTTTGTCTCTTTGCACATTTCCACTTTGCTCTGAGTGAAATATGCTGACAGACAGTGGAGATTTCCTCCTCTGCCACCCACCTTCACATTGACTGTCTCTTAGGCGAACAAGCTCCATGAATATTTACGCATTTGCTTGGCATCATTTATGTGTTAAACCAAGAGAACCTGTTTTTTTTTTTTCCACTGAGCAGAAGTTCAGAGGCAAAGATTTAAAAACTTTACACACTCCACCCACCCCACTTTACACCCAGCTTGCCCTGCTGATGCTCCAAACTGATGGTAGGCTTACATCGTCCTCACTCACACTAGGCGATTTGTACCATGCCTGAGCACATTTAACCCCTAAAGTCCAGTTTGTTTGACTAGTGTGATTGTTCTGTACCATGCTCCATGGACAGTACGCTGAACTGTGCCCAGTGCCCAGTTTCGGGCACGGCTCAGTTGGCATCTAGTGTGATCGCTAATCGTGGCCGTGCACGGAATTCGAAACATGACATCAATGATGCGACTGTTCCATTAGAGAATATTTGGGTTCATAACGGGTCTGGTTCTCACCTTATTGTTGAACAGGAATTGTAGTCGTCGAGTAAAGCTGCAAATTGCCTCCCTCAGTGTCAGCTGCCTCCGTAAAAGTCTTCTGATATATGCAGCAAGAAGTGAAAATCGCAGTGCTGCAGAAGTGATAAACCTGTTAGGCACGTGAGAGGGGCCATGTGTCACCGATGGATTCCGTTGTGCTGTGCAAGAGTGCTTTTCTTCTTGTTGTCTTCAAAACAAACAGTTGCATCGTAATGATGTAAGCGTGCTCAGGCCCAGAATGTTAAGTGCAGTGTGAGTGCAGGCCAGCGGGGGAGTCAGGAGGGGGGTCAATCGTGCTTGGGTGAGGTACAAGGCAGTTTGTCAGTATGTGTCAGTATGTGTCAGTGTGTGCCTTGTGTCAGTATGCCCTTATTCTTGTGTAATTAATCTCACATGTCTTTTATTTCCAGCTTTCTACTTTACCTATATGTTTTCCATCTCTTCCCAGTAAACATTTGCATGTGTAAAGCTGGTTTTAGTCTTAAAATTAGATTATTACTTGTCACACTGTACGAGATCACAATACATTTTTCACAGACTGTACAATTATGTTCTCCATGTCAGTTTACACAGTGCAGATCCTCTGATGATAGATCTACTACATTCAGCTTACGTAATCAATCAGCGCAATCTGGTCTTGTGCAGGAAATGGATTTGAAAATTGGGAAGCATGAAATAGTTTCATGTTGTCATAACGGTAGCTGGAATCTGTAATTCATACTCTATTACTTTCCATGCCTCATCTCTTTTTTTTTCATGACAGACCTGTGATGAGACATCAAAGAAACGTTCTCTCTTCTGCCAAAAACTGATCTTCTTTTAAGTCCCACATGTTGCTTACATTTCACCATTGCCACCACCATACTTATAGCTGTCCAATGAGTTCCTATGCTGTGCTTCTGTTGGTGGATTTTAAATGAGCATTGTAGCTTCAGTCATGCTGAGATTTTAATTACAAATTTCTGACACTGCTAGAACTTTGTCATTGGTCGCAGTGGCACTACATTAGGGACTGGTGAGCATGTCATCTCAAAAGGTTGTATTGTGCATTCTGAGACTGCCAAAGCAAGTCATATTATGGATTATACTGTAAGTCCACCAATCTCAGTTCACGACAACTATTCGTATAATATATATACGCTACTATTCTTAGTGTTTGTGTCTAGATAGTAGTTCGTACAAAGTTTTCTAGCTGTAGTCACACTCTATTTACACCAAGTTATTTACATTAAGTTCCTAGTTTTGACCCTTGCCTGTGTCTCTGGACTCTTATTATGTATATTTGATAACTGTATGAACCTTATCTGCCTGTTCCCTGACCCTGGCTTTTGAATTATTTTATTCTAAAGGGAAAAAAATCTGTGTTATATATATTGGTCAGGTTCAAGGTAGATCTAGAGAGTATCCTGGGAACATTGGGAATGAGGCAGGAATACACCCTGAATGAGACACCACTCCATCACAGGGCACAATGAACACACACATTTGCAAACTCATATGCACATAAGGGTAATTTAGAGTCATTTGAACCAGAGACCCTGGAGCACCCTACTCTGCCATCCTTGCTTCAAGATTATTTACTTAAGATATTTAAATTAGTATTTCTATATGTAATACATATCTACTTAAGCATGGCTAAATATATAAATGGAATATTTGTATTGACTAATAGTAAATTGAACTCAAGAATGGCTAAACCAAATGATTTATGTATTCAATTCACTAGCGCATCCACAGAAGAGAACTAGTCAGCAATATATGTGATGTGAGCACACTGACCACCATTTCTGATTTTCCTGCTCAATGCCCTGAAGAACCATAAGCTTTCCCATTAGAGCACTGTCTACATACCAAAATCTCTTTTCCCACGTGGTTGCAGTTCAGCGAGAAAAGAGACAAAAAGGGGTGGAGGGGGGGGGAGGGGTTGGGTGATAGTTGGGCAGGGGTATGTGAGGAGATGATCAGCTGTTATTTATATTACAGCATGAACAATATTATGTTGATTATGTCCATTTGGCACATTTGATGATGAATATTTATGATTATGCTTATTCAGTAGGACAGTTTTGCATACTGTAAATAGCGCCTGAAATGATTTAGATAGTATTAATTGGCTGGTGTGCTTCTATATTACTTCAGTAGTATCTATGTTGTAAGAAATATCAGTATCCTGATGTAAGAAATATGGCACTTTTTTAAGGTATTTTCCTCTCCCGACAGGTCTTACAGCTACTGGCTGAACTACATCCTTTCTCTCATGTACTGCAGTGAAAATAATCAGTTAGGCACGTATATGGAAGAGAGGAGGGCCTGCTCCTGTCAGCATGAGACCCCATCCTGCCAAGGTGTCATCCCGTGCATGGTGGGTGAGGGGCCACTTTGTTCTTCCTGCTCCTATGAGAACCGATCACGGTGTGCCAGCTGTAACCCAGGTTATACCCTGAGTCAAGGACTGTGCAGGAACATCATCCCTGACTCCACAGATAATTACATAGGTTTTGAGACGGATCTCCAAGACCTAGAGTTGCGCTATCTCCTCCAGAAGCGAGACAGCCGAATCAGCATTCACGCCATGTTCATTAGCAATGATGTGAGGCTCAACAACTGGTTTGACCCTTCGTGGAGGAAGAGGATGCTCCTGACGCTGAAAAGCAACAAGTTTAAGTCCAGTCATGTGCACATGCTTTTGGGGATTTCCCTCCAGATCTGCCTTACTAAGAACAGCACCTTGGAACCCGTGTTGTCTATCTACATCAACCCGTTTGGAGGGAGTCACTCAGAGAGCTGGATCATGCCCATAGACCAGAACAATTACCCTGACTGGGAGAGGACCAAGTTAGATATTCCTCTTGACTGTTATAACTGGACGCTCACTCTGGGGAACAAGTGGAAGACATTTTTCGAGACTGTACACATATACCTGAGGAGTCGTGTCAAAACAGCCTCAGCCCATGGAAACGGCACAATCTATTATGAGCCATTGGAATACATGGACTCCTCAAGGAATCTGGGTTATATGAAAATCAACAGTATGCAGCTGTTTGGTTACAGCATGCACTTTGATCCTGAAGCAATCCAGGACTTGATCCTCCAGCTGGACTATCCATACACACAGGGATCACGGGATTCTGCCTTGCTGCAGCTGCTGGAGATACGAGACCGAGTTAACAGACTGTCTCCACCAGGCCAGCAGCCCCTGGACCTGTTCTCCTGCTTACTGCGCCATCGCCTCAAACTGTCCACTAATGACGTGGTCCGAATTCAGGCTGCTTTACAGGCCTTTAGTGCTAAGCAGCCCAACTCAATGGAGTATGAAACCACTAAACTATGTAGCTAATCAGACACTTTATTTTGTTCCTAACACTAAAACATGAACCAGATCACACTTTTTCAATGCATTCTTTTTTTTCCTTCAGGAACATTAATTATGACTTTCAGCAGACAACTGGAGTCTATGCATTGCCTTTTTTTATTTTCAAACTACATTCATGGTTTATAGTATTTCAGTAGTAATGTACTTGAATTAAATTTTCATACCACTGATTATTATTAATAGAGTAAATTAAATGTAAATCATTGGAATTTAGCTTTCACGTCACGGTATAGTTTTTATTTCCTCACTCATGTGCATAACAGACAGTACCCATGTACATCAGTGTAATCTGACCATCCTTCTGAGATGAATCCAGACCTCTTCATCTGTACAGCTCTATCTGTCAATCCTGTAACACTCGCATATAACTGTATCTGCTTCAGCAGCAGTTGAGTTTAATGGTAGAAATATTTCTCAGATATTTGTACAAATGCATTATGACTATAGGAATAATTTTGTTTAAAAAAAAAGAAAAAAAAAGACATGTCCTAACTATATGTTCTATGTGCTTTTATATTTATAAACATATTATTTGTGAAATATTACAGAGGTAATGTCGATAAAATTGTACAGAACATGGGTTTGTTAATACACTAAATAAATGAAATTTTTACGCGCTGTCTCTGATTACTTGGTTTGAGTATTCAGTGTTTACAGTAGGGTTAAGCAACGCCGTCAGCAAGGTTGAATGCTCGGTCCAGTGGTCTTTTCATCAGGTCACAATTTGGTCTTTTTGTGTTTTTAAATAAATGGGCTCTATTTCTATCTCAGCTTAGTCTAGACCACATGATTTTCATGATGGTCTGGTTATAAAAATAGGTGGCCATTATAGTATCACATTCTGTCTGCCTCTAGTGATTAAAGTGCTGAATGTTGCTTTCAGCACTTTGGATCCCAGGCAAGAAAGAACTTTTTTTTTTTTTTTTCTTGACTTCACTTTCTTGACTTAGAGACTCTTGACACATGCTGGAAATTAAAATATTAGAAGCCAAGGTAAACCCTGGAGTTCAACAAGTCCCTTTGTTCATCTGAAATACTCACTGGTTCAATCTCATCTAACCATCGGATCTCATCAAGCCTTGACTTCTCTACATGGACCTCTCTGAGACTGAATGAGACTTCTTAAGGGAACAATCTTTTCAATAGTTGCTAAAGGTTAATTTAGGTTAATAGATGAGAGTTGATCTTGCATAACCATACCATTATGCAGCATCAAGGGAAATTCTGTTAAAAACTTGTTTTGAATAATGAGCCTCCCAGTGGAAGACATTTAATCTCGATGAAAAAAAAAAAATGCAAAGGAAACAACTGCAGTTCGCTTAACAGGAAATGGCATTAGTCGCATATGTGGTTCTGTGAATGTCGGATATGACCCAGAGATAATGAGAATTGCCTTCATGTGCGAATGCGTATGCATTCTGAGACCCTCTGATAAAGTTGTTAAGTGACATATGGCACATTATTTGCAATAAATGCCACCTTCAAACAGCCATCTTCCCCTGTTCATGTTCTCTCTGGGTAGGTGCTGGTTCTGAAACAAGGACACTTGACGCTTATCTGGTATTCATAAAATCACATTTAGATATATAACTACATACAGTATATCAGAAAGGGAAGTAGTAGCTCTGATCAGCTACTGATCGGAAGGTTGTGAGTTCAAATCCCCACGCTGCCATTAGTGGGTCCTTCACTAAGGTACTGTCACGTAGCGGGTAAAGACGGAGGCGAAGGCGGATGCAAGTGCAGATTTAAATTTTAATAAAGAGTGAAAACAAAATGCAAAAACAGAAACTAGGAACACACAAGGCTTTGAAATAAACATAAACCAATGACCATGACATGAAACTGTGGTAAGAAAGACAAACGAAAGACAGAGTGTGCAGTGAAAGCGTGACTCTATATACAAGTACTCATTAGTTCCAAATATGAATCAGGTGCTGACAGTCATGTGATGGAATCAGGTGACGTGCAGTGGCTGATGGGAATCATAGTCCTTAGTCTTATTCCGGTATTTACATGACAGGTACGTAACCCTCAAATGCTTAGTTGTATCCTGTCTCAGTTGCAAATTGCAAATTAAATTGCAAAATGCGATTTAAAAATGTTAACCCCTTCTACATTTACATTTTATTTATCTGGAAGACACTTTCATGTTGTACCAACTATTTTGTCGGCCCCTTGTGCAAGGCCCTTAACCCTATCTGCTCCTGTGGTGGCATATCATGGCTGACCCTGCGTTCTGATCCCAACAAGCTGGGATATTCACTGTACTGTAATGTACTGTATATGCGACATATAAAAGCTTGTTCTTTTATCCAAAGTCACATACAATTGAGCTGAGCAGATGCAGATTAAGGGCCTTTCTCAGGGGCCAACAGTGCCAGCTTAGTGATATAAACTCTCACCCTTCTGATCAGTAGTCCATAGATGACTCTACTAAATTCAAGGGTTGAGAATCACCTGGATAACGTATACCACAATGTCATGAGGAACCAACATACCTTAGGACAACTGTCACTGGGTGAGGTGAGGTTAACCTTGTAGAACCTTGTAGAAGAATGTTCACAGTGACACCCAGGTTGAGCAGCACAGACTTCCTGAAGTGCAACAACTCTTACATATTGCCAAAGAGGAGGAGACACCCCTTGTATAGTGGAATGTCATGGTATGGGCTGGGTGTTCAGCCCGCCTATAGGCCATGGTGATAACGTCCATCACCCACTGGGTAAGACTCTGTTTAGACTTTCTTTCGTGGCAGATGAACAGTTGGACTGAGGCTGCCGTCTGGTCTAAATAGTACCACAGGGAGTATAAATGGCACATCAGGGAATGCTCTGCAGTTAAATCAGGGAATGTCTGGGCCAGAGAGTGTCTTTAAGATGGCCAAGGCAATACACACATTGCTGGTCTTTGGCTTCCAGAGAATTCAGACACCACTCCAGCCTCAGAGATGCGTATTGGCAGAAATTTAGCTAGCTTAGTACACTAAACCAAGAACAGTGCATGTTAAGGCAAAGTATGCTGGTAAGGTAACATCTAATAGAGCTGATATATAATGCTATATGCAAATGTTTTGATTGCTTTCTCAACATTAATAATTTTTCTTTTTTTTAAAAGCAGGAAGTCATACCAAAAAAAAAAGAAAAATCATAGATCAAGTACTTATTTAATTTGGTGGCAATTTATTAAAAAAAAGAGGGTGAGTGAGAGAGTATACCATTTTTGAGATGAACTATATTTTGGCCATTTGTAGCTGAGATGCATTGTTCCGCTGCCAATGCATAAAGACCAAATTGCTTTCTGCATAGGTCAGCCAGGTAGACAGAAATCCACTTTGCATTGACAAGGAGAGTAACCTCGCTGAAGCCCAGGCTGTCTCACACATTTACATTGATAGATGATGGCCTTGCAAGAGAGACATGCAAAGAATCAAATCCTATCAGCTCACATATTCCTCTCACTATAGTTGCAAGTTTATTATGACTGTGGGAGGAAGATATCGCACAGCTGGGGTTATCTTAAATGTGTGTGTGTGTGTGGATGCACACAGCAATATCCAGTGTTTAATTACCACAAACAGTTTTCATACGAGTCCAGCTGGACACTGTAAGTATTAAAGCAATACTTTATGAGTTATTTCATTTTAATTTAGCACTGGAGATCTTTATTGAAATAGCCATGTATTCCAAGAGGTCGTTCACCCTTGTACTTCACTAATTTGAACTGCACATGGACATGGCTGGTACACACTCTCTAATAGATTACATTTTAACAAGATGTGACAAGCGTAAAACTTTTATATGGCATAATAAAGCTGCCAGGTTGAACTTATATTCATATTAGTAGTGATGTGCAGAATAATTCTTTATCAGTGACCCATTAAATTGATGGAATGGTTTTTATAAGAATAGGCTTACTGACCTAAAAAATTATTGTCATCCTTCGAGAGAACTGGCAAAATGACTGTAAACATTACATCTTTATAATTCACAATATATTATCACAAAGAAATGTGAAAAAAAAAAAATTGATACACCTTAAATAAATGCAATCAAAACAATAAATGCAATCTAACACTAACCCTTTCTTTCTGCCTTATTTATTTATTTGATTGTTCTTCAGGAACTTGTCTTTGACCATGTTTGGTTTACCAAATGTTTAAAGTTCAAAAGTATGAAACACTTGAAAATTTGCCAGGACCTGCATACATGAACATGCAGTAAGAAGGGTTTAATATACTGTTTTTTTTTTTTATTCATGAATGGTGCCAATAATTCTCAAGGTTAGTGTAAGACTATAATCCTCAGAGCTAAGACGTCTTCTGTCTAAACACTGAACTTGCCCTTCAAAAATAGTGTCTGAAACTTTTAAATGACAGTTTTAAATGAAGGTAGAGCCCAGAAATTCACATCTAATTCACATTGAAATCTGAAATCCCCTCAACAGCTAAGCATAAAGAAATATAGGAACAAAGTTTAGGCCTCAACAGCTTGGCTCCACCATGATCAAGAAAGTTTTACATGAACAGATGAATTGAACATGAAGCCCATGCTTATTTACCCAAAGTTTCCCAGTACAGAATTACTTCGCTATGGATGAGAGAGCTAAAAATATGCCACAGGATATTAGAATCCAATAAACAACTTCAGAAAGCATGTTGTTTACCATCAGTGCTGCTGGTGGTGTGCCAGTTATTGTGCAAAAGCAATCTTTTTTTTTTCCCTACACAGTTAATATATGCTGCTTGGTTTTCTTTAATAAAAAGTGAGCTTTTTTTATTTTGTTCAGTCAATCATATTGACTACAAATAAGTGCTGTCGCCTTAACTGAATCAATACACATACTGTAAGTTTTATTGATAAAAAACGAAAGTAGCAGAAGATCGAGGTAGGCAAAATACACTCACAAATCCAAAGTCCACAGTCCAAAAATATATTTCAAATCAAGTCAAGTGGGTTTTTATTGTCATTCCTCCATATAGCTTGTATACATTGGAATGAAATTTTGTTTCTCCAGGACCATGGTGCAACACACAAGAACTGGAGGAATACACTACATCAGTGACCGGCCACATCAGCAAGTGAATAGATGATGTGACTTCCTTCAAGACCATCACTACACATGCAAACCACAAAACGTGGACAACTCCAGAGGTGTGCACGGTACTGAAAACGTGAGGCACTGTCGTCGGGTCTGATGATAAAGCAGCCCTCTGCACAGCAAGAGTTAATCTGAATCCAGGCTATCAAAGAGATGAAGTGCACCTATGCTAAAAGAATCCTCAGTCACTTCCTAAATACCAAGGACACACGGCGTATGTGGCAAGGCATCCAGACCATCGCGGAGTACAAAGCTACACCGCTTGTCTGTGATGGTGATGTCTCACTTCCAGATGCACTGAATGATTTCTATGCACGGTTCAAAGCAAAGAACAACTCCCACTGACCTTTGTCTGTCCATGTTCTTGGTCTGTCCACTGTTACAATCCATGTTCTGTGTATTTATTGTCCTGTGTATTATTGTTCTGTTCTGTGTATTTTTGTCCTGCATTCGTCTCACACTGTTGTGTATTTGCACTTTATGTAGTTTTGTGTACATTTATGTGTTGCACCATGGTCCTGGAGAAATGACATTTAGTTCCTATGTATACAAGCTATATAGAGGAATGACAATAAAACCCACTTGACTTAAACTGACTATAGTAGTAAAGTACACAAGACTACATAACGTGCAAAAGCAGTGTGTGACGAGTGCAGGACAATAAATACACAGGACAATAAATACACCAAACAATGAACACACAGGACAACAGAACAGTGTTGTGCAGGAAAGCTATTGCAACAATGGACTGTAAACTATTGTGCAGTGTATCAGCAATAAATGTAGTAGCAATATTGGCAGCAAAAAAGAGTCTCGTAAATAAAAGATTTTAAAAAGAGTCTGGTGCAGCATTGTTCAGGTGTGCAGTGGTATTTAGTCATACTGTGTTTGAATACTCCAGGTGAGAGTTGGGAAGCAGCAGGGAAGAAACTGTTGCAGAGTCTAGAGAGGGTGGCACGGATTCTCTGGTACCAGATGGCCATATGGCAGGAGGGTGAAAAGTCAGAACCAGAGTTTCTCAGGCAAACAATTACCAAAGGGAGTAATCCATAGGTAGAATAGAGAAAAAACAATCTAGGGTCAATATTCCACAAGAGGGCATGATAGAAAGTAACACCGCTCAGAATATGGAGGTAAACAGAAAAAGATTTTGCATATATTAACTGAATAAGCGAGGTACAGTGCCCTCCACTAATACTGGCACCCTTGGTAAATATAAGCAAATGCACTATATATGTTAAATATGCAGTGGATGTAAAAAGTCTACACACCCCTGTTAACACTTCAGGTTTTTGTGATGTAAAAATGAACCCAAGTTATATCATATCAGATCTTTTGCTACCTTTAATGTGATATAGCGACCAACAGATTCAAGGGGAAATCGAATAGAAACATAAGGGGAAAAGAGCACAAGGGGAAAATAAACTTACAATAACCTGGTTGCATAAGTGTGAACACCCATTAACTAATACTTTGTGAAAGCACCACTTGCTTGTAATGCACCACTCAGTCTTTTTAGGTAAGAGTCTACCAATTTAGCACATCTTGATTTGGCAATTCTGTTCCACCCTTCGTTGCAAAAATTCTCCAGATGTATCAAATTGTCAGGAGATCTCCCGTGCACAGCCATCTTCAAGTCATTCCACAGGTATTTGATAGGATTTAGATCTGGACTCTGACTGGCCCATTCCAAAATGTTATATGGATAATAAAGCTGCCAGATTGAACTTTATTCTCATATTAGTAGTAATGTGCAGAATAATCCTTTATCGGTATTCCATTAAATTGATGGAATGGTTTTATAAGAATAGACCTAAAAATGATTGTCATCCTTTGAGAGAACTGGAAAAACGAATATAAATATTACAACTTTATAATTCATAATATATTATCACAAAAAATGTGAAATATATATATATATATACAACCTTTCAAATAAGTGCAATCGAAATAAATGCAAAAATTCTTTCTTATTTATCTATTTATTTATTTATTTATTTATTTATTTATTTTATTGAATTTTTGTGAACTTGTCTTTGACCATGTCTGGTTTCCCAAATGTTTAAAGTTCAAAAGTATGAAACAGTTGAAAATTTGCCAGGACCTGCATACATGAGCATGCAATAAGAAGGGTTTAATATATTCATTTTTGTTCATGAATGGTGCCAATAATTCTCAAGGTTAACGTAAGACTGTAATGCTCAGAGCTAAAATTCTTCACTGATCACGTCCTTCAAAAACAGTATTTGAACCTTTTAAAAGGCAGATTTTTAGACTTATGAAAGAAACTTCAGAAATTCACATTGAATTCACCTTGAAATCTGAAATCCCCTCAACAGCTAAGCATAGAGAAGTACAGAAAAAAAAGTTTAGGCCTCAACACCATGGCTCTATCATGATGAAGAAAGTTTTACATGAACAGATGAATTGAACATGAAGCCCATGCTTATTTAGTCAAAGTTTCCCAGTGCAAAATTACTTCGATATGATGAGAGGGCCCAACGGGTTTTTGATAGGATTTAGATCTGGGCTCTGACTGGGCCATTCAAAAATGTTGATCTTATCTTCTTCTTCTGAAGCCGTTCCTTTGTTAACTTGGATTGTGCTTTGGGTTGTTATTGTGCTGGAATCTGAATGAATTTTTCTTTAATTTCAGATGTCTAACAGAGGCCTGCATTTTTGTGCCAAAATAAATTGGTATTTCTATTATATTTTTGTGCCAAAATAGAGGGAATCATGGATAGCACCAAATACCAATCTATCTTAAATAGAGCCTCAGTCACAGATGAGGCAAAAGCAGCCCCATAGCATGATGCTTCCACCACCATGCTTCACCATGGGAAGGTGTTCCTTGGGTGATAAGCTGTCTTGTTTTTGCACCAAACATATCTTTTATAATTATGCCCATAAAGCTCTACATTGGTCTCATCAGACCATAGCACATTTTTTGTGCGAAAGAGCTTCAATCTAGCCACCCTAACCCATAGCCCAGACTAATACAAAAGACTGTTGTCACTCACCAGTACTTGCAAGATATTCCTGCAGTTCCTTTAATGTTGCCATAGGTCTCTTTTTAGCCTCCCTCGTCAATTTTGGAGAGACATCCTGTTCTTGGTATTGTCATTGTAGTGCCCAATTTTATCCAGTTGTTAATGAGTGGCTTCACAGTGTTTCGTGGAGCATATAAGGTTTTGGAAATTGATTGATATCTTTTACAGTGAGATCCATGTACGCTTTGTAAGATTTTTGTGGACCATGGCTGCAGCAGTCAGATAAAACCAAGAAGATCCTACAGAAACAGTTGCTGTTTATTTGGTGTTAATCAGAATCATGTGACTGATGACAGTTGCATGATAATTACATTTGATCATGAGTTGGAATGTGATTGTTTAATTTTGACCTCAGTCACATTCCCATTATAAAAGGGTGTGCACACTTCTGCTCCCAGGTTCACAAGAATCACAAGAATCTGCCATTTTAACAGGGGTGTGTAGATTTTTTACATTAAAGTTAATGAACACGTTACTAATAAGAACAAATTAAAACCCAGTCAATAGTCATTTAAATTTTTTATGTTCCATTTCTTTGTACATTTACTTCAATTCACTTTTATTTGTACAGCACTTCCTTTAACAATACACACTGGCACAAAGCAGCAGTATTCAGGTGTTTAAACTTAGATCCCTAACGAGCAAGTCAGAGGTGACGGGGGCAAGGAAAAACTCCCTGATTCATGAGAAATAAACCTTAAGAGGAACCAAGAAAAAACATTTACTACTTACAATTCCTTGTTGCTGGAATGTTAGTCTTAATGGTACAACTTTTGTCTTTCGTATACTGTACATTATTTACAAAGGTGCATTTAACACTTTACTCTAAAAGCTAATTACAGTGCAAGTCTTTTTTAAAGGTACAATATCATGTTTAAAGAAAATAAAATAAAATAAAATGAGTAACCACCCCAGTGATAAAGGTATAATGTTGTAGCTTTTTTCTGCTAGTTTATGCAGGTGAGATAATCCATTTAAGAAAGGGTGAGTCTTGGGTGTAAACAGTTTTTGGGAAGCAAATCTTTGTGGTATCCATGTGAGACCATCCACAACAGCAGAAGATGGATCAAAAGTGCAGAAAGCTCAGAGAAGAAGTAGAGCGTCAGGATGAATCAGGCAGATCCAGAGGGCGAGAGGAGCAGCATCGCATCAGGCAGCAGGAGTACTTGTATACCTCGACAGAGAGAGTGAGAGAACAGTTTATTAGGTATGCTGTTATCCTACAGCAGTTTTTAGGGGGAAAAAAAACATGACATTTCTGGCTGAAATTCAGACTTCCTGTAAAATGCTGGCATTTGAATGACTATATTTTATATTTCCATGTATTCTTTTGGTAGATGCTTTTACGATTACGACAGTATGCAACCCATGCAACTGATGATCTCTATGTGATGATCTCTCCATGACTTCTTGCGGTCCTATAAAACTCTTCCTACTTCAGCTTGCTATTGACAATACCCTCTGAAAGATCAAATGCCACCACTGTTGGTTGTTCCATTTTTATAGTCTAAAGCACACTCATGACTATATTGGAAAAAAGCTTCACATGTATCGACAAGGACTTCACATGTATCGACAAGGACGTGCCTGAGTGTAGATTAATGCTGATTGGAGCATGTACCCCTTTTTCTTATTGGTCTGTGTTAATCATGTCTGGTTAGTTCGATAAAAATATCATTATGATTTTTTCAGTTCTTATCCACGCCACTAGATAAAAAAAAAAAAACATGGTTCACAGCATCTAATCATTAAAAGTTATTTAAGATTTTTATTTATTTATTTTTTTTTTTTCGTTTGCAGAAGTAACAAGATACTGTCATATGTTTGAGGATGAGCTCTGGGAAAGTCTATCATTGGTGGGTAGAAATTTTAGTCAAATTTGTGAAAGTAGGAGGTTCTTGGCCTTTAAAGTGGATCTATTATGCAAAATTCACTTTTACATGGTGTTTGAACATAAATTTGTGTCGGCAGTGTGTGTACACAACCACCCTATAATGGTAAAAATCCACCCACTCCTTTTTTTTTTTTTTTAATATTCCCCATAAATCATAAACAGTGTCTCAAAGTGAGTCGTTTTCATTTTCTCTCCAATGTGACGTCACATTGGAATAGGCCCCGCCCACGACTGGTGACGGACTCTGCCCTATTAGCATAGATCCTCCCCTGAGTGAGCTGCACACATTCCGCCATGTTCTCCGCGCTGGAGCAGCTATAGTGATAAGGTGATTGTATTTTTGAACACTGTGTACGTTTTGTGCGAACAATTTTACACCAGACCGCATTGTGAATGAGCTTGTTGTTGTTGCCGTAGTCTCCAAGGCACGAGCTGTAAAGGCGCAGCCCTCTTCTGGAAAGGGGGCGGGGAGCAGCAGCTCATTTGCATTTAAAGAGACACATGAAAACAGCGTGTTTTTGCTTCCACCCAAAAAGGCGCATTTTCAGCATGGTATAATAAATGATCCAAGGGGTATTTTGAGCTGAAGCTTCACAGACACATTCTGGGGACACCTGAGACGTATATTACATCTTGTAAAAAGGCTCAAAATAGGTCTCCTTTAATCCATTAAAAAGACTTTATTATTTTTTTAATATATTTTGTTTGACAATGGATCTAAGAAAAACATGCATTTAAACATTCACAGATGTGTTATCCATCTCAGGCACCAATATATTTAGCATATAATTACCAAATACACATGATATATATGGTTAACTTGAATGCTATTAGTTCTCTCAGTTGAAAATTTAGGATTTTAATAATTTTGACTTATTTAAAAATTTTGTCATTTTAATTTGTATTTATAAAAGGGGATATTTTATAAGACTAATTGCCTCAAGAGAAAATATTTTATGAGGCTGATTAATTAAATTTACAATGAAGCATCTACATCACTGGTACAGACCCATTTCCTCTACAATGCTATTGGCATGAGGACATTATGAACCTTCTATTGATTTACTGAAAAGTATTATTGTTTTTAATTAATCATATACTTTCAGAATATAATTTGTGTATCATATTTACTTTCAAAGTGACCTTGGCAGTCAAAATCACAATATAGATAAAACAGATGAAGACAACACAGACAAAGTATAAATCTAGACAAAGTATAAATGTAGAAAACCTGAGGTTATAAATCTAGACAAGTATAAATCTAGTCAAAATGATAATTGTAGGAAATGTGAGGTAGGCAAATAATGTGCAAAGTATAAAGATGTATCGGTGGTATTGTGTATGAGTAAATTGTATGGAAGTGTGTCTGTGTGCTTACAATCATAAACAACACCTGGTGGATGAGTTATAGAGACTGATGGCAGCGGGTAAGAAGGACCTCCTGTACCGCTCTTTGCTGCAGCATTGATGGATCACCCTGGAGCTGAAGCTGCTCTGCTGTTTGGTCATGGAGGAGGTAAGAAGAATTGTCCGGAATAAACAGCAGCTTACCCAACATCCTCTTCTGAACAATCAGTTCCATGGAGGCCAGGTTGGTCCCAATGACCTGTCTGACTTTCCTGATCAGTTTGTTCAGTCTGCTGGCATCTCTTGCATTAATGCCACCCCCCAGAACACTGCTGCATAAAAGATGGCGCTGGACACAGCTGACTGATAGAATGTGTAGCATTGTGCTACACACATTAAAAGACCTGAGCTATCTTAAGAAGTAGATTCTGCTCTGTCCTGTCCTATAGACTGCCTCGGTGCTACTCGTCTGTTCCATTCTGTTATCCAAATGTACACCCAGATATTTGTATATCTCCATATAATTGAAAGTAAAGAAAAACAAAAACAAAAAAAACAATGGGATGACTTAATTATGTTCTTCCTATGATCTTTGGGAAATGCAGGTAATGCAGCTTTCTGTTGAGCAAATATTTCATAGAGGTGTTATGTAACATTAATGCGAAAATAATAAGATTATTATTATTATTATTATTATTATTATTATTTATTTTTTTAGTAAAGTTATAGTGGGCTGGGACAGGAAACACGCTTTTTTTTGTAAGTGCAGTACATTTGGTACATTTTATTATTCTTTTATAAAACATATTTATAAAGTTGTTTATCAGAAATTTGCACATATATTATAATGAATGGCACTTCACCTTTACTTTATATAGTGGGACAGAAATAGCACCCCAATCATGGAATCATACATATATAATGATTTTACTGAACAGTATGTAAAGGTTAAACAGTTCGTTACTCATACACTTACTTTAAATTGATTTACAGTGCCCTCCACTAATATTGGCACCCTGAAACCCTGTGTTGTGTTTGCATGGAAATCAAACAACTGCAAACACAACACAGGTTTATCCCCAAAAAATCTTTGTTAAATATACAGTACTGTGCAAAAGTTTTATTTTAGTTTGTACTATTTTTTAGTACAAACTTTGTTATAGATTTTTTTATTTTATGACGTCTACATTATCGAGTTGGTACAAAAACACATTTTAGATTCCCAAACATTAGTTTTCTAGCACAAAATGAAATGTTACAGAAAAATGTTTGTATGTCATTAAAGAAAGCAGCGTATTACGTAAGAGACACTTTTCAGACAGTAAACACAATGAAGGCTGCTGGGTTTCGCTGCAAAAATAAGAAGCGAGTGCGAAAGTCAAAGTGTCCAGAAGAACTGAGTCTGGTTCTGCAAGATGCTCAATAAAACTTACAGCTCATTTCCTTATAAAACTGCACTAATTGTACCGGAGACTACTATTTATTTTATTTTTTTTTATTGTCACACCAAATATTGACTTTATTTCATTTACTACTGTTTACTGCACCTTATGGTATTTTTTTTAACATGTAGAAACATTTAATTTCATTATTTTGAAGGCATCTTTCTCTACAGCATTTCATGTGCCTAAAACTTTTGCACAGTACTGTAGGTGTGCAACAATTATTGGCACCCTTTTAGTCAATACTTTGTGCTACCTCCCTTTTCCAAGATAACAGCTCTGAGTCTTCTCCTATAAAGCCTGATGAGGTTGGAGAATACATGGCAAGGGATCTCAGACCATTCCTCCATACAGAATCTCTCCAGATACTTCAAATTTCAAGGTCCATGCTGGTGGACTCTCCTCTTCAGTTCACCCCACAGGATTTCTATGGGTTTCAAGTCAGGGGACTGGGATGGCCAGGACAGGACCTTGATTTTGTGGTCAGTAAACCATTTTGATGTATGTTTTGGATCATTGTCCTGCTGGAAGATCCAACCACAGCCCATTTTAAGCTTTCTGGCAGAGGTTTCAGATTTTCATTCAATATCTGTTGATATTTGATAGAGTCCATGATGCCATGTATCCTAACAAAACGCCCTCTGACAGAAAAACAGCCCGAAAACATTAAAGAGTCACCACCATATTTAACCGTGGGCATGAGGTACTTTTCCATATGGCTACCTCTCTGTGTGCCAAAACCACCTCTGGTGTTTATTGCCAAAAAGCTCTATGTTGGTTTCATCTGACCATAGAACCTGATCCAATTTGAAGTTCCAGTAGTGTCTGGCAAACTGAAGACGCTTGAGTTTGTTTTTGGATGAGAGTAGAGGCTTTTTTCTTGAAACCCTTCCAAACAACTTGTGGTGATGTAGGTGACTTCGGATTGTAGTTTTGGAGACTTTCTGACCCCAAGCCACAACTAACTTCTGCAATTCTCCAGCTGTGATCCTTGGAGATTTTTTGGCCACTCGAACCATCCTCTTCACAGTGCGTTGAGACAATATAGACACACGTCCAATTCCAGGTTGATTCATAACATTTCCAGTTGACTGGAACTTCTTAATTATTGCCCGGATGGTGGAAATGGGCATTTTCAATACTTGTGCTAATTTCTTATAGCCACTTCCCATTTTGTGAAGCTCAACAACCTTTTTGCCGCACATCACAGCTATATTCCTTGGTCTTACCTCATATGTATACCCCTGTGAAACAGGAAGTAATGGTTGAACAATTTCCTGTTCCTAGTCACCCGGGTGTACTAAAAAAATGTAAAATATCAATGGCAATATACTTCAAATATATTTTTCTCATATGAATTAGTAGGGGTACCAATAATTGTTGCACACCTATGTTTAACAGAAATTTTTTTTTTTTTTTATATATATAAACCTGTGTTGTGTTTGTAATTGTTTGATATCCATGAGAGCAGAGTATTTTTTGTGTTTTTTTTTTTAACAAAAGATCAAAAAGACAATGTTTCACAGCCTTATTTGCTAATATTTACCAAGGGTGTCAGTATTACTGGAGGGTATTGTAATTGATTTTGTTTCCCCATTTTCAGAATTTGTATTTCCAACAAATACATACATGGTGTATGAAAGTTTGTGAACCCTTTTCTTATTTTAAGATTTTTTTCTTAATTTAAAATTTCACCTTCTGACTCTAATTTCACCTTCAAGTTAACTGCTAATCCTAGAGTTTCACATACTTTTGCCACTCACAGATATGTAATATTGGATCATTTTTCCTCAATAAATATGACCAAGTATAATATTTTTGTCTCATTTGTTTAAGTGAGTTCTCTTTATCTACTTTTAGGACTTGTGTGAAAAGCTGATGATTATTTAGGTCATATTCATGCAGATATTTAGAAAATTCTAAAGGGTTCACAAACTTTACATGCTGTACATGCTAGTGCACACTGTATTACAGATCTTGCCTTTTTTTAACCTTCACTCCTGCTATGGTTTATGCCACCAGTTCTTGCAACAGCCTAATTAAACTGATTCTCCAATTGTACCCTACTGCCTCTGGGTCTCAAGTGTTACAGTACATTTAAGGGAAAATATAAACAATGAGGCGGAAAAGGTGCAGATGCACTGTGTAATCTAACCACGCTCTTCACCATGATTATTAAAGGCACTAATGCATGTGGTGACGTTTCTCTTTCATCTTTCAAGAAGCGTTTCTATACAAAAATGAAAAAATAAAAAAATAGTAGGTTGTGTACCATCATATTTTTGGCCGTGTTCTTCATAGTTCACTACACAACTGCTATCAGGAACTCTACTAAAGTGATGTCTTTTCATCATTGCCTCGACCCCTTCAACATAAAATATGCAGCGGCTGAGCTATAATAACAGCACTAAAATATATTGTTAATGGAGGAAAGTGAAAGTGCTCCAGCGTTTTTTTTTTTTTTACCTTTGTAAGGCAAGGTGACATTATCAGGAAAACACAATTCTCCAAGGAAACTGTCCACTGAGTAACTTTATCAGTTCCGAGTACAAGGTGCCCCAGCAGTGCCAGCAGACGTTGTTTCAGGCTAGCATAACCTCTTCCTAAATATAAATGGGCAAAGTGTGGGCATTTTATGGAAGCCCAAGTTTAGTACACGTAGCAGGTAATTGACATTTGTGTGAGCTGAATATTTGTGGTGCAAATGTTTAGGTGCATGAATTATATTTATGCACATTAGCTTTCTCTGCCAGAGGGGGCAACTGCACCTAATTTAGTGTCAATAAAACCGAATTAATAGAGTACAGGCATCCAAGCACCCAAAGTTATATTAACATCCAGTGCATGTAATAGTGAAAAGGGCTCCATAAAAAAAGTAATGATTTTGTGGGCCAAGTTCCAATGCATCCCTCTCGGGAGCAGTCAACGTTTCAATCAGCACTTATCATTTCCATTTGGATCAGGAAATTTATGGATCTAGCCAGTGCTGACACTGTATTAATGTAACATATTTAATGACATGGAGACTTGAGACTTAGCTTTTATTAAAGAGATGAACACTGGAAGGAAGAGTTCTGTAATTAAAATCCTCATGGAGTTTCTCAGAGCATGCATTATCTATAACATGTAATACCCTGATCATTAAATTATCACCACTGCACATTTATCATAATTAGTCTATAAAGTGACATAGTGTACTGTGTTATATTGATTAGCATATACTAGATTTGTTGGACTGCTGCACCATCTCAACCATCATATATCAAATATTCTCCTTGTTCTGTAGTATTGAAGTACTGTATGAACTCACTTTCTTTGCTTTCATCCCACACATCATTTGTACACCAGTCATTCTCCATCTGTTTCCAGCCTTCTGGCATCACGAATTTTTCACTCTTTTATTTATTTATCTTTATTTCTCTCCATGTGAGTGGAGAAACCTTTTTTCCCAGCCTCATTCTGGAAACATATGGCAGGGAAAGCTGACTTTGGAGCTCTCGAATGTTCATTTGAAAAATAGCCAGCTATTACTCAAGGTCATAACCTCGATTTTTGAATGTATGGGTTTAACTTTGCATAAGTCCTCTCGAGTTTTGGGGAACAGCATGGATGCAAAAGGAGTAGTGAAGCAATTAAAGGGGTCCTCTCTTCTTTCCGACAGACTGGCCCCAAAACACACAGCCGCCACTATTCAGAACAGGAGGTAATTAAGCTGGGAAATTTCTGTTAATATATAACAAGTAGAGCCGAGCACAAAATGCCAATGCATTTTTTTCACCTTAGTCTGGATTAATTCCTAGATCTTTTACCATTTGATCATACTATTTGTGTGGAAGCCTGGAAAAATCCTTCATAAAATGTATATATACAGGGTGCCCCAAAAGTCTCCATACATACAGTACATAGGGGACTATGTTGTGCCTTCAACAATGGATGTCCGTGGACGTCCACTTCTTGGTTGGTCTGCAACACTTCCACTCTATTTGAATTCGATAATAAGTTTGGTAACAGTGTCATGTGTGATGTGCTTGCCATGTTTCCTGTTAAAGTCCATCGTGACCTTGTGACAAGTTCCCGATCCAGCCATGAGAATGATTTCAATATGTTCTTCTTTTGTCAAAGGCATTCTTAAAGGCAATCTGAAAAAAAAAATATGTACAATATAAACTAGGTACGAACAATTTTGGAAGACATTTTGCTAAAAAGTGTTAATTTATGAAGGCTTTTGGGACCTCCTGTAGATACATGTATATACATGTTTCTCTTTTGCATGTATCTCAACCACAAGCAATTTAAAATCTGGCTACTCCAGAAGTGAAAAATAGGATTTAAAGATTCCATTCCACTGTGGCTCAGGAGCACCATGGAGGTTTTAACAGGCCGTAACTGACTACATACTGAGTTTATTTGTCTTAATTGCTGCAGCATGTAGCTATACATCAAATTCATCAAAGCATGACATTCACTGTGTGAAGAAATCACACTTAGCTAGAAAGGCTTTAGACATCTTTAGGCAGACTGGCCATTTTTACCTCTGCATTAAATAGTGTGATATTTGCAGGAAGGCAAGCTTAACAAGCACATAAACACATCATAAATTTCCACATTTTTTGGCAAAATATATTTCTGCTTTTTATGAGTAGACGTGTCAGTATGTTATTGGCAGAAAAGCCTTTTTTTGTTTGCCAAAACATGATTTTTCTTCATTTTATGTTTTTTTTTTTATTAATCTTTTATTATTATTATTATTATTATTATTATTATTATTATTATTATTATTATTATTATTATTATTATTTATTAATGCATCTATACTGTGCAAAAGTTTTAGGCACCCTGTTTTTTTTAGTGCAAATTTTGTTATAGAGTTTTTATTTTATGACTTTTCTAGCACAAAATTAAATGTTACTGAAAAATGTTTGTATGTCATTAAAGAAAGCAGCATATTACATAAGATGCCACTTTTCAGACAAAAAACACAATGAAGGCTGCTGGGTTTCGCTGCAAAAATAAGAAGCGAGTGCGAAAGTCAAAGTGTCCAGAAGAACTGTGTCTGGTTCTGCAAGATGCTCAATAAAACTTACCAGCTCATTTCCTTATAAAACTGCACTAATTGTACCAGAGACTATTATTTTTATTTTTTATTTTAATTTTTTTGTCACACCAAATATTGACGTTGTTGCATTTACTACTGTTTACTGCTCTGTACAGTATTTTATTAATGTAGAAACATTTAATTTCGTTATTTTGAAGGCATCTTTGCTCTACAGCATTTCTTTGCATGTGCCTAAAACTTTTGCACAGTACTGTACATCACACTAATGTGTAGCAAATAGGTTGTGGCTATGTAGAAATCTCAAGATTGATTGGCATTTTTTTATTTGAATGAATGATCATGTCAATGCACAGTAATTATCACTCATTAGTTTAGAGTCTAAAACTGGCTTTACATTGTTGGATTTTTGGCCTGGTTGTGATGCAGACAAAATTCACACATCGTAAAGAATTGTGTGCTCTTAGAATGCATAATGTGATGTGTTCACTGGCAGACACTGCAGTGCCATTGAGACTAAAAACAGCCAATGAAAGTTTCAGAAATTTTTCATTCAAATCTACTATTAGAACCTGGTACAAGACTCGTCTAAATGCCGAAAATAGCAGGACAGCATAGGATTACACAAAACTCATGGGACAGCTTTAAACATGGCAATGGAGAAATGTAAACGAAACATGCCTGACAGAAAATAAAGATCATTATTACCTCAACTTTGCTTTAAAGAATGTTTCTATGTATGCAAGCCCATTTCCTGCTTGATTTATGATATAAGCAGAATGTAGTTTTTTAATCACTGGTCGCTATCGTTAGAGGATTGTATAATCTGATAGGAAAAACATGTTATAGCGCAATGTTTTATAGAATTTAGCCAAGACATTAATGGGACCATCAAATAATAATCATTATAAACTGCTGCATGATGTAAAACAGGCTGTAGTAATGCCTCAATGCATTTTCCTCAATACAAGTTCCTCATTTTCCTTATGCATTTGATGTCTCAGGTGATCTGAACCTGTTCAGAATTGACACCTGACACCTTTTTTTTCTGTGAAGTGTCCAAAAATATCAATTATATTTCCTCTAAACATTTAAACATTTTGATTAGTCATAGTATTTGCTAGCAATTCTCATTTTACCAATCAAGCCGTCATATCTATATGAATCAGGACTTATCAGTCTATCGTGACTTGCTTCCATATGCGGTAATGTATACTTTAATGTGGATGTCCATAAAATAATTACTGGTAACACTTTAAATAACACTAAATAAAGAATCAGAATTGGTGCCTATGGTAAACAATGTCAAAAACTAAGACAATCCATAATCCAAACAAACAAACAAACAAACAAATAAATGGGAACAAGAAACAAGAAACCAAGGATTAGACTTTAAGTTGCATGACAAGAATTTGCAAAAATATTATGACACAACAGGGTATAACTACACAAACTAATCAAGGGCTAAACACAAAACAGGTGAACACAATAGGGCAACAAACCAACGACAGGACGGAGGCGAAGCTTGGACCATCACAGAAACAAAGCACATGGTAATTTATACAAAAGGACATCACATGAAGGCATTGCTTGTGGCATTGGGAACTGAGAAATATACTGAGAGGGGGAATTTTTTGACATTATTGTTATACCATAGCTAAGTAGTAATGAAGGATTGCGAATTCAAATTCCAAGAAGCCACTTTTGACAACTGCTAAAGTTGTCACTGGATTTTGTACTGGATTTTTGCCACAGTTTGATCTCAGTGTGGATAAAAGTGTCTGCCAAATGTAAATGCAAATTGAAAGCGCCCGTCATTTTTTAGCTTAAGGTTCAGCGGGTGAATCAGGCTTCTGAAACACAAGGTGCAAATGAATTATTACATTAATGAAAACAGCACATTAAAACAATGAGAAGAGAGAAAAAAAAAAATCTGTGAATCCCCATCTTCTAAAATCTGACCTAAGAATTTTGGCTTATAATGGAAAGCTCCCCGATGGCTGCACTGCTCATGTCGATTGTGATAATTGCGGTGCCTTCATGCAAGACCAGGCAGGGGACATTTTTCAATGCAACATACAGAAATACTTAGAGATTTGCCTTTTTCCTCCCAGAGGGATATGTCAGACAAATGCAGTGGGCTGGAAAATATGTGGTTGTTTTGTTGTTGTTTCTTTAGATTTCACATCGTTTTTTTAGATTACACACAGTTTTACATACAGTAAACAAAATGAACAAGTGTGGCTTCTTAGCTCTCGGTGAGGAGGGTTTCTGGCATTCAGTGCTTTCCACTCTTTTGTCCTTGTCTAACTCAGATCACTGCGGTGACTCATAGTATATATTGATTGGCACATAATACTGGAAGGGGGCTTCTGGCATTTCTAAACAAAATGAAATCTGCGCTGCTTGTCAGCACATTCCCCCTGCAGTTAGTGCAAACAAGCAGGTTCTCCAAAGAATTTTCTGATTTGTAATTGCTTTTCATTCATGACACTTCATGGACTTTTCTACTCTGACTCCCAATTCTCCTTCTCGTTCTCTCTTATATGTATGTGTGCTATGACTGCCGGGCAGTTCCTCATTATTTGTATTCTCATACCTGCCAGCACTAATGAGAGAAGGGACCGGTGCCAGTGTGACAGAGTTGGTGGATTAATGCCCGAGCAGCAGTGGGCAAAGTTTGGGGAATACAGCAGGCCCGCAGTTCATTACACCTGATATATGACATTTTTAGCACTGTGAAGTTCACTTTAATAATAAAGCATAATAGTAAATACTTGAGACTAATAAAAACTCCACCCAAGAAAGCGTTCTGCGTAGAGGGACTGCAGCTGAGGCAAGTCTGACTTAAAAAAAAAAAAGAAAAGATGTATGTTGTGCTTTTCCATCTGCTTTTTATTAATACATAAAAGAGTATGTTTGTAGTTCTAGCAACTGACGCGGAGTAGTGTATAGCATTCAAAGTAGGATAGAACTTTAAAACAAATTCTGTTTCACTTGAGATAACAGTATTATGTCTTTCTTCCTGTCATTTCCCTTTTTTTCTGCATTTGAAATGCATTGTATGTAGTCGTATTTATTTTGTAATGCAAGCCCACTGTCTGGTTACGCAGAGCAATTTAAATTACTTTGATCATATGTAGTGCTTTACAGTTAGCAGGAGAAAAGCACCAGGGTTATGTAGAAGAGAAGAGTGGAAAGTAGCAAATTACATGCACTCTTGTTACAGTAGCTACTTGAGTACATGCTCCACTGTAATGGTCATCATAGTAATTTTACTTCACAGTGTTTTTGTTTTGTTTTTTTCCTTCAGAAATAAAGTACTTTACTTTGTCACATTTATTTTGATCACCATGACAAGGTAAAAGCATAATAATGCAGACCGTAAGCCAAATTTTAAATAACACTGCTGAAAAAAACAATAAAAGCCCTCATAGAATTTGTAATGGTTATAATGGGAATTGCATTGGTTTTAATGGAAACTATAATGGTCCCTGTGGGTATCTACTGGTAATTTGTTGCCCTTATTGGTGGCATGTAATGTCTAGTGGACACCATTATGGACCGGTAATGATTTAATGGTTAGCTGATGGTTAACGGTATTTGTTGTGGAAACCGTTAGAATTTCTTTGAATTTCTTAGAATTTTTTGATGTTTTCTGTTGTTGTTGTTTTTTTTTTTTCCCCCAGCAGGTAATTCACTTTCGAGATTCAATAAAAAAATTAAGTAGTTTCCTGTCGAAGGCCTCACTTCAGGTTCCAAATGCTTAGCAACAATGTCTGAGACAATGGAGACTGATGAGCATCTCTGTCCCAATTTATCAGGCATCTTCAGTTTTAAGTGCTTCAAAGGAAACAGAATGATAAAGCGTGCAAGCCCGTGGAGATATTGTCATATCACAGCTCAACATCCAACATGCGGAAATATGTACAGATGAGCCATTAGCTAGCAGAGTGCACTAGACTAGCTAGCAAGATGATTTAATGTTTAACAGTATGAAAGCTGTGTAGTGAACTTTGTTGTTCTGTACCACGCAGGAAAATGCATAAGGGTCATCTTTGCTAGATGGCTAACAATTTAGCTGGAAACATGTCTGAATTAATATAAGCTTGCTAGGTTACTTAGCTAGCAAACCCCAAAGTAGCTAACCAGCTAAGAACATTTTCAGAATAGTTATGACAATTGTACAAAAATTAGCAATCTGTAAAGTAATTGCTCAACTAGATTTTCACTAAAGAGCTAATCAACTTATTTTCTCTTACTTGAGTAATTTTCTTGATCTTTACTTTTATTTTTACTCAAATGGCTTATTACCATAGTAGCAATACTTTCACTCGAGTCGGTCTGTTTTGTGTTATTTCCACCACTAGTTATGTCACACAGCGGAGGCACATAATCATTATCATTACTGAGGCGTAATTCTGTGACTGCAAGATATAGAAAGACAGAAAGAGGGAGGAAAATGAGAAAAATACAGCCAACAAAACATGTAACGCCATCAAAGGACTACTGCATTATAAGATGCATTATACGTCTTGTGACACAAAGAATATTAAATGCTAAATTGATGGCGTTAACAGCAGCCGCCTTCATCCTCCTCAGTGCTGCTGGTGTGAATTTTACGAGCTGACAACGCACAGCAATTCCTCGGATGAGCCGCAGGCTTAGAGCACAAAGACAAATTATCCTTTGATATGAAACAGATTGTTTCCTTAAATACCTGCTGTGTTAACGAGGCCCCGGTGTTGCGTTTGGATTTCTCCCGTCTCTCTTTTCTGAGTCCGGGGCCTGAGCGGCTGGCCCAGGGAGGCCCAAGCACACTGAGTGATTAACTAAAGTTTGGAGCTGACAGGCCTGCAAGCCTCTGAGGAGGGACAAGCTGGACTAATATGGGGCTCTGTATAACAAGACTGGACGAGTGATGGAGGGAGGGAGTGAGGAAATGGAATGGCTGGGTATACAAGAGAGACTCCCAGGCAGGAGATGAGAAAGGGAAAAAATAAATAAATAAAAAATAGAAAGCTGACAGCAGAGAAGTAAGCCCCTAATCAGTACAGCCATATCAGCTGCCTGAAAGCAGGACAGAGGCGAAGCTCGGAAAGGTCCAGGTGGTTCTTTCACTGTTTGAATTTTTCACAGTTAACCTCATTCCCTTGTAGGCCCTTTTGATGGTTTTATCATGATATTCATTAGGATGATTTTTCACAGTTATCCATCAATTATTGCAATGTGACAGATCCTGCTACGGACAGCAAAGCCTTTCAAAATAGATTAGATAGATTCTGGATTTTTGCTCCATTTCGAGTGGTCAGTGACACCCACGTTTCAAAACACACACACAGCCGAATAAATTTGTCATTTCTACTCCTACAGTTGTTCATATTTCTCTAATTTTGATTCTGATTTTATTGTTTTAATAAAAAAGTATTTTAAAAAACAATTATCTTGTATTTTTAGGAGTGACACTTATCACATTTTTTATGCTATTTGATTATGTTTTCAAGTAAGTTGTACCACTTGACAACATGATTCGTTAGAGTCCACATGAACTGAATCTGAAATTGTGTTTAGGGATGAGTTTATATTCTGTAAAGGATTAAACATCAAAACATCTGGACCATCCTGACAAAGTGAAAGCCACTGTAAAAGGAAAAGTTGATGCTCGTTGACATGTGTACAGTATAGGTTATCTACTACAAATCACCAACCACACACTGTTAACATATTACTATATATATATATATATTTTTTATTAAAGAAATTGAAAAGTAGTTACTAAGTAACACAAAGTACTTTTCTCTGTTCTCTCCATGTGCCTCTTGAACCCACACATTCATGAGAAATTACAAGTAAACTTCCAATTAAGGTGAAACAAATAAAAAACGAATTAAGGTGATATGATTGAGTCTCGTTTATCATTCAAGTAACATTATAATAAAAGGTGAAAATGCTATCTGTGACTCTTAATCCTAAACGTGTGTGTATATATATATATATATATATATATATATATATATATATATATATATATATATATATATATATATATATATATATATATATATATATATATAATATGCAAATTGTTATTACTTTGCAAATGTTGGACCATGACGCCTCACAGGAAACTCCAGGAGAAATTTCTCCAGAGTTTCTTTATCTCTCTGTTATTTTATATGCTTAACTCAGCACTTCCCCCCCCAATCCATTAAAACCTGTTTCACCATTTTCTCTGACATCTTCAGGACATCTTCAGTTTCCCCCAAGGACAGTTTCACACTGGCTATGCTTCTCTTCCTTAGCCAAATCTGGCTCTACCTCTATATCTCCCATTCATTAACATGTACGTATCTCAGTCAAAATACAATCTTTTGACTGTATTACATTTTGTAATCCTAGTAAATTATTATGAATTAAAAATGAACTATGCTGTACTGTATGTACTGATATGCTGTTTATAGTTAAGAGCTGAAGTGATATGAAAACACTGCAGAGACAGGTGGACACTCCAGTTCCTCGTTATCTAGAATAGAAATTCAGATTAATAGCCCACAGGGCATCTCATATACTCATCACTCCTCTCTCACTGAGTGGATCTTGTAGAAAATGGAGAGTGTTTTCCCCACTGAAAACACTAATCTCTAATTTGTAACCCGGTTTACAGATGAGGGAGGGCTTGTGTTACCTCCTGCAAGTATGGCATGAACCCAATACTGTATTTAATATGATACACAAAAATCCCACACTGAGCATGACTTATATAATGAGGTTTATTGGGTTTGGATGCAGAGCACGGAGAAAACAAAGAGTAAAACTGCGTGGGTGATAAAATTGAAGCTGTCTTGCACACATTGCGAATAATAGCATAATTTTCTGCCACTGCATGTGGTTCTACATAATGTAAGATCCATGGCATTATTTAAGATGAAGAGTTCCCCACTTAATTCTCAAAATTAATTATATTTCAATATTGTTTTGAATACATGATGCATTAACGGTCTTAACAAACATGCCTTGTGATTGTGACCAAAGTGTTCCATTTTTACTTAATCTGTCCACAGCACTTGTTAATAAAATGTTTCTGGTTTACCTAGCTGTTGTTTTGCATATTACAGACATTCACTTTTGTCATAAGAGTGCAGGTAAGGTTGCCTTCTGATGACTCTTCCGTGCAGATTATATTTGTGCATATTCGTCCATCTCAGCACGCATCTCTGCCTGCCAGTCTGACAGGCAGTGATCAAACTGGATGAGGGAATGCCACCTTAAGCTCAACTTGGCAAAAACGGAGCTTCTCGTCATCCCTGCCTGCCCTCAATCAATGATAACCTCACCGCACCGCTTGGCCCCACCACACTCACACCAACCAGGACATTCAGAAACCTTGGGGTGACTTTTGATCACAACTTGACCTTTACAGACCACATTTCAACAACTGCACGGTCCTGTAGGTTCATTCTGTACAACATCAAGAAAATCAGACCCTATCTCACTGAACAGGCTACACAACTAATAGTCCAGGCTCTTGTTATCTCAAATCTGGACTATTGCAATGCTCTACTCCCGGGCCTCCCAGCCAGCTCCATCAAACCCCTTCAGATGATTCAAAATGCAGCAGCGCGCCTTGTTTTCAACCAGCCCAAAAGAACCCATGTCACACCTCTCTTCATCTCCCTCCACTGGCTTCCTGTAGCTGCCCGCATCAAATTCAAGGCCCTGATGCTCATGCACAAGACCTTGTCTGGTACAGCACCTCCATACCTCACCACACTCCTTGAGGTTTATGTTCCCTCACGCAACTTGCATTCAGTTAACGACCGACGCCTGGTAGTGCCTACTCAGCGAGGCATGAGGTCCCTTTCCAGAACCTTCAAACTGACTGTCCCTCAGTGGTGGAATGAACTTCCAACCTCAATCCGGACAGCAGAATCCGTCACCATCTTCAGAAAAATGGTTAAAGACCCACCTCTTCCATGACCACTTAACTAACCCCTAACTCGCGCCCCCTCAACTTATATATTTAAAAAAAATAATAAAATATATGAATAAACATTCTGCACTTACACTGGCTCTTACACCTCTATTCTGAGCACTTTGCTTCTCTAGAACTCAATTAAAACTCTTGGTATCACTACTTGTATGTTCTCTGCTTGATATATCGCTTTGCTTGTATTTCCTCATTTGTAAGTCGCTTTGGATAAAAGCATCTTCAGAATGATTAAATGTAAATGTAAATGTGTATGCAATCCTAAACAGTACAACCATGCACCTCAGAGCTTTCTTGGTCTTACAGATCTTGCCTTTACTTAACTCCTTAACTGACATTTTTAAATAACATTTCAGATGGTGAAACTGTGAGCTAAAAGTATTTTGGTATCTTTTTATCATCTTCCTCTGCTTCCTAGATATAAATTAGCTTCATTCTCAGACCCGCTGCTTTGAGGAGCCCATGGATGGTGAGTGTTAGCATATGGTTTGAAGAGTCAGAGAATTTATTACACACTGGAATTGCTATCCATACTGCAAATTCTTGACCTGCCTAACAAGTCCTAATAAATCAATCAAGGCCTAAAAATTGAATTAAGCTCTGGGACTTTGTGTCAGAGGAAGTGGAAGTGTACCAAACTTTTGCACATGAAATATAAAGTAACGGTGAATTACCATTTGCAGAAAGAAAAAAAAAAACAAACATTCTTTTTAAATACGTGTAGTTTGCTTCAGAGGTTGTGTTTACTGTACTTCTTTCACTTCAAAAACCAATAAAATATTGCTGTAATTTTGTATATAACAGTAGATTACTGTGTACAATTCTGCTTGCATTTAGAAAAGAGGAAATAATTAAATAGATAAATTCAATAGAAAACATTACTATGGTAAACATATACAACTTTGTGTGAGCTGATAAACCAGCAGCTGTTTAAACTGTGATAAGGGCAAAAATATTATGCTGGAGATTGCAACGTCGTTGCAAATCAGAGAAGCGTTTCCTCAGAATGCTGTCTAGACGAAATAGGAGTTGTCAGGAAAAACTTTTAGGGTAGGTCAAAGGAATTACAAAAGGTTTTTTTTTTTTGTTTTGTTTTTTCACTCTCTAAAATGCATAGTGATAACTTACCAGTGGGAATCAAATGTTACATCTCAATGAATTACTATAAAATAACACTGTTAACCATTAGGGAACTTTACTCACTCATTCCCGACTGTTTCATAGTGTTGTTTACAAGACTCTTGTTTCAAAGACATGCAAATTGTAAAGTCTGAAATCTTGTGAAAACACCAATTATCTACTGAGGCTGTAGCATTTATGTCACTAACATTTGTTCATCAAGGTCTTGGGTATGCAAATGTTTCAAAGTATTTTTGTAAGACGAGTCAGACAGATTAAAAAAAAAAAAAAAAAGAGGCTAAAAGTAAGTACTGTTCCTAATCAAGAGAGACAAAGCACAGCTGTATGCCTGCATTCAACAAATAGTGCTTATAGTCCCTTGCATAAGTATTCATCCCCTTGACATTTTCAGCATTATGTAGTATTACAACCTTTAATTAAAAAAGGATTTAACTGAGATTTGTTTACACAGTATGTCCATAAAATCTCTAAGCGGAGTCACAGTGTCATATTCTTCCTATTAAAAATAATAATAATAATAATAATAATAAATAATGGTGCTCCGTGGGATGTTCAAAGTTGGATACTTTTTAATAACCAAGCCCTGATCAATACTTTTCCAGAACTTGTTTTGATAGCTCCTTGGTCTTCATGATACCGTTTGTTTAGTTATGCTTTCTAACAAACTCTGGGATCTTCCACGAACAGGTGTGTCACTTTACACACACACACACACACACACACACACACACACACACACACACACACACACACACACACACACACTAATATTATGGCTATTTTGTGTAGTTTTGTAACATATAATCCCAATTAAACCCATTTCAGTTTCAGCAAATACTCATGCCAGGCAATGTAAAAGAAAACAAGCACAATCCTCAGTGGGGAAAGAATGTAAGTGTTGTATTTATATAAATGGATATAGAAATGTACGGATATCTCAGTGCAGTCGAGTGTAAACGTTTAAATGCCTTCAGGATAAAATAAGAAAGACCATGGAATTTAATTTATAGCAACAAGGCAGTTAGTCATGCCAGAACATATTTTTACTTATGAAAATAGTTTTGAATTGTTGTGCTGATATAGAATACACCCACATTTCATATTTATCATTTCTTTGAATTACATACAAAAAAAATAAATAAATCATTTTTCCCCAAAGTCTAAAACCTTATTTTCCCTGTAGATACAATATACAATAGTAACATTTTGCACTTTATTGTATGTATGCCTACGCATTCCTATATATTTTCTTTCATGGCTCTTGCATGACTACTAACTATATTTACATACAGTATAATCGCTGACACCCACACTGAGACACTGCACAATGCAATTATAGTCTTTCCATTAAAGAAAGACATGCATAGATGTGTAGACTTTAAACATTGTAAAAATAAAAGAAACTCTTCGCTCGGCAGTCTTTGTCTCTAGAAAAAAATAATAATAATAATAATATCAGAGCGAGACAAAGAGAGAGATGGATGAATTTATTCTTCAAAGATCTTCAAAGATAGATGACAATCCCAGAATGTAGAAATTGCACTCAATGCAAACTACCAAAGAATTTACATGAATTTTCTTTCAAGGAAAAGGATTTGTCGGTATTAAAGCTTATGTGGGAGATGATAGCACTGTAGAGAAGCAAGGGTTTCTGGAAAACACAAAGTAACACTTTCTATAACTATATTCATAAAACATTACAACAGTGCATATATTTTTAATATGTTTGTAATAATTCCTCATAAGCATTTTTAGAAACTCTAATAATGCCCTATAATGTTCTAATAATGTGTTATAAGTAATTCATTGATAACTTATAATCATGTTATGATGCATGTATCACTATTCATTATAATGCCATGTTTTATAACAGTATGTTAAATTGTTTCATTACATTTAAGTTGAATGTTTATTTTACCTTGATTTAATGTTAATTCATTTAATTAACTTTAAATGTTTGTAATGTAATGTTTCTAATGTTTTTACATTGTTAATGAATATTATAGTTACAATATAATTATTCTGAGGTCATTATTACTTATAAAGGTTGTACAGAACGCCACATGGCATTAAATAGCAACATCTTTTGGGGAAAAAAACAAAGAAAATGCCCCTCAGCTCTGAAATATTACTCAGGACATCAAGACGGCCTCCTCAACCCCGAGTTCAGCAAGTGATGTCAAATCAACATGGCTGCTCACAGCATAAAAAGTAAACAAAGTAGCACTGTATATACATTGGAAGTATTTACTTTAGATCAATCAACGTACAGCCATATCGGCTTGTTATATCTATAATAATGACTATACAGTTCACTGATCACTCCTCATAGTTGGCTGTCCAGCTAGTTGCTAACAACAGAAATACAGTACATGGAGGCATCCATGGCTTTTTTCCCACTTTGTAGCTCAAATGTATGGAGTTCTGACCTCTCACTTCCGAGGTAAGTCAAATGGAGCATCAAGAAATTACGGCTGTATGCCCAAGTCCAGTATCCAGAAAAGTCAACATTTTTTGTATCGACTTGGACATACATATATTGGACATATACTTGGACTAAGAATTATTGACTTAGATTTGTACTGTACTTCGACTTCTCTCGATTTTGCGCATTGATCTTGCTAAGTATTTTAGTATTTGGTCTCAAATAAGAGTTTGTATAAATACTGTTTGTGTTATCTTCTAGTAGTAAGTTCATTTCATTCCTAAATTTACTGTCCAGAATGATTCTGCAGGATTCCAGATCATTTTCTAGAGAAATCTGCAAATTTGTTCTGGCACCTATGAAAATTATATAAAGGTTGTCTTCAAAAAGGATTTGATGGTATTCAGGCTCGATCCTGTTTGGGCCTCAACCCCCTTAAGACTTGGTCTTGACCTGATCTCAGCTTGTCCTGGTCTTGGATGATGGTGATCCTGACTGCAATCCTACAAGCAATTACATACAGCACATTATTAGAGCTTTATGAGACATCATTAGCATTTATAAAACGCTTACAAGGAATCTTTACCAGCTTGCAAAGTATTATAAGCACTGTTATAATGATCTCTTAATATTGGCCTCATAGAATGCAATGCAATCCCAATTCTTTCAGCTAACCCTCGAAAGACGCAGACACCTCGTCATCATTAAATGAGTTGTTCAAGTCATGCAACATCAGCGTCACTTCAGGAGGTCAGTGCAGATCTGAATGGGTTTTTTCTCATCTCATTTCCTTGTTGTTTTGTTATGCTCTACTGATAATGCTGTCATCATAGATGGATTTTTTTTAGCTTTCAAAGATTTAAACTCCTGTAACTCGTATCTCATTATTCAGTTATTCATCTTTCCAGTAACTTTTCAGTAGCAAAGCCCAAAAGAAACGCATGGAGTTACATGAGGAATGTAGGTCTGGACCTGCCTGGGGACTTTAAAGGCTTAAACTAATTTAAAAACTTCGGTGTTACAATCCTGGTGCTAAAAAAAAACCCTTTATAACATTAAAAATATACTCCAGTATGTTTGTGTTTTACACAAACCCTGCGTAATTACTTTATGTTCTCTAATGAGCGGTTAATAAGTGTGCATTTGAACTCTGGGGAGGTGTTTATGTGTTTATAAAATGTGTTTAGAAATCTTACTCCTAGCAGTATCCAGGAAATCATTACACATTCATAATTTATAAATTTCACAATTGTGTTGCCATTTAGCCCTTATTACGTTACATTACATACACACACACACACACACACACACACACACACACACACACATATATATATATATATATATATATATATATATATATATATATATGTGTATATCATGTATAGCAATATCTAATTGTATGAGGTTTCTTAGCTGTTAATGTCTACACATTGCTTTTCAATGAGAACCAGAGTTGAAAGTAACGGGGTTGAGCTTTTTATTTATTTATTTATTTATTTTTAGCATAGAATTAGCAAATACACAAAATGTGTTTAACTAGCACCATTGCAAAGAATATGATGAGCACTTCAAAAACAGTTTTGAAGTGACCTCATCAGTCAAAATCAATGTATCATTATGTCCTTTTATTAATAAATTGTGATACAGAGTTTATAGAGTATTCTAGACCTTTAGAATTTGCTGTATTTATGCATAAATATGACCTAAAACATCATCAGATTTTGTGATCTTTGTTGGTCGACCACTCCTGGGGAGGATACCAATGGTCTTGAATTTCCTCAATTTGTACACAATCTGTCTGACTGTGGATTGGTGGAGTCCAAAATCTTTAGAGATGATTTTGTAACCTTTTCCACATGATGAGCGTCAACAACGCTTTTTCTGAGGTCCTCAGAAATCTCCTTTGCTTGTGCCATGATACCCATCCACAAACAAGTGTTGTGAAGATCAGACTTTGAATAAAACATGATGCTCACTCACACCTGATTGTCATCCCATTGATTGAGAACACCTGACTCTAATTTCACCTTCAAATTAACTGCGCATCCTAGATGTTCGCATACTTTTGCCACTCACAGATGTGTAATATTGGATTATTTTCTTCAATAAATAAATGACCAAATGTAATATGCATGTCTCATTTGTTTAATTGGGTTCTCTTTGTCTGTGTCTCTGATGATGTTTTAGGTCATATTTATGCAGAAATATACCAAATTCTTAACAATATGCGTAACATTTTCTGCTTGCTATCTAGGGGACATGTCTGTTAAAAGTTTGCATTATCATGGACAACCACAACTCACAGCAACATGTTTTTCTCAAGTTTTTTGAAACGTTGAAGCTGAGATGTTTACATTATGTGGCACTTCCTCTTCTGAATCACTGCTTTCTTCATTAAATTCTTCCATCTCAGCTGCTGTCAGTTTTAATGAAACTACAGAATCCTATAATGCATGGCCTTGTAATGACTTCAGTGAGATATGAGGATGTGACAGGCAATGCCAAGCCAAATAAACTAAAGAATCTGTAGTGGGGGGAAAAAAGACCAGAACAGCCATAGAATTCCATTTATTTATTTATTTATTTATTTATTTATTTAAATGAACGAACAGGGCTAAATGTAAAAGTACAATTTATTATTATTTTTTTTTACAAATTTACACAAGTAAAAACTAACACACGATTAGACTACTCTTACAAGTACAACTTATTTAACAAGTTACTCAAGTAAATGTAACCGAGTAAATGGTATATGTTAGTACTCACTCACTCACTCACCTGGGTAAAGTGACTATAGTATGTTTTGGTGAAAGCATCATGGATTAGGCTTGTGGTGAGCATTTGTAAGTTTTCTTACCTCTCCATTCATACAAAATTCAAACACTAATAGGTTGTAACGAATCAATCATTACTAGCATTATACTTTTCCACCAGAATAATGTAATGGATCAACTTTAAACATGAAACGAAACAGAAGCGCACGCTTGGATTCGAAGCAGCTTTTTAAAGGAGACGAGTTTTAAAGCGTGCCCGCCTTATCTACCAGAATGTGTAGTAAAACGGATGAATCTGCATTGTTTAAAAATATTCTCCACCAGTTACAATTTATGTAACGAATTAAAAGATGTTTAACACGTTTAAATCTATTCTCCAATTTATATAAGGAATTAGCTCAAATGGCATGAAATATATCTATATATCTAATCAACGCGTGTTGTGACCAGTTATAAATATACATCAGCCATGAAAGGGAATTCATGTATGTGCACATATACATATAGATAATTAACTACAACGGATTATAATTGATTATGACTATGTATGTGGTCTAGATCAGCTTTTAGGGTTAGCTGTAGTCTAGTTTGGAATTATGAACTCTAAAGAGGGAGTTTATCCTTCTGGCCACGAAGGAAATCTCCGTTTCCAGAGCGTGTAGCCGAGATCCCATTTAAGGGACTCATCACGTGAACAAAAACAGAGACAAATCAAGTGTGGTGATAATAGATTTTAATAACTAGATGTAACTATGGATACACACGACTAACTCTAAGCAAAACATACATATGTACATCTATATACAAGGAAAGAAAAGGGATAGAGAGAAAGTAATGAAGTAAAAGGGAATGGCAGACAAAAACACAACTAATTAGTCTTTTCCAAAACCAGCAATGGATTTAAATCTCCTGTAAACAGGGGTACAATCTTAAATGCAGATATAGATACATTTAACTATACTTGCATGGCTTCAGTTGGAAAGTTCGCGCGAGGTCGTGTAGAGTTCGCTGGTTCGTCGTGCCATTTGCAAAAGGCGTGAGCCGTGAAGCGGTTGCATCCTTTGTCCGGGAGAGAGAGATCCTGGTTTCCTCTGGGAGAGAGAAACCGGAAGAGTGTGAGTGAAGAGTTACTGAAG
Organism: Cranoglanis bouderius; assembly: GCA_023630585.1. Taxonomy (NCBI): domain Eukaryota; kingdom Metazoa; phylum Chordata; class Actinopteri; order Siluriformes; family Cranoglanididae; genus Cranoglanis; species Cranoglanis bouderius. The sequence continues at coordinate 32,996,095 of CM042537.1, read as the reverse complement.
AGACTGAAGACTGAGACTGAAGAGAAAAGTTTCAAAGCGTGGTGTTGTTTTAAAGACAACACCAACGCACACGCCTCTTTGGGCTATGGGCCAATCAGGAAGTTGGATTTGCATGTCCAGGGAGGAGCCGGTCTATACCATATTATAAATGAAATTAAGAGAAAGCATGAAATAATGTATCCCATTGCAATATGATATGCATAATCAATCAGGGTATCTCGAGACGATTAACTACATACCAAATTCGATGGACTTGTAAAGAATATTACAAATAAAACCTGGTTACAGACATTTAAAATGATATCCTAAATTAAAACTATCTAAAATCATTAAGGTTAGGTTACATGAACGCACAATATATGCAAACACGAAAACATCACACTATTTGGACATCGAATAATTACATATAATTACATGTTACATTGAAAAGAGAGAGATTTCTCCATTGTGTGTGTAAGGTAAGCTTGTGTGTGTGTACCAAGGGGGGGAAGGTTGGTCGTTAGCATTCCAAAGGTATCTGGTCAAACTGGGGCCAGAGTGGTCATTAAACAGATAGGGATTTACAGCTCAAAAGAAACAAAAGAAACTTCTGTGCTAAGCCCAGGTTGATTCAGAAATCAGTTTGATACCGTCAGACGTTACAAGGTCTTGTACCAGAAATAAAATTCAGCTGTAATAATGGTTTGCTTCACGATGGTATTCATACATCACAGAACAAAAAGTAACATTATGGAAACAAAACAGCAAAACAAAACAAAACAAGTAAAGCCAGCAAACACGTTTTTCAAACTTCTGCTCATGCAAGTGCATAAATTCATCATGTATTTTATTGAGACAAATACAAAAATCTATAGCATAAGTCTGAACACCGGCATGCAACAACAGATGGAGTTAATCCACAACAGCATTCCAAGAAACAGGTGAGGGTCGAAACCAGGCAGTAATCAGAAACAATGAACAGAGAACACACAGGACATGAAACTAGGAAATCACAGAGAACACAGGACCAAGAAAACGTGGAAACAAAGCTCGGACCTAATGATGCAGAGGTGTGATAAGACTTTGCATCGAATCTAAGACACACAAGGATATAAACATGCGAACTGATAAAAAAAACAAAAAAACAGGTGCATACAATCAAGGTACATTAGGGAGATCAACCAATGACAAGACAGGGGCAGAGGCAGGCACATGGACTGTGAATAAAACAAAGCAAAAAAACACTGAAGAAACAATACTCCCGGGAGCTGCAGCACATGCTGAGAAGTGGAATATGTGACAGTAACACACTCTGAGGAAAGTGCTATCCGCCCTCTTCCACATACAGGAGCTCACAGATGCTGGCAAATGTGATCGACAGGGGAGAGAGAGTAAAGCCTCACTCATCCAGAGACTCTCGGCCCCAGGCGGCTGTGGCATCATCAGGATTTGAATTTGCAATCTCCTGAATTTTGTTAATTCTTTTACGCCAAAACACCTGGAACTGTAATTAAAAAAAACAAAACAAGAACAACAACAACAACAAAAAAAAAGACCGTAATCTTAGTGGGGTCATCCTGGTTCAGGGGCGGGTGTGGCTCAGGTGGTAGAGCGGTTTCTCAGCCCACATGCCTCCACATGCTGAAGTGTCCTTGGTCAAGACACTGAACCCCAAGTTGCTCTCGATGGCAGGCTAGTGCCTTGCATGGCAGCTCTGGTGCCGTTGGTGTGTGTGAGTGTGTGTGCGTGTGTGTGACCGGGTGAATGAGAAACAGTGTAAAGTGCTTCGTAGAACAGCTGAGGTTAAAAGGTGCTATATAAGTGCAGACCATTTACCATTTATTCACATTTGCACAAGTTTCTCATGAGATCAGGTTGTATGAGGATTCAGATGTGAGGAAAATTCACAATTCTGCCACATTCTTGAAACTGATTGGTCAGAACGTTTTGATTAATTTTCTATAACAGCAGCTCTGGCAGTAATGGCAGCTGTGTTTCAAATTAGCTTGTTTCATGTAACAGTAAATAGATACAAAGAGTCATTTTTAATAAATAAGAAAATCGTAATTGTTGCCAAATTGCTGTGGTATAAGATGAATATAACACTTTGGGATATGCTATGATTGGTAAATAATTAACTTCACAGAGGTAATATATTTCTTTTGTGAGTGCCAGTGGGACTCTGCGCTGTCTTGTGGTGAAGTGAGATGTCATGAGAACTGAGAAATGCACTAAAACAAGGATACCCTGACATTTCTTAGGCCAGAGAATGATGCATTTTATTTATGGATTAAGGGAAATGAAATAAATATGGCTATATCTTTAAAAATTCAAACAATGCAGTCTTACTGCTGATTTTTTTTTTTTTTTTTTTTTTTTCTGGGTAGTGAATTTAAGCTTTAAGCTCAATTAAAATTCATGATATTCCCAGTCATCTTGGACCAGAGAGTATCCACAGCCCAAGCTGAAGTACCAAGAGAGTCTGTATCAGCATCATATTCACAGATACTCCTTTGTGACCCACACCCAGCATATCAGAAGAAATAGCACAGATGATTGCAAGAGATTGCAGTCTGCTTTCTCTAATGGCTTGGAAGTAATGGCTCTCAACTATTTCCATTTTTCATTGACAGCAAGTGCTTTTTTCATGTGGCGAGACTACCATCCTTCACTGAAAACCAGGGATTTTAAAAAATGCCATTTCCTTTCCACAGAAATGAAGTATAAGTAATCAATTCATATAACAGTGCCCCTTAATGTTGTCATCAGATAGATTTTTTTTTTTTTCCCCCTAAGTGCTTCAAATCATTTTTGGTATTTAAAATGTATTGATCTGGAAAATGTGCATTAACAGTTCCCTACTTGTGTATGAATCTTCCAAATGGAGAAAATAGAGACTGGGAGCAAAATGCAAAAGATATATACAATCTTTTATATTCTTTCTAATTTATATCACTCTACACATTCCAGTAGGGCATTTTTGTACTTATTTGTAAGCACTATGTGCTGTTGAGTTGTGAAAAAAATGCAATACACTTTGGTATTTCTCATACTTTTTCTAATTAGCATAAATATTCCTTAAGCTCTGTATTAGTCCCTGGATATGAATATGTATTTTGATGCAGACACACAGAGCATATGATATGAATCTTCATCGGAATTCTCTGAAATGCAGTACATTTACCTAAATCAACACTATGTGTGCGTTCGAATAATGTTAATACCTTGAATGTTTCTTGTTTGCCCACGGAAAAATATTGTTAAAGCCCCTGGAAAATGTTTAAAAACTCTTTATAATACTAAAGATCTGTCAGTAAAGCATCTATCACTGGATTCAAGAAACATATATCACTATCTATAATTTAATTATAAGTAAAAGCGACAAAATACTCCATCTTCTGCCTGATCAGAAGTGTGCGAGTGTGTCAGATCGCATATTGATTAGTAGCAACATCTCCTCGCCGACATAAACCTCTCCTCACAAGTTGTTTATAATGCTAGACATGCGTGTAGGAGTGACTGAGTGATGCTTCCACGGTCCTTTTATTTTCATACGCAAGTCATGAACGTTGCCTGGTGTGTTGGTGTATTTTGCACATATATCTAGCAGCAGGGTGTTCAAAGAAAAAGTAAGGTTGCAGTTTGTGTGCACTCCACTGCTATTTTTCACTCTTCCAGCTAGTTTAATAAAGCTACTGATCAAAAGAGTACTGTATGTCACTGCAGTGTGCAAAATCAGCACACATATCACGTTTTGTTTAATACAATGGATTAAAAAGCCAGTGATGCGTGGCAAGATCGGATTAACCCCCTATTAAATAATGGCTATTATAAAACAAATAAAATTCAGCTTGCCAGCCTTTTCTTTCAGTGCTAGATATAGATTATGGTTAGTGCAGCCATTTTGCCAATTCACATTCCTTTCACTGTTAAAAAAAAAAATGAAGTTGAACTACAAAAAAAATGATAACTAGACAGTTCAGGGAAAAAGAGGCTACACGAGCAGCAAAGAAGTCACTTTAATTTCTGTGGTCGGGGTAAAATGGGAGCTGACGTTAGCAGATGGCTAATTATGATTGGCAGTTTGGTAGCATTGACATCAGTACTACCAAATATAGTCCTGTTCAACTGGAATCATCAAGAATAAAAAAGAATTCAGGAATCGCTTCATAATGTCAACCGGCCAATGAACTCAAACTTCATTTCCTCACTCCTTTGCTACAGTGTTTATTACCTGATCTGTCATACGACAAGTACCTTTGTCTTACTCCTCAGACGTGAATCACTGGCTCGCTGCATATACACACCTCAAATCTCTGCTCATTGTGAAGTATCATGTGCTAGCATATCACGTGATGTTAGCATGACATTATTTTTGAGTACATGCTATTCGTGATTGGATTGTTTCACTCAGCTCACATTACACTTTTAAGCCAACACAGAATCAAATATAAATATTTATAAATGACAGTTTGACTGGAGTTAGTTTATTTGTTTTCATCTATTTGAATGTTCTGCTTGCAATTAAGCCCCTTGTTTGGTTTAGTGAATCAGATCTGCATCAGTTCGTTCGAATTCTTCTCTCTTAATGCATCAGTAAACCTTGTTGGAAACCTTCCATTTATCTAGAATTCTATTGTAGTACAATTAAAATATTAAAATATTGAATTCAACTCAACAACTGATGTCTAAAATAATATTGTCTTGATAAGAATGTATTAAATGCATGAATGGTTGCCAGCAGCTTTCAGAATAAAAATGAGCTATGGTCTTATTCCAGTAGTGAAGTCTTGGGCAGTAACTTTTTCACTCAGGTTGCTTTTGTACTTGGTCATGCCTAGTGTAACTTGCCAGGAGGCAATTACCTCACACTGTGATTCTGCATTTTGCTTTGAATTTCTTTTTCCCAGACCGGTAGTTTTTGATGTTATACATGGACTTTAAAAAAATATCTATCTGAAATAACTGAAATCATATTGAGATTTGCCAGCACAGGCAACAAATGTGAAAGTTTAAATGAAAATGGTGAAGTCAGAAATCCGTTAATTAAAAAAATAAAAAATAAGGTCCAGTTTCATAGATTTATCCACACCTTTAAACATTGATTATTAATTCATGGCTATAAATAACATGCATATTTTTATCCCATAGAATTTTTTGTTCATAGTACTGTTTTGAATTTGATGCAGGAAGAATAAATGGGTACTTCTCTGTACATTATATATTTTTCACAACAAGAGAAGGTAGTTAGGTAGCACAGTTAGGTAGCTTGATTTATTTACCAATTTTATGGTGTTTTAGTGTAATAGCTTAGAGAACCAAAGGTTGGCAAAGAGGACAGATATGGTATATATGGTATATGGCCAGAAGAATTCATAAAATGTTGAGTTAGGGGTGCATGCCATGATGCCATGATCTGTTTTCACTCTCTGCATCTGTATTCGGATTTAAACATAGCTTTATTTATTTAACTTCTGGACTTCTACAGTTCCTCAACCTCAGCTACATCACCCGAGTTCATAATGTCAGGAATGATAGTTGTAGCTGGATGCAAGTGCAGGAAAATGTTTATTTACAGTGAAACTAATGACACAAAAATACCTGAGACATGAACCAGAAATGGCGAGGCTAAACAACAAAACAAACAACAATAACTGACGTGCTATACAATATGTGACTTAATATAATGATAATACCTGTGATAATCAGACAACAACGTGATTCAGGTGCTCATGGTCATGTGACATGGTCCATGCAGTGAACATGTGATGTGAAATGGCTGATGGGTGATGTAGTCCAGCGTCATATCGGCACTGCCATGACACATAGTAGGTCTCAACCAGATGCCCTGTGGAACTTTCATGCAAGCTTTCTATCTAATGTGAATAAGTAAGTTAGTTAACACTAGACAAAACAGTAACGGCTTTCCGAAATCAGGCAACTATTGGGTATACCTAATATTTTATTAGATTTGCTGGGCATCAGAATCTACATCAGAATTAGTTTTTAAGCAGCATTTTTTATTTTATTTTTTTAATCCAGAAAGAGTTTTATTTAATAATGATGAACCATGACAAAAATCAAACATACGATGCCCTGTGTACCATGCATTGGCTCAGTAGGCACTGTTTAGGTAAGGCTACTATATAATAGTTCACCTCTTATTCATATCTATAGTGATTAGAAGACACTATCTGTTCATTCTGAATACTGGTTCCATCCCTCCTATGCATATGACTGTTCTAAAAAAAAACATATCTGACCCTTAATATGTCATCCATTATCTTAAAATATCTTAAAATATCCAATGTCTTTATATATCTCTTAAAGATATACCATGAATAATGACACCCAAATTATCACTGGTCATATTTATGCCTTGCTGGTCTGAGGATGTTAACTTTTGTACTTATACAATGGGTAGTCAATCAGTCAGATATGCATCTGGGACAAGCAACAAACAGCAAAGAGAATTCTATTGTTTGGAAGATGGATGAGATGTCTGGGTTTCAGGCGGGCGAGGTAGTACGCAGCGAGAGACCTATCCCATGTGTATTCCTCCAGTCTAAAGTGATTGCTCCTATTGCAATTGCTAGATGGATATAGATGTTGCTAACATCATTATTTCTAGACAGAAAATGTAATATTTCTTGTAATATAATAAGTAAATATGTACATTGCTGCAGCAAGATGCAGTGATGATAAAGTGTCATGATATGGTTTGTGATGAAGTGATGTGTGGAAGTGATGAACCCATATAATATAAATTGCTTCAAAAAAAAAAAAAAAAAGCTAGTCAAAAATTTCATTAGATGCCATATGTCTGAAGTGTCACTATAATTTGCAGTCTACTATCATTTTAAGAAATAATGGAGTATGAAATGACAGACGCGTATTTGTTCGTTCATTCATTTATTTATTTATTTATTTATTTTCATTTTTTTGCTAAGAAAATTTCCATGTGGGATCAGACATGGTGAGAATACATACAGTCACATGCAAACAAATGCTGTAGTGCAAAGTCGCCTTCAATATAATGAAATTAAATGTTTCTACATTTAAAAAGAGTACCATAAAGAGCAGTAAACAGTATTAAATGAAACAAAGTCAATATCTGTGTGACAAAAAAATAAAAAATAAAAAATAAAAATAGTAGTCTCCGGTCCAATTAGTGCAGTTTTATAAGGAAATGAGCTGGTGAGTTTTATTGAGCATCTTGCAGAACCAGACACAGTTCTTCTGGACACTTTGACTTTCGTACTCGCTTCTGATTTTTACAGCAAAACCCAGCAGCCTTCATTGTGTTTTGGTCTCTTACGTAATACACTGCTTTCTTTAATGACATACAGAACATAATGTTCTGTAACATTTAATTTTGTGCTAGAAAACTAATGTTTGGGAATCTAAAATGTTTTTTTGTACCGACTTGATAATGTAGAAGTCATTAAATAAAAATCTATAGCAGAGTTTGTACTAAAAAAGATAGGGTGCCTAAAACCTTTGCACAGCGCTTCCACAAATAGCTGCATTGTGCATTGAGAAAAAAGTTATCATTGAGGTTGAATAATAAACGAAAGATGTACAAAAGTTAGTGCCAGCTTTAACATGTTCTCGTTCAAGGGAAGTACTGCTGTCGGGATAATTATCAGCTGTAGGTGTTATGTTACCTGAAAGAGTCAAGGAAAGTGGGAGAGCCAGCACGATGATTTGACACACACCTTTGACCACCACATTCACCATTCTTTGCAATTACAGGAGAGAATCTACACAGGTCACTAACCTACTGAGGCTGTGTGTAGGAAAGACTACACCATCCAATCAGCACTCGATAGGTGTCTGAGAAAGAAGCCATGCTATTAAAGGAAAGCTTTAATCACTGAATAACTGTGTGGTCCAAAGAACTCATGTTTACTTTCACATGATGTAGAATTTATTATGAGTGGTCTATTTGATCAGATCAGGTGTGGATTAATTTTCTATAACAGAAGCTTGGACAGTAAATTAATCTGTAATGCAAATCACAGGTTTAAGTATGTTAATGCGCTCGTTCTAATACGTTATCATTTCTATAGTAACAATTTACACAGAAACCTGTATGGTGGACGCTCCACATAATCTGTGACTAATAACACATGGATTCAAATATATTTTTGTTATTTAAAAAAATGGGATGGATCTGTATTTGGGGTCAGCATAAGACAAACCCTTATTTTTGTGTTAATTGTGATTATAATATACAGTATAATTATATTAATAATGCTTTCTTTTTCAATAACATCTTAGTCAGTAAACCCAAACACATAGCCCTAAAGTAAAGACACCAATGGTGCTGGTTTGAACCAGTTTTGCTCTTCATCATCCTGGTCATCATTTTGCTCACTTGTATTGTACAGATGATGATTTTATGAATATTCATAATGGTGTTATACACTGTACCAATCATTAAATGATTAATAAATCATGTTAATGTAACTTAGCCAACGATTTTGCTTAAGTTAGTCAAAGAAACTGCTATTCTATTGTTCTGCTCTCCTCGTCTCTATCTCTCTTCTTTCTCTTCTCCTCTCTATAACTACTTCCCTAGAGCTTCTTCAAAATAAATGCTCCGTTTAATGTTGCTGGAAGCTTCTACTCTGGCTTGCGATTAGAATGAAGACTCTGTATGGCTTATGTTTGAGGAGATGCTAATTTAACATTCATAAAAGGAGTCTCCAGTGTCAGTACTTTGTAACAGTCAGAGGTAAAGCTGGTCTTCAGGAGAAAGTGAGGGAATTTTTCATAGCATGAACAAAAGTGATAACTAGAACTAAACCTAACCATAAACAGACAAAACGTATAATTAGTAGATGAAAATCATTGCAATTGATGTGGTGTATATATATTAGAACGTGTTGTTATAGAAAAATAATCAACTTCAGGGTGGCAATGGTAACTCCGCTTTCTGTGGAGCCACATCACCCTATCATTGATTATTTTCCTACAACAGCATGCCCCAAAATGGTGGTGTTGTTTTTTTTCTTCACTTAAATGCTTCAAGAACTCATTCTAATTTTATGCTACCCAAAATGTCATCAAATGCCCTGTGGACAAACAAAACGATTCTCCATTCTCAGTGGGCTTCATTCATCACTGTCTCCTAAAAACACACAGCCACATGAATCTTTCCCTTGAGGCTTAGCTGGCCAAGTCTTTCACAAACGATGGTAGGCTTTGTTATAAATAGAGATTGAGCCATGTGCTATTCCAGTGTGGCTGATGAAATCATTGCTGTGAATTAATCAGATTTTAACATTATTACATTTGTCAAATTGGGTGCTTTTCTTGAGTCAAGGAAATGTGGCAGTACAGTACAAAGTGCTTTGTTCCTACAGTTTAGCAGAAGAAAATAATCCCTGAGGGTCTCACTATTTCCAGGGTCACATTGTAGAAGAGCACATGAAGAGCTGAATCTGATCACATCTAACTAAATCTGATCCCACTGCAGTAGAAAATACTGTACATCCACCATTTTCAACCAGTAGTTTCTTGTCCTGGTTGATCCAAGACTCTTGCATGCAACCTCTGTGGAGACAGTAATTGACATTCAGCGAGAAAATAGCATACATGTCAAATAGTGTTCATGTCAGAGGTTTCAACCTTCAAGAGCTGGTGAAAAATATAGAGAGAATAAATGTTAACCCATGGTGGTTTATCATAGTTGCAAATAAGCAGAATAACAATATGATTCAAGCAGCAATAGAACAGACCTAAACTGAAACATTTGGAAAGTAAAGCCAACACATTCAAATAACTGATTACAATCAAACAAAACAGTATCTTTTACATAAGTAAGGAATAGAACACAGCAATGTCTAATAATACAGAAGTTGCAGCATACTTCTCTGTCCTGTGTCAGAAAACTGAGTCTTACACAGTGCTGACACTGGAGATTCCACTTAGCACTGCTTGACACTATAATATATGATTTATGATTAGCAGTGATTTATATTCTCACTATCCATTGTCACTCAGAAGAGGGTGAATTTTACTTTTGAGTCCGGTTCCTCTGAAAGGTTTCTTCCTCATGTCATTTCAGGGAGTTTTTCTTTGCCACGATCAGCTTAAACAAGAAAGGTTAAACAATAAAGACAATTTTTCACAGCCTTCTTTGCTCATATTTACCAAGGGTGCCAATATTAGTAGAGGGCACTGTAAGATAATGCATATCATTATTTTTACATTGATAAAGACAAAAATAAATACCATTACACTATTAACAGAGACCAGACTGGCACTTCATCAAAGAAGGCAAACAGTGTTGGTTAATGGTATTTATTTTCTTTGCTCAGACATCACTAATCTAATCCATCTAATACGCATATGAGAAGCATACCTTGCTATTGTACAATGAAATTTCTGCATAAACAGTAAAATCCCTCGCCATTTCTGTGGAAATTGGAACATCATATCTATCAAGCCCTTTATATTTTCCCTCTTTATGCGAGAACAGTGGATAAGCCAGGGTAATTTGCGTCTGCACTGCAATCCCAGGAGAGTGATGCTTGGTTCTAATACCTGTAAAACATTCTCTCTAAGAGAACGAGATCCCTAGAGATATAGAAAATAAACCATATCTGCTTAGACTCCACTGCAGGAAATGTTTGCTTTTTTGTGAGCTGATTATATTTCCATCTCTCAGTGTTATCTGTCTTGGAGCTCATATGGTGGATTTGTTGTGTATTGAGTTCTTTGTTCATGTTAGATGATGTAGAATGCATTTCACATTATGCTGTCTGAATCTACATTCTGTAGTATAATATACTTTCTTTGCAACAGAATGACAGGTATTTATTTAATACCCCTACAGAATGTGAATTCTAAATGCACTGAGCCTGGCTTGGTATTCTGTAGGCTCTGTGCATTACTACTATTGATGGAGCCAGGGCAGTCCAATTTTCATTTGTTTCTTGGATACAGCTTTGTCAGAATATATGTTGAAGGTGGGTGCATACATGTGAGGCTAATTTAAAGTGCAAATATATTGGTTCCTGGACTACCCCTGTCCTGCTTATTTTACTGTTTTTCCTGCTAGTCCAGGACCAGGGTTGGAAACCTGTGATATAGTGTATGAAATACAACCTTTGCTTGCTTTTTTTTTTTTGTTTGTACAAGAGATGTTAACCTCCTGATTGTACTACTTCTGCTAACAATATTGAGTATTGCATTGCTGTCAGAGGTGGTTGGATTTGATGTATGTGCAGAGTCGTTTAATTCAAGGTTCTCCAAAAAAAATAAAAAATTGTTTCCTGCAGAGGTCAAGGCACTGGCACACACTGTTAGCACTGACAAATCTATTCTCATAAGCCAAAGAGACAGACAGAGGTCAAAACCAGAAACTCTGAACATACACTCAAAGAAAGGCAGTGACAGGAGCTGAGCCACACTCAGGGGCAAGTGTTGAGACAAAGACAGGGTCAGAGTCAGGGCTAAGAGAGACACGGGATCAGGAGCATAAACTGACGTGGGAGCAGAGACTAAGTGCGTACTAGAAGCTTGACTAGAGACAAAGACTGAGGAAATAAATGGAATATTCTGTACATACTGTAACCATTATTATAAGCCCTGATATACTTCTACTGCTGTGGCCTGTCTTGCAAGGATCTGATACTTTTGCTTGGTGCTTTCTAAACTTGACTGACTCACATTCTCCTGATATGAATGGCCCCACATGGATACTCTATGTACTCTAGGATATGACCACCCAAAATGAGTTTATGCCCAAGTCACACTTGGACAGTGTAGATTTGTACCCTCTGCTGCTTTAATCATAAAGACTGTCCTGTACTCATCCCAGGACTCTTATTCGCAATATGCTAATATCATACTGAACATCCTTTAAACACACTTAGTACCTTTGCCTTTACTCTTCTGCACCTGTGTACTGTAATGATTTATAATCACACTCTTGGGTGTCACCCAGAAGATGATGGGTTCCCCCTTGGGTCTGGCTCCTGTCATGGTTTCTTCCTCATGACATCTCAGGGAGTTTTTCCTTGCCCCTGTTACATATGGCTGGCTCATTAGGGATCAAATCTACATCTGGATTTCTGCAAAGCTGCTTTGTGACAATGTCTATTGTCAAACGCTCCATACAAATAATACTGCATTTAACTGAATAGAAGATGAGGATGTGGCCACTGGGCTGTCAGCAGATGTGACTGGGTCTACAGAGGAAACAAATAAGAAAGAAAAAAGAAACTCTTGGGTCTGAAAGCATCTACACTGGATCAGGCACTGACACCACAGAGAATGAAATATTTTTGCTTTCTGTTTGTCATTCAGAGCCAGCTGGAGGGCAAAGGTCTCAGAGCTACATGATGAGGTGCACAAAAAGTCTTTGGCCCCATTCAAACCTGATATTTACATCTGTCTTGGGTAATCCAAGTGGACAACACCAAGTACAGGTGTGAACAAGGTCAAATGTTGTCACAGATCCAGATTAGGATGTGGCCAAGAATGGATTTGGCCGGATTGGGTTGTAGTCTGTACTAGAGCAACAAAATTTCTCACAAAAATGTGTACGTATAGTACTGTGCAAAAGTTTTAGACACCCTATTTTTTTTTTTTGTACAAACTTTGTTAAAGATTATTTATTTTATGACTTCTGCATTAGCAAGTCAATACAAAAAAAAAAAAAAAAAAACATTTTAGATTCCCAAACATTAGTTTTCTAGCACAAAATGAAGTGTTACAGAAAATGTATGTCATTAAAGAAAGCATATTACGTAAGAGACCACTTTTCACACAAAAAAACACTGAAGGCTGCTGGGTTTTGCTGCAAAAATAAGAAGCGAGTGCAAATAAGAAGAAAGTCAAAGTCTCCAGAAGAACTGTGTCTGGTTCTGCAAGATGCTCAATAAAACTTATCACTCATTTCCTTATAAAACTGCACGAATTGTACTGAGTATTGAGACTACTATTTTTCATTTTAATTTTTTTGTCACACCAAATGTTGACTTTGTTTCATTTACTACTGTTTACTGCTCTTTACTGTATTTTTTTTAAATGTAGAAACATTTAATTTGATTATTTTGAAGGCATCTTTGCTCTACAGCATTTCTTTGCATGTGCCTAAAACTTTTGCACAGTACTGTACATTATATTATAAAAGGACCAGCCTGCATATCTGTAACACTTGTATTGAGTCTACTTGTGATTCGTAGTTGCTTTACGATCAGAATGCTGCTCCATAGTATGTATGAAACACACAGATCTCCCAGTCAGTGGTCATGCTGTTTCCTTAATAAATAGACAACCAGAGGTGTGTAGCTTTGCTGAGATTATAAACGTTCCAAAATTACAAAAAATAATAATAATAATAATAAAAAATAACATTTTCTCTTATTTATTGTAACAAAGAAATGATAACAAAACAGAACAACAACAACAAAAAAAAAAAACCCTAACACAGAATAACTGTTTGACAAGGGATCAATATATATATATGGAATTTTAAAAGCTGTAAGTCTTCATTTGTAGAAATAAACCTCTGGATATACAGTATAGTACATAAATATAAAATTTATATGTATTCACATTAAAACATCTCTCTCGTTATGCCATTGCAGGAAGATGTGGCTTTCTTAGGCGCTAATTCACTAATAAACAACTCGGTACAATTCTGTAAAGTTGGCATCAACTAAATGGACAAAACACTATAGTATAGAGTATATATACTAAGAATATATACACTATACTAGTATATTTTACTAAGAAGTAAATTCTCTCAGTTTCAAAGAATATAATACATGTCAGGATAGTGCAAGGCTGCTAAATCAAATGGTAATATTCACAGTAACTGATTAAAACAGAACAGGGAAAAGGTGTAACAAACTAGACACAAGACTAATTAGAAGGTATTGTTCTGTCCATGTGTAGGTGTATTCTTGCTGATCTTTATCTGATGCCTGACCGATCCTGACACACTTCTACTGCTGTGACTCCTGTTGCCCACCAGACCTGCCTGATTCATCCTGATGCTCTACTTCTGCTTGGAGCTTCTTCACTTGTGATTCACCTTCTGCTACTATGGATGGATATCCTAAAGAATTGCACTTCTTAAAAACAATTTATATCGAAGATCATCTCATCAGGATTCTGTAGACTTGTACCTAAGAACTACTGCTGCAATTATCATCCTTTTAACAGTACTGTTTGTGGTTACTCGTATACACCTGTTTGCCGTAATGATTTCTAAAATTTACATCCGAACTCCTGAAGTAAACAGTTGATGTTCACAATATATTTCATAAATATACGCTTGGGTGGCCTATAAATGAATGAATGGATATGTATTTCTCAAACCAAATTTGAATTTGTATGTATCACACCTACTATTTCATTAGTTTTACTTGATATTAAAGGAACACTTTTCAATACATCGATACATTTGACACATTTCATCGTATCTTAACTTACATGCATTGTATAGATTACGTTAAGGCCTACATCCTTCTATTGATTGATGAGTCACTACACTCTAAATTAAAATCAGCACTTGTAGCATATGTTAAAACATGTAATGCTGTTTGCGTGCGTGTGTGTGTGTGTGTGTGTGTGTGTGTGTGTGTGTGTGTGTCTTATTAACAGCTTTAAATCTCAGTGATGGGAATCAAGATGGATAGAAGCATTAAGCCCGGATTTATTCCACTGGTATGCCTCACACATTCTGTGTAAGACTGCATTTTTTAATTCCTTGTAATGCTTGTTTATCACTGACTGGAGTTGAATGTGTGTTTGAGCATGCACATCGCTCTCTCTCCTTCTCACATACACGAACACACAGACCCGTCCATTTCAACTGATCCGGGTCACTGACTCCGGTGATTAAGGCATTCATACTTGTCAAATAACTAACAACACTCTGAAATGAACTTTACTTTTAATCAAAACATTTCAGCCTCTATTAGGAAGCACTATATTACTCCAGCATGCTCCTCATATAGTTCACAGTCCATGGCATATTCCAGTGATGCGTTTTCTTCATGGTTAACGTACTTAACCAAAGGCCTCTCTGTGCTGTGACTCTTTCAGCAGAATTAGAGGAACTTTATGTCCACAAAACAAATGGGGGCTGCAGATGGTGACTCCCATGAAAGATGGCACTTCCAGCGGCATATTTCTTCCCGACATCATGGGGTGGATGATGAATGGTGCACGACAGTGGCTCCCGAACTCACACCAGTGCAGCCATGGAGATATTCACCTGATACTCATCTGGGCCAGTGGGGTGCCACGGGCAGCCATGCTGGATGAAAACGTTCACCTTTCTGCCACCCTTACGTGTCACTTCTGAGCACGCTACAAATCAACAGCCAAACAAAACCAGAATCCATGTTACTATTGATATGGAGCCTTTCTTTTCTACATTTTATTCTTTGGCCAAATTTTAAAATGGAGATTTACTTGTTATAGGAAATATTTGATACATACATGATACATATTACTACTACTACTACTACTATTATTATTATTATTATTATTATTATTATTATTATTATTATTATTATTATTATTATTTATAATAATAACAATAATAATAATAATGGACATTGGACACACTGGACATAAGGAATATACAGTACACTATGTGGCAACAAGTATGTGGGCATGTCATCACACCCATATGTAGTTCTTCTCTCGACTGCCACAAAGTTTGAAGCACACAGTTATATAGAATGTCTTTGTATGCTGTAGCATTATAATTTCCCTAACAAGCCTAGCCCAAACATGTTCCAATGTTCCTGTGCACAAATTGAGGTCCAGGAAGACATGGTTTTCCAAGGTTAGAGTGAAAGAACTCAAGTGGCCTGCACAAAACCCTGACCACAACCCCGCTGATCACCTCTGGGATTAACTGGAATGCCGACTGCACACCAGGCCTCCTCGCCCGACATCAGTACCTGACCTCACTAATGCTCTTGTGGCTGAATGGGCAAATCCCCACAGTAATGCTACAAAATCTAGCGGAAAGCCTTCCAAGAACAGTGGAGGCTATTATAACAGCAAATAGGCACTAAATCTGGAATGGGATGTTCAACAAGCACATATGGGTGTGATGGTCAGATGTCCACAAACTTTTGACCATATAGTGTACCTTTAGTGAGACAATGACATCTCATTACAGGGCACCATGCACAAACACCTCCACACACTCGTAGTCAGGTAGATTGGACTGGCGTGTTTTGGGAGGTGGGAGAAACCTGGAGTACCCAGAAGAAAGTCATGTGAACATGCATGATAATAACAAATTGTTTATATAGCACATTTCATACATTTAAAATACAGCTGTAGTAAAAAAAGAAACACAAGGTAGTAAAAAAACAATTACAATTTGTTTTAAAAAAAAAAGAGAGAGAGAGCAAAACGACAGTAATTCAATTACTATAGTAAAAGCACTTTTTAAAATTGTTTTTAAATTTTTGGTGCATAAGAACAAAAGGCTGCTTCACCTCTCTTTTTAAGTTTCATTAATGGAATATGGAGAAGGCTAGCACTAGATGATTCTAAGATATGATTTGGAATATAATTCGTCAGTCATTTATTGATGTCTGAAGAGATTTAAATAATAGTAATACAGTTTTATAGCTAATTCTAAAGGAAACAGACAGCCAATGACCCGAGGCTAAACCCTGAATAATATGATCTCCTTTTCAGTCCCTCCAGGATTTTGCGATTGCAGAAATTAACGCAAAATCAAGGAAACGGCACAATATTCACAGGAGATTACAATTTTTCAAAATTACATCAGATTTTCCGTAGATTTGGGCCAATATACGTCATGTGACCTCATCACAACACACACTCAGCCAAAGCCCTCTTTGATTCACATGCGTCGAACGAGTACAGCTAAAAATGCTCATTTACCAAACAGACATCACTGTGAAAGCCACAAAAAATCAACTTCCCAAAATCCTGTTTGGACTGCCTTTTGTATGAAGTCTCTTAAACCTTATTTCTGGACTATTTTTGAAAAGGTGTCAATTATTTTGGGCTCCATCTAATGGCTACAAACAAAAAATACACTAATAGTTCTTTGGTACATCGAAGAGCATCAACATACTTAATACTGTGAATTATTTTGTTGGATTTGCGACCAATTATGCGTTCCACAAAATGTCTTCATGGACTGCTCCCAAATCTGCTGTACTCAAAGTGTGATGAGCAAATCCAAATCCACACCTCAAACTCACAGTGCATTCAAACACATCAATACACTTGATTAGCATAGATTTTAATGACGATGTGAATCTGCCCACATAGCAGAACCGGTGGGTTGTGATACATCTAAAGCAGTGAACAGCAATTATGTATTTTTTTTGTTTGTTTCAAGATCTTACTGAAGGGTCGGCACAAGAAGAATCCATAGCTCCACAGAGCAAGAAAATCTTGATAATAAGAATCATTTCCACAGGGATTAGGAGGCAATCTCATGCAGAAGTGGAAGCCATTCCCTTACACTATCGTGCCTGCTCGAAAAGGTCATTGCAGAATGGATTCGCTGATCTCCACATGCTTTTGATAACAGGAGGAAAAAAGGGATTCAAGATTTATACTATTGATAGATTATCAGTGACGAAGCAAACAATCTACTGGGATGTTTTAACAAACTTCCTCTGCAGGGCTGGTCATGCACAGATAACCTTTAATTATTGGGAAATGTTGTTCTGTTTAAAATGATAAAGACACTCCCACTGTTGTAATGATGCAGATAAGGATGTTCATTATTTTAGGACAACAGTTTTCTCTTTAAAGACATAAATGGGTTATCATTTGCACCATTTGTCATGTGTATGCCATTTTAGGTCAAGTGATTTATATCAGTAGGGTTGACTTATTAGGGTGCTTAAGTACATTTTTTCTGGGCTCCCCATTCAGATTATTAAAATCATATTTGTGTAGTTCACTCCTCTGAGATTTCCAGATTTTTCTGGGGTAGAAACATTAAAAATGGGGGTTTTAAAAGGTTTTTGGACAACCAAACACAAGCACTCACCTTTAAGGCTGAAAAAGGTCTGGGGATGGAAAATGAAGAAGAATATAGAAGAAACAGATTATATTTTTTGTTGTTAGTTTTGTTTTCTTTTTAGTGTCAACTGTAATAGTGTAATTTAACATAAAAGACAATAAAACAATAAAAAGAAAGTCAAATACAACAGTCAATGAATTGCTAGGTTTCCATCCATGCGAATTTTGGGATATCGCATAAAAAACACTGGATGGAAACAGTCCATCCAAAAATTCCTAGCGGAAACTCTGATATATCATGCTCCAACGGTTGCATACAAGTTATTGGCCACAAGATACTAAATCAAAGTCATGAAAGCGTAATGTATGCATGGAACATAGCCTATTTTATCTTGCTTTTCAGTCACTAATTTGATTTGAATTTTGAAAGTTTTTGTTCATTCAGTGTGCTCTCCTGTAAAGAAAACATGCCCATAAGTTAAAGGATAAACGGACTGACCACTCATCTGCCATGATGCTGTCTTCTCCAATGTCCTCTATGGGGAAAAAGGCTAATTAATTGTGTCATATTTATGTATTTACAGTAATATTGGCCTTGAATACCATTCCCTGCTTGTTTATAAATTACCGTATGGCCTCTTGGTCATAGTGGTTACAGCAAACTGTCAGAGACTATTGCTGGAACTACTGATCCTCACTCAAGCCGACAGAAATATGGGCTTATGCTCAAGGTCAGAATCGCACCTGAGACAGTTTTCAGCAAGTTCCACCCCATGTGGACTAGTCCCATGCAACTGTCTGGAACAGTTATACCTGAATACGGCGTTATGCGCTGTCTCATGTCCACTTATGTTTATTTCATTTCCAACTCTTGAATATTGAAGTCTGCTCTGTTTCAAAAAACACTTGAGACTTGCTTCCAGATGGTAAGAAAGCATTTCAATGCTTTACTGAGTTCCTCTTCTATTCTGCCCACATCCTATTAGTCATGTTACTACATGCTGAGGCAATGATGGACCAGTTATGTATGCATTTTATGCAACACACATCGACTTTTTCTGACTGAAAACTTCTGCGCTTCTGAGAATTTTATTATGCTTTCCTCTTTCAACAGCTCCACATAAATCAAATGCTAGAGAAGGCTTCCGGACAAACAGTGTGCCTGGGGAGAGCGTTTTTCTTTTAAATTTGCTGTTCACTAGAACAAAGAGAGCTAAAAAAAAAAAAGACTCAGATCCCAGGTCAGCTCTTTATGTCTTTCAAAGCAATCAGGAAAGCAAAAATCTGGCATAGTGAGGACAATTTGATTAGCTAGCCCTGGCCTTGCTGCCCATTACCTGCTGGAAATGGATACTCCCGAGAGAGACAAGGCTCATTGAGCAGCAGAGGTGGAATGCAGTAATTATATCTCCAACTCACCACCAAAATGCTGCTCATTAGTTCGTTCTAGCCCACTGCTGCAAACTCTCCATATGTCACTGTCCACTTTGAATTGATTGAGTCCTACTCCTATTCATGTGAAGCACAAAGCTGTCGTAACAAGCTCTAAAGCCTCACACTGTGCACGGTTTGTACCAATGTTAAGACAGACGATACACACTTAATGTCTGCAAAAACTGCTGTGCTCAGATGGGATTTCGTTAAGTCCCCTTTTCAACTGGCACGACCATCTTTCATTATGATATTAGCTGACCAACACGCAGTCAAGCCCTGCATTAGTTAGTCTAAAATGGAGAAAAACACAAAGTAAATGAGGTTGGGAGTAGGTCAGAGGGAAGTGAGGATTTTCCTGAAGTCAGCGCTACAGTGCTTAAGGGAGTGCTTAAGGTCTACCTAATATACGAGGAAGATTCAAGGACAAAATGTAATGATAACCAATTCATTCTTTGACCAACTATACTGTTATCTGGCAAAAAGACAACGCATTTTTTTCTTAAATCAACACAATCCCAACCCCAACCTGTATACCTACATTATACTTAATACATAATCCTAAGGTCATTTACATGCTTTATTTATTTATTTATTTGTTTGTTTGTTTGTTTGTTTGTTTGTTTGTTTATTATTTATTTTATTTTTTTCATCCCTGGTCCTGTTGAAAACAATGGTCTGTGAGTCTCCTGCGCTACATGCTGGGCAATTTGATTGGATCAACTTGTCAAGTTACTTCCTGTTTCAAGCTTTGTGATGGTGGCGAAACAGTTGTTATGGTCACCAGAGGAGAAGAAATGTATTACTGATATATAAGACCAGACTTTCATAGGACTGGGGCACCGTAATTAGCTCACCTTTGTGGTGTGAGTGCTTGTGCTGAGAGCATTGCACGAAAATGCATGTTTAGAGCTGGACTGCATGGCTAAAAACATTCATATACGAGAATGCCTCCTCTTTGCAGGTACAATAAATGAAAAATGACATGATATACATCCAAAAAGTGCTTTTCTTCACTGCTTCAGTGCTGGTGCCTAAGGAAAATAATAATAATAAAAAAAAACAGCAAATGAATGAAACTAGTGCCTGCTATTTTGGAAACCTGAGTGCACAAAAATGTTCAGGAATTCTTCTGTGTGAAAGCAAGCCTGCGATTATGAGCCCCTTTCCAAAATAAGCCCAGAATCGGTCTTGGCTATTCAGACAAAGTGTGAAATCAAACCAAGCCTAGACAAACCCTAACCTTAGGTATTCCCTAACTGTAGCACAACCCTAATCCTGAACAAATCCTAATTCTAGGCAAACCCTAATGCTAACGTCCTATCCTAGACAAGCCTTAATCAGTGCACATCCTTAGTCTTAGCTTTATTCTATCACTTGACACGCCCTAAATATAGACAGATCCCATAACATATCACTACCCTAACCTTAGCTCAACATTTTCCACTTGTAAGCTGATTTATTAGTGATTTTACTGAAAACTGGTTGGGGCAGAATTGTAATCTGGTTTATTCAGTTTGGGTTTACAACACTGATGAGCAGACAAATTATACGTACGTATATATAAAGACAAAATACGCCCAAAGAAAAGCCCAAGATAAATAAACCCCAAGAGAATGACAGATGCAATTTGCACCATTTTCCAACCCATCAGATTGCATTTCCTTGGAAACAGGAGGATGACCAATTCATGATTATAAGGTGGAAATATGTCTACGAGTAATGTATCTTTGAAAAGATATAAATATTCTACATGGACTTGCGCTCTGTTATACTGTATCTCTCAGTTGGAATTGGCCTAAAGAACAAAAAATAGCCTTCCTATTATGTCTCAGAGTGAAAACTGTGGCATTATCAGTAAGTGGATTAATTTGCCTCAAAAATACATTTAATATCCAATTGTTATTACTGATTTATTTTTAAATGTTTTGAAAATATTTTGATTACCTTTCAACAGCTTAGTTGCTGTTTTTACTCTAAAGACAGGTGCATGCATGTCATAGCCATAATGGGAAGAAATAAACTATAATAATAAAGATCTGGCTTACGATGGTCTGAAAAAATACACCGGGGTTTTGCAAGATACGGAACAGATGATTGCTACAGAACTGGCAATACAATATTAGAAGCTGATCCAGGAGCTGAAAGAAAACCCTGCTGTTCTTACTGTAGTGACCACTGTACAGAGACTTGACATAGTCACGATTAGTTATGATTGTACTGAAATACCTATCATTCCATGTAGGCAGTAGAAGTTCAGCTGTGGTGAATCTTGTCATCTTCTAAGCAGTTTCTGAGTGAGTGTCAAAATGACATGAGCTGTGCTGAGGAGGAAGTCGTCACACTACAGTGCTGAGAATAGTAGCAGTTTGCCAGGACTCTTCAAAATGCTGAGCATTACCCCGCTGAATGCTGCTCACACTCTCAAGATTCACTCCGACGCTTCTTCAAGTGGAGAGATCTACTTCCCTCCCCTCACAACTTATTCTGCCAAGTGACATTTCACTTGTTTTCACAACACTGCCTCACAGTTGTAAATACATAGCGATTTGCAAGTCTAATGAAAAATTATGAAGTTAGGGTAGGGTTAGTGATACTGCAGGCACTGACACTCATTCAGGAAGGCAAGAATTAGTTTTACCACCCATCAGTGACTCGCCGTTCCGAATATAAAACCACGACACAACAGGGTTGAGTCTTCTAGCATGGTCTGTCAAACATATACGCATAAGCATAAAATTATTACCCATACACACAGGAACACACACTCATTGAAAGACAAGAAGGCTCTGAGTCATGTCTCCACCCCTGTCTTGTCACTGGTGTGTTTTTGAATGGTGTCCAAGTTTATCGCTTAACTAGTTATTTATACCCTACTGTGTCTTTGTCTCATTGCGAAGTTGTTAATATGTGTTTTCTACAGCTGTTTTCCTTGTTTCCTTGCTTTTATTTCTAGGTAGAATTCCTGGTTTTCACACCTACTTGTTGTCTTATGTATGAATATAGATTACCCTTAGTTTATGTTCTCTGCATGTGTTTTGGCCCCCAGCATGGACTTTAACTATGATTGTTGCATTAGACTGAATCAACCACACATTTGCACCCTGCCTTCAGGGTGCAAATAATAATAATAATAATAATAATAATAATAATAACAACAACAACAACAATAATAATTGACTTCAAACCATTACATAACAACAAATAAGTTAGTAATAGATAAATAATCAAACTTATCTTATGACTTCATTTGTATGAAATTGTACTAAATTCGACTTCATCACCCTCATTTGTCCCAAGATGTATGAGACCTTGTTGAATAACCAGCTCAGAATTCATTCATTCATTCATTCATTCATTCATTCATTCATTCATTCATTCTTCTTAAGTGTAACATCTGAACGTATCAAACTGATTTCTGAATCAGCCTGGACCTAGCAAAGAAATTTCTCTGTGTCTTTGAGCCTTGAATCCTTATCGGTAACCCCCCTCCGGTCTTCACCAGATGCCATTGGAATGCGACACGACCCCCCCCTCTTCAGACACACACACACACACAAACACACACACACAAAACACACACACACACACACAATGGGAGATCTCTTTTCAGTGTAACATGTAATTATATGTAATTATTCGATGTCTAAATAGTGTGATGTTTTCATGTTTGCATATATTGTGTGTTTATGTAACATAACTATAATGATTTTAGATAGTTTTAACTTAGGATATTATTTTAAATGTTTGTAACCATGTTTTACTTGTAATATTCTTTACAAGTCCATCGAATTTGGTATGTGGTTAATCGTCTTGCGATACCCTGATTGATTATGCATATCATATTGCAATGGGATACATTATTTTGTGCTTTTTCTTAATTTCACACATAATACGGTTTAAACCGGCTCCTCCCTGGACATGCAAATTTGGGTCTGAGACCAGACAAAGAGAGTTCATCCCGCCAACAAATCCAACTTTCTGCACAATAGCCCAAAGAGGCGTGTGCATTGGTGTTGTCTTTAAAACAACACCACGCTTTGAAACTCTCTCTCTTCAGTCTCTCTTCAGTTTCACTCACTTCAACTTGACACTCTTCTGGTTTCTCTCCCCCGGGACCACGTGCCCCGGGAAGAGGAAGCCAGAATCTCTCTCTCTCTCCCTGACAAAAGACGCAACCGCCTCACGGCCCACGCCTTTTCAAACGGCACGACGAACCAGCGAACTCTACACGACCTCACGCGAACTTTCAGACCTAAGCCATGCAAGTATAGTTAATGGATCTATATCTGCGTTTAAGATTGTACCCCTGTTTACAGGAGATTTAAGTTTGTTGCTGGTTCTGAAAAAGGCTAATTAGTTGAGTTTTTGTCTGCCATTCCCTTTTATTTCATTACTTTCTCTCTATACCTTTTCTTTCCTTGTATATAGATGTACATATGTATGTTTTGCTTAGAGTTAGTCGTGTGTATCCATAGTTACATTTAGTTATTAAAATCTATTATCACCACGCTTGATTTTCTCTGTTTTTGGTCACGTGATGAGTCCCTTGAACGCTGCAATCTCGCTACACGCTCTGGAAACGGAGATTTCCTTCCTGGCCAGAAGGATAAACTCCCACTTTAGAGTTCATAATTCCAAACTAGACTACAGCTAACCCTAAAAGCTGATCTAGACCACATACATAGTCATAATTAATTATAATCCATTGTAGTTAATTATCTATATGTATATGTGCACATACACGAATTACCTTTCATGGCTGATCAACACGCGTTGATTAGATATATAGATATATTTCACGCCATTCAAGCTAATTCCTTATATAAATTGGAGAATACATTTAAACGTGTTAAACATCTTTTAATTCGTTACGTAAATTGTAACTGGTGGAGAAAATTTTTAGACGTTGCAGATTCATCCGATTTACTACACATTCTGGTAGATAAGGCGGGCACGCTTTAAAACTCGTCTCCTTTAAAAAGATGCGTTGAATCCAAGCGTGCGCTTCTGTTTCGTTTTTCATGTTTAAAGTTGATCCATTACATTATTCTGGTGGAAAAGAATAATGCTAGTAATGATTGATTCATTACATCAGTAAACACTCAATCCTGGTTAGAGTTACAATGGATCCAGAGCCTATCCCGAAAACACTGGGCGTGAGGCAAGGACACACCCTCACAGGTCAACATGCACACAAATTCACACACTCATTCATACCTAGGGGCAATTTATTTAGACAATCCACATATTGCCATGCTTTTGGGAGATGAGAGGAAACTGGAGAACCCGGAGGAAACCTGTGTGGACACAGAGACAACATTAGAAACTCCACAAAGACTGTAACCCGAGCTCAGGATCTAACCAGGGACCATGGAGCTGTGAGGCAGCAATGCTACCTGCTACTCCACCTTCTTGCATTTTTTTAAAATAATCAGAATTTATTGTTGAAGTTAAGCCCAACAACAAATGCTCTAATGAGTACAATCTTTCTTTTATGTCCTGATAATATGTACATATCCATTTTGGCCTCAAGGCCAGTGTCTTCTTTGTCATATTCATATAAATTTCCATTCTGCTGAACATTATTTCATGAAATATATTTGTAATAAATCATAGGAGTGAATAGAATATGGTATGAAATCATATAAATTAAATTATTTATGAAGATACGGAAGCTAATCTCACACCTAAACCAAACCATAACCCCTCAATCTCCCTAGAGGGGCCAGACTTGCGTTTCTTACATTGAGCCGTATACCATTCCTCTTCATTTTAGTGCAGTTACTGAACAATTTATCTTAGTTACTAAATAATATGCTTTGAGACGAATAACTAGAATAATCTGTATCTTATCTTTATCTAATATGTAACTGAAAAGGTTAATCTTTGTAACCTTTTGTACAAATTGTATGAGACCATACTGATTTTGCTGACCTTAACAATGAGGGCTTGATGATCTCAATTCAATGACTCTAATCATTACATGCAAGGCTTACAATTCAGAGTCATAAGGACAAATTGGTCCTCAAAGATAATTCCAGGATTTAATGTTCTCCCTATCCTGTCATTTTCTCTCTCTCTCTCTCTCTCTCTCTCTCTCTCTCTCTCTCTCTCTCTCTTCAACTTGTCTTCTCAGTCAGAAGAAATAACTGCTTTCTTGCCCCAAACTGCAATTAAAGAAGCCCCAACTGAGCTACACGGGACAGCAGGTGCACATAGGGAGCAAACCTCCACTTCATCTCCTGAGACAGAGTTCAGACGTAAGGATAATAGTCTTCTGTGTCTGTAAATCTGTTGTCCACAAAAACCCTTGCACATTTCTTAAACATATAGCTGTATATAGCAGTGGGGGCCAGGGCGCAGAAGTTTTGTCAAGCAACAGATCATTTGTTGTTATATTCACTATTGAGTATATATATATATATATATATATATATATATATATATATATATATATATATATATATATATATATATATATATATATATATATATATATATATATATGCAATATCAAAGTTAAACACTATCAAATTTCCTTTCTTTATAGATGTGGTATGTTTGAGATCAAGATAACACAAGCACATGTTACAAATATATGCTGTGCACAGAAAAGTGGGCACAAGATCGAATAACATTTATAAAAACATCATTAAGACATAAAGATTTTGGAGGTTTAGATCTAAAAGCTCAAGTGACACATGTAGAAACATTATTACAAATATCAAAGCTATAAATTTTGGATTCAAAATCATTAAATGAGATTATGAGACAGTATTAAATTTCAGGGACTATTGCATGCTGTTTCATTTGAAGGGAGCATAAAATCTGATTTGACAAGTTCTGTGTTAACATGGGGAGTATTTAAAAGTATGTACTCCTGAGACCTAGTACTTACAGAAAGTGATTATATATTATATATGAAGACATGTACATCATTTAATAAAATGTAAAAACATATTAAAATTCTAAAAGGTCTATGGCATCAATAAATAGCTAAACTATTATTGCACACAATTATTATTATTTATTTTTTTTATTACAGATGAAATAGTTGGATTATGTTCATAAAATAAATCTGTACCGAGTGGGTCAACAGTATTCATTAATTCTTTTATTTTTTTTAAACAATAAGCAAATGTTGTTATTGTGCCTAAACTGCACTGTTCCATTTTTTTCTGTGTATTTTTTCACAGTGTAATATTTTTTTAACTATTGAAAGAACATCTGAAAAATTGATAAAGGATTTATTTGTGCTCTAGATTGATTATTGTGCCTGTAATAAACTGCATTCATTAAAAAAGGGCCTAATGTGCTCTGTTGGTGGAAAGCTCCACAGCACTATTTAATTGCCAAATTATTATCGCATACCATTAAATAATGATAATGGTTTGGATAATCATGTGGTCAATGAAATTTATTTTATATTTAAAGGTGCCCCTGTTTGTGAGCCCCTGGCATACATGACAGAGATAGTGAGGGAAATAGTATGCCTTTTGTTATTTGCTTCTAATTAATTTTATGATGATTTCTTTGATAATTCTATGATGATTTGCTGAAGTTTATGTTCATTTACATTATCTCACAAAAGTGAGTACACCCCTCACATTTTTGTAAATATTTTATTATATCTTTTCATGGGACAACACTGACAAAATGACACGTTGCTACAATGTAAAGTAGTGAGTGTACAGCTTGTATAACAGTGTAAATTTGCTGTCCCCTCAAAATAACTCAACACAGCCATTAATGTCTAAACCGCTGGCAACAAAAGTGAGTACACCCCTAAGTGAAAATGTCTAAATTGGGCCCAATTAGCCATTTTCCCTCCCCGGTGTCATGTGACTCGTTAGTGTTAAAAGGTCTCAGGTGTGAATGGGGAGCAGGTGTGTTAAGTTTGGTGTTATCGCTCTCACACTCTCTCATACTGGTCACTGGAAGTTCAACATGGCACCTCATGGCAAAGAACTCTCTGAGGATCTGAAAAAAAGAATTGTTGCTCTACATAAAGATGGCCTAGGCTATAAGAAGATTGCCAACACCCTGAAACTGAGCTGCAGCACGGTGGCCAAGACCATACAGCGGTTTAACAGGACAGGTTCCACTCAGAACAGGCCTCGCCATGGTCGACCAAAGAAGTTGAGTGCACGTGCTCAGCATCATATCCAGAGGTTGGCTTTGCAGAATAGACGTATGAGTGCTGCCAGCATTGCTGCAGAGGTTGAAGGGGTGGGGGGTCAGCCTGTCAGTGCTCAGACCATACGCCGCACACTGCATCAAATTGGTCTGCATGGCTGTCATCCCAGAAGGAAGCCTCTTCTAAAGATGATGCACAAGAAAGTCCACAAACAGTTTGCTGAAGACAAGCAGACTAAGGACATGGATTACTGGAACCATGTCCTGTGGTCTGATGAGACCAAGATAAACTTATTTGGTTCAGATGGAGTCAAGCGTGTGTGGTGGAAACCAGGTGAGGAGTACAAAGACAAGTACGTCTTGCCTACAGTCAAGCATGGTGGTGGAAGTGTCATGGTCTGGGGCTGCATGAGTGCTGCCGGCACTGGGGAGCTACAGTTCATTGAGGGAACCATGAATGCCAACATGTACTGTGACATACTGAAGCAGAGCATGATCCCCTCCCTTCAGAAACTGGGCCTCAGGGCAGTATTCCAACATGATAACGACCCCAAACACACCTCCAAGACGACCACTGCCTTGCTAAAGAAGCTGAGGATAAAGGTGATGGACTGGCCAAGCATGTCTCCAGACCTAAACCCTATTGAGCATCTGTGGGGCATCCTCAAAAAATTTTATCCTGTTTATCCTGTTACCTCACCATGACCAGTGAAGGCCCAGAACCAATGAATTTAGGGAAAGATTCCTGAAAGCCTCCTAACTATTATAACAGTACATTAGTTAAGGGCACCACAGAAGTACCTGACTGGAGTTAAAATTTTAAAGGTAATAAATGAGGTCATGAAAAAGAATATGCAATCAAAAAAGAAGAAAGGACTTTTTTCTTCTAAAGGATTTCCCATAGACAGAGCATGAACTTCTGATGACTGTAAAAAAGTTTTAGTGTATGCAATCAAGCATGACTCTATTGTAGAATGCCTTCATGTCATTAGATTGTACCGGGAGTACAAGTGATTAGAAAATGAAGAACATAACGACTGTAATAGACTTGAAGAGCATAACACCACATTAATAGATGAGTGTAAGAGACACCAGACTGTTGCTGTAAATGTGCAAAGGACTTGCGAAGACTTCAGAGATTTAAATAACTGTGAACAGAAATAGCAGATTGAGATTGTGCTCTCCTGAAGTCATTTTAGCAGGTGCCTGTTCAGTCAAAAACCGTACAGTTCTCAGAATACACAAAATTTGTAGTAATTTGTTTATAAATTAAATAAATAAATGAAATGAAATGAGATACTGAAGGCCTTGTTTTTTTTGTTCTTGTAATTCTGATCATATTTTTGCACCTACTTTAGCAGTTGTATCTAAATGTGGGCAGATGGGACGGCAGACAACAGGTGCATGGAGGCAAGGACATTTTAGTATTCTGCAAATTTGTAGGTCTCAGCTCTCTCCATTGTGAAGTAATGAGTTTAATTCACTTAAATTAAACACAGTTGTTGTGGGAAAGAGAAATCTCATTAGCATAAACAGTGCATATAACAAAAGCATTTTCATTATGTTCCCTGTGATATCTTGTTTACCCTTGTATCTTGTTTATTCCATTATTTCATTAAATAGACCTTGTGTCTTAGTATAAACAGATCATTAAAAAAATATTTTCAGGAATACAATACAATATGGTCCCCCCCCCCCCCTTTTTTTTTAAAGAAAAACGTAAACAAATTCTACTTGGAAAAAGCTCTGAAAGGGAAACACCCTGTTGTTGATATAGAACCCTTAAACTAAGACTCATAAAGAAGGAAGTTTTTTCCCCATTTTCTAAAAATGAAGGCTAGCACATGCTTCCTCTGAGACATATAAAGTCAGGCAACTGCATCTTTTCAAACTTCTGCTCATGCTGCATCACAGGGTAGTGTAACATACTCTGAGGTAAGTGTTACCTACTCTTTTCTGCATACATGAGCTCACAGATACCCACAATTGCCTAGTGTCACTGTGATTGACAGGGGAGAGAGATTATATCATCCCTCCCACCCAAAAAGCACGGCCAGTATTGCTCCCTTTGCTCCCAGGCCACACGTGGCTGTGTCATAGTCGGGATTTGAACTGCAAAGCCCCACAACTACTTTAGTGTCACTTACTGCTTAAAGTATATCATGGTGTTCTTGCAGCTTCACTATGATGCTATGAACATCAGGAATAAGGTTCAAAAAAGGATTCCGTAGCATAATGTTTATATTAATGTAATGTTCATATCATTTTAATATTTCAAACAATAAGCAATACAGGACTAGTGCGTAAATATTGCATGTTGAAAATGGCATACAAACACAATGAAAGATGTAAAAATGAAATCTAAAATCAATTTAGCTTATTCCACACTTTCAATACTTCAGTTGGTCTAAAATGAATGACGCACAGGAAGTGTATTAAAAAAAAAAAACACTTCAGTTATAAATATAAGAAAATATATTCGTTATAATATTGTTATGGTGTATAGCTGCATACATTATTGTCAATTCCAAGTACAAATCTTGTAAATATGACGTTATGCCATGCCCTTTCTTGTAGTTCAGCCAGTTAAGAAAGAGACGTGATTTATTCAGTTCTTGGCAAAAACGTCTGTTGACATCACTGTTTTAAATGATTCCCTGCAGATCCACTGAAGCCCTGACAAGCTCCTCAGTCTGGGTTCAGCGCTTGCCCTGTCAGGCTGTGAAGCCACAGGCCTCACCGTTACATCTGCTGCTTTTGACAAAGTGGAAGATGAAGCACGCTAATTGTCCTCTGCAATCTCTTGTTGAGTGCTCACCCAGTCTATCATGATGGCGTTAAAACATGCTATTGACTTTGATGGTCTTTATCAAAGAAAAAAAAAAAAAAACACACATTTTGAGAGCATACTAAGTGCATATGCATTCTGGCTAAATAAACAGTCATTCCCTCACCAGCCTCTCTTTTTTTCTGTCTCTAGAAGATTATAAGACAATTTTGTCATGTTACAGAGAAACCGGAAATTTCAAAGCCTTGACGCTAAATAAATGTCTTCTTACATAAAGATTCACCATATCAACTCGTTTTTCTATGTTAAATGACAGGATATTTTTAAAATCTCTTTATTATTGGCCTTACATTTTTTTGTGGCACATCCACCATACATATTAATACATACTTTTGAATTCCTCCTGTCAAAGCTGATGTTATTGAAAATTAATCTACACCTCCTGACCAATCAAAATCAAATATTCAAAAGTTCTGTGGTATAAGTAAAATGCAGGGTTGTGATAAGTTCATGCTCTATATACACCTTTGATATAGTCTTGAAGAAATACATCTGGGTCAGGAAATTGCATACACACAAACACACATACCAATCTAAGAAATTAGCCAATCCACCTACAGGAATGCTTTTGCGAGACTCACGATCTAGGCAAAAAAAATGCACATGTACACATCTACCTGATCATATAAATTCAGTGATGAGGCTTGTGTCCATGAATTTGTATGAAACCTTCAAATCCAAACCTTAACCTTTACAAACTGCAATAAAATAGTGTGCATCAATTTGGATTTAAAAATCCATTTTTGTGCATTTCCTTTCATGGGGATCTGAGAGGATCTGCCAAAGAGTGCTGAGTCATGCAAACTTGGCCCAACACAATATGCATTCACGCAGGCAGAAGCTATACACTACTATTTTAGCTCCTCAGCCCATGAATATTCCATCTTCAGTTTTCACAAGTGCTACTAGAACTGTCCTGTTTCCTAATGATACATAAAATTCCTCAGTGAAGTGTCCAGGTCACTGCATTGTCATCAAAATGTCTATTTTCAATAGACCTATAAGATCTCACTGCAAAGGACTGAGCTTCACAGCTGGTGTGCTTCAACTAAATGCTTATCAAGCTTATCCATCCATCCATCCATTTTCCATACTGCTTATCCTACACAGTGTTGCAAGGGAGCCTAGAGCCAGGGAACTCTGGGCACAAGTCAGGGGACACTCTGGACGGCATGTCAACCCATTGCAGGGCACAATCGCACAATCACACACACATTCACACACTACGGACAATTTGGAAATGCCAATCAGCCTACAGCACGTCTTTGGACTCTGAGCACCCAGAGGAAACCCCTGAAGCATAGGGAGAACATGCAAGCTCCGTGCACACAGCGTGGAGGCATGAATCAAACCCCCAACCACAGCAGTCTGAGGCAAATGTGCTAACCACTAAGCCCCCCTGAACATGCTTCCTGAACATTTCCTCAATAACTTCCAACAGTGGCATGAAAAGAGAGGACATCAAAATATTTCACTCATTCATTTGACAAATTATCCATTCAGAATTTGTGCATAAGGACAGCGCTGTGGAAAGGGACTTTAATCTGTGAAGTGCATTCCAACGTAAAATCTAACCTCTGCTCTGACTCTATATTCCTCTTACACTTAAAGAATATCATTGGGCATTAGGAAGAAGGAAATATTAAAGCCTGGCTGGTAGAGTTGTTTCCACTGCTATTATGAAGGATTGTTATTTTACCAACACTTCATGTAATGTAATGAAATTCAGAAGGTACATAGGGTATAAATGAGTATGCATATTTTCTATAGAGAATTTGATCTGCGTGGTGATTAATGTATTGCAAGCCATCTAAGTGCCCAAGGTATTGCTTTTAAAATTGTGAAAATGAGCCCTCTATGATATAAACCAATATACATATTTACCATATTTACATATTCGAATAGGCTTTAGCTGACATAAAGACTGCTTTAGTTATTTTTGATATGTCATATGACTGATTTGTGTTGCTTTATGACATTTTCCAAGCTGTCTTAGCCCCCACCTCTTCCATGAACACCACCTAACCCATTCAAATAATAATAATAATAATAACAATAATAATAATAATAATAATAATAATAATAATAATAATAATAATAATCTGAACTTACACTGTCTCTTATACCTCAACTCTGTGCACTTGCATGGTAGCACTACTTGTATTGTTCTCTGCTTGATATATCACTTTACTTGTATTTCCTCATTTGTATGTCGCTTTGGATAAAAGTGTCTGCTAAATGAATAAATGTAAATATCTTACGTGAGAATGTCTGATTGGTCAGAAGATGTTGACTAATTTTCTATAACAGCAGCGCCGATAGTAGTCCCAGATGTAATTCAATTCATCAGTTTATATTTCTGTACTCAAAAACAAACAGATTCATAAAAATGTGTTGTTATTTTAAAAAAAAAATAATTAAATGTATAATCATTGATATGGTGAAGATTTCTGTAAGGAGATTTTACATTTGTGGAAGGAGTCTCCAGTGTCAGAGCTTTGTAATATTCAGTAAGTTTTCCACCGTAGGAAAGCCTTCAGAACAGAGGAATTTGCACATTCCAGTTTCTTGGGAACATGACCAGATCTGATTTTAGTACCTCTAAATGATATCTGCTATAACACAAGTGATAACACGAAAAGTAACATGTCTTGCAGACGTTCCACAGCATTAAATGTAACTATAAATGGTTAAACACTATGGCATGCTATTCATTCATAAATTAAATAATGTAGTTGTTGGATAATTGCTGTGGTATATGAGGAGTAAAACAGGCTGAGGTCATCTAGGAAAATAATCAACTTTGATTATTTGATGATTGATTGGTGTTCCATCTGGGTGGGTTCTCCAGCCATGCCCATAGTTGGACTCCGGATCCACCATGACCCAAGATAGAGTGGATACTGAAGATGAATGAATGGAAGAAGGATTATTTGATTGTTTTCCTATAACAGAATGTCCTCAACTGTTCTATTCCTTACATAGCAACTGATTTTGTACTTCAGTGGACGTCAGGTATGACAAAGTCACAAAATGTTGATCATTCCCTCTAATTTAGGATCAGAGAAAATATACAGTACTGTGCAAAAGTTTTAGCCAGTTGTGAAAAAATGCTGTAAAGTAAGAATGCTTTCAAAAATGGACATGTTAATAGTTTATATTTATTAATTAACAAAATGCAAAGTGAGTGAACAGAAGAAAAACCTACATCAAATCAATATTTGGTGTGACCACCCTTTGCCTTCAAAACAGCATCAATTCTTCTAGGTACACTTGCACAAATTCAGGGATTTTATAGGCATATACTCAGGTGTATGATTAAACAATTATACCAAACAGGTGCTAATAATGACCATCAATTCAATATATAGGTTGAAACACAATCATTAACTGAAACAGAATCAGCTGTGTAGGAGGAATAAAACTGGGTGAAAAACAGCCAAACTCAGCTAACAAGGTGAATTTGATGAAGACAGTTTACTGTCAAAAGTTATACACCATGGCAAGACTGAGTACAGCAACAAGATAGAAGATAGTTATACTGCATCAGCAAGGTCTCCCAGGCAGAAAGTTCTAGGCAGACAGGGGTTTCCAGATGTGCTGTCCAAGCACTTTTGAAGAAGCACAAAAAAACAGGCAACGTTGAGGACCGTAGACGCAGTGGTCGGCCAAGGAAGCTTACTGCAGCAGATGAAAGACACATCAGGCTTACTTCCCTTCGCAATCGAAAGATGTCCAGCAGTGCCATCAGCTCAGACCTGGCATAAACCAGTGGGACCCTGGTACACCCATCTACTGTCTGGAGAAGTCTAGTCAGAAGTGGCTTTCATGGAAGACTTGCGGCCAAAAAGCCATACCGCCAATGTGGAAACCAGGCCAAGCAACTCATCTACGCACAAAAACACAGGAACTGGGGTGCAGAAAAATGGCAGCAGGTGATCTGGACTGATGAGTCAAAATTTGACATATTTGGTTATAGCAGAAGGCAGTTTTTTTGCTGAAGGGCTGGAGAGCGGTACACAAATGAGTGTCTGCAGGCAACAGTGAAGCATGGTGGAGGTTCCTTGCAAGTTTGGGGCTACATTTCTGCAAATGAGGTTGGGGATTTGGTCAGAATTAGTGGTCTACTCAATTCTGAGAAGTACAGGCAGATACTTACCTGTACTTACTTCATGCAATACCATCTGGGAGGCATCTGATTGGCCCCAAATTTATTATGCAGCATGACAATGCCCCCAATCATACAGCAAAAGTCATTAAGAACTATCTTCAGTGTAAAAAAGAACAAGGAGTCGTGTAAGTGATGGCCACTACAGAGCCCTGATCTCAACATCATCGAGTCTGTCTGGGATTACATGAAGAGATAGAAGCAACTGAGGCTGCCTAAATCCACAGAAGAGCTGTGGTAGATTATCCAAGATGTTTGGGCCAACCTACCTGCTGAGGTCCTTTAAAAACTGTGTGCAAGTGTACCTAGAAGAATTGACGAATGGATCCTGTTTTGAAGGCAAAGGGTTGTCACACCAAATATTGATTTGATGTAGGTTTTTCTTCTGTTTACTCACTTTGCATTTTGCTAACTGATGAATATAAACTATCAACATGTATATTTTTAAAGCATTCTTATGATACAGCATTTTTTGACACCTGCCTAAAACTTTTGCACAGTACATTTACATTTACATTTATAGCATTTAGCAGACGCCCTTATCCAGAGCGACATACAGGAGTGCTTTAAATTCTCCATCAATGAATATTTCATTTCTGGTTCGTACGATTACACACTGAACACAAGCCTGTTGAAAAGAGAGCAACTGTTAGGAGGGTTTTTTTTTGAAGAAGAAGAAAACACTAACTATCAAGGGGTAAGTATTTAAGAAAGAGGTATGTCTTTAGGCGTTTCTTGAAGATAGCCAGTGACTCAGCTGTTCTGACATTGATGGGAAGTTCATTCCACCACCTTGGTTCCAGAACAGAGAAAAGTCATGAGGAAGATCTACCTTGTATCCTGAGAGCTGGTGGAACCAGTCGAGCAGTGCTTGTTGACCTGAGGGAGGGTGGTGCGGTGCGTGGGGTGATGAGAGCTCTAAGATTAGAGGGTGCTGTTCCACTTTTGGCTTTGTAGGCAAGCATCAATGTTTTGAATCTGATGCGTGCAGCTACTGGAAGTCAGTGAAGGGAGCGCAGCAATGGGGTGGTGTGAGAGAACTTAGGGAGGTTGAAAACAAGTTGTGCAGCTGCATTCTGGATCATCTGTAGAGGACGGGTGGCACTCAAAGGTAGACCTGCCAGGAGCAAGTTGCAGTAGTCTAGTCTGGAAATGACAAGAGACTGCACAAGCAGCTGAGTGGCCTGTGTAGTTAGAAATGGACGAATCCTTCTAATGTTGTAAAGGATAAACCAACAGGACCATGTTAGATTAGTAATATGTGATAAAAAGGACAGTTGATTGTCCACGATTACCCCAAGGTTACGAGCATTAGTTGAAGGAGAGATCATGGAGTTGTCTAAGGAGATCATGAGATACTGGCATGGGGACGAATCTCCTCGGATGAAGAGCAGTTCAGTTTTGCTGGGGTTGAGTTTCAGCTGATGAGCTGCCATCCACGATGACATGTCTGTCAGACATGCTGTGATCTGGGCAGAAGCAGTGGTGTCTGAAGGAGGAAAGGATAAGTTGAGTATCATCAGCATAGCAGTGGTAAGAGAACCCATGTGAGGAGATGACTTTGCCAAGAGAGTGGGTATAGAGGAAAAACAGGAGAGGACCAAGTACTGAGCCTTGTGGGACACCAGCAGAGAGTCTGCGAGGTGCAGATGTTGATCCCCCCATGATACCTGATGCGAACGACCTTCCAAGTTTGAAGCAAAGAATTGCCATGCTGCTCCACAAATTCCAAGACTCTTGAGGGTAGTCAGGAGAATCTTGTGGTTGACTGTGTAGCAAATCAGATGTAAAAATGAAACTAAACAAAAGGCGCACGCTTGGATTCGAAGCACATTTTTACCATGAGACAAGGGTTTTAAAGCGTGCCCGTATTATCTCCCCCAGTTGTAGCGAATCATATGAATCTGAAACATTTAAAATATAATCTCCACCAATTTATGTAACACATTTAAATATGTTTAACACGTTTAAATGTATTCTCCACCAATTTATTTAAGGAATTAGCTCCAATGGTGTGAAATATATCTATATATCTAATCAATGCGTGTTATGACCAGTTATAAATATAACCGTATCAGCCATGAAATGGAATTAATGTATGTGCACGGCCACAGTCTCTGTGGAGTGTGCTGCTTTAAAGCCAGACTGGTATGGATCTTGAAGGTGGTTCTGTGAGAGATAAAGAGACAGTTGATTATATACAAAGCGTTCAAGTATTTTAGAAAGGAAAGAGAGAAGTGATACCGATCTGTAGTTGCTGATGACTGAGGGATCCAGTGTAGGCTTCTTCAGGATGGGAGTAACGCATGCTTTCTTGGAGGAAGCCAGAACTTGGCCAGATGACAGGGAACCGTTGCTGATTGTAGATCATCTCAGATGATTGTCAGGCAGGATGGTCTGGAGCAATGTAGAGGGAATTGGATCCAGTGGGCAGGTGGTAGGGTTGCAGGACAGGATGACTTCTTGAATCTCCTGTGTTGCTAGGGTAGAAAAATGTGACAGAGAAAGAGGAGAGACAGATAAATGTGACAGAGAAGGAGGAGAGACCTGTGTGAAAACAGAATTAGTCTGGGTAGAGGTGAAGGTCTTGTAGATTTCCATAATCTTCTCATTATAGAAGGAGGCAAAGTCTTCTGCAGACAGCAAGGAAGAAGCAAGTGAAGCCAGAGGGTTGAGAAGTGATGAGATGATGTTGTGGAGCTTGCGAGGATCTTTTGCAGAAGCTTCAAGCTTTTCCTTGTAGAAGGCAGTCTTGGCAGAAGTCACATCCAATGAGAACTGAGACAAGAGAACGTGGTAAGAGGCAAGATCTGTGTCAAGATGCGTTTTCCTCCACCTTCTCTCTGCTGATCTCAGTTCTCTTCTACAGCTGCGCAACATGTCCGACAGCCAAGGAGCAGGGCAAGAAGTCTTCCTAGATTTGGTAAACAGAGGACAAAGATGATCCATGGTTGAGGAGAGAGAGGATAGGAAAGTGTCAGTCGCTGAGTCTAAGGGTAGAGAAGAAAAGGAATCAGGGTCAGGGAGAGATGAAAGGGCGCAAGAAGCTACAGAGGAAAAGGGGACAGAGTGGAGGTTCTGATGGGTTACAGAAAGGTGTTGGTAGCTAAATTTGGAAGAAATAGGAAGAAAAAGACTGAACAATACCAGGTGATGATCAGAGGTGTGAAGTGGGGTGGTGGTCATGTTCGTGGCGGTAGAAGGACGAGTGAAGACGAGATCCAAGACATTTCCTCCTTTGTGTGTGGGAGGAGAACTGTTGAAGTTCAGTGCGAAGGAATCCATAAGAGGCAGAAGGCAGGAGGAGTGAAGTTTCTCAGACGGAAGGTTGAAGTCGCCAAGGACAGTCAGGGGAGTGTCATCAGTAGGGATGGAACTAAGTAGTGTATCCATCTCATCCAGGAAGTTACCCAGTGGACCAGGAGGACGATAAATGACAACAATAAAGAGGTTGATTGGAGAGGTTACTGAAACTGCGTGAAATTCAAAGGAAGAGATGGTTAAATGAGACATAGGGAGAAGTGTGAAACACCATCTCCGAGACAACAAAAGACCTGTGCCACCACCCTTGACCATTTCTCATGGTATATGAGAGAAGGCATAGGCAGAGGCTAAAGCAGCAGGTGTG
Source organism: Cranoglanis bouderius (assembly GCA_023630585.1). Taxonomy (NCBI): domain Eukaryota; kingdom Metazoa; phylum Chordata; class Actinopteri; order Siluriformes; family Cranoglanididae; genus Cranoglanis; species Cranoglanis bouderius. The sequence continues at coordinate 32,957,896 of CM042537.1, read as the reverse complement.
GCAGAATTCTGTGGTGAAATCCAGGTCTCAGTGAGTGCCAGGAAATCCAAACAGTAGTGGGTGGATAAAGCTGGGATGAAATCAGCTTTACACAGCAGACTGGCAATTCCAGAGCCCACCTACCACCACTGTTTGAGATTGAGACAACAGAGGACGGTAGATGAGATTGCTGGAAGAGCGTCCTCTGCTTTGTGGGTGAAAGCGCCTGGGCCTGTGAGGGGTGACAACAGCAATAGGAGTGAAGCACATGACTAAACATAAAGCATAGTAGGGTTAATTTCCTAGGGGAAAGAGTCAGTTTTCAAAGAATCAGTTATTCAAAGAGAGTTCTACAAACAAACCACTTTCAGTATACATCACTTAGCCCTGCCCACAATTCACACCTTAAGGTAGACTGACACTAAACTGATTAAGCACTATAGACAAATACTAGCCAATCAACTGTGCTAAACAACAACAAAAACAGCTATGACTCTAGATTCAGCTAAGGTTTAAGTTACAGTACACAAAATTACAATCCTACCTTACCAGAAGAGAAGAAATTCAAGATGAGACTTAAAGCACACTGAGTAGTGAGCTGAGTACACCTTCAATATATATCACTTAGCCCTGCCCACAATTCACACCTTAAGGTAGATTGATACTATACTGATTAAGCACTATAGACAAAGACTAGCCAATCAACTGTGCTAAACAACAACAACAACAGCTATGACTCTAGATTCAACTAGGGTTTAAGTTACAGTACACACAATTACATGTACAGTAATGTACTGTACATGACTGGCATAACAGTGCAACAGGTTTATAAAAAATCTTAAACAGTACATTTAAACTCACTTTGTTCAACAGTCTTAAAGAAGATACATGACCCATCATGCCATTGCCATATTCATAAAAGTTAAAAGAGTCAAATTAAACTCATATTTCTTGAACTCTTGTACAACGTAATGATTGTCACTGTTAAAACTACGGAACAGTGTTATACAGCAGGCTTTAAAGCTTTAATGCAATAAATACACAGAACAGTATACGCAGTATATAATAAACACACAGTACAATGAACAGACAGGACAACAGAACAGTGTTGTACGGGAAAACTATTGCACAATGTCCTGTAAGCTATTGTGTAGTACAGTGCAATAAATGTAGCAGCAATATTGGTGGCAAAAATAAGTATTAAAAATTGCCAGATTCAACTTTGTAAAGTGCAAGTGTGCAGTGGTATTGAGTTATACGTGATTAATTGTTTGAATAGCCCAGGTGAGCATTGGGAGGTTGTTGAGTAATCTGACTGCCTCAGGGAAGAAACTGTTGCTGAGTCTGGTGTTGGTGGCATGGATGCTCCTGTACCTTCTGCCAGATGGCAGGAGGGCAAAGAATCCATGAGAGGGATGGGATGGGTCATCTGCAATGCTGGTGGCTTTGTGGATGCAGTGGTTTTTGTATGAGATGTTGACAGTGGGTAGAGAGACCATAATTCGCTGTAGGGTCTTTCAGTCAGACAGCTGGTCAGGATGGTCTCTATTGTCTCTATTGGCAGTGATGATGGGAGGGGGGAGATTAGCTTTCTTCAGTCTCCACAGGAAGTGGGGGTACTGCTGGACCTTGACATCAAAATTGACAGAAAGTAGTCTCGGGTGGAAAAATTATACCTTTATTAACTAGCCCACAGGGCAAGTGAAAGCTCCAGTGTGCTGCCCAGTCCCGTTTTTTGGTTGCATATAAACCTAATTATCTAGGCTAAAAAGGAGTAAATAACCATTTAATTGTAATGTAATACAGGTTCATTAATACAAAACTCAAGGTCAGAACAGGCAGGGTGTCAAATCAATGCCAAAAACGGGGATGCTTTCCACTCAAAGCAACACAGAGTAACAGATCTTCATGTTGGCTTATCCTTTATAACAGCAAATGCAGTCTTCACAGGTGAAACTGAAGGCTAAAACCAAGAGTAGATGTTCAGAGCTATTTATTATTTAAACAATCAATCTAACAGGACACACCTGGGTAACAAGAAACACCTGTCAGTCACATGTTCCAATATTTTTTGCTCACCTCCCAGTTGGGTGATCTGATACAAAATGTGTTGTGTTCTATGTTGTTTAACACATCTACATATAAATACCAGGAAATAAACGCTGATATTCTAAACTCTCCTCCTTGATGTCAAACCCAAATGTCTTCAGCCTACAGCAAAAACAAATAATTGGCCTTGCCATTTCAGCAGTTTTGGAGGGGACTGTAAATGTGTATATTATGTCAGTTGCCATTGTGACATGAACACCATTATTAAAATTATATTTATACACAAGGACACTGAGACACTTTGACTTGCAAAATACCTGAAATAAAATATATTTTGAACAGCAAGTTCAAGACACAGGTTGCATCCTATTCATGAGACCTTGGTGAAATCCTTACCTGACACAATTGGCACAGTTATTAAGGAAAGGGGAGGCTTAATTAAGTATTAAGAAAGAAATGACACATGCAATTAACTTTTTGTCTGGAGAGCTGACTGCAATTTAGCTAGCGATCATGGAGCCTATTTTGGTGTTACACATGCTGTTCCAAATAATCCTGCAATTTTTCCATGTGATTGAGGTCCAGTGATTTTTGCAGACATGTAAACGTGTCAAAAGGTATCAAACACAGAAAGACCAAAAGGTCATTTTAGCTGAAAATGTAAAATGTAAAAACAGGGAAAAAAAAGCCCTGGTATTGTATAGAAAATACAGTATTACATTATCTCTTGTTATATTTAGAGAACAGTTGATACATAATTAGATTTTCAGAGCTACACTTTTACTTTCCACTGATTCTTTCCTGAGAGGAGGACAAGGTCTCAGTGTTTTGTTTTTTTTTTTCCCTGCTCTGCTCGTAAAAACCCATGCAGGGGTTATTGTTGATGCGCAGTCCTCTGAAGCAAGTTTTATGACTCTACTTTTTAAGTGGCCAAGCCTTGTCCTTTGCAGTCCCTAGGCTCTGAACTCTATGTTAATTTCCCACAAACTGAAATCCAATGGGCTATGTCAGTGAGGTAAATCATGCAGCGGGTTTTTATCTGGCTGTAATCACAATGTGGCAGATGTATAATGGGCTATTCGAATGATAAATTTGATACAGTATCTTAAAGCCATCACATCAGGATTGTCTGCAATTGCTGGTCCACAGAGACCTTGTTGAAAACAGATACACTGGACTTATGTGGGAATAGAAAGCTTGAGCGATTGAGGGGAAAAAAGTAATGAAATTATATAATATAGTGAAGGAGACATATCGACAGTGAAACAGGAACTGCTGTAATGACGTGCATTAAAATGAGGTGACTGATGTTAAAAAAGAGCAGTGTTAAGAATAGTAAAGTGAGATAAAGTTAATAAATCAAAAGTGAAAATAATTTAAAAAGTTGACAATGTACAGAGATCATCTACTAAACTTTGTGTAAATTTCAAACAGATTGTAATCACCTTTCACTTGACAGGATGGTGACAGTCTATAGGTGGTTTGTTGAGTATTTGTTCAGTGAACACGCAAAATAAAGTGTGATATTTTGCCTCTCTTTAGACAGCTTACTCTCTCTCTGAATCGCTTTACCGGTCTGCCGGTTAAAAAAGTATTGCATTATGTATATGTATAATCTTTAATAATATAACATTATGGAGGGCATGGTGGCTTAGTGGCTAGCAGGTTTGCCTTGAAGCTCAAAGCCTGCCTCTACCCTGTGTGCACATGCCTGAGTTTGCATGTTCTCCCCGTGCTTTGTTTGTTCCTCCAGGTACTCCGGTTTCCTCCCCAAGTCCAAATACATGCGTTGTAGGCTGATTGGCATTTCCAAATTGTCCATAATGTGTGAATGTGTGTACGATTGTGCCCTGCGATGGGTTGGCACCCCGTCCAGGGTGTCAACCGCCTTGTGCCTCAAGTTCCCTAGGATAGGCTTCAGGCTTGGCTTTGATAAGCGGTATTGAAAATGGATGGATGGAATATAACATTATGATACGTTTATGTACTATGCACACTGGTTTGCAGTGACACTGAAATGAAAACTGAATGTCACTTCCAAAACAAACACATATGTCAATACTAAAAAAGGCCAGATTTGTTTTTGTAAAAAGTTTCAGTTTTGATGTTTTGTCTGAGTAACAAGATGTTCAGTTGTGACTCTTTTCAAATCACATCCAGATTTTCTGACTATGAAAAGGTTTCCTTTAAAAATGTCGAAGGGCATCTACTCATCATGAGGTCCAGATGGAGGAAAACATTTAAAATGTTTTCCTGGGTACATAATTAGGAGTGTGGTAGAATATTGCTTTAGTGTACAATGTGTGTGTGTGTGTGTGTGTGTGTGTGTGTGTTTCACCACTGAAATGAAAACTGGGAACAATATCTTTTTGGATATTTAAAGCTGTAGTATGGAATATATATATATATATACTTTTGCCTCTCTATCTGCTTAAAACATAAAACTGCAAGTTAGTTGCAGAGTCATTTTTTTTTAACGTGGGTTGTGCTTCACCACTGCTCCTCTTCACGGATGAATCTGATGGTTTGAGGTATACGTATGGGTTGTCCGTGATCACATCAGAGCCGATCTGTTATTGTACATCGACATGACAGTAAGAAGTACGTCCTTCAAGGCATATATCTGAAAAAATGTCATCTGAACAAGTAAGTAACATATCTGCCATATGTAAATGTTTTAAAATAAATCACGTTACTGGCATTTAATGATTGCTTAGTGAGATCAGATCAAGCAAACAGACCAAAAACAATCATAAACAGTGTTAAAATTATATTGAGCTCATCTTATACAGGTGCATCTCAATAAATTAGAATGTCGTGGAAAAGTTCATTTATTTCAGTAATTCAACTCAAATTGTGAAACTCGTGTATTAAATAAATTCAATGCACACAGACTGAAGTAGTTTAAGTCTTTGGTTCTTTTAATTGTGATGATTTTGGCTCACATTTAACAAAAACTCACCAATTCACTATCTCAACAAATTAGAATATGGTGACATGCCAATCAGCTAATCAACTCAAAACACCTGCAAAGGTTTCCTGAGCCTTCAAAATGGTCTCTCAGTTTGGTTCACTAGGTAAGCCACAAACATTCATTGCCAAAGAAGCTGGCTGTTCACAGAGTGCTGTATCCAAGCATGTTAACAGAAAGTTGAGTGGAAGGAAAAAGTGTGGAAGAAAAAGATGCACAACCAACCGAGAGAACCACAGCCTTATGAGGATTGTCAAGCAAAATCGATTCAAGAATTTGAGTGAACTTCACAAGGAATGGACTGAGGCTGGGGTCAAGGCTTCAAGAGCCACCACACACAGACGTGTCAAGGAATTTGGCTACAGTTGTCGTATTCCTCTTGTTAAGCCACTCCTGAACCACAGACAACGTCAGAGGCGTCTTACCTGGGCTAAGGAGAAGAAGAACTGGACTGTTGCCCAGTGGTCCAAAGTCCTCTTTTCAGATGAGAGCAAGTTTTGTATTTCATTTGGAAACCAAGGTCCTAGAGTCTGGAGGAAGGGTGGAGAAGCTCATAGCCCAAGTTGCTTGAAGTCCAGTGTTCAGTTTCCACAGTCTGTGATGATTTGGGGTGCAATGTCATCTGCTGGTGTTGGTCCATTGTGTTTTTTGAAAACCAAAGTCACTGCATCCATTTACCAAGAAATTTTGGAGCACTTCATGCTTCCTTCTGCTGACCAGCTTTTTGAAGATGCTGATTTCATTTTCCAGCAGGATTTGGCACCTGCCCACACTGCCAAAAGCACCAGAAGTTGGTTAAATGACCATGGTGTTGGTGTGCTTGACTGGCCAGCAAACTCACCAGACCTGAACCCCATAGAGAATCTATGGGGTATTGTCAAGAGGAAAATGAGAAACAGGAGACCAAAAAATGCAGATGAGCTGAAGGCCACTGTCAAAGAAACCTGGACTTCCATACCACCTCAGCAGTGCCACAAACTGATCACCTCCATGCCGCGCCGAATTGAGGCAGTAATTAAAGCAAAAGGAGCCCCTACCAAGTATTGAGTACATGTACAGTAAATGAACATACTTTCCAGAAGGCCAACAATTCACTAAAAATGTTTTTTTTATTGGTCTTATGAAGTATTCTAATTTGTTGAGATAGTGAATTGGTGGGTTTTTGTTAAATGTGAGCCAAAATCATCACAATTAAAAGAACCAAAGACTTAAACTACTTCAGTCTGTGTGCATTGAATTTATTTAATACACGAGTTTCACAACTTGAGTTGAATTACTGAAATAAATGGACTTTTCCACGACATTCTAATTTATTGAGATGCACCTGTACATGGTGTGTTTCAGCCATCTAGATGACAAGTTTAAATTCTACGCAACTGTTGCAAGAACAAGCTACAAACACGCCACCCTTCTCAGCCCCCACACATGCGATATAGTAGCTGGGTCTTCTTCTTTGTGTTTACAGACGTGACGTAACCACGCAAGGACGAATGACGTCAAACTGGCATTTCCCAAGGAATCCGACCCGACAGCTCAAATTATAAATCATTATGATAAGCTTACCATTTCGAATAGGGGTAATGTAAGGAGACAGTTTTGAACTCTGACGTTTTATGTACTTGCTCAGTAATTGATTTTTGTTCTGTCTGTACTTCAGCTTTAAAAAGGTACTTTAAAAAATTAAAGACTGGACAAGCACATTTGAATTCCATTTCAGTAACAATATAAAGAGTACATTAAAAAAAATGTTTTAAAAATGGAGATATTTTATGATCCAGTAAATTATTCAATGACAAATTATTCAAACAAGTAAAAATCGAGTTTAAACATGGGCAACACTCAATAGAGGAGACCATCTAAACATTTTTAAATCAAATTGATCAATTTATCATCAATTAATTTATCAATATATTTAAACTGTTTATTTATTAGAGATTTTTTTTAAAGAAACCAGTTATTTTATGATTTTTACAGTATCTACAGCATGCAATTCAAGAGTATGTATTTATTATTAACCTGTGTTTATAGCGTGTTTATATCTGACAATTATTCTGTCAGATATTTCTGTCATACCATAAATGTTTTAGTCATCATGAAATATCCGCTAAATTTAAGATAACATCATCAATAACTGTAGCACATCATTAACTTGAGCACAGAGCATAAAGGATCTACCTCCCTCCTCTTTTTTTTTTCTCACAAGAGAGCTAAATAATAAAACACGTCATTTTTATTCCCCTTTCACCAAGTGTGTTTGAATTATACAAATTAACATTTAATAATTCCGATCTCCTAAATTGACTTTCAAACATTTTAATTAGCAAGCACTTTGCTCACCACACACTTGCAGCAGATGGATGCCCATGTCAGCCAATTCGAGGAACCGGCAATTACCAACTCATTTGCATTCTTATTTCAAATATGCCCCCCCCCCACACACACACACACCCCACCACAAAACTATCTCACTTAAGGAACATTTTATCTTTATAGCTCTGGCTTTAGCATTAGCAGGTGGTCAAGTGTTCATTTACTAATTTTCCCTGAAGGCAACATAAAAACTCTTTCCAGAATAATTTCCAGTGAATAAGTAAACACACAAGAAGAATATACTGTAAGAATCGGTATTTTATTTTATCTGGAATATATATATATATATATATATATATATATATATATATATATATATATATATATATATATATATATATATATATATATATATATATATATATATATATTATATTACATAAAAATAGTTCCCATTTTGAATACCTTATATATTAAATGAATATATACCTTATATATATATATATATATATATATATATATATATATATATATATATATATATATATATATATATATATATATATATATATACCTTATATATTAAATACCCTAAATCTCTAAATTCACTCATAGCACACAAAAAAAATCTAAAAAGACTTCTCCTTATCATTTCTAGACACCACCAAGACCAAATGGAAAGTAAAAAGGAGACATCTGCTTAACTCTCCTGTCTCTCAAGTATCTTATGGTTTCAGGTTGTCTGTTCATCCATCTGTCTGTGCGTCCCTCCAGGATCTTCATTAGTGCGATATCTCCAGCATGAGTGGTTGAAAGTTTGTAGGATTTACATGGAATTATCCTTGTAACCAGAGCAGATGAACAGATTAGATGCTGGAAGATCCAATGTCTGAAAGGACTAGCCTCTGCTTGTTTTCTCCCAACACTAAACGCCCTAGTAATCTCCCATACTGTTCTCAGAGTAGCTGTGCTCATTATATGCCAGTTCATTCAAATATACCACCAAGTTTACTGAAGCAAATTTTCTTGCCATATTAGTGTGTATTTTGAGAAATGTAACATTTACTTCTGAAAAAAAAATTGAGATGTACATTAGTGTAGTTTTGATAGTTTATGAACTTTATGATAAAAAGTAGTGTACTTTATTATTTATAAGAAATATACTAAAAATGATGTACACTAGGTGCCATGTAAGCTTCATCTTTTTTTTTTTTAGATTTATACATAGTAATATGGTAAATGGCCTGCACTTATATAGCACCTTTTAACCTTTACGGTTCACAAAGCACTTTACATTGTGTCTCATTCACCCGTTCACACACACACTCATGCACCAATGGCAGCAGAGCTACCATGCAAGGCACTTGCCTGCCATCGGGAGCAACTTGGGGTTCAGTGTCTTGCCCAGGGGCACTTCGGGACATGGAGTCATGTGGGCCAGGAATTGAACCACCAACGCTACAATTAGTGGACAGCTCACTCTACCCCCTGAGCCACAGCCACCCCATGGGTAATATGGGTAATATGAAAAGTATTTGAGTATGCTAAATACTCAGGCCTACTTATTTAGCGTCTGCATTAATTTATTATTTTATTATTATTATTATTTTTTTTTTATGTAATTCAGTATATTAATATGTCCATAATCCTTTTTTTTAATCAAGAATTTAAAAAAGAAGTTTGGAAAGATATGTTAGTCCCCTTTTCCTCAACTATTGCTTTAACTATTGCTTCTTTTTTTTTTTTTTTCAATTACTGTGCAGCTCTTCAGCCAACACTTGAAGAATAACATGATTCAATAAACAAACTAGTGAACAGTACATAGTAATTATGTGTCCATACACTGTATGGTCAAAAGTATGTGGACACCTGACCATCACACCCATGAGTGTTTCTTCTCCAATCTGTTGCCACAAAGTTTGAAGCACACGATAGGATGTCTTTGTATGCTGTAGCATTACAATTTCCTTTCACTTGAACTAAGAGGGCCAAACCTGTTCCAGCATGACAATGCTGCTGTGCACAAAACCAGCTCCATGAAGACATGGTTTGCCAAGGTTGATGTGAAAGAGCTCGAGTGTCCTGCACAGAGCCCTGACCTCAACCCCACTCTACACTTTTGGAATTAACTGGAGCACCAACTGCACCCTAGACCTCCTCACCCAACATCAGTGCCTGACCTCACTAATGCTCTTGTGGCTGAATGAGCACAAACCCCCACAACCCCACAACTCCAAAATCTAGTGGAAAGCCTTCCCAGAAGAGTGGGGGTTATTTTACAGTAAGAACAACAAAAGGCTATAGAGCATCCACCTCAAGGTTCAATATTTTGTGTATGCTGAGTTGTGCTTCTGTAACTAAAGGAATGTGCAGTTGTACAGGTGTTCCTAAAAAAGTAAATCCCTTTAGAAGAAGAATTAAAATCCTTGACAGTGCACAAGAAATCATTAGTGTGACTTCTGTCACTGTGACTCTTAATAATAAGCTATAATAAACTATCACAGAATCTAACTGATAGCCCTACTTATAGGACCATGGATTCTATGATATATGTCTGAAGACACAATTGACGATGTGTCACAGAGCACCCTCTCAGACTTAGTTTTGATGCTTATCTGAAAGTTAGCCGACAATCTGCAGAGTCTGTTGAGTTACTAGCCTGAAGGTTAATGCATGAGCCTAGCCTAAGCTCCTGTGAGATCTATAATCTTCTACATGAGGTCCCAGTGAGTCAGAGCGCACTTTGAATTTAGCCAAAGGGCTCAAAGTGAGAGTTGGGAGAGAGCTGCTGAAATTTAAAAAAAAATAAAAAAAATAAAAAAAGTAAAATCCCAGGGTATCACTGTCCATCATGATTATGTATCACCCATTCTGGAGAAGACTCTGTGCTGGAGTGAAAAGCTAAGAATTTTGATAACATAACTCCTAGGTCCTGCTGTGAGCTGTAAGAACTTTTAGTCAAATGAACATGTTTTAGTAGTCATTCTGAAAAATGTGATAATTAAGGGTTCAATAATCGATGCGGTTGGAATGAAGTCTTTTCGTAAAGTTGTGAGTAAATGTTTGCATAAGCCAAACCGAAACAAATTTTTCTCCCCTGATTTACAAAAGTTTCAGAAAAGCTGATTTTCTTCGTACTCCTGTGCGTATGTTGATCGTGAAGCACATTCCCGACACACCTCATTTGCATATAGTGACACCCACAAAACTCCATAACAGTAAAGTGAAATGAATGATGAGGGTAAAGGCAGAGAGGCAGAAGTGGAAGTTATTTTGACTCATTTATATACAAATAATTGAATAATATATAATGTGAATAATTATAAGCAAGCGCAAAATCTTCTGTCAGCTGATACATGGTGTTCTTAGTACCTGACCTAGTGAACTAGCATGAGGATGTGTTTTTGATAGAGACTCTAAGCAGTTCTATAAGTCAGTCTGGATGAGGGTGTCTGCTAAAATGCTGTAAACATAATCAAATATGCAATTTAAACTCGACAGTATATTCAATAAATGAAATTGCAATAATCCATGCAAGTTATATTATTTGAAATCGATCAAGTTGAGGTTGAGGTTTAGGTTAGGTAGTCTTCTTACACACTCAGGAGCACGAGTAGAATACGAAGGTTTTTTTTGTTTGTTTGTCTGTTTGTTTTTTTGTTTTTGTTTTTATTTAAATGATTTTCATGAATACCAAATTTCTTTTGTAAACGCCGGTACAAACAATTTACAAATAAATCCGTTTATATCCAGCTTGATTAATGATGCCCAATGATCCTATAAAGAGTTCCTTTATTGTATTTCAGTGTGACATGACTGCAACACAGTGATGAGCGTAAAATGCAGTGCAACAGGAGATTCACTTCTGACAAGAACATACTCTACTTTTACTGAATAGGTAAAGTGAAGTAAGAGAATTACAGTGAAGCTTTTTCTGTTGAAAAGAAATATAACGTGTATCATATTTCATATTTTTACTGGTATGATTTCATTTCTGTCTTAAACAGAATCGTAGAGTGAAATGCGATGCAGCAGCTTGGATCATATTCACTTATGACGTGAAGTCAGCATCTGATTCCCTGATTATTTTTCACTGAAAAGATCAAGCGTCATAACAGCAGAACATTAAGGCTTTGCTTTTCAGTATGGTACATTTTCTGCATGTCACTAATGAAAAGCAGTACATTCTGTACAATTATCCGTTCCCCCCCCCCCCCCCCCCCCCGGAAAGGAGTCTTCTCCATAACCGACATTATAATGTACCTGGAAATCGAAAATATTCTTATACACATTTTATAATGATAAACATATACAGTAAATAAGTATAAAATGAATAGGTGAATATTTGGAAGCTAAAATGTATTTGTGTTACCTTTTTGTCTGTGGCCAATTTATGTCTTAAACCTGGTGCTTCCTCCTTATAAAATGAATAACATGTAGTTATAGTTCAAAATAAATGAACTCATTCTTTTTTTTGTGATATATTTAGCTCTGTCCTTAAAAGAGATCAGGCAATATGGTGAACTTAATAACTTTAATAATCTTCCCTCATTTCCTAGAATTAAATGTCCCTTAATAACTGTGTCCTTGAAAATTTCCGTCAGTCTCCATCCAGAAATTTCCATCAATCTCCATTAAGAGCTTTCACTGCGTTATTGTGGTAATGAAAATGAAATTAATAAATTAAAGTGAATTATATTGCAAAAGTGAAGTATTACCTAACAACGAAAAACTATTGTAGTGTCCATTGTTGAAAGGTAGGATTTCAACAGCGCACACTGGTTATTAATTCATTTTACATAGGGCTGTTACTCTTTAGGATATAAATGCTCAAAATGCTGTAACTGGAGGAAGCAGTGTATACTTTTTGATCAGTGTCTTAAATTTCCAGGAGCAAATCTCTCAAGCCGCAGCCTTGAGGCATGCATTTTGGCCAGAGAAAGGCTTCTTTATAACCCTCCATCCATTATACTTTGTGTTCATTGCCTTTATTGCCTTCTTTTATGGAACTGTACTGAAGATTGCGCCTTCTCTGCTATGATCTATTCCAGCATCAATAACAAGAAATTGTTCCATTTTCTCTATGAGATATTGCAGATAGACTGTATAGTCTTATTATATGGCAATAGTTTTAATGTAGATGAAATACTGATAGTTGTTTTGGTTTATGGTGAAATATACAGTACATAGAAGTCACATTACGGGCTAGTGTGTCATTCCACATGTTTTTCATATTGTTTTAGATTGTTCTTTTTTGTTCATTTCATTTTATGTGAATTCATGAATTTATGTCAAGCTTCCTTTTAAAGGCTTTTTTCTGTGTTTTTCTGTTCCGGGAACACTGGGGAAAAGTTTCTTCAGTTCTACAGCAAAGAAAATAAGTAAATAAATCTACATTTTTACATGCCATTTAAAATCACATCACACAAGGGACGAATTTTAATAACTTAGTGTTACTGGCCCAAAGTTGTAATCAAGAAACCGTGGAAATGTAATGCATGGTTAATCCGAAATGGGTCCCTATTTGATATATAGTGTATTATGAACGGCGTAAAAGCCATTCTGAGCCACAAATAATCAATAATATATATATATATATATATATATATATATATATATATATATATATATATATATATATATATATATATATATATATAAGAAAGGAGTTGGGCACCATTTCTGATTTGTCCAAATGCTATGTCTCAGGCAACATATTATTTTTATTTAGTTTTAAATAGTGCTCTATTACATGAAGTAAAGTATCTTGGCATACTATTATAAAGCTACAGTGCGTAGGATTTTGTTTGTTTGTTCAAAATTAAAAAAAGAAGAAAAAAAAAAACATATTTACTGATACAGGAGAGGAAAAATACTGATGAAAATTTGATGTTCCCAAGCTGCTGTGAATCAACCTGACCGTTCTGTAATAGCAATTCACATTTAAATGTCATTATGCTCCAACTTAAGGCACAAAAAATGTCAGACTACACTGGAGCCAGCTGCCAATCAGGAGAGGCAGAGGAAGACAAAGTGTAAATAGAGCAAATAGGACTGTGAGTGAAAGAGTCTGGGATTTGCAGCAAAAGGGATTCAGTACTGATGGATTGTATATGCTTTATTCTTACATGTAAGGTGTTTTCTAATCGGTTCGAACCAAGTGAATGGTACTCAACTGAAATAAAATTTCATTCTCCAACTGTAAAGTTGTTTAGGTAAAGATCTCATGATATTGCTGAGTGACTAACATGAGGTTTATATGTCTCAGTTACATACAGCGAGAGTGAGTCATTCTGTGAGTCTGCTTGCTCTCTGTGTGGAAATTATATTTCTTTCTCTGTGTGTTAACACTACCCAAGTGACTAAGGATGTGACAGGCTAGGGGGAAAAAACAAACAATAAAACAAAAAAACAAAACAAAAAAACCAGATTAGATTGTGAAATATATGGAGAAAAGTGATCGGATAATAAAATACATACAACAGAAGTGACCAGACATGATAGCTTTATTCTCTACGCTGTATTTTAGCTAGCTAGAGAAAGTTCTGTTGAGAGGTTTTTCTCTTTCACCTGGTACTTAGTAAATATGACAGTTATGCTGTGGTGGATAAAATGTTGCTACAGCACAACCCACATTAAGAAATGTTCTTCTGCATGTTGCTTGAAATGACATGTTTCTACCAAAGAGGGCAAAATGACAAACTCTTACAACTTGTAACTTTTAACATTCCTTTTAATATTATGCCTGAAGGTCATGAACTATGATGTGTGAAAAGAGGCACCTGTCAAAAAGCAGCAAATTCGTCCTTTCTCTTTTTTTTTCAACTCTGTTTTTGCGAAAGTTTCTTTATGATCTTCTATGAATGAATCATTATATTAGTAATGAGAGAGCAGGAAAAGGGAATATTTTCATAAAATGATTTTCAGAATATAAAATCTAATTCCTGTTTCAGGAATAACTGAAACAAATTATAACACATTGAACTTCAGCGAGTACTTTCATTGCAATGAAGGGAAGGACATACCATCAAGATATCTGTAAAAAAAAAAAAAAAAAAAAAGGTGATGTTATTCCAATCTTCAGCTGTCCAGTTTCAGTGATCCTGTGCCCACTGTATCCTCAGATTCCTCTGGAACCCGACATGGTCTTCTGCTGTTGTAACCCATCTGCCACAAGGTTCAACATGTTGTGCAGGCTGAGATGCTTTTCTGCTCACTACAGTTGTAAAGAGCGCTTATTTGAGTTTCCGTAGCCTTCCTGTCAACTTTAAACTGTCTGACCATTTCCCTCTGACCTCACTCATTAACATGGCATTTCCACCCACAATACTGCAGCTCACTGGATGTTTTTTTGTTTGTTTTTCACACCATTCTGTGTAAACTCTAGAGACTGCAATTCATGAACAATCCTAGGAGATCGGCAGTTACTGAAATACTCAAGCCAGCCCATCTGGCACCAACAACCACACCACGGTCAAAATCTCTGACATCACATTTGTCCCATCCTGATTTTTTATTTGGGAACATTAACTGAAGACGTGTATCTGCACGATTTTATGCAACTTTAAAGGATGGGAATGCTGATTTGTTATAGACTCCTGGGCAAAAAAAAAAGAAAAAAGAAAAAAAAAAATTGACGCATCAAAAAAAAAAAGCTTTTAATGGACTTAACGACAAATCATTGTTCAGAAAATTAGCAAGAATGAGAACAAATGCATTCCTGAGACACCATTTGCTCATTTACTTTTGCTTCTTCTTGTACACAAAGGTAAAATCATGATAATGATAAAAATGTTTCATGTAAAATTCAAACTAACACATGTCTGGGTGTACAAAAGTAAAATAAAGTAAAAATAAAATAAATAAAATCAAAGATGTTAATTAAATAAAACATAATAAAAAGCTCTCCACAAGTTTACCCACAAGGCTTAAACATTTAAAAAAGGAAAAGCTAGCCTTTTCCAATGCTAAGTGTGGCAATGGTAGCTCAGTGGTTAAGGTGTTAGACTACTGATTGGAAGGTTGTGAGTTCAAATCATAGCATTGCTATGCCCCCACTGTTGAGCCCTTGAGCAAGGCCCTTAATGCTCAGATGTATAAATGAATTAAATGTAAGTCGCTCTGGATAATGCCATACGTTACTTTATCTATTTGTTTAAATCTTGCTAATATCCTGACCAATGATTTGTTAAGACCATTATAAGCTTAATATTTTGTCATTTTGGGCTTGACCCTTTTTTTTCCCGACCAGGATTCTATTATCCATTTTTCTGACTTTTTGCTTAAATTTCATAGTTTTCAAATAGAAAAAAAAAAAAAATTGTAGTGAATTTCCTTTAAAACTCATATGCTTTTCATCCTCATACAAATTATGCTGCTCATATGCTTGCTTTCTCATGTAAATGGTTTTTGCCTCAGTGGAGCAACAGGGAGCTTACCGAGGCAGCTCACATTGGCACGGAAGCGTAATAATTATAACGTAGTACGGCTTGAGGTGAAACAGTCAAAAAGTATTTGACAGCATTTTGTAATCCTTTATGATCATTTAAAATGCATGCAAGCACAGGCAGAATGAACAGGTTTAAAAAAAATAAAAAATAAAAAAAAAAGTATGATGTAAGCATTTTTATGCTTGTCTTTTTTAATAATTGTGAAGAAATTTAAATATTTTGCTTTAAGATTATAAGCATAAAATTCGAATTAAATATGCTTTAATTTGACTTTGCAGCAAAGCAGAATGTGAAATAATGAACAGGGATATCAGTGATTACTTTTTGAAGGTACCATGTTCACCTGCCATAGAAGAAGTTATTACCTGTGACCTTGTTATGCACGGAGGTGACATATAGGTGATAGGCACCTGCAGAAATGTGAGAAGCCGTGTCTTTTCATGTGCTCGTCAGCACTGGCGGACGGCATAAAGCCGGATTGGATCAAAGGCAGCCAGGTGATTGGCAGTTTCCGGAGGGCAGTTTGCTCTACTGTGTGCCAGCATGTTGTACACCCTAACACAGACCTGAGAAATATACTGAAAGCAATCCTGAGAGGCTCTGCTGTGCAAACGTGTGTGTGTACGTGCTTGCATGTGTGCATGTACATTAGGGGTATGGGGAGTTGGTGTTACCCCCCATAATGAGAACTCGTACAGCTGCCCCTGCCTGTCTTGTCCTTGTCTTTAACCTTTCCTCTAATAGATTATCCACCACGAGACAGTGTGGAGCAGCGTATAAGGTCTCCACCTGGACGTTCACTCGTGTCGAGCCCTCCAGGGTGGGAGTGCGCCACACAGGCAGCAGCTCATTTGAGTGTTTGCTCAGCGGACCCTGCAACTAGAGGACAGCTTGCTGCTATTTTCTCAAAGCAGAGCAGCGTTTAGTATGCAGAGAGTGCAATTCATTACAGTTAAGCGGCCCTGGGTGCAACCAGATGGTCGGATAAGCGCGCAGTGCCACCTTTCGGCTGTGCGTTTGCAAACAACAGAATCTGAAGGCAATTTAAAGATAATGAGGAAATAAATGTGCTTCTATATTGTGTAGAGGGACTTCACACAATGGCATACCACAATTCATGTGTGCCACATACCACAAACGAAAACATTATCTTTTCCAAGAGCAAGGGATTTGTATTGCTTTGGGATAATCTGCATAAATCTTAAAAATGTCTGTACAACAGTTAAAATCTTGACTAGTCATGCCATTGAACTGTGTTACGTTCTCAATCGTGTGTCTGTAGTGGGATGGGTGTCTTTTGTCTCCTCCTCCTCCTTTAGGCCTTGCCCACTGAAATGCGTCATGTTCCGTCTTGATATTGGATGATCACAACTCGTCCACGCCTACTCCGACCTCGTGCTGGGGGACTGGTTGGAGGTACATTTCCGGACCTGTACTTAAGCCTAGTCAGTCTCCATCCCCGGGGCAGATCATTGCCTATGCTTTGTAGTGCTGATATTGCTTTGTGTGTGTTGATTCCCCCTGTGTATGACCTTTTGCCTGTTCTTAAATATCTTAAATCAGCTAGTAAGCTGAATAATACCACATTTAAGCAGAGGCAGCTGATATAAAAGCGCTAGTTGGGCAAGATAAACAGACAGCAGTATTATAAGATTTAGTTTTTGGCATGCACGTCAAATTTTGTGCTGTCAACAAAGGTTTTAAAGTGAATTATTTTAGATTTTTGTAGAACCAAGTGCAACAGCATCACAGCAACAGCAACAGCAATGGCTATAAGTAAAAATACACAGAATGTTACGAAGAAACATGCCTGGGGCTGATTTCATTCTAGCCCAGACTGTAGAGTCTTTTAGCCTATCAATGAAAATCATGTAAGGTGATTACACAATCCCCTAGATTTGATCTTCATTTAGGCTGATATTTTTCAGCCCATGTCACTGAGACATCTGTAATGTCAACAGCAGTGACCGAGAAGGCGGGGAGAAACTAAAATAGGATAGACTAAGGATAGCACATGTTTTCCAATCAAAGTACAAATGACATAAAACAGTAAGCAAACAAGGTAAACAGTATATTTTGAACTATTTGGTTTAAATGAAAGGGTAACAACTATGCTGTGTGCCGTGTTTGGTATTCAAAGGAAACACAGCATGAAGTCACTAGAGCATTACAAACTTGAAATCATTAATGCAGCTTCTTATCTGCCTTTTGTATGTATGTGTGTGTGTGTGTGTGTGTGTGTGTGTGCGTGTAATAGTTTGCCCCACATTATTTCATGGTACAATGTGTTGTTTAACCCTGAAAAGTTCGATTGTCGAGCATTTAACAACACTGCATTTACCGTAAGAACACTTTTACGTGCAATATTACTGTATATACTTGTTTACATCACACAGCTTTATCAGGCAAAAGAATTTAAGCCCATGGATGCAGAAATGAGATATATGGCAAATGGCCAAGAACATACATGAAAGGATAATTAGAGTTATCAATGAGCTACTCTTAAAAGCTATATCTCAATTATTAGCCATTCTCGAACAACATTCATGGAAGCACTAGTTATAAAAATGAAAGGGCATTTCCAGGGATGACAGCGTGCGCCTTCCTACACAGTCAGTGATCTCAACAAGTTCCAGCCCCCAATACCCACCACCACCATTAAAATGACTTATGATGTGCCAGTGTCAGGGAAATAGGCACCTCAGGATCGTGAAAGCCAAAGAAGCATTTGGGTAGTTTTTCTCTGAGTATCTGTCTCCAAGAGGCACTTCTCAGATCAACTAGCACCATTTTACATTTATATATACTTCCAGTTAGTCTCTGCTTATGCATGCTGGTTGTTTCTTGTTTCTAAAATCCTACCCTAGTCCAGGTTCACAAAAAAAGGCCAAGGTCTTGTGCATCTCAAAACACTGACTGGTGATCAAGTCAAGTCAAGTCAAGTCAAGTGGCTTTTATTGTCATTTCAGCCATATACAGCTGGTACAGTACACAGTGAAACCAAACAATGTTCCTCATTTGACATTTTTCCACATCAGTATTTAAAGGAAAAATCCACCCTGAATGATTCGCATATTAATCTTTATGATTAGCATCATAAAGGGAGTTCTGTGCATAACTATTCTGGTTTTTGAGTTTGTTCTACTCATAGTCTGTGATTTGTAATTTTTAGGTTTTAGTGTGGAATTTCCTTTTTGCCTGTTTTTTGGATCCTGTTTTTGAACACTGTTTTGGATTTGTTTGCCAATCTCTTCAATAAAACATCAAACTGCATTTGCATCGGTTTCACATCAGCTAAGCATAGTTAATCTATATCAGGGTGGAGATTTCCTTAAACAAATGATTTTGGTAGGCATGCCTATTTAATTCCATGCTGTTGAACTATACGTGTATCAGTTCTACAAATAATGCTGTAAATATGAGAATCTGGATGGAACAGGCTCGCACATCAGGAATCTGTCAACTTCAGCCATGCATTTAATACAATAATACCACATTTTCTACAATCAGCACTGTCCCAGATGTCTGTCTCTGCATCTGCTTGTGGATCACTGACTCCGTGATGGACAGCAAACAGTATGTGAGGTTTGGGAAAGGCTTCAAAAGCATCAGCACAGAAGCATCGCAATGCTCTGTGCTCTCCTTTTCTGTAAAAAAAATAACACAACATTCAATACAAGATGGACTAGTTTACATACAGACAGGTTAAAACAGTAAAATACTCTAAAGGAAGTAGCACAGGATGTACTTCCTGCAGGATTTTGAGGCTTATAGGCATTTATATCACCGTGGTTCTCAGGCATTTTATAGAGTCTATCCTCACATCAACCATAAATGTCTGCTTTGGGTCAATAACCACACAAAAAGCTTGAACCTCTAGCATATCATCCCGACTGTAAGAGAGTTTAAGATTATTGGTTGCGACCTGCTCTACTTCAAGAAGATCTATAACATCAGTTCCAGAAGAGGCAAGAGTCAAGATCATTGCCAGACCCACAAACCCTCCACAGTACCTTCATGCTTTTTAATCAGGGATGAGGACAAAATATAACAACGCACAGGAAAATTTTGTTCTTCCAAAACGTGTATGAAATGACTACTGACTGTAAATGTTGTCTTATGCACTGTTTAATGTATAAGCTGTATGCAAATAGTTATTGCAAACAGTTAACATGTAAAAGTAATAGTTATCTACATGTTTTGGGGATCTGGAGCATCATTCAGCTGTCTATGTTTATTGGATAAATGGTAAATCTGTATCTGTATCTAATGCTATCTTGTATTTGTATCTGTATTCAGATTTAAAGTGGGTGTGGCCTACACAGGAGAGTTTTTTTGTTTTGTTTTGTTTTGTTTTCCAAACACAGAAAAAAAAATATGGGGAAAAACACTAGGAAAGTATTTTTGGACAGATTTACTTGGTTCTATTTCCCAAAATAAACATGAATGAACACTGTTAATACATCGCTCAGTGTTGCAAGTTAACGTTGAACATCGTTTTTGTTCATTCTGTATCTGTCATGTCTGACTGCTCAAAAAAGTAAAAACCTCCCACTCATGCAACTTTTTTATTGCCTCCCATGGGATTCCTGACGTGATTCACAGCTCTAGTTCCACCAGATGTCCTGTAAAAACCCTGTAAAAAAAAAAAAAAGAAAAAAAAGAAGAAGAAGAAAAATAAATAAATAGTGCACCTCACATTCATATCTGCATTTCTATCAGTTTAGAACACGTTGTCTGTTAATTTTGATTATACCACAGCGCTGTCGAATGCTTGAATCTGATTGGTACAAAAGGTGTGCATTACTATTTTGCATAACAGCATGGCTTGGAAAGTCATGAATTATGGGTTGATATTAATGTTCACATTCTAATATGTTATTGTTTCTATAGTAACAGCTCACACACAGGAACTTGCAAAGTGGATGCTCTGCATAATCTAGGACTAATTATAAACAGATAAAAGAAAGAGGAGTGAGGTTGGTAAGGGGAATGACTGTTTATCGTGGTTATAACATGAACTAAGATGAACTGACTTGTCTCTTGGACATTCCACAGAATAAAATCTAACTATAAACTGTTTAAATGTGAGACATTTCGTATATTAATGAATTTAATTTTAAAATGTTTCATTTAAAATGTAAAATTTAATTAAATAAATTCAAGCCTTTCTTTTTTTTAATGTATGTCTTGCATGTGTAATGTCACTAACTGCAAACCCATGCTCCTAAAAATTAAGTCTTATAAGACCAATAAATCTGTTTTTTATGCTAATTCTGATTCTCCTGTTCCATACATGCAAATGAAATATGATAACACATCTAATCTTTAAATGTTTCCTGAATTTTCATCCTACTAAGTAAGCTTTTCTCTTGGATATTTTTCCTTTTGATGAAGTAAAACGTGAACTTATTGAATATTAACTGAAGCAGAGTGCTTCAGTTACTCTTATATCAAAAGATATTCCAGATGGGACTTGATTCATTAAGGACTGGTAGATCTATCTATTCAGCTAAGTAAAGAGACTCTATTTCAGTTGGAGACTCTGTCCAAACTTGTTTGAATGAGAGTGGGTAAATTATCATTCTTAACATGCCATAATCCAATCATACTGTACTGGAAGCTATGATGGCTGGACAGTGGAGGGCTTTAAGCCAAGATCCTCTCCATGTAAATCCCCAAGTGATTTGTGTTTAATGAACAAATTCAGAAATGGTATTTACTTAAGTCTATCACACAGAGTTTCCAGTTTATTAAGTGTAGTATTAGATTATACTAATTTAAGAACAAAATGTGTGTTGTAGACACATTTGCTGGCGAACAAAAAAATTGGATTAACCCTGCCTGCATGAACAAATATTGGGACTGGCATTTTACTTTTCCCAACTTTTACCCATTTAGTTTCCATTAACTGAAGCTCTTGACCTGTATCTGCATAATTTTTCTTTTTTTTTTTTGCATTGCGCTGCTGCCACATGATTGGCTGTGTGAATGAGCAGGAGTACAGGTGGCCGGTGAATGTATGTAATCATTGTTAATTATTATTTATTCTATTTATTGTGAGGCAAACCTTTGATAACTGTATTTATCCCAGTAGAACGGGCCTGTAGTGTTGAATACATGGCATATTGTCCCATAATAAAAACTAACCACACTTTTGGAGTTGACTCTCAAAAATGTCATCACAGTGCATGCATTTTCCAGGAATGTCAAGGAAATATAACCTACAGTTACCAAATATTCAAGTCTGGAGAGGTAAATATGAAGCAGCTAGATAAACTTACTCTTTTCTCAGGCAAATGTCAGATCCATAAGTCCTCACTGCCACATCGGCATCTAAGACAGGAGAGAAAATCTCATTAAAATGTTCCTCTCATGCTGAGGGAAGAGAGGCAATGATTCTGTGGAATTTAAGAGTAAATAAGAAACGGGAGGAGGCTGTGGTGGGCGGAAAAGCATGGCCCGCCGAATATTGGTGTCACTCTGTCAAATTAGTGGCAATGCTGTGAATTTGAATAGAACCATTTGGGTTTGATTGCACATGTAATGTTATTTTGGCCCTGCATAATTTCTCTCAGTCCAAGCATAAGGTGTGCAGACAGTTTTGGGTCAAAACATGCTGCTGAGGCAATTTTCAGGTTCAAACACAAATTGGTACACAGGGCCAGTGTTGTTGCTGATGCATACTAATAGAGCTAAAGTTGTTAAGGTAGAGTAAGAGCTGCTGGGATTCAGTATGTGAAGGGGGGGAATTACTATGGGGATTTTTTTTTTCTGTAAGATAAGTTGCCTTCCTAACTTCTACAATGCTGTTAAATACAGAGAGTGGATTTCATGTCCAGAGACCAGCCATAACCTTTAATCTACTACAAATCCTTGTAAGGGCTGAGAGCACTGTGTATCCTCTGAAGCCAAACAGCTCTCTACTAACATTCAATCTGGAAAGTGTAACAGTGTGGTATAAGATTCGAGGATGAAATGGGTTTCCAGACAAATCTTTGAAGACAGCAAAATGAGAATGTGGCTTACAAAAAAAAAAAAAAAAAGGAAAATGAACATCTGAAAGTAGGAGAGACGTATTTTGTTCTTTAAGTTAACACTGACCTCAAATACATGCCCAGTTTATCAACATAATTATAGCTTTATGGAGTGTCACATTAAACCCCAGAATGCAAAAATCTAGGTTATTTGTAGAAAGTACAAAGAGCTAGGGGCTGCATAGACTAGTCGATTAATACTTTCACTAATCGCTGTGTCCACAGGACTGTTTTTTAGTCTCATTCCCACCTACTTCCAAAGAAATTCTGACCAATCCTGCCAGCTTACACAGTTACTTTTGTTGCCATTTAAAGCTAAATAAAATTGACATAAAATCTTTCCAATGTCACATAATGAATTCCATTATGACCAGCGTTATGTGAAAGAGTCCAATTGGTGCCATAGGGTGCAAATTACTATCCAATCCCACTCAGATAGTTTAGCCAATTTAGTGATGCAAATAAATCAGATTTTGCTTTAATTATGGAAAAGAGGACTGGTCGGCTATTCAATTCAATTCAGTTCAGTTTTATTTGTATAGCACGTTTAACAATGGACACTGTCCCAAAGCAACTTTACAGAAATATATAAATTCAGGATATAGATTTTAAATTATGAATTTATCCCTAATGAGCAAGCCAGAGGCGATGGTGGCAAAGAAAAACTCCTTGAGACTATATGAGTAATCAAAAATAAATATATAATGTCATGTGACCCCTTCAGAGAACTTCCACCAGAAGTTGAGACAGGTGAGACAGCATTTTGATAATAATTATTCAGTATTTTTATCAACAGAAAATAGCTATTTACAGTTTGACATGAGCTTTTTACGCTATTACAGGTGCATCTCAATAAAGTAGAATGTCATGGAAAAGTTCATTTATTTCAGTAATTCAACTTAAATTGTGAAACTCGTGTATTAAATAAATTCAATGCACACAGACTGAAGTAGTTTAAGTCTTTGGTTCTTTTAATTGTGATGATTTTGGCTCACATTTAACAAAAACCCACCAATTCACTATCTCAACAAATTAGAATATGGTGACATGCCAATCAGCTAATCAACTCAAAACACCTGCAAAGGTTTCCTGAGCCTTCAAAATGGTCTCTCAGTTTGGTTCACTAGGCTACACAATCATGGGGAAGACTGCTGATCTGGCAGTTGTCCAGAAGAAAATCATTGACACCCTTCACAAGGAGGGTAAGCCACAAACATTCATTGCCAAAGAAGCTGGCTGTTCACAGAGTGCTGTATCCAAGCATGTTAACAGACAGTTGAGTGGAAGGAAAAAGTGTGGAAGAAAAAGATGCACAACCAACCGAGAGAACCGCAGCCTTATGAGGATTGTCAAGCAAAATCGATTCAAGAATTTGAGTGAACTTCACAAGGAATGGACTGAGGCTGGGGTCAAGGCATCAAGAGCCACCTCACACACACATGTAAGGGAATTTGGCTACAGTTGTCGTATTCCGCTTGTTAAGCCACTCCTGAACCACAGACAACGTCAGAGGCGTCTTACCTGGGCTAAGGAGAAGAAGAACTGGACTGTTGCCCAGTGGTCCAAAGTCCTCTTTTCAGATGAGAGCAAGTTTTGTATTTCATTTGGAAACCAAGGTCCTAAAGTCTGGAGGAAGGGTGGAGAAGCTCATAGCCCAAGTTGCATAAAGTCCAGTGTTAAGTTTCCACAGTCTGTGATGATTTGGGGTGCAATGTCATCTGCTGGTGTTGGTCCATTGTGTTTTTTGAAAACCAAAGTCACTGCACCCGTTTACCAAGAAATTTTGGAGCACTTCATGCTTCCTTCTGCTGACCAGCTTTTTGAAGATGCTGATTTCATTTTCCAGCAGGATTTGGCACCTGCCCACTCTGCCAAAAGCACCAAAAGTTGGTTAAATGACCATGGTGTTGGTGTGCTTGACTGGCCAGCAAACTCACCACACCTGAACCCCATAGAGAATCTATGGGGTATTGTCAAGAGGAAAATGAGAAACAAGAGACCAAAAAATGCAGATGAGCTGAAGGCCACTGTCAAAGAAACCTGGGCTTCCATACCACCTCAGCAGTGCCACAAACTGATCACCTCCATGCCACACCAAATTGAGGCAGTAATTAAAGCAAAAGGAGCCCCTACCAAGTATTGAGTACATGTACAGTAAATGAACATACTTTCCAGAAGGCCAACAATTCACTAAAAATGTTTTTTTTATTGGTCTTATGAAGTATTCTAATTTGTTGACATAGTGAATTGGTGGGTTTTTGTTAAATGTGAGCCAAAATCATCACAATTAAAAGAACCAAAGACTTAAACTACTTCAGTCTGTGTGCATTGAATTTATTTAATACACGAGTTTCACAATTTGAGTTGAATTACTGAAATAAATGAACTTTTCCACGGCATTCTAATTTATTGAGATGCAACTGTATTCTTATCAATGTGTCACAGAGATTTTTGACCTGTTTGTACCTTGGAACTTCATTTCGCACATAATATATTAATTTTTATTCTGTAAACAAATTCATTATACAGTGGAAAGTGGAATTATACCACGTTAGAATATTAATACTTTTCTGTAAAACAAGCAACATTTGGATGTAAAAATGTCGCATTTGATGTATGCAAAGAATGCAATCTTGCTAAACTTTGAGCACATCTTATCCCTCTTTTCACTTTGAACAAATAGATGCTTCCATAAGCAAACTACATAATGAGTGAACCCAAGCATGTAAGAAATGCAATACTGAGTATGCATCAGTAATTCGGAGTTGACCTACGCATGTATTCACAGGTCAGTGAAGTACTACAGCTCATCAATCATGAAGATTCCCCCGTGGCCTTTTATTCCACTCTTTGATTCAGTGACATATAAAGAACCCTTTACATTCATCCTAAACCTGTCACCTTGACATTGTTTTTTTCACTGGGAGCAAACTGTGCTTTTTCTCAGCACAAAGCCAATGAAGGCCTTTTTGTGCTTCTTTTACAGCTGTTATCCTCACTATCAAACTCAAATCTCTAAAAAAGGTTGTCTTGATAGATGCATGTCTCTCTTATCAGAAAATTGAGACTATATTGCTTAGACTAGATGCACGAGAGGCGAGCAGACATGACATATTAACAGATTGGAGCCCACATGCTGGACATGCTCATTATCCTTAACTTACTGTGTGAAACAGTGAAAATCCTATTCAAATAATTCCTCCAAAACTTCATCATAGTCACCACCAGTTTGCACTGCAATTAAAAAAAAAATATCATCTACCCAGTGAAGATTGTGTCTTGTATGTATGGCCTCTAACTATTTCTACTGATTTCTCAATTTCTCGTCCAGCTAAGATAAAGCCTCATATGCTCCAATGTGTCTGTTCTATCTTGAGCGTATTTTATTCAGTATGGACAGCAGCCCCTGCTGCAGATATGACAGAAATCGCAAGCCCCATCTCTTCTCAATTGAACGTGCTTGCCAAAGCATAACCTCCATTAAAAATAACAAGATTGGAATAGCAAAAGAGTAGAACATGCTGTTGAGAGGAAAAATAAATAAATAAAACCAGAAGCAGTTTCTGCTTGAGGGCCAAACTGATTTTGCTGTACATGGGTACACACATAAAGGAGATAAGCACAAACAAAACTATGGGTGAAATTGCTCTCATGTGACCAGCATAAAAATTTCATGCTACTGCAGATAAAATGCATCGCCATGTTACATATTATACATTGTAAAATACAGAAAAGACTTGGTTGGACAGTGATGGTTTCTCATTAGGTTTATATTCATTCTTGGGTCATATAATACTGTATGCATGTACAAAGAAAGGGTATTCCCTTTCAAAGGGTACTCAACGTTGTGGGAAGTGCCCTCGTGCGTGACAGGTATCTGAAGTCTGTGTAAAATCACGCCTATTTATAGGCCTGCCATGGTCAGTTGACGTGGCATTTCGCGTATCATATGACTATGAAACAGCACCTGTAAACCACGTCATCAGCTTTCTTTGTCTTCAGTGCAAACCGCATGTTGGTTGTCTGTGTGAACATTCCTAAAACTCTTCACTTCTCTCTATGTTCTATTTTTAAAAGAATGTATACAGTACTCTGCAAAAGTTTTAGGCACCCTATTTATTTTAGTACAAACTTTTTTATAGATTTTTTTTTATGGCTTCTGCATTATCAAGTCAGTACAAAAAAACTTTTAGATTTCCAAACATTAGTTTTCTAGCACAAAATTAAATGT
Source organism: Cranoglanis bouderius (assembly GCA_023630585.1). Classification (NCBI taxonomy): domain Eukaryota; kingdom Metazoa; phylum Chordata; class Actinopteri; order Siluriformes; family Cranoglanididae; genus Cranoglanis; species Cranoglanis bouderius. Next base: position 32,930,869 of record CM042537.1, on the reverse strand, counting down.
TACAGAAAAATGTTTGTATGTCATTAAAGAAAGCAGAATATTATGTAATAGACACTTTTCAGACAAAAAACACAATGAAGGCTGCTGGGTTTTGCTGCAAAAATAAGAAGCGAGTGCGAAAGTCAAAGTCTCCAGAAGAACTGTGTCTGGTTCTGCAAGATGCTCAATAAAACTCACCAGCTAATATCTGTAATGATGTGGGGCTAGGCGGATGCAAATGTAGTTTAGAGTTTTATTAAAGCAGACAAATCCAAAACGGCAGGCAGAAACGTGGTCATGAACAGGCGTGGGTCAGGTGATCTACAGACGGGCATGGAGCTGGGCTGTGGAAGCCACCACGTCGACCTGCTCCCTCTCGTACTAACTGGTGTACGTCCGAGGCACTCTGTCCAACCAGCTGGCCCCCTCCAGCCTTCTTTCTCTGTTGGTTCTGACCTCTGACCCTCCGAATGCCTTAGCCAACAGTTCCACAAGCTGGGTCACGCTGCTGAGACCGTAGGATCCCTTAGCAGTCAGGCGCTCCACCCACTTGCGGGCTGAGCCAGTGAGCTGGGACAGCATGAATCCCAACCACTGCTTCTCAGAAGGTTTGGTGTCCACCGGGCTAGAAAAATAGAGTTGGCATTGGAAGAAGAAGCCCTCCAGCGAGCCTCCAACTGCCTCAAAGGGAGCCGGAACATCCAGAAGGGTCCACTGGGGAAAGCGTACGGAATTAAATGCCGGCACAGAGACTCTGGTATGACGTTCTCCTGCTGCATCCATTGTGGCAAAGTATTATGTAATGATGTGGGGCTAGGGGGATGCAAATGCAGTTTAGAGTTTTATTAAAGCAATAGGCAGACAAATCCAAAACGGCAGGCAGAAACGTGGTCATGAACAGGCGTGGGTCAGGCGATCTACAGACGGGCATGAACTGGGCGAAACATGAATCAATGAACACGAAGACAGAAACAGGATCGAAAACCAGGAAACGAGAAACAAGAACAAAGGCTTGGTACAGACAGCACACATGGTAACTGAGCAAATACTTCGCCCCAAACACAGAAACACAAGGGGTTAAATACGCACAGCAATCATGGGGGTTAACACACAACAGCTGAAACACATTAGGACACAACCAATGACAATACAGGGGCGGAGACAAGACATAAACCAGAACAAAACACACGTGGAGATAGTAAACAAAGGCAAAGTCTTTGAACCCGGAAGTGAGCTGTGCGCTGCTCCCACGGCTCGCATCGGTGATCAGCGCGAGGGGGAACTGTAACAATATCCCTATAAAACTGCACAAATTTTATCAGTGACTACCATTTTTATTTTTATTTTTTTGTCACACCAAATATTGACTTTGTTTCATTTACTACTGTTTACTACTCTTTACGGCATTTTTTTTATTTTAATGTAGAAACATTTAATTTCGTTATTTTTAAGGCATCTTTGCTCTACAGCATTTCTTTGCATGTGCCTAAAACTTTTACACAGGACTGTATATATTTCTTTTCTCTTCTGTCGCTATGGGTTAGGGTTAGGGTTAGAGTTAACCCTAACTGCTGGCTGTCTGGTGTCTTTGCCACTGTTTGTTTAATGTACGAAGAGAGACCACGTGTGTGTGTGTGTGTGTGTGTGTGAGAAACACTCACGCTGTCTGTCTCCTTACGTGTATATGTGCATCAACACTGAAATAACATTAATCGATTTTATAGCATTATTTTATATTATTTTTAGCAGTAGTAGTATGTTGCTTAAAAATAAAATACATTCTGTTCAATGAAAAAAGTTGTTGTTTTTTACCCAGACATTTAAAAATTTTAGAGCTGTAATCGTAATACTGTGCAACCGTGATATTTTTGCTTAAGGTTATCATACCATCAAAATCTCAGTATACTGGGGTGGGCACAAAAAGAGCAAGAGCGAGTGGGTATACTTGTTCCCACAGCGTGAAGCTCATGCAATGTTGAGTTCCCTTTGAAAGGGAACGTCTGGGTTACACATGTAACCCTGTTCCCTGAAAAGGGAATGAGACGTTGCATAGCTTTGTCATACTGGGGCATGCCTGTAAATTGCGCTTGCACTTCAGACGAAGAGAAGCTGATGACTTGGTTTACAGGTGCCAATTTATAGTCACGCGACATGCGGTATGCCACGTCACCTGACCACGGAAGGCCTATAAATAGGCATGATTTTACACAGACTTCCCACAGCGTGAAGCTCATGCAACGTCTCGTTTCCTTCTTAGGGAACAGGGTTACATGCGTAACCCAGACATTTTTCCTCTTTGCAATGTCTGCATGAATTCGGCCAGAATTTTTCCCCTTTACCCTCAAGGATCACTCAACCCACCCACACAGAATTTATAAAAAAAATATGTGCTCTTATTTATAAAACTATTAAGCAAAAAAACAAAAACAAACAAACAAACAAAAAAACTCATCCCAATTACCATGTATACCTTGGTTTATCTTCAAAGTTGATAAGATGGAGAGAATGATCAGCTCCTATGTGAGGAAATGGTTAGGAGTTCCATGGTGTCTGAGCAATGTAGGACTGTAAAAACAAGGAGCACTTGAGCTGCCTCTTTTGAGTCTAGTGCTGAAGTTTAAATGCAGCAAAGTAAGGCTAGAGATGACCCTTGCAGAGATTCGGAGTGCATTAATAAGAAATGCTGGACCATCCCTGGGAGGAGGGCAAAAATGGACACTGAAGGAAGCACTAAAACAGGCCAAATCTGCCCTGTATCATGGCAACATTCGTGGCAAAGTTCAGTATGGTAGAGGAGGGTTGGGTCTAAGCCAGGGCAGACACTTGGGAAAGAAGGCAAGAGCCTAATCTGATCTGCGAGAGCTGGTTTAGTGTCAGGAAGTAGCAGGCTCTGCTAAGGCTGATAAAGTGTGAAAGCATAGAGAGAACAGAGCTTATCTTGGAGGACCTGTGGAAGATGGAACCAGCTTCATTATAACATCAACATATGACATTCTTCCTTCACCCATGAACAATGATCAACCAGTGGCTGAATGAAGATCCCTCATGTCCCCTGTGCTCAACACTAGCAACACTCAACACAATCAGACATTGAGGCGCACTCAATTTCTGAGGTGCCTGGCAGCAGCCCTACAAATACCCTGCCCACAGAACATCAGGTGTAATCCAGAAAATACCCTTTGTCCGTTGAGGTGAAGACAGAGAGTGGAGGCTCCATTCATCAGCTGGGGTTCGACAGCTGGAAGCAGCCAGGGATTGGGATATGGATGAAGATGTAGGTCTGTGCTTTACCTTCCCCTCCAAGTTACTACCAGCCTGAGTCCAAACCTGGTAGTCTGGTTCAACTCTCTGCACTCTGTCTGCTTTGTGGAAGTAACAGCAGCTTGCTGTTGACGAAGCAAAAGAGAGAAAGAGCCTGCTGTATGCTGAACTTGTATCCATTCAGTTGAGATTGTGCATTGATTGGCTACTGAAGGACCTGTGGATTCATGGCCAAATGTTGTGCCAGACCATCAGAGCCTGCAGACCATTGTGGCTGAAAAGAAAGGTCCCCAGAAGGGCCCCAAAGTGAGTAGAGGCCTGGACAGGTGCTAAGTGGAGTGGCCTTTGGTCACTAGAAGCCATTGTCACTTGTGGAGATGTTGTGGACTAATTGATGAAAAGTTGAAGATGGAAAAAATCCCATCCTATAAATGACAGATCTGCACAGAGCCTGTTTTCTTCATCGCTGCAAGTCTTGCAGACAGATCTTCCCAGTCCCTATCAGCAGTTTCTGCAGTGCGGCTAGTTTTGTAGGAAAAGTGTAGAAAATTGTAAACAGGTACAGGATTATAACATCATGTATTGTGTATATTAAATACTAATGTATTTTAGCCAATAATCTGTGTAGTGACAAGGTAGGCTGGTTATAAATAACCTCATATGGAAGAATTTGTGAACACTGAAATAAAACTACTATAAATTTCAAGCAGGTGAATTCAAAACAAACACAGATGCATGGTTTTCAAAGTAATATATTTCAATGCTAGGAATGAACAATGGTGTTTAAATTTGATTTTTTTTAAAATCAGTGGTTTTTAACATTCAACACATTATGTCTCTTTTCTCTTCAGCCCATATATCTGCAAAGAAACCACTACTGAAGGATACAAATAAGAAGAGCTGTTATTGAGCCATGAAACATGAGCAGCTGACTGTTAGAAATCCATCCAATTAGTCTAAATTTGATTCCATCCACTGGCACTTTAACACACAGAGTAGCTGAAAAGATAATCTTAGTAAGTGTTGTGCCTACTCTTAAGCACGGGAGAGGAGGTGTGATGGTTTGGGGCTGCTTTGCTGGTTATACTCTCTGTGGTTTACTTAGAATTGAAGGCACACTTAACCATCATAGCTAGCACAGCATAATGCAGCGACACACTGTCCCATTTGGTTCATGCTTAAGTGGGCCACCATTTTGCTTTGCAACAAGACAATGACCCCAAGAGTGGTGGCATGCTGCAGCAGATGACCTAGTCTACACAGTCGCCCTACTTAAACCCAACTGAGAAGGTTTGAGATTAACAAGAAGAGTAAAAGAAAAGCAGCCTACACATACTCAGCATACATTATGCTGGAACTCCTTCAAAACTGTTGGAAAACGTCACTGGTAGGTTTCCTTATGACACTAAGTGAGAGAATGGCACGAGATTGCAAAGCTCTTAACAAAGCAAAATGGAGCTATTTTGAACACATGGATTTGTTTCATTGTTTGAATTTAGAACCCTTTTTTTAGGTCACAACACTGTTTAATTCCTTGAGTTATTTTACTGCTTCAGTTTAATAAAGACAAACCCATCTATGACTATGTATCCAAATTTTTGAGTATGCATATTGTACAAGAAGATGAAAATAAAACAAAATAGTTTGGATGTCTCATTTCAATTTTGCCCTTTCTTTCCTTCCCACTGTTCTACATGAGTGGTTAACTCACTGGGAATCTCGGACAGAGGGATGCTAATCAAGCACAGTCATTAAAAATATTAGGCCACAATTCCAGGACAGTTCTCAGCTCAGTCTAAGCAGTGAAACCAGCTGATTTTTGAACAGTGTTTTATCATAAGCCAGGTTTCTATCTGAGGGATTTTATGCAAAAAAAAAAAAGGATTTTATGCAAAAAATGCATTTGGAAATGTTTGCCAATGTAGGCCAGGGATTTGTTTTAACTAAATGTATGATATGTGAACTGATGCGAGAAGCTGTAGTGTAAATGTTTTTGAAAAGAAGAATATATATATATATATATATATATATATATATATATATATATATATATATATATATATACACACACACACACACACAAATATCCCACCCCACCATATACTGATTTATTGAGGTGTCAAGACAAGAATTTTACTCCTTGTGCTACACAATGTACTTATCAAATAAAACTCTTGAATCACAAATTTAGGTTTAAAAGAAACGTATTAGATGAACAAAGATAAATGAGTAAGATCTGCACACAGTAAGTATTGAACAGCTGGAAAACGTTTTCTGTCCTCTATGCAAGGCAGACAGCATTACTGAACAGCTGTAATGCTCCACATGCTTTTTACTGACTGCTGAAAGGCAAACAGGTCAAACATACCGTATGGTCACTCACATGGGCACAAAAACCAGCTGTAGCAAGGAAACTCTAACTAAAAAAGCAGGACAAATCCTTAGATATGTGAGAATTGTGAAGCAAGTGTGGATTATTTTACTGTGAAATGATCAAGCATCCACCAATAACACAAAATGCCATATTCAGACCTGGTGACAAGTTCAAATGTTACGTCAATATTTACATGGAGAAAGGTCCATTTTTTCAGAGTTGGTTTATTCATGTACTTATGCATGTAGTTTATGCCGCCGAAGTTGCAAGATTTTCTTGAGTAGAGATGTCCGAGATGGAGTTTTTCAATAACATCTAGACCACCTCCTTTAACACAAGCACTTGACTTTAAACCCAGTACATAGACAGATAGTATTTCTTTTTTAATTATATGAAGGCAAACATTGAAACAAACAAATAGAAGTATAGTATATTGCAAATATATTGCTGCATGAATAGTGGTAGTTTTAATTATCACAGTAATTACTGAAAATTTGATTCAATTTAACAATATGGTTTCCACCCACATTATTAAGCAGCTTATAACATAGCACTTGTTCCAACATATCCTATTATTATTCATTTTATTATTTTATATTATGTGCCTACATTTAATGAAGCCACACATATGTGGGATGTACCTTAATTTATTACACTTTTTATTCACTAGTTTGGATTGTCCTAGTAATAAACTAATGCTTTGGTTTTGTTAATTTGATGCACTTTCCTTTAAAGAACACATGTCCTGGTTCAGAACATAAACTGACCTAGCACTCATCTACTATGGTTCCAGCTCACTTTAAGAGTTTTTCATATTTTTATCCATATAAAATTAAGATAAGCAATTTCCTTTCTTCTTTAAGATAAGCTTTCTCCTCTGATGTCTTCTGTGTGTGAAAAATATATAACTATTAATTAATGAATAGTAAGAGTAGATGAACTTTTACAGGTTGCTCAGGTGCATGGAGTATGACAGCTTAAAACTTAACCATATGGTTAACTACTGCAAATAAATTAATTATTCTGCTATGTAAATGTGGGGGGAAATTATGTAATTATTTATAGACATCAGCAATAATAGCATGTTGTCACGCCCTTCACACAGAGCGGCCTACAAACATGGCTGCCGAAGACTACGACATCCGACAGCCATCACAAACTCTATCATGTTCACGTTCAACATCCTACTGATAACACACACACCTGGACTCACTTACACAATCACACCAACAGTATAAAAGGACACTCATTCCACCACCACAGTGTGAAGTTCATGCTCAGTGTTTCTTACCTGGTGTTACCAAGCCTTTATCTTGCCAAAGTTGTTTCTGGTTATTTGGTTTATGTCTTTGTCATTAGCCCTGGTTACAGTTTATGACTGTACATTGCCTGACTACTGCCCGTTTACTGACTTTCATTTAAAACTGTGAACCTGCAACTGTCACCGTCTCCACCACCTGACACATGTTTAATTTGTAGAATATGTAGTTAAATTTGTCTGCAGCCTTTTGCACTTAATTACTGTAAATGTAAGATAATAAATAAAGTATAGCCTTTTTACTACTGGTCCATTAGTACAGGGCACAAACTCTACAAATCTTTTGGACAATAAATAACCATGATATGATCCATTCTGTTCTCAGCACTTATGTTTAGGATTTGAAGCATTTTTTTTTTTTTTTACCTTGAGAAACGATATATTAGAGCGACTGTAACCCATTTCTTATTAGAGTTTACAACAGCGATATTCAAAACCCATGACAATATTCATCACTGTTATGATGCCATGCCACTGTAGGAGCTTTGTGGCTTCTGATAGGCTCCAATAAAAGAGCATCTGCTGGTTATAGAACTTTAATTGGCTGACTGTCTGTGTTGAGAAAGAAGAATCACTGTCTCATGGATAAGTAAAACACTGAGGGCAGTAGCATACCTGTTAGAGACGTTGTTCGGTCCCATCTTCACTCTCCTCTTACAAGACTGCTGAACTAAAACATAAATATTTTTTTCCGTCATTGCTCAGTGAAAGCAAACGCCACACAGCTGTGATTTAATCACACCGGCAGTGTAATTAGTCTTACTATCCTCCACTCCTAGCTGTGCTTGACAGGTGCACTGTTGCATCTCTAGCCCTTGAGAGAGAACAGCTTTTTCAAAGCTCACTCGTTGGCAAAAGTAAATATTCGAAACTCTTAAATCTCCATCATCCTAAAATAAATAAATAAATATAAAACATAGATGCACTAAAACCAGTCCCAATCTGTCTAGGATGTACTGTATGTACCTGCTCCTTTTAGACAACGTAACAATAGTATGCAATAGATAAGCAGTGTCAAAAGGTTTTCTCATAATTAAAATTTTCATCTTTGTGTTTTCAGCTTTTCTCAACAAAGACTAGACTGACTTGGAGGATAAATTTGTGAATCCATTTAACATGGTTGAAACATCCTTTTCCATGAATGGTCCATTACAGGTTATGAAAAATGTACATTATACTTGTTAGCATTCAATCAACTCTGTTTCCTGAACACATTCACCCCTATGGAATATTTGGAATATTCCACATGGAAGTTGCATCTAAATTTCCTGAAGATTTTATTCAGTGATATTGTAATATTGACTGACTGGTTGAGTGCAGCCCTTTTACCCAATATTAAACTGAATGTAAAATAATAATTTTAAACTAATTTAAGAGCAAAATGAAGCAGTTGTCAGCAGAGGGGGTCTTAGGTCACATATACAGATACTATGTGTTGAAATCACACACACACACACACACACACACACACACACACACAGTCAGGGGGTTCAAGCCCTGACACTGCCAAACTGAGACTGTCGGGCCCTTTAGTAAGGCACTTAACCCTCTCTGCTCCAGGGGTGCCATATCATGGCTGACCATGTGCTCTGATCACACCTCCCCAACAACCTGGGATATGTGAAATGAACAATTTTGCTGTCCTATAATGTATATGTGACAAATAATCAATTTCTTCTTCTTTCTTCTTAAAATGTCTGCTATTTCTTATTGTACTGATTATTTTCATTAATATCAATGTATCCCTACCTCCCCCTAGGTCACTGTTGCAACGAACTATTCCATGTTGTCACACATCTGCATGAAGGCAAACCAGGGGCCTGTACCATGAAGGTAGTTGAACAAACTCAGGGTTATGGGATTAGTTTCAAGTTAACAAAACTAATCCAATTCAATCAGGCTTTATTGGTACCATGACACTGGTTATCAACTTTCTCTATCAACTCAGGCTTTGTTCCTTAAGCTATGATTAGTCCACAAGCATGTGCACATAAAAGCGTGACTTCAGCACAAAACAGCCAAAGTGTTCAACATGGGAAAAGCAGCATATTTCTGGTTGAAACGCAAGGAATTATTTTGTGGAAATATGAGGAATTTAAACCTAAAAAAAGCAATACCATTACGGCTGCCAAAGCTCGGGAACATTACCGGGGAACATTGCTGACTGTGTAAATGCCTAAGTTTACTTTTATAGACTCACAATGAGAATAAACGGATTAAAAACTTATAACCCCAACATACTGTATTTCATGTAATTGCATTTAATATAAATGTAAATTGTTTTAATTAAATGTTTAAAATATAAATATAAATTTGTGAAAATATATTAGGACAGGAATAATGTGACCACATGCAAATATGTACCACTCGCAAAGAACTGCAAAGCAACACATACCGTTTGCAGTACAGCAAGAGCGTGGCTTCGGCGTGTCCGATTTTTAATGTGTGGCTCCAGAAGTTGACAAAGATATGAGATTCCATCCATGGAAAATCGATAACTTTCATGCAAGTAAGTATCAGGGAAAGCCAGGGGATTTTGTCCTATCCCTAAAAACTCTTTTTCTGTGATGTGCTCTCCTTACAATTTGCGCTTAGAATTTGAATTAGTTGCGTCACTTATATGTCAGTTTGCTTACAGCTGATTGGTCTAAGTTGGGTTTGAGTCAGAACATAAACTGCCCCGGAGCAGGTAAGCTGTGGAGCATAAGTTACTATGGCCGGTAAAAGCCAAGCCACTTTCATGGTACCTAAAACCAAGGGTTGGCACAAACTAAACTGAAACTTACCTGACTAGCCACCTAAAGCGGCATCATGGTACAGGCCCCAGTACAAGCAAGGCAATCACACTGTGGCTTACCATGTGGAAAGGAAGGTCCTTGGTCTCATTTTCTGGGTGTTATAAAATAAAACAAAGTTATCCGTGTGGAGCAGAGAAATGCAAAAAAAAAAAAAAAAAAAAGCTGACTTTTTTTTTTTTTTTTCAGTCAAAACAGAGTGCTGCTGCATACTTTTAGGAGACCGTACATAATGCTAGCATAAGTATTAGTTTATAATATGAATTTTTAGTTCTGAAATCTGATTGGCTGAGCTGTGTGACCTCATCACAATAAATTGCTGCTCTGTTCTTTATCAATTATGTTGCTTAGCAACCAAAGCTTACTGATAACAGAATACTTTGTGTGGCGTACGAAGTGTTTGTTGCGAATATTATTAAAAATAAATATGTTTTTAAAGCAATATATTTTTGCATATTATTTTTGTGTTTTATAAAAGCAATATGCTACTCGAGGACGTGCGTTACAGTGATTTTTCCTGGCTAAGAGTCTTCTTATGTACAATGCAAAGTGGACGCTGGGTGAAAACTTTGATGGGATGTTGCTTGAGATGCAGTAACTTTTTCTGAATGTTTTTTGGATTCTGTGTTGAACAGAAAAAAAAAAAAGTTCCAAGAGTTACAAGGGCTAAATGGCAGTAAAGTGACAGGTAGAATAAACTTAATGAATGTGTGCATCATAGGTGTTTGTCACGGGAAAGATGTTACCATGGCAACCTGAAATCTGCCATGGCCCTGATTTTATAAGGTCGTCTAACAATTCACACCCAGTGTGCAGACATTGACATTGCAGACACTGCGGACAGTGTGAGTACATTGTCAGATTCTACACATTATCACAATGTGATGGATAATTGACTTTCTTTGTTCTGTCAGAGAGGAAGAAATGAGTTTCTATGGCAACTCAGGAGTATGTGTTTGGGTCACGGTGTTTCTTCTCTTGAGCCTCGACGGGACTTCGCTTTCAGCAGTGCACTTTAACCTGGTGTGTGTCTTCACTCAGGGTATTTCTGTCTGGAGATGTGATGAAATTGGACGTGTTAATGGAACCATTAACCTTGTACTGATTGTAGATTAAAGCAATTATGCGAACAAATAAATCCTTGTTCTAACATTGTCTTGGTTCTTTATACAAAGAAAAATTATAACCTGATCTACTCATGTAAAAACAACATTCCTGACAAATTGTAAACACTGGGAAATAAATGATCACTTTGGTTATCAACATCATCCACATCAGTCTCTGTCTCATCTTCTGAGGTAAAAGTCACTCGTCTCATCATCGATCTCTATTCACACGAACGTTGGTGAGACAATAATCACTGAGTCACTCAGTCAGGTCTGTTATTAATGTATTATTATTATTATTATTATTATTATTATTATTATTATTATTAGGTCATTTAACATTTAAAACTTTGTTTGTTGTCATCTGTACAGAGTGTGTAAGTGTTCTTTTCTGTTTTGACAATAACGTGTATCTGATTACAAACTGAATTGATGAAGCTTATATCTGTTTTGCTATGGCACGTTACTATCCAAAAAAACTTCATAAAATTGTGAGAATCACACAAAGAATGTTTTTGATACCTTTACAGAGACTGACTGTTTTAACCGCTTCATTTGTTAACCTGGCTCCTGAGCGAACATTCTCTAAGCAGGAGAAAAAAAAATTAATGAAAAAGTAGTGAAAAATATATTTATGGTTTCTAAAAGTAGAGGTGTCTCAGTATGTTATAGATAGAAAAAAAATGGTCAAAACCCATTTTTTTTGTCATTTTTGGTTATTTTCAATAACAGTCAAAGTAACATCTGACAGGTTTTCCCAGACCATCTCACTTATATGGTGTAAATGACCTTGTCTGTTCATTGGTCTGGAGTTCACTGGAAGGTGGCATTTTTCTTCATCTTCAGATGTATAACAAAGGCCTCTATCTTCCCTCTATGTTGACTAGAATCCCATTCCCAGATGAAGAGAAGCAGCCCTCTAGCATGATGCTGCCACCACCCTGCTTCACCGTGGTAAGCTGTCTTGTTTTAGCACCAAACATATATTTTAGAAGTATGCTCAAAAAAAATTCTACCTTGGTCTAATCAGACCATAAAACATTTTGCAAAATTTATGCAGGCATGGATTTATTTATTTTTTTATTTTACATGGGAATGGGCTTGAATCTAGCCTCTCTACACCATAGCTCAGACATGAAGAGTAGGAGAGATTGTTGCCACATGCAGGGAATGACCAGATATTCCTGCAGCTACTTTAATGTTGCCGTAGGTCTCCTGGCAGCCTCGCTGATAAATGTTCATCATGTTCTTTCCTCTACTTTGAAGAGACATCCTGTTTTTGGTAATGACTGTGGTGCCCCATTTTATCATTTTGAAAATTATTTTGTACCCCTCTCCAAACTGATACCTTTCAACAATGAGATCCTGTACATGCTTTGTAAGTTGTTTGTGTACCATGGCATCAGCAGTCAGATGAAACCAAGTAGATGAAAGTCATGAAAATCCTACAGAGACAGCTGATCTTTATGTGCAGTTAATCAGTTAATCACTTAATTAATGTTAGGTGTAGGATAATTACTTTTGAACATGAATTTCAATGGCATTGGTTAATTCAGAGCTCAGTCAAATGCCCCATTATAAAGGGGTGTGTACATTTGTGCAACCAGGCTATTGTGTATATATATATATATATATATATATATATATATATATATATATATATATATATATTTATTTATTTATTTATTTATTTATTTATTTATTTTTTCATTTTTTTCCTCCTAAAACATTTCTATTTGTTTTTCACTTGAATTTTGTTGGCTGATGTTTCACATTAACTGTGAAAAATGATATGACATGACAGGAAATCCATGATGAGAACAAAAATTAAAATGGCCAGGGAAAAAAAAGGAAACCCAGATTTTAATTGTTGCTAAACACAGCTATATAAAATCTGGTGTTATTATAAACATTTTTTATGGAACCTGATAATGTTTTTGTTCATTAAATAACTTATTTTATTATTATTTAACATAATAACATTATCATTTTAAAATTATGTTGATTAGCAGGCGGTAACACTGAATGTCAGTTTATCCAAAATGATTTACAGGCATGCATACAAGGCACTGCAGTGGCTCTCTGTAATCAGGGCAAAGCTAATTATGTTTTCATAGGCACAGCGTGTTAGGTGTTTCCAGTGATTACTGTGCACTGCTGGGGAGTAGGGCATGATGTAGGCAGAACATAGTGAAATTCCTGCTGAAAGACTGACATGCCAGCTGACTGCATGTGATGTCCTTCACCCATCATTGCACAGGACATGGCATGCAGGCAACACTGGCCATGCCCTCAGTGAATATAACAAGTGCAAAAATACTACTTTATCTTTAACTTTGGTGTTAGTGGGAACAGTGGGGTTTGATAAACGACTGTCAAAAATATAATCAAATGGGGTAGATATGTGTATGTGTTTGGATCAGTTAGAATTAAATATATATATATATATATATATATATATATATATATATATATATATATATATATATATATATATATATATATATATATATATATATATATACACATGTCAATACATGTGTATATATATACAACACACACATACACATACACGCATACACACACACGCACACCGATATACAGAGCAACCATAACATTAAAACCACTGACAGGTGATGCCAGTAACATTGATTATCGCTTCACAATGGCACCTGTCAAGAGGAGGGATAATTGATGTTGTTGCGTTGAGGTTGATGTGTTGGAAGCAGGAAAATGAGCAAGCATAAGGATCTGAGAGACTTTGACAAGGAACAAATTGTGATGGCTAGACAACTGGGTCAGAGCATCTCCAAAATGGCAGGTCTTGTGGGGTGTTCCCAGTACGCAGTGGTTAGTACCTAGAAAATGTAGTCCAAGAAAGGGCAACCGGTGAACCGGTGACAGGGTCATGTGTGCCCAAGGCTCACTGATGCACTTGGGGAGTGATGGCTAGCCCGTCTGGTCCAATCCCACAGATGAGCTACTGTGGCACAAACTGCTGAAAAAGTTAATGCTGGCTATGATAGAAAGGTGTCAGAACACACTGTGTATCACAGCTTGCTGCATACAGTTGCAATCAAAATTATTCAACCCCAATTGCAAATCAGGTTTATTGACAAAATTTACAGACTTTCAGCTGTTTGCAATGAACAAATCAAACAAAAGCAATTGAAATAGCTCAACACACCGAATGCTTCAAGTGGTTTCCCCAAATTCAACTGAAAATGCTGCATTTTCAATTGCAATTGCTTTTGCTTTTGAAACTACACAAGGGGACCTACACAATATTAGGCAGGTGGTTTTAATGTCATGGCTGATCAGTGTTTGTCTGCAAGTAATGAATTTGACTGATGCTGATGGTTTTAATATAAAACTGGACAATTATTTAAATAAAAAAAATTATGGCATCTAAAAACCTTCACAAAACTTGTCAAACAAACAAACAAACAAACAAATAAATGAATAAATGAAAACACGTGTTATTAAAATAACAGGTCTGTTTCACCAATTTCCCTTAATTGATGTGCAATATGGGGCATTTCTCTCATAAAAAGCAATAATTATAACTAATTAAGCACATGCAGTGGATTTATTGCAGTCTCAAAGTCAGTTAATGACTGAAAACTTAAAACACAACAAGAAAAGGGCAGGTATTACATTTGTTGAAGCCTGCTTTCTCCATTTAACGACCAAATACAACTATTATAGTACTACAGTTTCATGAAAATCTCAAAATAATGAGAAAACACAACTCATGAACACACAGTAACTCAATATTATCACAGTACTACAATTGTACCTCAAATGCCAACAGCATTAGCTTAATATCCAGACTACACACTCATATCTACATCATTGTAGCATCTGGACTGGATCAAACTGGCCAGATCAACATTAGGCTCCAGCAAGTCTTAGAGTCTCCACCATTCCAAAGTGACTTCAAAGGCCTCTTGGACTGACCCCCTCCCTTTTCTCCAGGCACAGAGGGGCAATCTGGCCAGACGCCCCTTTGGAATGCCGAATACACAAACTCACCTACACACACACACCCAGGACTCACACACACACATTACGGAACACTCCCTGAATTTAACCCATAATTATACTATGCCAGAATAGTATATGATGTATTCTTGTGTGCATGCATTGTTTGTCCCGTGTAATCAATCAAGTACGATCTTTAGTTAAGTTTAGAATAAGTTGAAATGCCTATAACCATGTGTAAGGATATACCACTCTCTTAATGTCTTTCAACCCTATCGAATTTGGTCTTTAATTAATCCTCTCTTGATGCCCTAATTGATGACGCAGATTATGTTACGATACGATAGGATGCATTATGTTATAATCTAGCCACAGGAGGTCACAAGCCAGTGTACTTTTTGTGCCGGTCCCAAGCCCGGATAAATAGAGAGGGTTGTGTCAGGAAGGGCATCCGACGTAAAACTTTTGCCAAATTCAATATGCGAATCACTAACATGACTTCCATACCGGATCGGTCGGGGCCCGGGTTAACAACGACAGCCATCCGTGCCGTTGAACTACAGGGCACTGGTGGAAATTGGGCTACTGTTGGTCGAAGAAGGAGAGGAGGAAGGTGTGTTAGAGGAGGAAGGCGTGTCCGTAGGCAGAGAGAGAAGAGGAAAGGCAGGAGTTTAGGACTGAAAGTAGCGACTTTGAATGTTGGTACAATGACAGGTAAAGGCAGAGAGCTGGTAGATATGATGCAGAGGAGGAAAGTTGACATTCTGTGTGTCCAGGAGACCAGGTGGAAAGGGAGCAAGGCTAGAAGCATTGGAGCAGGGTTTAAACTGTTTTATCATGGGGTGGACAGGAAGAGAAATGGAGTAGGAGTGATCCTGAAGGAGGAGTTTGTGAAGAATGTTCTGGAGGTAAAGAGAGTGTCAGATAGGTTGATGAGTCTGAAGCTGGAAAATTGAAGGTGTGATGTTGAATGTTGTTAGTTCTTACGCTCCACAAGTAGGTTGTGAGCAAGAGGAGAAAGACAGATTCTGGAGCGAGCTTGAGGAAGTGATGCAGTGTTCCCAGAGGTGAGAGAGTGGTGATAGGGACAGACTTTAATGGACATGTTGGTGAAGGGAATAGGGGAGATGAGGAAGTGATGGGCAGGTTTGGTCTTCAGGTAAGGAACCCAGAAGGACAGAGGTTGGTAGACGTTGCTAAAAGTATGGAGATGGCTGTGGTGAACACATACTTTCAGAAGAGGCAGGAACACAGGGTGACATATAAGAGTGGTGGCAGGAGCACACAGGTGGACTATATCTTATGTAGACACTGTAATCTGATGGAGATTTGCGATTGCAAAGTAGTGGTAGGAGAGAGTGTAGCTAGACAGCATAGGATGGTGGTGTGTAAGATGACTCTGGTGGGGAGGAAGATGAAGAGAGCAAAGGCAGAGCAGAAGACAAAGTGGTGGAAGTTGGAAAAGGAAGAGTGCTGTGCGGTTTTCAGGGAGGAGTTGAGACAGGCTTTAGGTGGTCAGGAGGTGCTTCCAGATGACTGGACTACTACAGCCAAAGTGATCTGGGAGACAGGTAGGAAGGTGCTAGGTGTGTCATCTGGAAGGAGGAAAGAAGACAAGGAGACTTGGTGGTGGAATGAGGAAGTTCAGGAGAGTATCCAGAGGAAGAGGTTAGCTAGGAAGAAGTGGGACAGTGAGAGGACAGAGGAAAGTAGACAGGAATATAGGGAGATGCAGCGTGAGGTTAAGATAGAGGTGGCAAAGGCCAAACAGAAAGCTTATGAGGACATGTATGCAAGGTTAGATAGTAAGGAAGGTGAGAGGGATTTGTATCGGTTGGCGAGGCAGAGGGATAGAGATGGTAAGGATGTGCAGCAGGTTAGAGTGATTAAAGATAGAGATGGAAATGTGTTGACAGGTGACAGGAGGGTGAGGGAAAAATGGAAGGAGTACTTTGAGGAACTGATGAATGAGGAAAATGACAGCGAGAGAAGAGTAGTAGAGGCAAATATTGTTGAGCAGGAAGTAGAAAGGATTAGCAAGGGTGAAGTTAGGAGAGCTTTGAAGAGGATGCAGAGAGGAAAGGCGGTTGGTCCTGATGACATACCAGTGGAGGTATGGAAGTGTCTAGGAGAGATGGCAGTAGAGTTTTTAACTAGGTTGTTCAACGAGGTCTTAGAGAGTGAGAGGATGCCTGAGGAATGGAGGAGAAGTGTTTTGGTGCCGATTTTTAAGAACAAGGGAGATGTGCAGAGTTGTGGAAACTACAGAGGTATTAAGCTGATGAGCCATACAATGAAGTTGTGGGAAAGAGTAGTGGAAGCAAGGCTAAGGGGAGAAGTGAGCATTTGTGAGCAGCAGTATGGTTTCATGCCAAGAAGGAGCACTACAGATGCAATATTTGCTTTGAGAATGTTGATGGAGAAGTACAGAGAGGGTCAGAAGAGCTGCACTGTGTCTTTGTAGATTTAGAGAAAGCATATGACAGGGTGCCAAGAGAGGAGCTGTGGTATTGTATGAGGAGGTCTGGAGTGGCAGAGAAGTATGTTAGAGTGGTGCAGGATATGTATGAGAGCAGTAGGACAGTGGTAAGGTGTGCGGTAGGTGTGACAGAGGAGTTCATGGTGAAGGTGGGACTGCATCAAAGATCGGCTCTGAGCCCCTTCTTGTTTGCGGTGGTGATGGACAGGCTGACAGATGAGGTCAGACAGGAATCTCCATGGACTATGATGTTTGCGGATGACATTGTGATCTGTAGTGAGAGCAGGGTGCAGGTGGAGGAAACTCTAGAGAGGTGGAGGTTTGCTCTGGAGAGAAGAGGAATGAAGGTTAGTCGCAGCAAGACAGAATACATGTGTGTGAATGAGAGGGATCCAAGTGGAACATTGAGGTTACAGGGAGAAGAGGTAAAGAAGGTGCAGGATTTTAAGTACTTAGGGTCAACAGTCCAGAGCAACGGGGAGTGTGGAAAAGAGGTGAAGAAGTGTGTGCAGGCAGGTTGGAATGGGTGGAGAAAAGTGTCAGGTTTGTTGTATGATAAAAGAGTACCAGCAAGAATGAAAGGAAAAGTGTACAGGACAGTAGTGAGACCAGCAATGTTGTATGGTTTGGAGACAGTTGCACTGAGGAAAAGACAGGAGGAAGAGTTAGAGGTAGCAGAGCTGAAGATGTTGAGGTTCTCTTTGGGAGTGACGAGGATGGATAGGATCAGGAATGAATACATCAGAGGGACAGCACATGTGAGATGTTTTGGAGACAAAGTTAGAGAGGCCAGGTTGAGATGGTTTGGACATGTTCAGAGGAGGGAGAGTGAATATATCGGTAAAAGGATGCTGAGGTTAGAGCTGCCAGGCAGGAGGCCGAGAGGAAGGCCAAAGAGGAGGTTTATGGATGTAGTGAAGGAGGACATGAAGGTAGTCGGTCTGAGAGAAGAGGATTCAGGGGATAGGGCTAGATGGAGGGAGATGATTCGCTGTGGCAACCCCTGAAGGGAACAGCCAAAAGGAAAAGAAGAAGAAGAAGAAGAAGAGGATGCATTATGTTATGCTTTTTACTATACTTAAAATATAAACTTTAAGTATAATATACTTAAAGTACTTACTTGTAATAAGACGGTACTAATCCGACGCCACCCCAGAGATGCAAATCAGGTTATAAAGGGAGACAAAGGAAATCTTCTTCCTCCCAAAATTCACATTCAGGATTCGTCAATTGCCCAAAATAGGTGGGGAATGGTGTTGTCCTTAAATTACAATGACACACGTTCCTCGCTCTCTCTCTTTCTTCAGCCCCAGCTACTCTCTATTTTTCTGGCAGCCATTTTCAGCTACCTTCTTCTTCATCCCTCTGGCAAAACACGACTTCAAGTTAACTCGGTTAAAACATCTCGTTAACGGTACGGAAGAAACCAGTGAAATCCAGCTCACGAACACGCCGAACTCGTACGCGTCTGAAACTCAACACCGAAACAAATGCAAGTATCGTTCTCAATCGATCTCTAGATGCGTTTAGCTGATGTGATTCTTTGCTGCCTCTCAAGGTTAACTGTTTGTAAGTTTTGCTATTCTTGTATCTTCACCCCTTTTCTTTCTTTACTTTCATTTTCCTGTATATATGTATTATTTGCTTAGATATAGTTGTGTGTATTCGTAGTTTCATTCATTTATTAAAATCTATTATTTTCACACTTGATTGTCTCTGTTGCTGCTCATAAATAAGGTAACTTTAACGTTTTGCTTTTCACTACATGCTTTGTTCTGTAGTAACAGAACCGGAGAATTATTCCTCTTGGCCAGAAGAATAATCTCCCCCCTTTTTAGAGTAATACGAAGATTACACTGTTGAGTTTGGTGGACAAACCGATCAGCCTCTTCGAATTTAATTCTAAAACTAGACTAAAGCTAATTCTACAAGCTGATCTAGACCATATATATATATATATATATTCGTAATTAATTATAATCCATTGTAGTTAATTATTTGTATATACACGTACATTCCCCTTTATGGTTGATTTATATTTATAACTGATCATAACGCGCTTTGATTATATATATATATATATATATATATATATATATATATATATATATATATATATATTTATTTCATATTTGGGCTAATTCGTCACATCATATACAGTTATTTTGCATTGGTACCACAGGAAATCACAGGAAAGTCACATGTTTATATAAATTCACTCATTCAAATACATTAATGTTTCTATAATGCCAACTCACCCAGGGGCTTGTATGGAAGATGCTCCACACAAACAGATTAAAAAACATGGAATTGTTGATATTGTGAAGTTTTCAGTGAGGAGAGGTTTATTTAGTATTTTTGGAAAGAGTCTCCAGTGTCACAGCCTTATAACAATCAAAGCTAAAGCTGTAACTTTTAATTTTCTGCCACAGGAAAGTCTTCAGGACAGAGTACTTTCCAGTTTCTCTCTAACAATATATTTTTTTGTCTGATTAAATTCAAGAAAGATAACAAAGAGAGTTTGGTCAGGGAACAACTGTTTATAGCTTTTATAATCTAAGTGATAACACCTTATGTGACATTAAACACAACTATAAACTGAAAAAAAATAATATTATATTATAATATAAGTAATAAGTAATTCACACTAGTGAGTCTAGAGATATTATCATGTGTTTAAAGTGACTTTCTCAGAGTAAAAGTTACAATTATGTCTACAATTATGGCTCTAACTTTGCACATGCAAATTTGCTGTTAGTGTACTCAAGTTGAAAATTCACTCTACTCCATCCAGATGTGGCTAACATTCAGCAACAAAACTGACAACATCATCAACAACAAAATCTGTTATGCATCCTGCCAAAACATAATGATAAAGGAGGCTGAAAAATTACCAGTGTGTACATCTGGGTTCAACCAAACCAGTATGATGTCCAGCATAGTGGGCGGCTGTAATTATCCAGAATGTTGTTACATGTTTGATGAAACTGGCAGAAAGGGATGCTGGCATGGTCTAGATGATTGCAGCTTTATGAGTCATTTTGTGCCCTTGTTGTTGTTGTTGTTGTTTTTTGTTTTTTGTTTTTTTTTGTTTTTTAAATGAGTGCACATGGACAGTATTGATCCAGCAAGACAGCCATTGATGAGCATGTTATCTATGACCTACCTTTAAAAAGCCTCAGACATGGGAGGAGGGGTATTTAAATGCCAAAACTGAAAACTATAGATTAGGAAGGGTGCAGGGAGAGAAAAAAAATACTAGGTGTGATAAAAAATCAGAAAAAAGCCGGTGGAAAGGCGAATAATAGAATGAAGGCCAGATAAAGCAAAGAAGATAGTGGCAGCAAAATAGAGATGGCAAATAGATGAAGGACAAAAGGAAAAAAAAGGGCATCGGAATGAAGAAAAGAGAGGGTAAAAAAGGAGGGGTATCTGAAGAAAGCTTCTGATGAAAGAAGCAAATGGCTTTGGCTAAGGAGGACAGACATGAAAGGGCGAGAAGAGCGGCCAAGGATTAACGTGAGTCCGGAAAGTTCGTCATCATGTAGGCCAAAATGATGGCAGAGATATGGAAGCTGGCAGCTTGTGTGTAACACTTGCCAGCAGACAGTCCACTGCCCCTCACAAGGCCCAGCTGAGGAAAGCAGTTAGAGTCCCAGATTTAATCAGCACATAGCTGGGTAAGTCCATAAAATTTTATGTGATCCCTATTTTTAATGCTCCAGAGCAGCATTTTCTAAATGTATTAATTAGAATGTCCGAAACAGCAGAAGTCGTAATTTATGATCTCTGCTTAGTTAATCAGCTGGTTTCTCCCAATATCCTGTATGCAGTTTGGCTTTCTAACAGATTTATATTGTATGGCAGACATAAAGAGACATTTATTTAGCATTTATGGAAGGAGTCTCCAGTGTCAACACTTTGTAACAATCAGAGGTAAAGCTGTTCCAACATGGGACTCAGAGGTAAAGCTGTTCCAACAAGTCTTCTGGAGGTTGTGCTTCACGGTTTCTCAGGAATACAGTATACAATACAGTTTTGCATTTAATAAAATTGTAATCCTTAGCAAATTGCTGTGGTATAAGAGGAATAAAACACTCAGGACCTGCTGGAAAATATTGGAAAATAATCAGTTTTCACCATATGAATGTGCATGTGCTCAGCAGCTACCTGAGCAGCATTGTTCACATACTTGCTTGTCTATCTAATGTACATCTGGAGGATTAAAAGCAGAGTCCACTAGATGTCATACAAGAGCAAAAGCATCTCTGTCCATCTGGTTTCCAAGTCAAACTGTAATGTTTAGCGAGTTCATGCACACCAACCTTAAACAGACTGATCAGCTCTGTTTCTCTTTAAATCTGTCTGCCGCCAGTATGATTATTGTCATGACCTGCATCTCAAATCAAAAACCCTCACCATACATTCAAAAGTATTTACTAATCTAGAAAATCCAGAAAACTAGTACTTAAAACAAACCTTTCAGTAGGTTTAAGAGGTTTTTTTATTGTTTTTTTTTTTTTTTTTTTACTTTAAACACAACTATAATAGACTGTTGGTGTGATATTCAAATTCTTTATATCATATTTGTAACTGTTTTTCAGTGTATTTAATCAGCATTACTTGGTGTGTGTTTGACAAATTTCAGTTTTCACTTCTGAGAGTCTCCAAATTCTCAACAGGTATCAAAAAAATCTGAACATTCTCCACCTATTTTGCATGTGATGTCATTTACTCAGTCAGTGCCTCCAGGATTTAATGCAAAATCAAGCAAACTCCTCAAGGAGCTAGCAATTTTCCAAAATTACCACAGATTTTCTGCAGATTTGGTCCAAGATGTGTCATGTGACATCATCACAATGGACATTCAGCCAAAGCCCTCTCCAATTCACATGCACTGAACATGAGTACAGCTAAAAGGTCTCATTTACCAACAAACATCACTGAGAAAGACCATGCAAAACAATATCCAGATGTTTTACATGAAAGTGGAGGCAAATTGTTTTGCACACCATGAAACACTGTCGTAGAACATAAAAGAAAATCAATTCTGGTGAGCCGCTTTGCTTCTGCTAAGAATCTTGTGCTTGCAATTTCGCCAATTCAAGTAGTTTTTCGCAGAAAACAAAAACGCAAAAGACTCAGCAAGTTGAATTGCAAATTTTGAAAAAACGCACAGCAAAATCAAGCATTTCTGGCCGCAACAATCACAACAAAAAAAATCGAAATCCTGTAAGTACTGCTCAGCTGTTACAGACAGTGTATAGAAGAAGAATCCAGGAGATATTTCTACATAAACTCTGCATATCAGACAAAAGCCATTCATCAAGATTGGCAGCAGTCAGCATGCATTAGCAATTTATTAATCACCAAATAATCTGTACACTGGATTTTGCATGACAATATGTACACATTTTAAAATCTGTTTTGTATTCTTTGTTAAACAGAATAAAATCACAATAAATTACAGTGACTTCTGTCCAAAACATCATGTTTCTCTGGAAACGTTGTATACTTTGCTTTAACTTTTAGTCCATCTACTAAATACATGTGTACATTTAACCGTGCAAACAAAACCACTAAAACATTATGTACAGTGCTGCTGCAAATCCAAGATATCCTTCTTTATCTCTCCATTTGCAGAAACATTTTCTGGCTTGTTGCCGTCGTCGATCGCTCCAGCAAACACAGAAATGCTAATACACAGAAATGATTTAAAGCCTGTGGTCAAACCCTTTGTTTTGTGAATATTATGTGTTGCACCTCAGTGGTGAAGCATTACCATGCTATTTTTATCCTGTAAAGTTTTCTCTCTTTTTTGGACGTTTTCTTTAAATTAATATAATTGTGTTTTTCACGTCCATGGCTCACATGATCTCAATTCTGGTAAATAAGGAAGACAACGGATTTCATCAGCTACTTCTGGCTGCTCATACAAATGACTTTAATTGTAAAATGATTTGTTTCTCTCTCTTTGGGTTCTTCCTCAAATGTTTCAGGGTTTCACTGAGCATGGATAATAAGAAAACATGTTCACATAACTGTAAATTCTTTCACATTCTGTAGCTGTGGTGGAAACATCATATAGAATTTTTAACAGAGACTAGCTCTGTCAATTTTCATTTAGAACATAAAGTCTAAACTTATCAAGTCAGTATATTTGACACCCCTGCTTTAAAACCTCTGGATGGCAGGGTATATACATACTGAGTGGTAAAAATAATTGAACCTGTAAAATATATCCACCTCTCCCTTGAGCGAAAAGGAAATTAATGAGCGGCGTATCTCCCTGCTTTCATTTATATGACGGGAGGAAAACATTTGTGAATCATAGCATCCTCAATGCTAGTTGGAGACGCATAAATCTGCTGGCGAGTGCATGACACAAAATTAATTGTTCTGACTCAAGACTGATGACTTAGATGAAGATTCACGCAGTGGGGCTAATTTCAGTGCGGTATCAACAACAACCTCCAGTGAATTCAAAAGGGTTCTCGCACAGCAAGGACTTGAAATGCATTATATATGCTCTGGTAGATTTAATTGAAACTGAAAATGTTATGTTCCACTCTAGTGCTTCCCTAATAAGCACACAATTGCCGACCGATGTAGTGGCACTCTCATAGGCTCCCTTTCCCCTGACCTTATTTGGTCCAGCGCTTGGACTCTCTACCTGCCTGAACTCACAGGAGAATAAAGAAGCTAACATCTAGGACTATTTATAGACCCTTTACCCTTTTCTGACAGAGCAATTCATCAGTAAACTGTGAAGGCATTCACTGTACTGGCAGGTATTATTATCTTTTTTTTTTGGTTGTTTGTTTCAAAAAGACAAAAAAGTGTAATCTTGAGATCATTAAAATGAGATCATGTTCTCTTGCTGCAGTGGGAAATAGAGGCTAATAGCAGTAATTGTCAGATATTTACAAGTATTGGTACAGTTCCATGAGCATTTGTGTACAATGTACTGTATAAACACTCTGAAATGTGAATGCTTATGACTCAGAAAGAATGTAGGCAGTTTAAATTGGTGGAAGTGGAGTCATCAATGTTATTTAACCAACTTCCCTAAATATCTGGGCCACTCTAATAAATAATGCGGTGTAAAAAGCAAATTCATTACTCCAGGCTTACAATCTTCCCCCATTAGCAGCCCAATATGATTAATTAACTATTCCAAAAACCAAAATGTGTCTGCTCCAAGCTTAGTCTGACCTTATGGTTCCAAACAAACTCCATTATAATTATGATAAATAATGCGACCTTCTGTTGGATGGACATTATTTCTATTGATTGTTTCTGCCCTGCTTTCTTTCTAACCAATTCTAGTTATCATTTATAATGAGTTTGCTGTTCAGGTCTACTGCCCACAGAGGCACATAAGTGGTACATTAAATAGCTGAAATTCTCTCAGCTACTCACAGACCTGCTGTGTAGCCCCTTCTGCGAGATTAGTAAGTCAGAGTCAGAGGCATAGCATGGTTTGGGGCGATCTCAGGTTTAAACCTCTCTGAAATAACACTTGACAGTTCCAAATGCTTACTCTTACTGGATGTTTAACATAACACACACACACTTTACACTCACCTGCACCTGCACATTCATTCAGGTATCTAATTAGTCAGTTATGTGGCAGCAGCGCAGCACAAAAAAAATCACGCAAATACATGTCATGAGCTTCAGTTAATGTTCACATCAAGTTCACGTAGTAGAAAATAGAAGTACTAGAGGTTTAATGTAAGAGGTCGGTTTGAGGTAAGGTTTAATTTTCCGTCTGTTTTCCTCTATTATTAGCATGTTTATTCATTTCATTCATCTTCAGTAACCACTTTATCCTGGTCATGGTGTTTCTGGGAGGTGGGGGAAAACTGGATAACCCTGTGGAAACCCAAGTGGACACGAGGAGAACAAGCGAATCTCCATACAGAGACTAACCTGTCGCTCGGAATCAAACTGGGAATCCAGGCCCATGCCACCTTTCTAGCATGTTCTTCTAATTATTTTAAGTGGAATTGCCATAAAGTTATTTTACTGTATATCCTCTGCCGGTACGGAGGATTTTACTGTATTTCATTTTGTATATCTATCTAAAGATTGTGTCTTTAATAATAAAATGACAAATTCTGAATAGCACCACCAATTCTACTACTGTCTTGTAGTCACTCAAAATGCATGAGCAGGTCACACTTAATTTATTTGTACAGATCATGCTGTGATCTCCCCACAAATTAATTCCTATCTCCACCACTGGTAAGAGTGCTTTTATTTATAAGAGCCACAAATGAAGCTGTTTGTGATTATCAGTATTTGAAGATCCTACAAATCCAATCCATGGACCGTTGAAGGAATCAATCAAACATCAGGTCATGGCATCTTATGTGTAGTGACAGATTGACTGGTCATGTGCTACAGATTCATAACCTATAACAAAGTTTCACAAATGACTTCTAACAGCTTTTTAAATATGTGTGAATATTGCCATGAAAAATCTATTTTACAATTCATTTGGTGATTAATAAACTGCTAATGCATACTGATTGCAGCCAATCATAATGACTGTGCACTTTCAATAACACACTGAAAAGCCCACGACACCTTGAGACTAATGTGAGAAATCATCCAGAATTAGGTTTAATCAATATTGCTTTTAGTGCCCTTTAAATTTGTCTGGAGTCTGTTCACATTTTAAATCATTCTTGCTCTTGCCATTGTTATTATCGTCTAACTACTACAATTATAAAATGTGAGGAACAGTTATGTAAGAAATTATGTAGTGGCCAAGAAAAGTGAGAAACAAATCAAAACCATTTGATCTTCTTAACAGTGAAGAAGCTTTGCTCGCACATGGCATTTTCTCAACCAGCTTCACCCAGTAAGCGTTCCTTAAAGTTCCTAAATAGGTCTAGCTCTTGTTGACTGCTCCTTTTTCTAAAATAAATACAATTGATATAATTGATTCAATATTGATTCAGAGATAATTTTATACATAGGTATTAAATCATTGACTATTATTTACATATATCTAACTGTAAAGTTAATTTAAATGAAAAGTATATGTTCAATCATCCCAAAGTGTTTTATTCCTCTTGCACCACAGCAATTTGCCAACACTACCATTTCCTTTTAGTGAACAAAAACTCCATGGGGTGGAGTCAGACCTGATCCAGCTCCTCCTACCTGAATGGAGTCAAGCCAAAAATCCAAGGGGTAGAGTGTGTTTCAGGCTGGATAAGTGTGTTTAATGTGTTGTTTCATACTGCACAATGCTCTAGCATTGTGTGGGTTAGGGGTTAGGGGTTAGGGTTAGGCTTATAGGAGGAGTTGGATCAGATCCAGCTCCACCCCCTGGAATTTTGGCTCTGCAGCAAGGACCATCTCCCATTGGCTATTGGCCAAGGAGGGCTGTAGCATTGTCTGGATTCCAACTCATGATCCCTGGTAGATGTTACACTTTTTTTTATGTGGAGTGTCCACCATATGAGTTGCTATGTAAGTGGTTATCATAGAAGCAATAACTTACTAGAACAGGGGCATTAATACAAACTTGTAATTTCCCTTGCAGCTGGAACTGGATATGCTGATCAGCCATAAAATTAAAACCACTGACAGCTGAAGTGAATAACATTCCTTATCTCCTATAAATACCACCTGTGAAGGGGTGGGATAGATTAGACAGCAAGTGAACAGTCAGTTCTGGAAGTTGATGTGTTGGAAGCAGGAAAAATGGGCAAGCATGAGGATCTAAGTGACTCTGACAAGGGCCAAATTGTGATAGCTAGATGACTGGGTCAGAGCATCTCCAAAACGGCAGGTCTTGTGAGGTGTTCCCGGTATGCAGTGGTTAGTACCTAGAAAATGTAGTCCAAGAAAGGACAACCGGTGAACCGGTGACAGGGTCATGTGTGCCCAAGGCTCACTGATGCACTTGGGGAGTGACGGCTAGCCCGTCTGGTCCAATCCCACAGATGAGCTACTGTGGCACAAACTGCTGAAAAAGTTAATGCTGGCTATGATAGAAAGGTGTCAGAACACACTGTGTATCACAGCTTGCTGTGTATAGGGCTGCGTAGCTGCAGTCCTGTCAGAGTGCCCATGCTGACGCACGTCCACCGCCGAATGTGCCTACAATGGGCACGTCAGAACTGGATCAAGAAAATCATATTTTCTTTTTCATGTGGACAACTAATGTGTGCGCATCACTTACCTGTGGTAGAGATGGCAAAAGGATGCAATATAGGAAGAAGGCAAGCCAGTGGAGGCAGTGTGATGAGCTCTGATGATGATGTGTGTGATGATTCTCAGTGCTCTGAGCAATGTCCTGCTGGGAAACCTTGGGTCCTGGCATTCATGTGGATGGTACTTTGACACGTACCACCTACCTAAACATTGTTACAGACCAAGTACACCCCATCATGGCAATGGTATTCCCTAATGGCAGTGGCCTCTTTCAGCAGGATAATGCGCTCTGCCACATTGCAAAAATTGTTTAGGGATGGTTTTAGGAACATGACAAAGAGTTCAAGGTGTTGATTTGGCCTCCAAATTCCCCAGATCTCAATCCGATCGACCATCTGTGGGATGTACTGGACAAATAACCGTATATAGATATACAGTACTGTGCAAAAGTTTTAGGCACCCTATTTTTTTTTTAGTACAGACTTTGTTATAGATTTTTTATTCATGACTTCTACATTATCAAGTCAGTACAAAAAACATTTTAGATTCCCAAACATTAGTTTTCTAACACAAAATTAAATGTTACAGAAAAATGTTTGTATGTCATTAAACAAAGCAGCATATTATGTAAGAGACATTTTTCAGACAAAAAACACAATGAAGGCTGCTGGGTTTTGCTGCAAAAAGTAAGAATCAAGTGTGACAGTCAAAGTGTCCAGAAGAACTATGGCTGTAATTTCCTTATAAAACTGCACTAATTGTACCGGAGAATACTATTTTAATTTGAATTTTTATTTTTTTGTCACAGCAAATATCGACTTTGTTTCATTTACTACTGTTTACTGCTCTTTACTGTATTTTTTTAATGTAGAAATATTTTATTTCATTATTTTGAAGGCATCTTTGCCTTCAAAATACAGCATTTCTTTACTGTGTAAGACTTTTGCACAGTATATAGTGTGTATATATACACACAATATTCACTTGCTGCCTAATATATCCCACCCCTTGACAGGTGACACTGTAACGAGATAATCAGTGTTATTCACTTCACCTGTCAGTGGCTTTAATGTAATGGCTGATTGGTGTATATATACACCACACCATACCTTTCTGGAAATGCTACACATATTGAGGGAAAAAGCCAAAAAGGGGAAATATAAATGCCATAGAGAGCTGAACATTGTGTAACTTGTCAATATTAACAACCTAACCATGATTTCTCCATGGCTGTTTGTGCACAGTTAGTCAGGTGTTCAAACATTTACTTCCCCACTCTGCCCACTCAGTGTGTTATACAGACACAGAGGATTCACATCCATCACATGCCCTAGAATAGCTCGCTACAGCTTCTCTAACCCCAGACAAACATCTCAAGTAAACGAAGAGCCACAAATGCAGCTCTTGAGTCGATAAGTGACACTCACGGCAAATGTTAACTGACCCCACGGTACATCAGACAAAATGCCAACAGAGCTTTGCAGGATTCCCTCGTTGCTTCAGCATTTATTTGTTATTTGCTCACATCTATTAGTGTGGCTCGATCAATACCAAACCTCCATGGATCCTTAAAGATTTTTTTTTTTTTTCGTCGCTCTTACACATGACTTCGGTTTGATAAACACCAAGCCACATCTATATGCAACTTCCATCGGAGAAGCAGCAGAAGATACCGGCTAATTTAGTATCAGATGAACAAAGTGTTTCCAGCACACAGAAGAGAAATTACTCCAGCAGATGGCACAGACTGCTCGTGGAGGCACACTGGATCCCAGGCAAGCATTTGGAAATGAAACGTTTGCTAAGCTCTTTCAGTGCATATCTCTGGTTGAGCCAAAATGCCAATGAGCCTTTGCGAGTAATATGTCTCAAGGGCATCTGTTTGTGGAAAATTAGGCAGAATAATTAACAAAAATATTCCTTGGGAAATATCTCACATTGAGGCTCTTTAAGATAACTTGCCATAATTATGTTAATTACCACTTTCCAACAATTTACTATTCACCTCTGTGACAAAAACAATGAAAGTGTTTGTAGAGATCATTTTTTAATTAAAATCGTAATTGCTTATCTTAAATCTTTTTTTTTAACTTATTTTTATTTTCCACATACTGTATGAGTAAGAAATAAATCATGACAAGGTGTGCTGTTATGTGTGCTGTCTTCCTTGCTGGCATGTTGTTCTGTGCTTTGAACCGTGTGTAGAAATCGTTCAGTGCATCTGGGGGCGAGGCGTCATCATCACAGACAAGTGGTGTACTGTAGCTTTGTAGTCTGTGATGGTCTGGATGCCTTGCCACACACGACCTGTGTCCTTGGTGTTTAGGAAGTGACTGTGCATTCTTTCTGCATTGTTGAGCTTTGCCTCTCTGATATCCCAGGACAGATTGGCCCTTGCTGTGCGGAGGGTTGCCTTGTCATTAGACCTGAAGGCAGTGTCTTGGGTTTCCAACAGCGAGCGTACTTCAGCAGTCATCCACAGTTTCTGGTTTGCCCATGTGGTGATAGTCTTGAAGGAAGTGTAGCGAATCTAGCTCAAATGGGTGAAATATATCTATAGCTCTAATCAAAGCGTGTTCTGATTAGTTATGGATATAAATCGACCATGAAAGGGAATGTTATATTAATTACTGTAGTCTAGCTTTAGAATTAAATGCGAAGCAGCTTGATCTGTTTGTCCACCAAACTTACCAGGGCAGTCTTCGTATTACTCTAAAAGAATAAATTATTCTTCTGGCCACGAAGCATAGTTTATTCTAAGTTAAAAGAAATACAGCACGTAGCGAAAAGCAACGTTAAAAGTGAACCTTGCCATGAGTAAAAACAGAGACGATCCAGCGTGATAACCATGGATTTTAATAACTATGTAAAAACTACTGATATACACAACTAGGTATAAACAAATAATACATATATACAGGGAAAGTGAAAGAAACAAAAGGAAAAATGATGAAAATAACAGAATGGCACTGGCTTAAAAGGACACCTCTATAGATCAATTAAAATTTATACTTGCGTTAATTTTATGCCGTTCACGAGGGTCCTTGGTTCGTAGATTTAGCGAGGAGTTTGCTGGATCTTCCGCGTCGGTAGAGTCGGGGTGAACGGAGTTGGGTCTCGCCAAAGTAGAAAGAAGAAAGAAAACGGTAATTGCCACGTGGTTTAACGAGACAAAGGAGAGTCCGGAGGAGTACCGGAAAAAGAGGGCGGAAGAGAGCAAGTCCGCGAGAGAGAGAGAGAAAAGAGTGAAGTCAAAAGATAAAGAGAAAAAGGAAGAGAGTGAGTAAAGGTAAAAAGTGTAAAAGGTAAAAAAGTGTAAAGTAGGAAGTAAAGAAAGGAAGCAAAAAGGAAAGAAAAAAGAGGAACGCCTGTCGCTGTCTTTTATGGATAATGCCAACATACACGCCTCTCTGAGCTGCTGGCGAATCCAGAGAGAGGAGGAAGTTCTGGGGGGGAGAACTTCTTTGTCTGTTCCAAGACGGGGTCCGCATGTCAAGGCGGGGTTTGTGTTAAGTTTGAATTAGAATGAAATATGGAAAAGTATAGAATGATACATCCCATCATCCTATAGTATGATCATTAATTGGCATATTACGAGACAATGATTTTGATACCAAACTCAAGGATATTATGATACCTTGGACAGTGAAGGATCATTAGACATGGTTACAGACTTAAAATTAGCTTCTCGCTCAAACTATCTAAAATCATTATAGTTAGGTTATCTAGACACATAACACATGCATATATGAATACATTATAACTATCTAGAAATATGATTATATGTTACATTCAAGAGACATTTTCACTGTGTGTGCGTGAGTGTGTGTATGTCCAGAAGAGGGGGCTGGTGTTCTTCTAATGTCCCACCGGTCTTTGGTCACCTCAGGGTGACCTTTAGGGAGGACGTTTTCCTTCTAGCCTTGTCGGCTCCGATGCTAATCCATGTGGTCATAAACAGAGATTAGATCAGAGATTTACAGGCCCTCGGTCGGAGTTTTGGTTGACCCCTGCTGATGAACCTAATCATGAAGTTTTCCAGACGTTCACACCCGTTAGGTTCATGAAAGGTCTCTCTATTGTGGGTGTAAGTTCTGTGTGTGTTTGCAAGAGTCTTTTGCATCCAAAGGGGCATCTGCCCGCAGGAGGCCTCTTGGGGTTACTCTTGGTCACCTGAGTGGTGAAACTTTTTATGTTAAGTCCAGGTTAATTCAGAAATCAGTTTGGATACCGTCAGACGTTACAGAAGTTACATCATCTATGCACTTGCTGATGTAGGCGGTCACTGATGACTGATTCACGTAGCAGCCCGAGGTCAAGTAGCTCATCCTGCCATCCATCGTTTGTTCCTCCTGAGCTTTGTTCTCCAATGTTCAGCAGAATCTGGTGATTACAGACATGTACACAAGTACTTCCAATGTACATCTGTTTAAAAAGTTTCCCAATTGGTGTAAGCTACACGTACCATGAGCCATCTTGGATCGACATTTGTGTATAACATGGACACTCTTTAATAAAACTGCCAATAATCCATTTCAAACAATTATTAACTGATTATTAACTAAGTTAACTATTCACTTCTAGGCTAATAACAATAAAGACGATCTATTTTATGGATTATATCTCAAATATGTTTTAGTTTCCACATATAAGTAAGATATACTGTAAAACATGATGGGGTGTGATGTTGTAGAAAATAAACAATGACTATATGAATATAATCCTGTGTTTTGAATTACAGCTGTCACTACAGTCAGTGCTGCTGTAAATTAGCTGTCAATTCAACAGTGATGCATCTTGAATACTTTTAAATAGCTGATATGATTATGATAATATTTACGCCAGTGATAATTAACATATTTAAGGTCAGAATGTAGTTGCGTAAGAAAACACAGGTCATTATTGGCATACAGTGCATGTTTTGAAAAGACAGAGAAATATATATCATTATGAAGAACTGTAAAGACAATTTAAACTTTTCCTAATTAACAAGATCTTATCACTGAAACATGACAGCAGCTGCTACCAATTTGTACGAACAAACTTATCGCAACCTTGCATGAAATATTACTCTTTTACCAGTGTGTTTATAAGTGCTTGTGTGTGTGTGTGCGTAGGAGTGCCTTTGTTTCTCAAAAAGCTCAACGCAGGCAGACCGTCTGTGTGCGTTCCAACACCTGCACAAAGCCATCTGTGTGCTCTGACAGGACTGCGGCAATGTACCGTCAGTTTGATAAGGCAAAGCAGGCTTGCGTCAGAACCAGCCACTGATGATCGCTAGCGGGATGTGGCCAATGCCCAGAGAGAATTTCAAAAAGCAACCCTTTTACACATACAAGCCTGCTCTCTGTGTGCACCCCATAATGCAGCTGGCGTTCTCAACTACTTGTGAAGGTTCCCCGGGGCTCCAGAGTTTGGCATATGTTCAGGCTGGAGAGAGGCCAACAGCCTGCCGGTGTGATAAGGTGGCAGAGGTGACAGGACCAGCACTCGTGTACACACCCTGCCACTGAAGGTGTGAGAGGTGTCATTTCGGCACCATTCAAGTGATTCTTGTGTCAAAAGTTAGCAAAGGTGTTGCTTTTTGAAGTTGACAGCATATGCTGGGGTGCACTTGTGCGCACATGTTGTTCTTTCTTGTGACTGTGGAGTATTTGAGGAAATCGCTACGTGAAATATTGTCTAGTCGAACGCGTCTTGCTGTTACAAATCAGCAAATTCCTTTTGATTCAGCACATACTGTATGCAAATCATACAAATGTGCAGCTAGTTGGACTACGGCATCAAGGACTGAAAAATAAACAAACAAACAAATAAATAAATAAACAAACAGGCATCAATCAATATAGAATTAGTTCTCCGGTTCTAGCCCACAAGAAGATGACTGGATAGAAATCTGTTTTGTTTCACATGGCTTAAATTCTCAGAGTAGTGCCTGTGGCTGTAATTCATATCGTATCACATTTTTCTATAGTAACAAAGGGACTTATATTCACAGGGACTTATAAATTCTATCTATATAATCTATATACTATCTATATAATCTAATGCTAATAATAAATGGATTAAAACATGTTTATATTTAATAGTGAAAAATGTGTGTATTAATATAGGATATATTTGTTTAGCATCTATGGAAGGAGTCTCCAGTGTCAAGGCTTTGTAACAGTCAGTAAGTTAACCACCATGGGAAGGTCTTCAGGATGTAGGAATTTGCGCTTTCTGGTTTTACGGTAACACGTCAAGCTGCATTTACTGCTGTTTTTGTCTTATTAAAATCATGAGAGAGAAAAAAAGAGGGTCTGGCGAGTGAAGGACTGTTTATAGCTCATATAACATAAGTAGTAACAGGAACTAATTTGTTTTACAGACATTCCACAATCTCAAATGTGTCTATAAACTAAGAAAATGTATGACATGTAGTTCATTAATGAACTAAAAATTGTATTTGCTGTGGTATAATAGGAAAAAAAAAACACTATTAGAAAATAATAAACTGGGTGGTACCAGTAACTCCTCTTAAACCTGATGTTGATTATTTTCCTATAACAACATGCCACAATATGTTTTATTCCTCACTATTTTTACATTTGTGTTCAGTGGAGCTACGGAGGATCTCAACCATTAAACATGGCATAATACACACTTACACACATCCTACCAGAATTATGACCTATCATAACTAATTACTGCAAATGTGCCTATGCTTATGTGATTTCATTTACCGCCATTATCATATTCTCATGAAGAGATCAAATACAATGTGAGACTATTAGTAGCTCAATCTCCTGACCCCATTTGTGCTTGATCTCTGCTGCTGAATGAGATCACCTCCATTAGTGTGTATTATTTTCATCTGGGGCATGAGGATTGATGAACACATTTCTTATAGCACGTGGTTAGCGTATGCAATTAGTACTGATTCGGTGGGACAATGAAAAATAAGGTTTACTCCAATCGACCAGCCGTATTCCATTACAATGCCTTGACACAGAGAGAATGTAATGTTTCTTGTCTTTATTTGAAAGTCTATTTCTTGTGTGTGTTTTTGAATTGTGGGTAAATATTTCATTAGGACACAGCGTTGTTCTGGTACAGTGCTTTCTGTATTTAAATTAACTTACAACACTTCATCTATAGTTTTCATAACTGGCAGATACTGCTGGTACAAGCTATATTATAAGATGACACTACACTTTCTGATATACAGTGCCCTCCACTAATATTGGCACCCTTGGTAAATATGAGCAAAGAAGGCTGTGAAATCTTGTCTTAATTGTTTAATCTTTTGTTAAAAAAATCATAAAAATACTCTGCTCTCAAACAATTTCGAACACAGCAAAGGTTTATATAAAAATATATTTGTTAAATATAGGTGTGCAACAATTTTTGGCACCCCTATGAATTCATATGAGAAAAATATATTTCAAGTATATTCCCACTGATATTTTACATTTTATTTAGTACAACTGCGTGACTAGGAACAGGAAATTGTTCAGTCATGACTTCCTGTTTCACAGGGGTATAAATATGAGGTAACACATAGGCCAAATTCCCTTAGTCATTCATAACAATTGGTAAGACCAAGGGATATAGCTGTGATATGCAGCAAAAGGTTGTTGAGCCTCACAAAATGGGAAGTGTCTATAAGAAAATAGCAAAAGCATTGAAAATGCCCATTTCCACCATCAGGGCAATAATTAAGAAGTTCCAGTCAACTGGAAATGTTATGAATCAACCTGGAATTGGACGTGTGTCTATATTGTCTCAACGCACTGTGAAGAAGATGGTTCGAGTGGCCAAAAAATCTCCAAGGATCACAGCTGGAGAATTGTAGAAGTTAGTTGCGTCTTGGGGTCACAAAGGCGACAAAACTACAATCTGAAGTCACCTACATTACCACACGTTGTTTGGAAGGGTTTCAAGAAAAAAGCCTCTACTCTCATCCAAAAACAAACTCAAGCGTCTTCAGTTTGCCAGACACTACTGGAACTTCAAATGGGATCGGGTTCTATGGTCAGATGAAACCAACATAGAGCTTTTTGGCAATAAACACCAGAGGTGGTTTTGGTGCACACAGAGAGGTAGCCATATGGAAAAGTACCTCATGCCCACGGTTTAAGATGTTGGTGGCTCTTGTTTTGGGGCTGTTTTTCTGCCAGAGGACCTAGACATTTTGTTAGGATACATGGCATCATGGACTCTCAACAGATATTCAATATCAATAGATATTAAATGAAAACCTGACTGTCTCTGCCAGAAAGCTTAAAATGGGCCATGGTTGGATCTTCCAGCAGGACAATGATCCAAAACATACATCAAAATCAACACAAAAATGGTTTACTGACCACAAATTCAAGGTCCTGCCATGGCCATCCCAGTCCTCTGACTCATAGAAAGCCTGTGGGGTGAACTGAAGAGGAGAGTCCACCAGCGTGGACCTCGAAATTTGAAGGATCTAGAGATATTCTGTATGGAGGAATGGTCTCAGATCCCTTGCCATGTATTCTCCAACCTCATCAGGCATTATAGGAGAAGACTCAGAGCTGTTATCTTGGCAAAGGGAGGTAGCACAAGGGAGCTATTGGGAAGTATTGACTAAATTGTCGGTAATTGTTGCACAACTATATTTAACAATTTTTTATTTATTTTTTTATAAACCTGTGCTTTGTTTGCAATTGTTTGATATCCATGAGATCAGGAGTATTTTTGTGAATTTATTGAACAAAAGATCAAAAGGTTAAACAATAAAGACAATTTTTCACAGCCTTCTTCGCTCATATTTACCAAGGGTGCCTTTTTTTTTGCCTTGTCCACTAGGGGAACCTTTAAAGAATGTAAAAGCATTTTACTTCATCACTGTTTCTACGATTCCACTGAATCCTCAATTCTGATTGGTCAGAAGTCTACAACAGCAGCTCTGACTGTAATTCCAGCTGCAAGGTAAATCATGTGTTTATTATTTAATCACTTGTATAAACTACTAATGGTTTAGTGGTTAGCACATTTGCCTCACACCTCTGGGGTTGGTGGTTGGAATCCTGCCTCTGCCCTGTGCGGGTGGAGTTTGCAATTGCATGTTCTCCCTGTGCTTCGGGGGTTTCCTCTGAGTACTCTGGCTTCCTCCCCCAGTCCAAAGACATGCAGTGTAGTCTGATTGGCATTTCCAAATTGTCTGTAGTGTGTGAATGTGTGTGTGATTGTGCCCTGCGATGGGTTCGCACCCTGTCCATGGTTTCCCCCATCTTGTGCCCTGAGTTGCTTTGGATAGGCTCCAGGTTCCCCTGTGACCCTGTGTAGGATAAGCGGTACAGACAATGGATGGATGGAACTTCTACAGTAGCTTATTTGGCAGACTCTCCAGATAAATTGAT
This sequence comes from Cranoglanis bouderius, assembly GCA_023630585.1. Taxonomy (NCBI): domain Eukaryota; kingdom Metazoa; phylum Chordata; class Actinopteri; order Siluriformes; family Cranoglanididae; genus Cranoglanis; species Cranoglanis bouderius. Next base: position 32,894,023 of record CM042537.1, on the reverse strand, counting down.
TGAAAACATGTAATGCTGATATGGTGAAGTTTTCTTTTTAACATTTTTGGAAGGAGTCTCCAGTGTCAGCTCAGCACTTTTTAAGAGTTAGAGGTAAATCTGTAACGTTAAGCTTTCAGACATGGAAAAGTCTTGAGAAAGGAGGTGTTTGTACATTGTGCTTTCCCAGTAATTTGACAAGGTGCATGTTTTAACTTCAAGAGAGAGACAAAAAGACAGTTTGGTGATGAAATATAATCAAATTAGGGTGAAAAGAGATAATCAGGTTCCATACCTATCAGCCAAGAACAAGAACCTGAGGCTATCTTGAGCACATACACAGACTGGAAAAAGGTTCAAGTTCAAGTTCAAGTTTATTTATATAGCTCTTTTAACAATGGACATTGTCCCAAAGCAGCTTTACAGAAGTATATAAATTCAGGACATGGATTTTAAATTTATGAATTTATCCCCAATGACAAGTGAAAAACTCCCTGAGTCGATATGAGGAAGAAACCTTGAGAGGAACCAGACTCAAAAGGGAACCCATCCTCATCTGGGTAATACCGGATAGTGCGATTATAAATAAATAAATCTCTTCTATAAATGTACCAGTACCACATAGTCAAATAGCAGCTGTGAGACCATGAAAATTCATTACAGTTTTTATATGAAGTCTGTTTTGTTGAACTTCACCACTGTAATCTCAATTATCTTTAGGCTGCACCATGTGGGGCCATCCTCAGCAGCAGCATGTGACTTCCAACTGATGAGATCTCCAACCAGAAGTAGGGCATCAGGATGGATCAGGCAGGTCCAGAGAGCAGAAGGGGTCGGGATCACTGGCATCTTAGGAGTATCATGTGTGGCTCGACAGAAGAGGAGAAGGGGGGAGAGAGAGAGAGAGAGAGAGAGAGAGAGAGACAGAGAGAGAGAGAGAGAGAGAGAGAGAGAGAGAGAGAGATTATTAGGTATGCTTATTGTCCCATAATGGTTAAGGATAGTGTACTTTGCGTGAGTGAAAGCAGGTACTTCGGCAAGACTAGCTATGACAGCATAACTAAAAGGGAGAGCCAGAAGGTAACAGAGACATGAGGGCTCCTTGGAACAAGGCGGCCAGCCACCCCACCACCAACAAACCTGGGTGAATGCGTGACGGTGGGGGGGGTGACAGCATCCAAACATCCCAGTTCACCACAACACACTATGCCCGTGAGACCTCTAGATCTGCTCCTTTACCTAAGGAAAAAATATTCACAAAAGACTTGACTAAACAAACATGTTTTCAGCCTGGACTTAAACACTGAGACTGTGTCTGAGTCCCGAACACTAATTGGAAGGCTGTTCCATAACTGTGGGGCTTTGTAAGAGAAAGCTCTTCCTCCTGCTGTAGCCTTCACTATTCGAGGTACCGACAAATAGCCTGCACCTTTTGATCGAAGTAGGGGTGGCAGATCATAAAAGACCAAAAGTTCACTTAGGTACTGTGGCGCGAAGCCATTTAGCGCTTTATAAGTCAATAGTAGTATTTTATAATCAATACGAAATTTCACTGGGAGCCAATGCAGTGTGGATAAGATAGGGGTGATGTGGTCATATCTTCTGGTTGTAGTAAGGACTCTTGCAGCTGCATTCTGGACTAACTGGAGTTTGTTTATGCTCCTACTGGAACATCCAGACAGTAAGGCATTACAATAATCCAACCTAGAGGTGACGAAAGCATGGACTAATTTTTCTGCATCATGTAGTGACAATATATTTCTTATCTTAGCAATATTTCTGAGGTGAAAGAAGGCTATCCTAGTAATATTACCTACATGGGCGTCAAATGAAAGACTGGAGTCAATGATCACACCAAGGTCTTTTACTGCTGCACATGATGAAACAGAAAGGCCATCCAGAGTTACTATGTAATCAGAAAACTTATTTCTAGCTGCATGTGGTCCTAGTATAAGTACTTCTGTCTTGTCAGAATTTAGTAAGAGGAAGTTAATAAGCATCCACTGTCTAATGTCCTTTACACATTCCTTAACTTTATTAAACTGGTGTCTGTCATCTGGCTTTGCTGAAACATACAACTGTGTGTCATCAGCATAACAGTGGAAGCTAATTCCATGTTTACGAATAATTTGACCCAGAGGTAGCATATATAAAGAAAAAAGCAGTGGGCCTAAAACAGAACCTTGCGGAACACCAAACTTTACCTCAGTATGCATAGAGAAGTCACCATTTACATCTACGAACTGATGACGATCAGTCAAATAAGACCTGCGCCAGGAGAGAGCCGTTCCCTTAATGCCAACAATGTTTTCTAGTCTACCAAGGAGAATAGTATGATCAATTGTATCAAAAGCTGCACTAAGGTCAAGCAACACAAGCATGGAGACACAACCCTGATCAGAGGCCCTCAGTAGGTCATTTACCACTTTAACCAGTGCTGTCTCTGTGCTATGATGAGGCCTAAATCCCGACTGATATATTTCATGAATGTTATTCCTATGTAGGTACGAGCATAGCTGCTGTGCTACAACCTTTTCTAAGATCTTGGAGATAAAGGGAATATTTGATATTGGCCTGTAGCTGGACAATTGACAGGGGTCAAGGTCAGGTTTTTTAATCAGGTATTTGATAACTGCTAGTTTAAATGATTTAGGTACATAGCGAGTCCTAAGGGAGGAGTTGATTAATTTTAGAAGGGGTTTGATTATTTCTGGAGTAATCTGTTTGAAGAAACATGTAGGTAAGGCATCAAAAAGGTGATTCTTTTTTTTGTGTGTGTGTCCAGATTCTTCTTCTTGGCTGACAGGAGCTGAACCCAATATGACCGTCTGCTGTTGTAGCCCATCCACCTCAGGGTTTGATGTTTTGTGCATACTGAGATGCTTTTCTGCTCACCATGGTTGTAAAAAGTGATTATTTGAGTTACGATTGACTTCCTGTCTATAGTATTGACTATAGATTGGCTGATTAGATGATTGCATGAATGTGCAGGTGTACAGGTGTACACCTGAGACCTGAGTTCTATTTCAGAAAATCCTTCAAAAGACAGGTTCCCTTTCAGAAAAATGTCCAATGTACTATCCCTAGAACGCTTGAAGTACCGTTTTTTTTTTTCTTTTTTCTAAAAGCACTTCCACTTGCACCTTTATTTCGGACCTGAGTCTGTTTGCACTGAGAGTGTGGCATGTTTGCTGAAGTGTGAAAACATATTTTCGGCCCAGAAAAACAATCTCTGCACCACCTAAACTCAGTGATCTGGTGTTCCTTTCAAGTGAACTTGTTATGGACCACACCAGGTGTGAAAGCAATCTGCTCCTGGGGTCCAGCTGCGAATAACTTGTCATGATACTTTTATTTCAAGTTTCACAATGGCAAGAAAAAGGCGTTATGGTCTGCAGACAAAGCAGAAAGAAAAAATGAGCAAAGAAATTCACTACAACAATCAAAAATGCAACCATTTCTGTATAAGGCTCCGTCCGAACCACTGATCAGTGTAAACATTTATTGTATACATTAAATGGACATTAAAAGGAGCAATAAATATATATACCTCATATCTTTCAGCAGAAATAACACATAAAATGGTCTAATCAATTACCAGTGCAAAAACAAACCTTTGGTGGTCTCGCCCTCCCCAAAATGAGCCCCGATTAGATTCATGCAATGTTTTGGACTGAATTTGCAGCACAGCAACAACAGCGAGTATCTGAGCAACAAGCTAGCCAGCGGACAATAGTGTGCATCATTAGCAACAAGCTAGCTGGCTAACGTTAGTGATAACTCTAATGTTGATGATTACCTTCTCAAAACAGAGATTAGTATGGTCAATGTTTTTTGCATCCTTTATCTATTTCATTACCTTTTACTTTGATAGCATCCACTGGCTTGCTCCAAGCAATATCTCATTCCATTTGAATGGTGACAATCAAGGTATCTTATCTTATCTTATCTTATCTTATCTTATCTTATCTTATCTTATCTTATCTTATTTGATAAACTGACAAGTACAATATGTACATTTATTCAAGAATAAAAGCATATGATATAACTTGGATGTAAGCAAAATATCTTTACAAATCGTTCTGATTATAACATCTAATTAAACTATGTATCTAGTCAGAGTTTATGCTTTAAAGGTTGACAAGAGAGCCCCCTGGTGGTTCAGATGACTCACAACAGGTTTTGGAACCATTAACTTTTTTTTTTTTCCCTATATGTTGTAATTGCACAGTTCAGCTTACGGAGATTTACTACTAGGTCAAGGTTAGTTCCATCATATCTAGTTAGGTCAGAAAGCATCTTTAAATACATTAATGAACTGAAAACACAACAGCCAGAAAACCAGAAAGCACAACAACAAAATGTTTCCATTTCCATTTCCAGCATTTGGCAGACACCCTTATCCAGAGCAACTTACATTTATCTTGTTTATACAGCTGAACAGTTGAGGGTGAAGGGCCTTTGCTCAAGGGCCCAACAGCAGCAGCATGGCAGTGCTGGGATTTTAACTCACAGCCTTCCGAGCAGTAGTCTAACATCTTAACCACTAAGCTACCTCTGCCCAATCATACAACAAAACCAATCACACAACAGCAAAATCAGAAAGACATCAACATATAAATTCAAAGAGCAGGTCGCACGCTTGTTGCTGATTGGACACAGTGTGTGATTATCACAAGGAAAAATAATAGCACCTTTTTTGGTCTTTTATCTAGTTAGTCTAGTGACAAATGTAATGTGAAGTTGATTATTTTGTAATAGTGAGAAATAAATCTTTCTTATGAATAACCCGTCTTCCTTTAAGCAGAATAAACCTTAATAACCTAGAATAAAAATAAGCATGAATAAAAACATCAGTAGATTCATTTAGGCTCCTATTTCCAATTACTCTAAACATCCTCCAGCTTAATTTCCACAGTCTCTCAGACAGACAAACCTTGTAGCCAATCAGCAATTAGACTGTGGTGTTCACCTATGACCTACCCTTGTTGTGTTTTCTGATTTACTGTTGTGTTTTTGGTTTGTTAAAGTGTTTTGACCTTACAAGCCACCATATGGTTGGAAGTGTACTGGGTTGGCACCAATTAAGATGGGATGCAATATACTTGCATGATCGCAAATTAGTTAGGATTAAACATGTTTTTATGTAGTTTTTTTGTCGTGCAGCTTTGTGCAGTTAATAATCACAATCAAATATTAACTTCTTTATTAACCATGATTTATTAACATATGATTTATCATGACTCATATCACTGCACATGCACTTTACATAGTTGCATCAGTCACTTTATACTATGGAACTTGTTTTTGCATCCAGTATTGCTGCTATACTTGTGCTGCTACATTAAACAACAGCTTACAGTTGTCCTCTGTATTTATTGTTTTGTTATCTGTATTTATTGTTTTGCACTCATCTCACACTGTTGTGTATTTGCACTTTATGTAGTCTGCATACTTTTCCGTGTTGCATTATGGTCCTGAAGAAATGTCATTTCGTTCCAATGTATACAAGCTATATAGAGGAATGACAATAAAAACCCACTTGACTTGACTTGACTTGATGACATGACACGATGTTTAGGTCAGGGCAAGGGCAGGCATAATGGTCATAAGTTTGTTTTTCTGATATTTTAATACAAGATTGAAGAACATGCATCTTTTTTGTTAGAATGCCTATGAATTTGGCAGACACTCTTAAAAATAAATATGCCAATAAAGGTTCTTTTTTTTTAGATGCCATAAAAGAAACATTTTTGTTGTTGCTATAATAAACAGAATAATCATTTTCTGGCATGAATATTTTTTTTCTCTTTTAGTTTTCTATGGCATCCATAAAACTGATTAAAATTCACCTTCAAAAAGTTTCATTAGGGGGGAAAAAAACCTCCGATTCACTCTTGAAGCAAAAGTTCCACACATGGTATATGCAGATACAGTACATTAAATATAAAACTGGAGTCTCTGTTATTGTAGTTTGGGTCCACTTGTCCCCTTAAAGTAAAGTGTCACTGCAAATCAGTACAACGAATGAAGTTTTTCTGATCTTCCAGGATGACTCCGCCCCCATCCACAATGCACAAAGACTCATGAATGATTTGATTAGAATGAAAATAATGTAAATCATATGCTATGGTCTTTACACTCACCAGACCTCAACCCATTAAACATTGACGGAAGATTTTGGAGTAACATTCTAGACTGTGCTCTACATCACGATCATCAAAGCAATATCTTTAGGTAGCATGGGGTTCCTCACTCCAGTTCAGTTCCAGAAATGTGTTGAATTTATAGCAACGGCTCTCTGAAGATGCTCTTGTGGTGGCCAACACCGTTCTGAGATGCTTTATGTAAGTTTTCCTTTAATTTGTTCCTGCCTGTATCCGTGTGTTATTACTGTTCGTTTGGTTTTGTTTGGTTTTGTTTGGTTTGTCTTTAGGGCTTATTTAGGATGTATCATATCACAAGGATAGAAAAGATGGTTTAGTTCAGGCTGTGTTCAGAAAAGTGATTTTTGTGATTTTTATGCAGTAGGCATTTGTCAGGTCAGCTATACAAAAGTAAAAAAAAAAAAAAAAAACAGCCAAGTGCATTCAGCTGCAGAATGCTGAATTAACAGCAGCTAAAAGTGCGTGCCCAATTACACACACACACACACACACACACACACACACACACACACACACACACACACACACTATCCTACTACCCTTGTGCCTTCCACTGACATAATTAATGCTACTGTAATACAACTAAATCTATCTTTAATCCTACTCTACCCTAACTGACCTGAAGGATTTTTTTTTTGTTTGTTTGTTTTTTAATAAAAGGTGCAGTTTTTGTAAAATAAATAAATAAATAAATAAATTTTTAAAAAAGGATATTGCTATCCTTGTGCTGGCAAGATGTCTATTTTTATTGAATCTTGGCCATAGATATAGACCACTGGCCTGATGCAAAATTGTACATCATATAGGAGAATGTCAAGACTAATGAGCGTCTCTGCAGAAGACTTACACAGAGAGACACATACAGTACAACTCACTAACGTACAGTATAATAGTGGATATAGTACAGCTGCAATTTCCTCATGTACCCACAAGAGTGCAGAGCAGCTTTACAAATATACAAATATATGCCTGCCAAACATCAGCAAGCTCTAAATCAGTATGTTCAGCAAAAACAAGATATATTCCTTGTTTATGCACTTTATGCCAGTGATGCACTAATACTATTTTCTCCTGTTGATGCTGAAGTCTCAGATCTGATTGGTCAGAAGGTGCTGATTCCTTATTCTATAACAGCAGGCAAATCACACATTTATATTAATGTGCTCATTCTAATATATTATCCTTTCTATATTAACAATTTCCACAATGAATTGTATGGCAGATTCTGCACATAAACAAAAATGTTTTTTTCCCCGACGTTTTTTTCCCCGACACTTCTTCAGTACGGAGGGCTTTCCGGTGTCCTGGTAACATGACAATCTGCATTTATTTATTTATTTATTTATTTATTTTTGTCTTACTGACTTCAGGAGAAAGAAAAAGACAGGCTATAAATTGTTTCATGGCATTAAACGTAATTATAAATGGATAAAAAAAAAAGTTATTTAATAAATAAAATTTTTGACCTTTGGTAAATTGCTGTGCTGTGGTACAGGAATAAAATACTTCAGGATATACTGTTATAGAAAAGTAGAAAAACTTTGGTTGGTAAGCGTAACTGCTTCATGTCAAGAACCCTGTTGTTTTCCAGCACGTCCATTCATGTTTTATTCCTTGCTTATACCACAGTGCTGTTGAATTCTGGATCATGCTTAGTCAGAAGGTGTTGATTAATTGTAAAAGTAAGTTACAATAACTAGATTATGGTTTATTAGTAAAAACATGTAGGAAGGGATGCTCAACAGAAACAGCTTTAAGAGAAAAAACAGAAAAACAAAACTGTGATTGTTGATAGGGTGAAGTTTTCCATAAGGACACATTTATTTTATATTTTTGGAAGGAGTCTCCAGTATCAGCGCTTTGTAAGAGTCAGATGTAAAGCTGAAATGTGATGTTTTCTGACACAGGATGGAGGGCTTTGCAGTTTCTCAGCAACATAAGTTGCATTTTTGTCTTATTAAAAAAGAGAGTCTGGTGATGGAATGACTCTTTATATACCTGCTGTAATATAAGTGATAACAGGAACTAACTTGTTTCACATATGTTCCACTACAGTAAACATAACTATAAACAGATAAAAAATTATGATGTCATTCTTTATTTAGCAAATTACTGTGGTATAAGAATAATAAGACACTTCATAATAAATGATTTTTTTTCCATAAACGCATGCCATCTTGTGTATTATTCCTTATATATAGTACCACACAAAACAGCAGTGTATATACAGTAAATTTGGTATAAATACTTACAACAGCTATTTTGCCTCATGTAATGATGCTTGGATTTTGAATTGAGGATCTGAGGCATGTTTCGTAAAGCTCTCAGCTATCAGTGATACAGTGGGAAAGCATCCAACACCACAGCATCCTTGCTTTGTAAACTGACATGTTCACTTAGAGGAATGAAGAGTCTTTTGTATCTTGTCACTGCTTCGAGAACCAAGTTATTTCTGTAGACTATGACATTCCTGTCCAGTTTGTTCCAAAGCAAACAGTAAATTGCCCTATAATTTTTAATTTAGTAATGAACAACACAACATATTTTTAACTCTTTATAGTTATGTTTCATGTTGTGGAACATCCGGGAAATATGTTAGTTCCTGTTATTACTTATAGAAGCTATAAGTTAATAAGCGTTCATAGTTAATAAGGCAAAGTAATGCAGATTATCCTGAAGACTTTCCCATGGTGGAAACCTTACTGACTGTTACAAAACACCACCATTGGAGACTCCTTCCATAAATGTCAAATAAGCATCTCCTTACAAAAAGCTTCCCCATATCAACAAGTATTTGTTTTTCTTTGTAAAGATAAGAGGACATTTTTTAATCTGAAAGTTTAAGGGGTTAAAACTCTAAAAATGAGTAACAGCTCTCATAAGCAAGTGGCAATTATTTGCATTTATACTCTTCTCGTGTCTCTGTTTCTCCCTTGATTACATACTTATCAAGGCAATATACTGTATCTGTCACATACTTGACGGAATAGAGAATGTGTAAAGGTAAGCAGTGTGATGATTATATAGTCATGCTTTACACATAATTCTCTATTATGTGGTCTGTGGGTGTGCAAGTACCATGGCTCATTACAGGCTGGTGCAGCCAGCAGCCCTAGGAGACAGACCACACTATCCTCAACACAAAACTTCCTGTATTCTCTTCATTCACTTCCAGATATTCTGCATGGGTGTATGGAAAAAATTTATTTTGAACAGAATAGCTGATCTTTGGGTGTCTGTAGTTTAAAATTTAAAAGAAGCTCAGCAAAAGATAAGCCATCTTTTCTAAGCTGCAGCCTGTTCAGACTTGGTATTACCATCCATCTCAGGTGATCAGATCACAAGTGGACAGCTCTGAATAGGGCCAAATGTGTTTTATGATCCAATCACTCAAACCGCTTGCAGAGGTGGTCAGGGACACATGGCAATACAGTTTGTTGTGTGAACAGTAATGTATACTGATGCGCTCCTGCCAACATCAAAAGACCAGTGTTGGTGGCTATTCCAGAGGAATCCAAAGGTGCTTGTAACCCTAACTGGAATTGTTGGGATTTTCTTCTTCTTCTTCTTCTTCTGCTTCTTCTTCTTCTTCTTATTATTATTATTATTATTATTATTATTATTATTATTATTATTAGGGGTCCAAGCACTAGACCTGAAGCCATATTGTTCCTAGGATATTTCTTCTTTCATACCGCTAAACTGAATTGAGCAGGCCAAACTGTAAGTCCTAAAGACATTAAACTTGCTACTCAAGTGAACAAGATGAGCCCAATTGGGCTGAAAGTGGCAGTTCAGAATTTTACCTTTTGGCCCATAACTCTTACACCATGAAGCGTAGAGTGAGAACCCTTGGCTCTGCCAATTTCTTGGCTCAAACCAAATAACAAAGCCTCAAGAAACCATAAACGCAGGCCACTTAGATTGTAAGCTAATTTGCATATGTTAAACCTACATACTTTTCTCTTAGAATTTTTGACACATCTTCAAAAAATGTTATTTATTATGCCATCTTAATAAGTATCAAAAAGTTGAGATTTTTTACCAATATGGCTTTCACATGGCAATCAGTCCTAGCAGGGCAAAGCTTGATTTGTGGCCTCATAATGTTCAAGGTGCATTTTGGCAAAGCTCAGTCGTGGGTGGCTTTTTTCTTGCAACCCTCCCATACGAGAAACATTTGTGGAGAATTAGTGATATTATTGTCCCATGCACACAATGAGCACACTTTGTCATGAATTCCTGCAACTGCTTCAGAGTTGCGGTAGGCCTCTTGGTAGCCTCTCTGACCAGTTTCCTCCTCTTTGTAGCTGTTTGAAGCATATGAAGCACAATACGGTAATTTAAAGCTGCTTTAATTGGTGTCCAATAGTTTAATTTGGCAATTTTGCTATAGTAAATTTTCTTTTCTTTCGCTTTCAGATTACAAATTATTTTGGCATGCCTCTAGTCATTTTATTTTTACTCCCACCCCATTGTGTATGTGGGTGAGAAATTTCCTCTGACCCTCATATTATACACAAGAGGATATTCCCAGTGGCCCACCCACTCATATGACTTATAACTCATATAACTTTATTTTATTGTGTACAGACCTGCTGGTATTCTCTGGCTAAAATAAACCTCACACTCAGAGCTATTGTACTGCCCCTGCACTTAGATTAATTATAGATATTCTTATGGTGTAACCCCAAATTAAAGGAGAGGGTAAGAGGAAGTTAAAGATCTGTGGGTTAATAGAAGGGTGAGAGTCGTGATAGAGGAGCATGTTGTTACATCACAGGCTTTGCTATATTGTGTAGAATGTCACAAGAGCAGCTGGGTTTAAGTAGCTTGAGCATGAGATGGTTGTGATACTGGTATACAGAGCCTGTGTTTCCTTTAGTATAAAGATGGAGAGTCTTGAGCAAATTGGATTACAAATTATTTTGGCTTCAGGTTTATGTTTAAGTAGAGTGACATGTACTTATAATAATAATAATAATAATAATAATAATAATAATAATAATAATAATAATAATAACTTTATTTATAGAGCACATTTCATATGTGTGGTTGCAAAAATGCTGAAAAATTAAGTAGTTAAAAAATAGATGATAAACAGATGAAGTGAAAATATATAAATACAAGAACAAGCATAAGGAGATAGAAAGTACACAAATATATAATACAATGAATTGTATATAAAATTAGAATAAAATATATAAAGAATGAAGTAATTTTGAGAATTTTAAAATAATTCAATAAAAATAAAATGAAACTGAGAGGGGAAATAAAGAGCTTGACTGCTTGATGCAAAGTGGTATTGACTTTCACAGTTTTGAATCATAGTAACAAAATGAGGCAATATCAATTAAAAATAAGAAATATCTTGTAACACATAGGACATACATACAGTACAGACACAAATCCAAAACACAATCCAATAACACAGTCATAATGTAAGCAAAGGTTAAGCACAGAAAGGTATGGGAGGGCTGCAAGAAAAAAGCCACCCACGACTGAGCTTTGCCAAAACGCACCTTGAAGATTCTGAGGCCACATGGAAAAAGGTGTTATGATCAGATGAGACTAAAATTGAATTATTTGGCCTCAACACCAAACGATATGTCTGGTGGAGATCCAATACAGCTCACCATCCAAATAACACCATTCCTACAGTAAAGCATGGAGGTGGTAATATCCTGTTATGGGGGTGTTTCTCTGCAGCAGGGACTGGAGCACATGTCAGGATAGAAGGGAAATGGGGCATAATACCATCAAATTCTTGAGGAAAATCTGCTTCCCTCTGCCAGAAAGTTGTCAATGGGAAGAAGGTTTACCTTCCAACATGACAATGACCCAAAGCACACAGCAAAACTGACCACACAGTGGTTGAAGGAGAAAAAGGTGAATGCCCTTGCATGGCCTAATCAGAGCCCAGACTTAAACCCCATTGAAAATCTGTGGAATGACTTGAAGACTGCAGTCCACAAACAGTCACCATCAAATTGAACTGAACTTATATATTATGAACCTCTATATATATATATATATATATATATATATATATATATATATATATATATATATATATATATATATATATATATATATATATAAGGCCCAGAACTTACACAGATTCTAAGGTTGGCTAGACTTCACAATGATGAGATAAGATGTACCTTTATTGATACAGTACATGTGTGGTAATTCTATATGCTTGCTCTGTGACATGCGCTGACCGACATACCTTGCACAAAAAAAAAAAATACAATTATTTATAGCCACTGAGAAAAGAAGCCAGTGGCTCTGGATGAAAAGGAGGAACCCCTCCTTGGCCCTAGGCATTAAAGCGAGTGAACCTGGGATGCCAGGTCTCGCTGATGAACCCTCTAGGGATGTAGTGGGCTCATCAGCAAAACATTAAGGAAGTAGGGTGCTTGCAAACACTGCAGGCATTGTAAACAAACTTGTATAGTACACTGGAGACTACAACCAGTCAATAATGCAACAAAGCATCTGTCATCAACCAGCCTATCATTTATACTTGTCTATAAAATTAACTTATGTAATGTGTATAACTAGTGTCATAACTAGTTAATATGTTACTTGATACAGACTTAATTTTTTTAATATAGGTGCCTATTTCTTTTATTTGTTTCATATATGTATCATATATGCATCATTTATAGCTGTGCAATGTAAACACCACCAATGATGACTGGAGTGGGAAGTTGTTTAGTCTGATCTGATAACCCAGCAAACCTTCATCTGTCTGAGTGCCGCTCGACTGACAGCCTGTGACTAAAAACATGGCGACACTGTGAGTCTATGCCTGCACTTTGCTGATATTTTTAGTGTGACTTGCCGCCACGGTATTTGTCTACAGCCCTCAGGTTTATACCTGGGCTTAAAGGATTTTATAGGACCATTAAATAATGAGAAGTGCATCTGTCTACATCATTTGCTCCAGCTGTTCATTAATCACAAAAGATTTCAGAGGTCGCACAGATGAATGAGTTTAATAGTTATAATGAGTTGCGTTATTGCACATGGTTCCATAAATGTGCCTTGAGAAATCTGTTAACAGAAGATATTCTGATGTGGATGATAAAAAAGAAAAAGTTCTATTTTTTGTCGTTTAATTTTTGAAGACCTGTGGTGATCAGCCTCCATAATGAACATTGTTGACCAGGTGGTTTTTAAATGTTCTTGCATTCATTACCACTGCCAAGTGAGTCGCACTGACTATGTTTACATGCACATCAATATTCCGATGTTAATTGGAATTTGACGATATTCTAATGAGTATTGAGTCAAGTAAATGCTGCAACCTGATTTCCCGATTCAGATTAAGACAAATTCTGATTCCCACCCCTGGAATATGTCTGTTTTAATCGGAAAATTGTTACATGTAAACACCTTATTCAGAAAATCTACTGAAAGGAGACACATGCGTATGCTCAGTCCACAAGGAATTGTGGGTGCTAACAGATGCTTAACTTTAAGCTAGGTATTTAGGAATGGCATCTCAGGCATACTTACAACAACCATGAATACAGGAATATTCCAATGCCTGTATGCATATAAACATCATTTTCGGAATACGGCTGCAACTCCAATACAGAACTTAAACGGAATTTGATGTGCATGTAAACGCAGTCAACGTCAGTATAACTGTTTATCAAAGAAGAAGTTTTAACACATGAATTTGTCACAGTTTGGGCAGATAATGTTGCTGACTGCTTGATGTTCCTCTTCTAAAACATGTCCTTGTTTTAAAAGATTAGAAAATGTAATATCTGTAACCTTATTTATTTAATTATTAATTTATTATTAAGGAGGCAGAAAGGAAGATCTCACCAGGAGAAGGTGCCTGGAGTATCTCCACTTATTGATGCTGACGGTACAGCAGCTGCAGAATCTGGAGGACGGAGAAACAACACTGAACGCTAGATCAGGCAGCAGGCCGAGGTAAACAAAATAAAACAAAACAAAATAGGTACGGAGAATGATGTTGCTGAGTGCAGTGTGGTGTCAGTAAAGAGTAAAGAAAGTAAGGGAAAAAAGAACAAAGTGAAGATCAGACATGATAAATTGCTATTGAGATAGCAGAGGCAGTATAAAGCCATATTACACCACCTGCAGATGATACACCATGATATAAGCCTATGAAGAAATTGTTTCCGATGGAGAGTACTTGGATTTGAAGCTTTGGCACTGCTTCCAAAGTTCACTGAAATGTAATTTTGACTAACCTTTCCAAAGCGGAACCAATTCGATGAGCGCTCATATGTGACACAGCAAAGACACAACTTGCTAGTTATACTTTAGGAGCAGATAATTATCTGCTAATTATTCAACCTAAAATAGGCTGGAACCGGTTGTCATGTCTCCATACGTCTCGGATGAGGTTGAACTCTCTGTGAGTGTCATGCACTCATTCTTTTTCTGCTGAGGATGGCCCCACACGGTGCGACCTAAAGATCATTGAGATTACTGAGATTACCACTTAAAAACCATAAAGATGGCTTTGGACCTCAATTCATATGAACAGTTATGCTATGATTGCTAGGACTACAATTGCCACAAGCAATTTTGCACTCAAGTCTCCATCAGTGAGCAGTGGAGAAGCTCAACAAGACTTCATGTATTTATTTATAATCGCACTATCCGGTGTCACCCAGATGAGGATGGGTTCCCTGTTGAGTACGGTTCCTCTCAAGGTTTCTTCCTCATATCGTCTCAGGGAGTTTTTCCTTGCCACCATCACCTCTGGCTTGTTCATTAAGGATAAATTCATACATTTAAAATCTATATCCTGAATTTATATATTTCTGTAATGCTGCTTTGGGACAATGACCATTATTAAAAGCACTGTACAAATAAAACTGAATTGAAAAGAATTGAATGTTTTTGCCCTCTGTGTTTTCTCTTGTCTTTTCCAAAGGACGAGCAAATGCTTATGGTTAATACAGCTAGATCATCAATCACTTTTCCTAAATACAGCAGAATCTTCTCTCTACTTTATTCCATATCTCTCTGTCAAAGTTCCAAGTTATTCTGTCAACCTCCAGTAGCAAGCATCATATACATGCAAATAGAGCCATGAGTATCTTCCTGTGCAGAGAGGGAAAGTGGCTCTGATATGTGAGCTGGAGCCTTATGCCAATGCAGCAGTCACACAGCATGAGAAACAAAATCATCTATGTTGGATATGAAAAATTGGTGATGTATATTGTTGTGCCATTGACTTACACAACTCTGTCTAATTCTCAGGCAAGATGCAAATACTTGACAGGAAGCGTTGGAGGTGATGCCACGCACATGCACATGCTTTAAATTATATTATTCAATTAAATCCTTTGCTAATTCATGCATTTGAAGACTTTTTTATTCATAAAAAAATATAAATATATAAAACATGTACTGTAATGATATAGTGTAATCTAGCTAACGACACTCATATATTGTAGCTAGCTCACTAATTCATTGCAATTTAGCCATAGCTATCAGTATAACAAGTTAGTGAAATACTGCCTTAGATGGATGGGTGAATAAGTAGATATAAAGATAGATAAACAGAGGATAATTATGTAATGACACCGTAGATATAACAAAGCTGTTTTTTTATTTTTTTTTATTTTTATTATTATTATTGTTTTACAAGATTTTCAGTAACATGGATGACAGGTGGTTTATTTAGCAGATCTATTCATGCCATGGCCAAGAATTCAAAGGGATTTAAAAGAAAATGGGTAAATTGTGGTAAATACAACATGTCAGCTCAAAACTCCAGTGCCATGTAATTATTTTTAATAATCTAAGAGCTAAGACATTTTTAAATGGTGTAGAGCTATGGAATTGTGGCGTAGCTTGACATTTCTGCAAGCAGTGTTTCTTACTCTGCAGCATACAGCAAGAAAAACAATCCATGTCTAAAATATCATTCCTCCCACACTGTGGCTGACATGATGTACACATTTCAGAGGCAAGCAGGAGAAGTTGCTCTGTTGCTAGGAGATTATCACTCCAAAGACTTACATTAAGACTGATTAGCTGAGAACTTATTTTGGAGAATTGAAGAAAGCTGAAAGCTCAGATGTCTGCAAAGCAATGTTTATCACACTTTTTCTTTCTTTCTTTTTTTTTTTTTTTGTGATGTAAATTTACCACCGTGAAGTTTTCCAATAAGAGGACATGCCAGAGTTATTTATTCCTTTTATACCACAGTATTTTTAAAAAATTAATTACACAATGCATTTTATCCATTTATAGTTACATTTAATGGGCCTCATTTATCAATCTTTTAGTAAATTTGTGTGTAATTGTTTGCATAAACCAAACCAAACTACAATTTTCTATCCGATTTACAAAGCATTTCAAAACTGCTGATTTTCTTCATACTCACATGCATATGGTAATCACCTATAAAGCGCAAAGTGTGTTTCCTACAGCTCATTTGCATTTAGTGCTCACAAAACTCCATAAAAGGTCAAGCACACAGAATGCTGGGAAAAAAATTCTAATGGCAAAATAAAAGGCAGAAAGGCGGAAGTGGATGTTATTTTGACTCATTTACAGTCATGTGAAAAAAATAAGTGCACCCCATGGAAATTGTTGGCTATTTTGACATATTTACACAAGCAAACATTTGATCATCTTTGAAACAGTGTCTCTTAATAGACTTGATATACTTGAACAAAACCACGAGGAGAATTATTTTTTTTTTCAATAATTTATTCAACAGAAATATCAATAGATGTGATATTTGTCTGTGGAAAATGTAAGTATACACTTGGCCTCAGAAGCTAGTATTGCCCCCTTTAGCAGAAATGACTTCTTGTCGGCATTCTGCATAATTGTCAACCAGTCTCTGACATCACCTTGCTGGAATTTTTGACCACATTTCCATGCAATATTCTTTCAATTGCAAGATGTTTGAGGGTTTTCTTGCATGTACTGCCTGTTTCAAATCCCCATGGATTTCCATGGAGTGTACATATTTTTTCACATGACTGTATATGCAAATGAAGTTGTTGTTGTTGTCTTTTAATCAATGTAACAGCATCTGAAAAGGCCAAACTCTAGAGACAAATTACAGAAAAGGTGGATTTGGTATGAATTAATTGAGGTCAAAAGAAAACAGTGTGACATAAATACAGAGGTGAAAAAAGATCTACCCAGGAGATCATGCACACCGAGCACCGAGTGTCTCGGCCAATGTGTTGGAAGTGTTGCACAGCATTAAAGGATGATGCCGTGGCAAACTGAACCAATTTATAAGCTAGCTTTTATCCTTCAAAAAAAAAAAAAAAAAACATTGCAGCCTTTAAGCATCCTTTCCCTCATAAGTGTGACCTTAATCTTCCATCAGCTGAGGCAATTGTTTACAGCTTATGGCTGTGAGCAGGCAGACCAGCCTGTCCTCTGCTTATATGGCTGCTTACCATTTCTTTTGTCATAACTGAATGATTAGTTTTATTTGTTTTAATTTATGAGTTGTCCTGCTCTCTTTCTAGATGTTTTCTATTCATTATTTAATGCTAGTAACATAAAATGACTGTTTTGTTTTGTTTTTTTATAAAATGCTCTTGATGGTATTAGTCCCTTAGTGAACTAGCATGAGGATGTGTTTTTGATAGAGACTCTATAGCACTAATCTAAATGTTGTATACGTAATAAAAATAAAAATCTAAACTTGACAGAATATTCCATATATAAAAGTGCAATAATCCATGCAAATTATATGATTCGAAGAAGATCAAATCAGTATTACATTAGTTAGTCTTATGTGTAAATTATTGAATAAATGAGTAAAAATCTTATCACTCAGGAGCACGAGTAGGATATGAAACTTCAAATTACAGGATTTTCATGGATACCAATTTTTTTTTTAATTATTTTATAAATAAATCTGTTCATATCCAGCTTGATAAATGAGGCCCAATGTTGCAAAACAAGTAAATTCTTGTTAATCACTGACAGTATAACAGCTGGGACTGCTGTCTGAGCTGCTGTTATAGAAAATTAATCAACAACCGATCGGATTAGAAAATGTGCTTTTTTGTGGTATAACCCATGTTACCATGTAACCCATGTTTGAAGCAGTATTATTGTGGATTACAGTGGATATTCCATATACACGTGCCTCAATATAATATTATTCATCTGTACGCATGTGAACACGTGCAGAAACTCTGCCCTATAATCCACGCAACAAAAAGTCTGCCTCATCGACTGTGATGTGCAGAGCAGGGTGCTCTCTCAAGCGTGCCAATCTTATCCACATAAGAGCTATCAAATGATGACAGTGTGTCCTCAGTGTCGACTCAGGGTATGGTTGGGGGCATCAAGAAGGAAAATAGTGGAGGATGCTGCGTGAAAAGAATGCTTTCACGACTTTGCTGGCTGGATATTGTATCCACTCTTTAGATATTATTACTACAGTACTTACAAAATGGTACGCAGATTTTCCTTCATGTTCACGAGGAATAAAATATATGAACTGATTTAAATATGCACATATATATATATAATGTACGAATTTGCATCAGGTAAATTCAGTGCATCGCTCTTTTCAGTGCTGAAAACAGCCCCAGCACAGCAATGCCATTTGAATTTCTGAAGAGCTTTGCATGCTTGCTGAGCGTCTCGCTCTCTGTTATTTTCCCCACTCCTCTCTCATCACTCCCTCCTCTCACTGCTTTCACTTCCCCATGTTTTCACACTGATGAACACGCCAAGTGCTAGCTGCTACATGTGTGCTTCAGCAGACAGCACGCCAAAGTATCAGTGCATCCACAGCTACAGAAACCAACCAGAATAAATCCATCTGAAATTTAAAAGACACCAAACCCTGCACAACAGCACACTGATTAAGGTAAGGACTCCATATTCATCACCTTGACTGGCTTCTGCAGCAAGGTGGCTGCTCTTCAGTCTCTCTTTTTTGTTTTATTTTGTTTTGTTTTGTCTGCAAATGATTAATACTGCTATTAGCACTGATACCAGATCATGTGTTCAGTTGTTTAATAAATAAAATCTGCAATTAATTATATTTTCTTGAAATTCAAGTAATGTTCAACAATGCAGTACAGTATATACAGTACATATTACCTTTTTATGATGTTCTCTTATCTCGTTAAGTTGATCTGGCATGAATGATTACTAATGTTGGTTGCATAGTGTATCACCAGTTATCAAGTCTTGTTAATTGCAATCATTTTATTTGTTTGGGTATTGAGCATCAAATACATACTTGCGTGAAGAGTTCAGGGATTAGTGGGAATAGTAAATGTCAGTAAAAGGAGGTGGCAGAGATCAGGTTCGACTTTGATGCACCCACTCATGCCACCCACAGCTTTTTTTTAAGCCTGGCAGGGGGGCACTTTTTATTTCCTAGTGTACACATGACTGCTCCACCCTTAGTAATGAGGAATGTTGTGCAGGCAATCATGTTACACAAGAGTTATGGTGGAAATGGCTTTTATTTTCAGATTTGATGTCATTTGATATGATTTACTTTACCATTGTTACTGTAGCTGAGTCTGGATTTTAGCCCTCGTAGGAGGTCCATGACTATTTTTGCCTGTTTTTGATACATAGGTTCAGCAGAGATTGATTGAGGTTGATGATGCACACAAACCTCAGATTTATAACCAGATTTATAATTGATGTAGAGACCAAAAAACAAAACACGTTTGATTGAAAGGTCTGTTGGCCCACTGTTTAAATTTATAGTTCTTCAGTTTAAAACTGAACAGCGAATAAATAAAAAATACAAAATGGTCTCAGCGTTCTGCCCAGTTTTTCTAATGCCAATGCTGTGAATGATGTGAAGCTATGAATGTATTTGCAATAATTATGTTTACCCTGTAATCACATTGTACATTTATTGTTCCCCTATACAGTAATGATGACATGAAATGATTTTCTTGTTGTTGTTGTTGTTGTTGTTGTTGTTGTTTGTTTTCCTTCTTCTTTTCTATTTCTTTTCCCATAAAGACTGTTTGGACATTTGTCCTGCCACAAATCTCTGCTCCTGATACATAATGTTTGTTAACTCAATCTAATCAGCATTCTCTCAAAAATGATTTTATTATCTCTGTGATTAGATACCAATTTAAAGTAAGTCTGTACAGCAAATAATTCCTAATTTATTAAGCAATAAGTAAGGTGTTCTCTTTCATGGCACAGACACCATCTGCACATTGTTTTTATTTCACATAACACTTTTTACTTTTTAAAGAAAAATATTTACTTCCTACTAAACA
The DNA here is from genome assembly GCA_023630585.1 of Cranoglanis bouderius. Classification (NCBI taxonomy): domain Eukaryota; kingdom Metazoa; phylum Chordata; class Actinopteri; order Siluriformes; family Cranoglanididae; genus Cranoglanis; species Cranoglanis bouderius. The sequence continues at coordinate 32,873,619 of CM042537.1, read as the reverse complement.
CCACTGCATTGCTCTATAATCATATATTTCATGACTTTTTAGCACCAGGCAGCTTTAAGGATCTTCGTTTATCAAAACTCCTAACAAATCTACACTTAAACAGATGCGACAGTGAGAATGAAATTCCTGTCACTGTTCTCTATCGGCTGCTACATGCACTTTGTATTTATTAATGCAGTTTGTATTGTGACTGCTAGCTATTAGCATTCAGCTAGCTTGTATTGTCAGCTTTATTACAATGCTAGCTAGCCTTTGATAGATTCCGAATAAATCTGTTGTTAGTTAGCCTTAGCTAATGTTTTTCCCCCATGTTCTTTGGTGAAAGGGAACTAATTTAGCAGCAGTATCTGAAATCACTGTGTGATTTGAGGCAGACATTTTTTTTTTCTTTTGTGAATGGACAGTACTGTGCAAAAGTTTTAGGCAGTTGTGAAACTGCCTAAAGGCAGTGGTAGCTCAGTGGTTAAGATGTTGGGCTACTGATTGGAAGGTCATGAGTTCAAATCCCAGCACTGCCAAGCACCTTGAGCAAGGCCCTTAACCCTCAGTTGCTCAGATGTATTAATGAAATAAATGTACTGTAAGTCGCTCTGGATAAGGGTGTCTGCCAAATGCCGTAAATGCAAAACTGCTGTAAAGTAAGAATGATTTCAAAAATAGACAACGTAATAGTTTATATTTATCAATTAACAAAAAAAAAGTGAGAGAACAGAAGAAAAATCTACATCAAATCAATATTTGGTGTGACCACCCTTTGCCTTCAAAACAGCATCAATTCTTCTAGGTACACTTGCACAAAGGGATTTTGTGGGCATATATTCAGGTGTATGATTAGCACCTGTTTGGTATAATTGTTTAATAATCATCAATTCAATATGTAAGTTGAAACACAATCATTAACTGAAACAGAAACAGCAGTGTAGGAGGAATAAAACCATACCATAAAAAATCATACACCATGGCAAGACTGAGCACAGCAACAAGACAGAAGGTAGTTATACTGCATCAGCAAGGTTTCTCCCAGGCAGAAATTTCAAGGCAGACAGGGGTTTCCAGATGTGCTGTCCAAGCTCTTTTGAAGAAGCACAAAGAAACAGGCAACATTGAGGACCATAGACGCAGTCTAATAACTTCTACAGTCTCAAAATTTTTCAACCCCTTCATGGCAAGCATCTTTAGTACTTAGTAGAGCACCCTCTTGCTGTTATGACCTGCTACAAACGAGATGCATAGCCAGGCACCAGCTTCTGGCAGTGTTCCTAAGGAATCTTAGCCCATTCCTCATGAGCAATGGGTTTGCGTGCTGCAGCTGCCTTCTTCAAATCCCACCAGAGATTTTCAAGTCAGGTGACTGTGATGGCCACTGTAGAATCTTCCAGGAGTTTTTCTGCAACCAAGCCTTGGTGGAATTTGAGGTATGCTTGGGTTCATTGTCCTGTTGGAAGGTCCAATGATGCCCAAGCTTCAGTTTCCTCACAGATGGCATGACGTTTTCTCCTAGGATTTCCTGATACTTCAATGAATCCATCTTGCCTTCCACACGCTGCAGGTTTCCAGTGTCAGAGGATCACTGAGCCACCACCATGCTTGACTGTGGGCAGAGTGTTCTTTTCGGCGTGTGCTTCATTCTTCTTCCTCCAGACATACCACTGATCCATTGTGCCAAAAAGTTCCATCTTTTTTTTATTTAATCACTCCACAGAACAGAATTCCAAAACTTCTATGGCTTATTTATATGATTTTGAGCATATTGGAGCCTACTTTTCTTGTTTTTGTGTCAGTAGTGGTGTACATCTTGAAGTTCTGGCATGGAAACCTTCTGCATTTAGTACGCGCCTTACTGTGCACACTGAAACCTCAGTGCCTGTTGCTACCAAGTCTTGCTGCAGGTCTTTTGCAGTCACTCAAGGGTTTTTCACAACCTGCCTTCTCAGAAATCTGATCGTTGCCGTTGATAGCTTCATTTTGCTGCCCCGTCCAGGTAGTGTAACCACTGTTCCCTTAACTTTGAACTTGAGAACTATACTTCCTGTGTCTCTAGGAACATTCAGTGCCTTCGCTATCTTTTTGTACCCTGTTCCTTGAATGAAGCCCTTGATTAGTTGCATCAGGGGTTTTTGAGACAACACCTGTTTTGCATATTTGTGCTGTTGTGAGGGATTCTATTCAGGGGGTTGAATAATATTGAGACTGAAGAAGTCATTATAACTTGCAATTTCAGTTGAATTTGGGGAAACCACTTGCAACATTCGTTGTATTGAACTATTTCAGTTTCTTTTGTTTGATTTCTTCATTGCAAACAGCTGAAGGTCTGTACATTTTTAAAACCTGATGGGGTTGAATAATTTTGATTGCAACTGTAAATACCATCAAATTAAAGATAATTATCTTTATTTCAATACAAACCCAATGTGTTGGAGTACACAGCCAAGAAAAAAAGTCAACTTCTTTGCATGTATTCCAAGCATTTGATACTGCATGCCTCTAGTAGTTACCAAATACAAGAGACTCATGGAGCACTTTCAGATACTGTATAGCAAGTGATTTTCATCAAGCGCAAAACAAGCCCAAAGATGTCAGTGCAGCAAAGCATAGGACTCAGTTCATTGTGATGCCTAAATATAGCATAGCTGACCTTGGTTGTAACATTTCAATGAACAAAATATTATTTGATGTAGCAGTAGCTGTCATGGTGCATGGGAGAGTTTCATGAGGAAAGGGCAGTTCCAGAAATAGACAGAACAAGCACTGTGTGAGGGTGGTGACCCAGTGGTGCACTAGTCCTGTCATGCCAGAGTGTGACACACGGTGTGAAGGCAGCCCTCGGCTCTGAAGTCTGTGTCTGGATAATGGAAAAAGGTGATGTAAGAAAAGTCCTACACATTTTTGGCAGGAATAGTACCTCAGTGGTGGCAATCAATCTGCACTAAAGATTGAGTGGACCAAACCCAAATGTTTGAGTTCAAACTGGACTGAGACTCAAATGGTCTTGGACTGGATGAATTGATCTCCACCTGACTGCTGTGTTCTCAATAATTACATGACCAACACAACAGGATTCAATTTCACTGATCTCTCTCTCTCTCTCTCTGTCTCTCTCTCCCTCTCTCTCTCTCTCTCTCTTAAGAGAGAATTAAGTTTCAGTTTCCACTCAAGTCTAGGAGTTCCACTCGACAATAGTGGCAATGTTAGTTATTAGCAGACAGCCCAACTCTCCCGGAACTTCCGGGAGTCTCCCGCATTTTAATAGCGGCTCCCTGACACAAATTTTTTGTTTTTTTTTTTGTTGTTTTTTTTTATATAGAGTGAGAGAGAGTTCAATGGTAATTTCTAATAGGCCTAGTAGACGGGCTCTGGAGAAACCGAGAGAGCGAGTGACAGACGTGGTGAGAGAGTGACACACTTGTTGCTCAAACTGCGTATATTACAATATTAAAGTTCTGCCATACTGCAGAAGGCAGACTGTCAGCCATATGGTGAGTTGTTTACTCTGAAAGTTTTGCAATTTGGCAAATTGAATGACATGTTGCCCCTGAAAAAGCTGCTAGAGACTGAGCTCTTTGTTCCTTAAGAGAGCTTCAGCTTGAAGACTTTGTATTGTAGGCTCCATTTTTAAGGTGGTGTACATGCTTAAAAAGAATAAACTTTTTGTATTAACAGCATTTACTTGTACTTTTACTTTCAATACTTAAGTACATTTAACATCAAAAAAATACTTTTATATTAATACTTTAAGACTTTTACTCAAGTAATATTCCAAAAGGTGACTTTAACTTCTACCAAAGTCATTTTCTGGTAAGATATCTGTACTTTTACTCAAGTTTGGCTTTCGGGTACTTCATCCACCACTGTTAGTTTCACTGTAGTTCCTGAAAAATGTGTGTTAAGATGAACAACTGAATAAGCAGCATCAAGTTAAAAGCTCATTATTCTTTTTACTTTTTGGTAATATTGCTATATTGATACAAAGGACACTATACTGCTCTACAGGCCAATACATACTGAGCATATGAGGAAATTGGCTTTTACATGTGAATAAGTATATAGACTGAAACACCAGCAAAATCTCACACTCAAAAAAAAAAAAAAAAGAGTAAACAATTTGATATATACAAGTTTTATAGAAAATATATCCATATGCATAATACTCGGATATGTTTAATTTTTCCTGTTTTTAGTGCAAAGCTTTTTGTTTAGTTTGTTTGTTTGTTTGTATGTTTGTATGTTTTGTTTAAATTGAGGCTTTGAAGTTATTTAGGATTTACACATCCAGCCACCTATCTATCTATCTATCTATCTATCTATCTATCTATCTATCTATCTATCTATCTATCTATCTATCTATAATAGTGTCACTAAGGCCATTTGGCTTGAGACCAGACCAATTCACACTTCCTGTGCACAGAATGAAGATGAGGTCAGGCAGGAAATCTCAGTTGGATTAATACCACTGTGAACGGTTTAGTAATGGTACATGATGCTTCCTGCAGTCTATCCCATCTGACACAACCACAGCCACGTAAGTGAAAAAAGAAAAAAAAGAGAAAAAAAGGAAGTAAATGCATGTTAGAACATTAAGCCACAACATGACTGAACATGCTTGAACACTATAAGCGGAGGGATGGATGGATTTTTTATTGTGCTATTCACGGCACTTTTTTGTCATTGTCATCGTACAGCTTGTTTATAACACTCTTATTAAGCACTATGTGTATCTTCTACAACTTTCTTAAAGTGTCATGGATGTGCTGTTAGTAAAAACAAACTAATAACTTGCAAGATTTTGATTATAAAAAACATAGCAACACATGATCTCAGTCAACTCACAATGATAATTGATGGCTGTTGTTCTTCCAAGTAAAGACAAAGTCACATAAAAATTTCCAATGTCATCTTGCATTTGGATATAAGCCTTTTATATACTACAGCTACAGGGGTGTTACAGTTATAACTAAGGATGGCACATGCTTTGTTTTTTGTTTTGTTTTTTTTAGAAAGCTATCCAGAAAGGTTCAAAGGGCATCTTCTTGAGACTAGAGTGTACATCAGGACAGGAATCCCACAGAGTATAAAAGACAAAAATGTCACATGAGAGGTTGTTTTTTTTGCATACATGTGAGTGCAAGTGAGCTGTCAAATAAGAGGCTCAGATAAAGAACACACGAACATACAGCAGCCCTTAGTAACTGTCTGGTCCGGGCCATGGAGGGTTAAATTAGAGTACTAGATTGTTTAGATTTTGTGGAAAAAAATAACTAAATTCTTTAGAAAATAATAACTGCATGAGCAGGATTAAAAAAAAAAACATTTCAGTGTACAGCTCTAGTTAAGACCAATTGTGAACTTGAGTAACAGGGTGAGGATAACTGAGGGAGGAGAATTTACCGACCATGTTGACACTGCTGGCACATTTACAGTACCTCCGGGGTTTTGCCAGTGTTTTAGGGGGCATAGCGACAGGTGTCATATTTAAAAAAACAACAAAAAAAAAAAACATTCAGTTTAGGAATCTGCAATATGAAAAAATAAATAAATAAACAAAGGAACTTGTGCAAATAGTATAGACAAAAGGATATGTCAAAGATGCATGTGTATGTGCAATATGAGTAATGTAGAGTGGGGTCCAAAAGTATGAGAGCACTAGTGAAAATGCTTCTGTTTGGCATTCTTTCTCAATTTTACACAAAGGTTTTCATTACAAATAATATTATCAGCAACAGCTTGTGAAAAGTAGAATCTCAGAAATATTTACATGAATTTCAGAATATCTTAGTATTTGGTATATCCCCTTTGTTTGCTTTAATGACAGTGTGAACTCGAGCTGATACAGACTCCACAAGTTTGTATAAAGCCTGATGATCCATTTTAGATCAAATCCATCAGAATGTCGTCTAAACATGCACTTCATTAGAAGGGATAAGACTCCTAATATGGAAAATATCACAAATTTGCTTATATTCAAATACTGACCTAGAAAAAATTGTGCAACATCTTGACTATTCAACATTCAAGATGTTGAACTTTTTTACACATTTTTTTTTTAAATTTATTTTTAATTTTTTTTTTATTTTTTTTTAATTCTAAAATCTCCTGTTTATTTCCAGTCTTGAATAAAAAATAATAAGATTTTCAAGGTGCTTTCAGACCTTTGGACCCCAGAGCACATGTGTGTATGATATAATTAATAAATATGCATTATCTAAAAACATACATACAGTATACTACAACCCCAGTTCCAAAACAGTTGGGACAGTAGGGAAAATGCAAAAACACAAATAAAAAGAGTCATTTTGGCTTTTGGACCTGAAGCTGATAACAGCTTGGATGGTCCTTTTCCTCTTTGGCCTGGAGAACATGACGGGTGTTTTGTCCAAAAACTATTTGAAATGTCGACTCGCCGGACCACAAAACACGATTCCACTGTGCTGCTGTCCATCTCAGATGAGACCGAGCCCAGAGAAGTCGGCTGCGCTTCTGTACAGTGTTGATGTACGGCTTCTGCTTTGCATAGTAAAGCCTTAACTTGCATCTGTGGATGCAGCGGCGAATGTTGTTGACTGAAAAAGGTTTACAAAGTATTCCCAAACCCATGTCAGGATCTCCATTACAGACTCATGACAGTTTTTAAGACAGTGACGTCTGAGGGATCTAGATCATGCACATTCAGAAGTGGTTTTCGGCCTTGCCCTTTACGCAACAAGATTTGACCGGATTCCTTGAGTCTTTTAATTATATTGTGCACTGTAGAAGGTGAAATGTCCAAAATCCTACCGATTTGTCTTTGGGGAATGTTGTTCTCAAAGTGTTTGATTATCCGCTGACGCATCTGTTGGCAGATTGGCGAGCCTCGACCCATCCTTGCTCTTGAAGGACTAGGCCTTTTTTGGAGGCTCCTTATATCCTATGATTAGACGATTGCCTCACCTGTTTCACATCACCTTCTTATTTCAACTTGTCTCATTGCTGTTAGTCCTAAATTGCCCCTGTCCCAACTTTTTTGGAACATGTTGCATGCATCAATTTCAAAGTAAACATTTATCTTCAGAAAACTATGCAGTTCATTAGGTAAAACATCAAATACCTTGTCTTTATATGTTTTTTGTTTAAATACAAGTCAAAGTACATTTACAGATCACTCCTCTTTATTTTTATTAGCATTTTCCATACCGTCCCAACTTTTACAGAATTGGGGTTGTAATATGTAAATTGTATATTCAATGTGAGCATTTAACTGTATAGCCACCTGCTAGAGTATGGTTCTCTGATGCATGATTAATTGCCAAAATCTCATCTAGGATTAAACCGTCATCATCTGACTCTCTTGTTGTCCAAAGTAAATAAATGCTCAGCCTTGAGTTTCCCCTCAGCAAAGCAGGCAGCCTTGAATGCAAAAAATAGCCCGAGTGAAGGAAGGAGATCAGATGGCAAGGCATATTAACTGTGGGCAGTAGAAGCACAGCAGGAAGCAATCTCACAAGAAAAGCTGTCAAAGAGACATACAGCAGCAGGATTCACACCCAGCATTCACTGAAGAATGTGCTGTACTTCTCAGAGGATGAGTTAACTGTGAAGGATCCCTTCAATGAATGTTCAATTCATGCATCATGCATCCTTTGTCACCTTCTTTGGGCTATAAACAAATCTAGCCATCGACGAGTCTATCATTTCAATTTTGTTTTGCGTTTGTATTTCTTGCGTTTCTGTGGACTCTATGGAGCTATTAGCTATTATAATTACAGGCTATTTTTAATGTACCTGCACGTTGTGCTTTAGTGCCTGTCCTCAAAGATCAGAGATAGTGATTTGAGATTAATATATAACATAGACTGAGCTGCTGCCTGAACACAAATAGAGAAAAGCATTGATGTAAAATGGAAATCTAGGACAGAGCCCACAGGCCATTTGCATGTTGCAAAACCAAAGCTTTAGCATTGCCAGCCAGCTAATGCGCATAACTGCAATGCACACATCAAAGAGAATTTTAGACTATTTAGTCGCTGGCAAGCAGGATCGCTCTGAAAATGAAGCAGAGGAAATGTTAAGAGGAATTAAATTAATATTAAAATAAAGTATAAAACACGCATCTTTTTTTAGAAGCCCTTCCAGGACCTATTTTTGCTGTATAGTTGCTTAGCTTCCCTCTGACTACACCGATTTGTCAGAGGACTTTATAAATAGCCCAGCACGTGTCCTGAGTATAGAGGATGATGCCTCCGCCTCAAATATATAGCTCACTGGAGAAAAAATAAGGAGGCATTACTTGAAAGGATTAAAGATTTCAAATAATAATTAAAAAAATGATTCTGTGAAATATAGCTGTGTGTTATTTCAGACTGCCATTCTACAAACTCACTTAAAGTCAGTCTGTACTGTGGTTAATTAAAATATTATCACAAGAAAGTTAGATATCATTTATCTAATATTGAACATACCAAAGAAAAATATAAATAAGTATGGATTATATCTACCTTAAAAGTATATAGGTCCTGTGTTTGTGTGTGTGTGTGTGTGTGTGTGTGTGTGTGTGTGTGTGTGTGTGTGCATATTTTTACACCTTGGTTGGGACGAAATGTCCGGGTTTTGATCTCCAGGTGGTCCCTATGAGGGGAAAAAATAATAATAAAAGAGCCTAAAGGTTTGCTTTTTGGTTACTGAGATTAAGGTCAGTGTTAGATTTAGGTGTAGCTTAGAATTAATGAGCTGCATTAACAATTATGTCAATGGGAAGTTGTTACACGGATAGTAAGACATTTCCTGTTTCCCTGGGGTATAAATTTGTGGTGCTGTGAGGAATCGTAACTAATGACCCCAAAGTAAATAATATGATTGAATGATATTATCAATAATGATTTGATCTGTGTCCTCTAGTGTGGTTCTCTCTTTTCCTCTACCCCAACAATATTTCCTTTTTGTTTCAGATATACAACCATGAAAACGAGACTTGGTTGCCTATCCAACAAATCTGACTCATGCAGCGACGTTTCAGAATTTTTACCACCTGGACCAGAAAGATCCATACGATACTTGAAGTAAGTAATGTCTTCCTTTAACCAAATTAGAATCAATTAAAAAATAAATAACATTTGCATTTCCATGCATTGTACCGTATGTAGAATTGTACTTAACCATTTCTCTAATATTTTCAGGTTATCCACAGATGAAGTGACCAAATGGGCAGATTCGTTTGATTTTCTCCTGTCAAACAAGTGTAAGATGAGTGAATAAGCTGTGGGAGAATTGTGAGGTGGAAGCACCAACCATGCATTTCAATGCATTTATTTATTTATTTATTTATTTAGATCATGTTTAGGGTCACGGTGGCTTGGTGGTTAACATATTTGCCTCACACCTCCAGGGTTGGGGGTTCAAATCTCACCTCCACCCTGTGTGTGCGGAGTGTGCATGTTCTCCCCATGCTTTGGGGGTTTCCTCTGGGTTTCATCCCCCTGTCCAAAGACATGCGTTGTAGACTGATTGGTATTTCCAAATTGTCTGTAGAGTGTTACTGTGCCCTGCAATGGGCTGGCCCCCCATCCAGGGTGACCCCTCCTTGTGCCCCAGGTCCCCAGGGAAAGCCCCCAGGCTCCCCCGGGACCCTGTGTAGGATGAGCCATACAGAAAATGGATGGATGTATTCACCACTGCTCTGGCATTGCTTTATATTATATACATATACAGTCTATTTATTGATTTTATCATATATTATATACACACACAAAATGAGAGATTTCCTTTGCTTAGTCTGTCTGCATCAGTTCTGCCAGCATGTCTATGTTTTATATGCTTTCTGGACACTGCAGAAAACCACAAATAGCCTGTGGCAATGCAAGAAATCAAGATCATACCGAATGACAGCTTAGAGTCTCTCAAAAACTGAACCAAGCAATGACAATAAATCTGTAAAAAAAAGTGTAAAGCAATCTGTGTTAGAAGGTATGCAATAAGAAGAGTTACATATTCATTGCAGTGGCTCATGACCATAGATTTTGGTGGGGGAGGATGACATTACTGACAACATAGCCTCAAACAAAATTAAGTTGAGAGACTTATCCTATAGGCTACTAGGCAGTTAAGAGTCGAGAGCATTTAGTCATGAAGCATACAGTCTAGCAGCTCGTTTTGAGCAGTCTTAGCTGTATCTTTGTCCAACTGTTTGATATAACAGGTGTGATTCCCATCACCAGCGAGGTGCACACAGGGTTACAGCAAAATTTCCAGCCCAACTACATCTCAAAAATCACACAAAAGAATCCAAAACTAGTAGAAAAAAATGGAAAAGGGAGACCATTTTTTCAAGGTCACCATAATGCACATGTATTTCTCTTCTTCTTCTTCTTTTCCTTTCGGCTGTTCCCTTCAGGGGTCTCCACAGCGAATCATCTGCCTCCATCTAGCCCTATCCCCTGCATCCTCTTCTCTCAGACCGACTACCTTCATGTCCTCCTTCACTACATCCATAAACCTCCTCTTTGGTCTTCCTCTCGGACTCCTGCCTGGCAGCTCTAACCTCAGCATCCTTTTACCGATATATTCACTCTCCCTCCTCTGAACATGTCCAAACCATCTCAACCTGGCCTCTCTAACTTTGTCTCCAAAACATCTCACATGTGCTGTCCCCCTGATGTACTCATTCCTGATCCTATCCATCCTCGTCACTCCCAAAGAGAACCTCAACATCTTCAGCTCTGCTACCTCTAACTCTTCCTCCTGTCTTTTCCTCAGTGCAACCATCTCCAAACCATACAACATCGCTGGTCTCACTACTGTCCTGTACACCTTTCCTTTCATTCTTGCTGATAATCTTTTATCACACAACAGACCTTCTGTGAAGACACTTCTTCACCTCTTTTCCACACTCCCCCTTGCTCTGGACTGTTGACCCTAAGTACTTAAAATCCTGCACCTTCTTTATCTCTTCTCCCTGTAACCTCACTGTTCCACTTGGATCCCTCTCATTCACACACATGTATTCTGTCTTGCTGCGACTAATCTTCATTCCTCTTCTCTCCAGAGCAAACCTCCACCTCTCTAGAGTTTCCTCCACCTGCTCCCTGCTCTCACTACAGATCACAATGTCATCCGCAAATATCATAGTCCATGGAGATTCCTGTCTGACCTCATCTGTCAGCCTGTCCATCACCACCGCAAACAAAAAGGGGCTCAGAGCCGATCCTTGATGCAGTCCCACCTTCACCGTGAACTCCTCTGTCACACCTACCGCACACCTTACCATTGTCCTACTGCTCTCATACATATCCTGCACCACTCTAACATACTTCTCTGCCACTCCAGACCTCCTCATACAATACCACAGCTCCTCTCTTGGCACCCTGTCATACGCTTTCTCTAAATCTACAAAGACACAATGCAGCTCTTTCTGACCCTCTCTGTACTTCTCCATCAACATTCTCAAAGCAAATATTGCATCTGTAGTGCTCTTTGTTGGCATGAAACCATACTGCTGCTCACAAATGCTCAATTCTCCCCTTAGCCTTGCTTCCACTACTCTTTCCCACAACTTCATTGTATGGCTCATCAGCTTAATACCTCTGTAGTTTCCACAACTCTGGACATCTCCCTTGTTCTTAAAAATCAAAACACTTCTCCTCCATTCCTCAGGCATCCTCTCACTCTCTAAGACCTCGTTGAACAACCTAGTTAAAAACTCTACTGCCATCTCTCCTAGACATTTCCATACCTCCACTGGTATGTCATCAGTACCAACCGCCTTTCCTCTCTGCATCCTCTTCAAAGCTCTCCTAACTTCACCATTGCTAATCCTTTCTACTTCCTGCTCAACAATATTTGCCTCTACTACTCTTCTCTCTCTGTCATTTTCCTCATTCATCAGTTCCTCAAAGTACTCCTTCCATCTTTCCCTCACCCTCCTGTCACCTGTCAACACATTTCCATCTCTATTTTTAATCACTCTAACCTGCTGCACATCCTTACCATCTCTATCCCTCTGCCTCGCCAACCGATACAAATCCCTCTCACCTTCCTTACTATCTAACCTTGCATACATGTCCTCATAAGCTTTCTGTTTGGCCTTTGCCACCTCTATCTTAACCTCACGCTGCATCTCCCTATATTCCTGTCTACTTTCCTCCGTCCTCTCACTGTCCCACTTCTCCCTAGATAACCTCTTCTTCTGGATACTCTCCTGAACTTCCTCATTCCAACACCAAGTCTCCTTGTCTTCTTTCCTCCTTCCTATGCTGTCTAGCTACACTCTCTCCTACCACTACTTTGCAATTGCTAATTTCCATCAGAGTACAGTGTCTACATAAGATATAGTCCACCTGTGTGCTCCTGCCACCACTCTTATATGTCACCCTGTGTTCCTGCCTCTTCTGAAAGTACGTGTTCACCACAGCCATCTCCATACTTTTAGCAAAGTCTACCAACCTCTGTCCTTCTGGGTTCCTTACCTGAAGACCAAACCTGCCCATCACTTCCTCATCCCCACTATTCCCTTCACCAACATATCCATTAAAGTCTGCCCCTATCACCACTCTCTCACCTCTGGGAACACTCTGCATCACTTCCTCAAGTTCGCTCCAGAATCTGTCTTTCTCCTCTTGCTCACAGCCTACTTGTGGAGCGTAAGCACTAACAACATTCAACATCACACCTTCAATTTCCAGCTTCAGACTCATCAACCTATCTGACACTCTCTTTACCTCCAGAACATTCTTCACAAACTCTTCCTTCAGGATCACTCCTACTCCATTTCTCTTCCTGTCCACCCCATGATAAAACAGTTTAAACCCTGCTCCAATGCTTCTAGCCTTTCTTCCTTTCCACCTGGTCTCCTGGACACACAGAATGTCGACTTTCCTCCTCTGCATCATATCTACCAGCTCTCTGCCTTTACCTGTCATTGTACCAACATTCAAAGTCCATACTTTCAGTCCTAAACTCCTGCCTTTCCTCTTCTCTCTCTGCCTACGGACACGCCTTCCTCCTCTAACACACCTTCCTCCTCTCCTTCTTCGACCAACAGTAGCCCAATTTCCACCAGTGCCCTGTAGGTCAACGGCACCGATGGTGGTCGTTATTAACCCGGGCCCCGACCGATCCGGTACGGAAGTCATGTTAGTGATTCGCATATTGAATTTGGCAAAAGTTTTACGTCGGATGTCCTTCCTGACACAACCCTCTCTATTTATCCTGGCTTGGGACCGGCACAAAAAGTACACTGGCTTGTGACCTCCTGTGGCTAGATTAGTGCACATGTATTTCTGATATATGGAAATTATTCCAGGCCATAATATCCTTTTCCCTTGGCCAAACTTTGCAATATATCTTACAATAGAAACTATTTTGTTCATCACATACAAACTATCTGCACTTACATTTTGCCTTTGTGTGTAGGAATTTTTTAGATTTATTTCAGATTGTTTGCTATAAAACAAGATCATGACAGCCATGGAATATTTTAAACTAGCATGAGCATGGTGCAGCGTATTTTCTGCCCCACTGGCCTCTATGTTGTAGATCCTAATTTTGACCACTAGGTGCAATAATAAATGGGCCTAGTAAGCACACTGCTCAAAGATTGAGCAGTCTAGAAAGTCAAGCAAATCAATGGAACAATGCCTTATGAAGTAGCAACATTTTTTTAAAGGATTGGTCACCCCAAAGAAGTTTTGAATGAGAGCTGTGAATGTTGTCCTTGGCTCTTTTGTGACTTCCTGGAGTCGCTCTGCTCTGCTCTTGGAGGAATTTTGGAAGGTCGGACACTTCTGGAAAGGTTCAGTACTGTGTCGAGTTTTCCCATTGCCTTTGAAATAGATTTGTAACCCTTCCCAGACTGGTGTATTTCAATCACCTTCTTCCTTAGCATTTCTGGAATTTCTTTAAACTTTGGCAATTATGAATGCAGTTTCATAGATTTGGGGAATTAGTAACTATGTGGGCAAATACATTTTCATACAGGCCTAGTTGGTATTGGATAACTTTTTTGCTTCAATAAATAACATTATCATTTAAAAACTGTATTTTGTGTTTACTCAGGTTGCCTTTGTTTTATCTTAGATTATGTTTTAATTTCTGAAACAATTTAGTATGAGATATGCACAAACACAGAAGAAATCAGGATGGGGGCAAATACTTTTTTTCACAGCACTGTATGCCATTTTATGTGTAGCAGTTTTGTGTATGACTAATTGTTACATGAGTCCATATAGGTAATATATAAATATATAGAGTATTTCTATTTCCTGTGCAGAAACAGGTAAGGAAGATATAGGTTTTTTGAGTTGCTGTTTTTGGGCCTATAAAGATGTGCCAGTGTCACACTGGCTACAGCAAACAGAATTATTTGTTCCTTGTGTAGCCAGGGGACACAATGCTGTTGTCCTCACCTCTTGATTGTTCTGTTATTGAATTTCCTGAACATCACTATAATTGCATTTACCAGCAGGGCCATTTGTATACAGTTTAATTCTATCTGCACTAGCTGCTTCTCACGTTCAGAGGCCCAGAGCAAAGGATGTAGAGCTTTGTATTGAAAGAAGGCATGAAACCCATGACATGCTGAATATGTATTTGTATTTATATTTATACTGTATATCACATGAATCACATTAGATTATGTTCAACTTTCCAACAATCAACGCACATGTTAATTGACAATTAGTTCACAGGAATGATTCCAAAATATTCAATTTGTGTGTAGTTTGTACAGTGTTAATAATATGAATGATTTTTCATAATGCTGCATGATATTAATTAACAGAATGAGTAAACTAGATGTTAATTATTAACTAGTATCATTATTCATGGCTATTCATATATGAATCTGTTAAGGTATTATTTCTTGATGCACTAATGATTACTGCATGTATTAAGTAAGGAATAAAACACTTTGGGTGTGCTGTTATAGGAAAATAACCAGTGATCAGGTGGTGTGTGGCAGCCCAACACAAAACTGATTATTTTCCTATAGCAGCATGTCCAGAAGTGTTTTATTCTTTTTATAATACATGAATTTGCCAATTATTCCAGTTTTTATTAATTGTTTATTTATTATAGTTTTAGAATGACACATCACACTTTTTAAACATTTATAGTTATACTGTGTTGTAGAACATTTACAAGATAAGTTAGATCCTGAAGTGACTTACATTATAGCAGCTACATATATACAGTAATTCCTTCACCAGCCTCTCAGGTTTCTCTGCTTGAAGTTAATATGACAAAAAAAAAAAAGCTAGAAAGTTCTGACACTGGAGACTCCTTCTATAAATGTTACATAACTGTCTCCTTACTGAAAGCTTCAACATATTAATAAATATAGATTCGTCTTAGTTGAATAACAGCACGTTATTATTAGGTTTGAGAAGTGTCATCTACTGCAAATGTTAATACTGCCTATGTTAATAAACAGATTACTGTCTGAATATAATCATGTTTTTATGGTCATTTATAGTGTTAGTATAGTGTTCGTACAGCTTCCAAATTATTTGGCATTTACTGTATGATTCAGAGTTGGTGCTCAATTTACAACAGTAACATGTATTACTAGATTTCATTAAATCTTTGTCTGATTTGTGACACTGTTAGATAAGTGTTTGTCAGGCACATGCTGGGCCAAAAAAGAAATCTATATTTGATGATTGTTGGTTTACTACTCCCCTAGATAAAAAGAACTAATCAGCATACCACATGCTGCCACTAAATAAACAACCTCCCAAGTAAAGAAGGATGAAAAGGAAATAACAAAACCCCAGAAATTCAAGTTGCACAACATGACCTCCTGAAATGTCACTGAGATAAATAACAACAACAACTGTGCCCTGTGAGCATTTCCTAACCTGCAGGTCTAAATGCAACATAATAAGAGGCCATTCAAAATAAAATGCTTATGAAATTTTTCATGATCTTATGAACATGAACAATTTTGAGAAAAGCTTTTTGTATAAATCTTTACTAGAAGATTTGCTGAACAATGTACCATAAGAATAAATAATGTCAGATTTACATTACTGCATTTCGTTACCTTGTATTTATACATGTGTAATGACAATAAAGTTGAATTTAATCTAATCTAAAGCAGTGCTGATTAGGCTAGATATAAGAGTTTCAGAACAGTAATATTTTTCTTAACATATATTATAAAGATTCATGTAACCTTATGTTACGAGGTCATGTTCTCATGCTTTATGAAGTGTTATGCATATAGCAATAACTATAAATTATTACACATTATGAATTACATATTATAACAACATTTATCATGCAATACAAATGATATGTGCCTACATATAAGAATTGTTATCTATATATAGTACTGTATATGTAACATATCCATATTTGATCTATCCACACTGCCTTTGGTTACATGTGTTAGTATGGTGCTACAACTAAGTGGAGGACCGGAAGGGTTTTTTTTTTTTTCTGGTAGTAGTGAAGAGTTTCCATGTGCTCATCTCCTACTTAAGTACTAATATCAGGGTCTTTATCTCATGAATGTGACCTCAATTGCATAGCCTTTAAAAGGCCCAGGGTATGCCAAACTCATCCTTAGGCCATGTCATAAACCCAAGGGATTCAGGTGGCCTGTGGTCCAATGTTTATTTGTACAACCTAGTGTGCTACTTCCTTATGTTCTGGACTATAATTTTCTAGACTGTATATCACTAAAGTATACTACTCTCTATTGATGATAATCACTCAGTATATTAATCCTATACTCTACTGAGGATAAGAATCACTCAATCTTTTAATACTGTACTCTACTGAGGATGAGTATCACTCAAGCTATTAATACTGTATTCGACTGAGTATGAGAATCACTCCATGTATAAATATGGTACTCAGCTGAGGATGAGAATCACTCAGGGTTAGCTACTGTTCCTGATTCAAATCCATTAATCAAATCCATCAAATGACATGTGAGGTGTGATGGCACAACATTTAAATATACATTTGTAGAATGTGATGAAGGTGGATGTTGAACTGCATCTCAAGTCTCCTACCAATGTCCACCAGTGGCACTCTAATTAGTGCCACCCAGGAGGTGATCATTTTGTATGTCAAATAGCATGTAATGGAAGAAGGCATCTCCCAACTGTGTTATATCTGCACGATCACTTTATTCCGTAAAGAGTTCATTCCTTTACTCAGTGGGCTAACTAGTCTGTGGACACCAAAGCACACAAACAGCTGGTTGGTGGATTGCCAGTTTGATGGTTACTTCCAAACAGTTTGTAGGAACCATCATTGGACACAAGTCTAGTTTGGGCACAGTCTCAGTGTCTCGTATAGATTGATAAGTTTACAATGCTGCAGCTCCAATACATTTGGCAGGAATGCTAGGTCCAGCCACAGTGCAACATGTTTTGAATTTTGGTCAGTGATTCTCACTGACTCACTAGTGATGTGTGTGTGGAGATTTTTTTATTAAACTGTATTAATTGATGGTACCTAAGACTTTTACTGTACTTTATATCGTATAGGACCAGAGACAAAAAAGATGATTATTATAGCAGGAGTAATCAGACAAACAATTTTTTTAACATCAAACACTGTTATGTGCTTCTTAGCTTAGCTTAATTACTTAGCTCCATATATTTTGAATCCTATACCAATCATTTGCACTATGACACTGACTAGGATAAAGGGTTTATAGATGAATGAATGAATGAATTAATTAATTAATGAATAGGGGACCAAACTGCTATTTAGAGGTGATGCAAACGTGAAATAAATGTCTGTTTTATTAATGTGACAGAGTATACACTGTATATAATACGTACATATGTACCCAGATAGATCTGAAGGTGTTTATGGGGTCTATCTTCTGCTTTATTGTATGGTAAAAAATAGATATTTTCTTAATGAATTCTGTGTTTGTTTCATAGATGGTTTGGCAGCATTCAGAGCATTCCTTAAAACAGAGTTCAGTGATGAGAACATCGAGTTCTGGTTAGCTTGTGAAGACTACAAAAAGATCAAATCACCTGCAAAGCTGGTGTCAAAAGCCAACAAGATCTACAACGAATATATTGATGTTCAAGCGCCAAGAGAGGTAAGTCGGGCTATAGTTAACAAGAATAACAACATTCACTCTTTAATTAGAATACATGTTTAAGTTAAGTGATAATCCCAGCTAACATTTTTAGGCTAGTAGAATATTTTCTGAGGTGGTTTTCATACTGGGCACGTTTGCTGTGGTACGAATCCGAGTGTGAATGTTCCCGGCACCCCCCGCAGCATTGGTCTGGTTTCAGACTCACTTGATTATATCGAACCCTGGTGCATTTGATTTCATCTTATGTCACCACAACGCACATTAAGAACACAATGCGACTCACCATATTTTTAGGTTTTTTTTTTTATTATTTTGGTGCTATTACGCTCAGCAGATATTATGCGAAGCAGTGTCCCACAGTGTTCCCCTGCCACTCATGGTGTCGTCATCGGATAAAACACATGCGCAGGTTACTTTACTTCCTGAACAAGTGTGAATCCGAGTACTAGTGGGACTCATGGGACTCGCGGCACAGTTCCAGTGCAACTAAACTCAGATGATCTCCTACAGGTATTCTTGGGTTTGGTTCTGCGGTGCGCTTCCCAGTCCCAGCTCTGTTTAAATGCCGTTTTACAAAAGTTTCATGAAATGCTTGCATGCAATTGATAAATAAATAAACTATTTAACCTTGACAATGTAATCTGTGAAATATAATTGCTGATCATATCACAAATTATACAATTTGAAGCCAATCAATCGAGGTTCTACTTATAAACAAATTTACATATTTATACAAATATACATCCTCATGGAGAAAGACTCCTATCCTAGGTTTCTTCGGTCAAAAATCAACAGATCATGAACAGGACACAGATGCACTGTTAGAGGAAGTCTGTTTAAAGAGGAATCTCTATGTTGTTTTGCTTGTGTGGTTAAAAGAAAATTGCACCTGAGCCCTAAGTTTTAGCTTGGGTTAGACAGTTGCTACAGGACTTTAGGCTGATTATATTCTCAAATGGACAATCTATCAACTGTTTAAAATCCGAGGGAATATCTGGGGCCAAAGTTCAATCACATAGTACATTGCCTTCCATAAGTATTCACCCCCTTGAACTTGTACACATTTTGTACACTTAGGACCTGGAACTGAAATTACCTTAAATATTAAGGTAATTTATTTATGGTGTATATATATATATATATATATATATATATATATATATATATATATATTTTTTTTTTTTCCCCATATTTACTCTGAAGCTCTTGCAGGATTGGAACATTTTTCCGAAATAACTGGATGTTTATGAATACCACATTTGTTGTAGATGCTTCTGCATATGAATTACAAGTCAATTTGTTTGTATCCAGTTTGATAAATGAGGCTCAGTGTAGGAATGTTGATTCTGTGACCTTATACTGCAATAAATTTAGCTGAGATGAACATGATTTGGAATTCAGCAACCTCTTTCAGAGACAGAACAGCGTCAGTGTGCTTAGGCATACAGTCTACAAGTCTCTGGAACAGTACTGGAGAGATTAACACTGTTTTTCCAAAAGATATTCTCTCAGTTGGATGGAATTTTTTATAAACAAATGAATAAAGTAACTGTGTCTATTTACCTTCTTTACAGGTTAACATAGACTTCAGGACCAGGGAAGAGACCAGAAAGAAACTTCTGGAACCAACATCCTCCAGTCTCAATGAGATCCAAACCAAGGTCTACAGCCTCATGGAGAAAGACTCCTATCCTAGGTTTCTTCGGTCAAAAATTTATCAACAGATCGTGAACAGGACACAGATGCACTGTCAGAGGAAGTCTGTTTAAAGAGGAATCTCTATGTTGTTTTGCTCGTGTGGTTAAAAACTATAGAGATGTTAGAGCAGACCTTTACTGTTATACACATTGAGTTTGACTGAATATGCATTGTAGGACTGTGAAGTTTGTTTGCACTTGTATAGAGTATATAACCTGTTACTGTGCTCCCATGTGAAGTGACCTCCTTCCCAACATTAACAAAGATGAATCATTGTTTGTAAAATCATGTGGATTAAAATTGATCACAGCTTCATTTTGGGTGTAGCAATTTGAAATCAGTACAGGTTTGTGGTTTGCTAGTTATTTCCACTTTATTGAATTTATAATTAAAAAAAGAGAACTGAGTTGATCAGATGTCTTACAAAACAAAACACACACTAAAAAAAAGAATAACAGCATAACACATTCAAGAACAAATGTTCGAGAATCTGTAGATTCATCGATTTATATTCTTCCAGATTTATTTTTAATTTGTCATGAGGTTTGACTCATTACCGAGGTTCTGATTGGTGAAAAATACAAAATGTTTCCACAGTCATTGTGATTGTTTATCTGATGAATGACATGTTACTTGATGAAACTGTGGAATATTAGGCAAATGGTGTCATTTCCAGACAGTTAAAACATTGTCCTCATTTCAGCAATCATGAAAAAAATAGCATGACCAGAATAAAGAGAGAATGAACTTCAATACTCTCATAAGATCAATTATGTATGTCACATACTAATGTGAGTCATTTTCACCCATGAAATGCACTGTCTAAATATGGAACAATCGGGTTTCCTTTCAGCAGATGGCACTGAATGTAGGTCAGTTAACTGTAAACAGTTGACAGTTTTAGTACTCCCAACTGACTAACAATTCAGACAAGCTTTTAAAAATTATTATTATGAAGAAAGCGTTCAAGACTACTCAAAAGAATATGAAGAATGAAAGTGCAATAATCACAATTACTGAAGTACAAGTTAAAGAAAGAAAAGAAAGAAAATTGCATCTGAGCCCTAAGTTTTAGCTTGGGCTAGACAGTTGCTACAGGACTTTAGGCTGAACTTGCACACATTTTATACACTTAGAATCTGGATCTGAAATGAACTTAATTGGAATTATGTGATGGATCTACACAAAAAACTCAATAATATTGGAGTAGAGAGAAGAAAATATATAAATGTATATAGATTTATTAATCTATAAAAGTGATGATTGCATCTTGGAACAACCTGCCACATCACAAGTCACAAAATTAGTTGAATGGAAGTGACCTGGGTACAATTAAAGTTTGTTATAACATCAAACAGGAAACATCAACATGAAGACCAAAGAGTTAATAAAACAAGTCCAGAACAATGTTCTAGAAAAGTATCAATCACGGTCCATTAATATTGGCACCCTTGATAAATATGAGCAGAGAAGGCTGTGAAAAATTGTCTTTATTGTTTAACCTTTTGATCTTTTTTTAAAAAAATTCTACTCCTCATGGATATCAAACAACTGCAAACACAACACAGGTTTATCAAAAAATATATATATCTTTTTTAAATATAGGTGTGCAACAATTATTGGCACCCCTATGTATTCATATGAGAAAAATATATTTCAAGTATATTCCCACTGATATTTTAAATTTTTTTAGTACACTTGGGTGAGTAGGAACAGGAAATTGTTCAACCATGACTTCCTGTTTCACAAGGGTATAAATATGAGGTAACACACAGGCCAAATTCCCTTAGTCATTTATAACAATGGGTAAGACCAAGAAATATAGCTGTGATGTGAGGCAAAAGGTTGCTGAGCTTCACAAAATAGGAAGTGGCTATAAGAAAATAGCAAAAGCATTGAAAATGCTCATTTCCACCATCAGGGCAATAATTAAGAAGTTCCAGTCAACCTGGAACATACATCAAAATCAACACAAAAATGGTTTACTGACCACAAAATCAAGGTCCTGCCATGGCCATCCCAGTCCCCTGACTTGAAACGCATAGAAAACCTGTGGGGTGAACTGAAGAGGAGAGTCCACCAGCGTGGACCTTGAAATTTGAAGGATCTTGAGAGATTCTGTATGGGTTTTGCTGCAAAAATAAGAAGCAAGTGCGAAAGTCAAAGTCTCCAGAAGAACTGTGGCTGGTTCTGCAACTTAAAACTTACCAGCTAATTTCCTTATAAAACTGCACAAATTACCGGAATTATCAGAGACTACTACTTTTATTTTTATTTTTTTGTCACAACAAATATTGACTTTGTTTTATTTACTACTGTTTACTGCTCTTTGCAGTATTTTTTTAATGCAGAAACATTTAATTTCATTATTTTAAAGGCATAATTTCTCTACAGCATTTCTTTGCATGTGCCTAAAACTTTTGCACAGTACTCTATATACCAAACTTTGAACATTCTGTGGGGTAATATTAAATTCATTATTTAATAATAATTGCCTAGGGTAACACTGAAGGAGATGGAGAGATTGACAGCTTAGATGGGAGAAGCTGTTCACAGAACAACCATAGCCCAACAAAGCTGGGCTTTATGGTGGAATGGTGAGAGGAACACCATTATTTAAAAAAGCCACATGATATTCCAGTTGGAGTTTGCCAAAAGGCATGTGGAAGACACAAAAAATATCTGGACTGGTGAGACCAACACTGACCATTTTTCTTTGGGACAATGTGCTACATTTTATGGAAAACACAACACTGCTCATCACCCTGAGGACACCATCCCCACAGTGAAACCTGGTGGTGGTAGTGTCATGTTGTGGGGATGCTTTTCATCAACAGATAGGCAACATGGATAATTAAAGGCAACATGGATAGAGCCAAATTCAGGGCAATCCTAGAAGAAAACCTGTTCCAGTATGCAGGAGACAGGACAAAGACCCTAAGCATACTGCTAAAGTTCTACTGGACTGATCAGACAGAGCTTGAGCAATTTTGCTAAGAAAAATGAGCAACAATATCAGGATCCAAATGTGCAAAGCTGATATAAAGTTATACCAGAAGCCTTGCGTCTGTATTTGCAGCCAGAGGTATTTTTACCAAGTATTGACCCGGGGAGTGAATATTTATGCAATTAATATATGTCTGTTTTTGTGATAGACAATAGTAAAAATCCACTTCAAATTCCAAGTCAATTCCAACACTACAAAGTGTGGAGTAGTTCAAGTGGTGAATTCTTGTACATTGTAAGTGAGTTGTTGTGTAAGTTTTATAATGTGAGATAGTTAGTGATGTACTTTGGTGATTAGTTCAGGTAATATCCCATGACATAGAGGAGGAGAAAATGGATGGCAAACTTGTGAAACTCTAATAACGATGCTTTTCCTAACAACATTATATATCTTATCTTTTATCTGTGCATAAATACATGTCCAGCAAGATGTAGTGTTCAGCTCCATATTTGTTGGGTCTACATGAAAATGGCATTGTACTGATCCCCTCATGTCATTACAAAATTCACTATGTATGATTCAGAGTTTGTCATTGGATAGTTACATTTTTAGCTAGCCACATTGATAGGGAATACTATGCTTTTTCAGATTGATTAAACATTTTATACATCATTGTTTCTTACCATGTAGTGCTGCTTTTTGTTAAACAGAACGTCACATCATTGCTGGATTTTCCACAAAATGGCCGACAAGAACCACATTACCCATCAGCCCTAGCACATTACATGGCCTAGTCACATGCCTCAGATTGCTCACACCTGTTTTGTGTTTCATTCATTAGTATCACTATTTAAATTTTGGGTTCTTTGTATTCAGCATCAAGCATTTGACATGTGTTGTTGCAACTCACCTTGGTTATGCTTGTGTATATTCTACCACAATTTTCTTGCTCTCATGCTTGGTTTTTGTTCGTGAATGATCCTTGTTTCCACATGGCTCATTTTGTTTGTGTTTTTTGTTAATAAACTTGCATCTCCCTTCCAATCCCTGATACGAACCAGTAAGAAACCTAGAAAAAATACAGTAAGTCTATAGTACTGTTGCTTCACAGCTCCAAGGTCCCTGTTGGATCCTGAGCTCGTTGTTGTATTTGTGGACTTTGTGAGTTTCCTTCAGGGTCACCAGTTTCTTTCCTAGTAAAAAAAAAGAAAAAGAAAGAAAGAAAAACAGGTGGCTTAACTACACTAAATTCTCCTGAAGTATGAATGAGTGTGTGAATGTGTGTGTGCATGGTGCCATGCAATAGTCTTCCATCATATCCGGGGTGTATTCCTTTACTGTAAAGTCTCTACTGTAGTCTTTGCACCTGTACCAAGGATAGGTTCCTGATTCTGTCAATCAACGCTAGCCCACTCACAACCAACCTATCTAGCTAGCAAATTAGCAATGACAATAGGCTAGTTAACATTACCTCATTTGTCACAGAGGATAACTACCAAAATGTTGAACACCTATAGGCAATGTCTGAGACATTTAATATTGCATAAATAATCTCTATCCTAGTCTGTCCTTCTCTTTTTCATGTACAGGCAGATTGGTATAAGATCCTATAAATAACCAACTAAACAGAGTTCCAATCTTGTTGCAAATTGATCATTTCATGTACAGGTCTGAAAGCTAAAAAAAACAATCAAGCATTATTTTGGGCACTGGGTAATGCACAAACAAGAACAATGCTATAAAAGGCAAAATAGATTGACAAAATTGACTACACCTCATCTGACTGGATCAGCTTTTCTTCACAGTAATAAGCAGTAACCGATTAGCTGTTAGATGTTTCAGGTTTAATAGATCACTCCGAATTATTGGAAATGCTTGCCAAATTTATTTCAGAAAGAAGAATAAAAAGAAAATCATAAAACAGACCTTGACATTGTTTTTTATGATTATTTCTGGAATAAAGATCATCAGTAAGGACTATAAAGTCAATGTGATGTCTGTAAGAACTACAGACTGGCAGTATTGGTTAAAAATATGTTTGGAAAGAAATAGCTCAGTTGAATTCCATTTGATTTTATTTGTATAGTATTTTCAACAATAGACATTGTCACAAAGCAGATATACAGCAATCTGGATGTAGATTTATACTTACATTTCTAATGAGCAAGCCAATGGTGACAGTGGCAAGGAAAAACTCCCTGAGGCAACATGAGGAAGAAATCTTGAGAGGAACTCAACTCAAAAGGGAATCCATCCTCTTCTGGGTGACACTTGATAGCTAAGTATCTCTAAGGTATGCTCGTGAGACCATCAAAACAGTAGAGAGTGAGTCACAAGTGCAGAAACTCCAAGCAGAAGAGGTATCAGGATGAATCAGTCAGGTCTGAGCCACAGCTGTAGAAGTGTGTCAGCTTCAGGCACCAAAAGTAAAGACTGCACTTCCCAAAAACAGTTTTTGCCCAAGTCTCACTCTTGCTTCCATAGATAATCTCACATGGACTGTATATTTGTGCTTAAGAACAGCTACAATCATAATGGCTTTCCTGGGCTTATCCCAGGACTCTTATGCTCAAACTGCTTCCACTTTATCACATATGAAGCCATAAAAAGTTTCTTCTATAGTGTCACTCTAAAACAGGAGTTCCCAAACTAGGAGTTATTTAATTTTTGTTTTATTTATTTATAAATTATATTACAAATATTGCTTTAACTACAAAAACAGATCGGGGCACAGTGGCATCTCAAAATCATCTGTATTTTGTGTGCAATTGTGCCCTGTGATTGGTTGGCACCCGATCCAAGGTGTCGCCTGCCTTGTGCCCCGAGTCCCCTGGGAGAGAGCAAAGGTTTCCTGTGACCCTGTGTAGGATAACTGGTATAGTATTTGGATGAATGGATGGACTACAAAAACAGATTTTGGCTACTACTATTGAGAGTTATTGAGAGTTCTCTTAAACAAACCACATTTAAATGAAGTGTATGTGCTATTTTAGTTTCCTTTGCTATTCAGACATGCTGCAGTAGTGTAGTTCAGTAATAAAAATGGACAAAAATGGACTGTCCACTGACCCTCCACTAGATCCCCAACAACATGACTTAGTGGAACAACAAACAATAAGCCAAGAGAATTAAAACAAAAATAGGCTGAAACATTTATTGAACATTGATTTATAAGCCTGACATTAAATAACAAGGAAAAACAAACATGATTGAGTTTTGTTCCCGGGACGCCTATTCACATTATACTCGTACTAAACATAATTTCAATTTGCCATGCCATCTTAAAAATAGATGGGATTTTGACTCAACAATCAATAAATACAGATAGAAAAATGCGGTGCCCTCCACTAATATTGGCACCTTTGGTAAATATGAGCAAAGAAGGCTGTGAAAAATTGACTTTATTGTTTAACCTTTTGATATTTTATTCCAAAAATTCACAAAAATACTCTGCTCTCATGGATATCAAACAATTGCAAACACAACACAGGTTTATCAAAAAATAAAAAAAATTTTAAAAAAAAATACATATATATATTATATATATATATATATATATATATATATATATATATATATATATATATAGCTAGCACAAGCATTGAAAATGCCTATTTCCACCATCAGGGCAATAATTAAGAAGTTCCAGTCAACTGGAAATGTTATGAATCAACCTGGAATTGGACGTGTGTCTATATTGTCTCAATGCACTGTGAAGAGGATGGTTCGAGTGGCCAAAAAATCTCCAATGATCACAGTTGGAGAATTGCAGAAGTTAGTTCAGTCTTGGGGTCAGAAAGTCTCCAAAACTACAATCTGAAGTCACCTACATCACCACAAGTTGTTTGGAAGGGTTTCACGAAAAAACCCTCTACTCTCATCCAAAAACAAATTCAAGCATCTTCAGTTTGCCAGAAACTACCGGAGGACCTGGACATTTTTTTAGGATACATGGCATCATGGACTCTATCAAATATCAACAGATATTAAATGAAAACCTAACTGCTTCTGCCAGAAAGCTTAAAATGGGCCGTGGTTGGATCTTCCAGCAGGACAATGATCCAAAACATACATCAAAATCAACACAAAAATGGTTTACTGACCACAAAATCAAGGTCCTTCCATGGCCATCCCAGTCCCCTGACTTGAAACCCATAGAAAACCTGTGGGGTGAACTGAAGAGGAGAGTCCACCAGCGTGGACCTAGAAAATTTGAAGGATCTGGAGAGATTCTGTATGGAGGAATGATCTCAGATCCCTTGCCATATATTCTCCAACCTCATCGACCATTATAGGAGAAGACTCAGAGCTGTTATCTTGGCAAAGGGAGGTAGCATAAAGTATTGAGGTGCCAATAATTGATGCACACCTATATATATATATATATATATATATATATATATATATATATATATATATATATATATATATATATATATATATATTTAATTATACACCTGTGCTTTGTTTGCAATTGTTTGATATCCACAAGAGCAGATTATTTTTGTGAATTATTTGAACAAAATATCAAAAGTTAAACAATAAAGTCAATTTTTCACAGCCTTCTTTGCTCATATTTACCAAGGGTGCCAATATTAGTGGATGGCCCTGCATAAGTCAGAACAGCATAGGTGTTTTTCTTTGGTTTAGCATTAACCCTCTCCTCAGACATAGTTGTGACCTTTTTGCACAGTATTAACCTTTTGTTGCAAATAAAGTTTTCCTTCATTTTAAATTGTCGAGTACATTTCTGTACATTATCCCAATGCCCAGCTCACACATTTCATGAACAATGCTATTTACCACTTATCACAGATGAGTCTGCAGTTCATAGTTCTGTCTCTGGGAAGATCCCTCACTTGGTTGCTAAGCTAAACTGGTGATATTGAGCACATTAAGTGCTTTGAGTGCAGCTGGGAAGTGAACTGTTCAAATTGCTTAATAGCAATTTTTTCAAAATTCCCCACAGGCCAACAGGTCCATCTCTGATGATGAGCAAAATGCTAAAATGAGGTCAATGGTTATGGCATTTGGGTCAATGAAACTCATTTATCAAACTCTATAGCAGTGAATATATTTGTAAATAATTCGCAGGCGTGTTTATACATTAAATGTGGTACTCATGAAAATCCAGTTAGCTCCTGAGATGTGTAAATTTATCTTCATATGAAATCGATTGATAGGTTTCAAATTGCTCAAACTGACATGAGTTATGGCCATTTTATTTATGGATTATGCTGTCAAGTTTAAATTGCTTATTTATTTCAGTTTCACGCACAAATGTAAAATGATGTGAAACTCCACCTTTTCATATTAATAACTTGAAAGAAAACAGCTCCATATATTAAAACAAATAAGAATATCCCATTCAATTAGGATTAAAGAAATTGCACCCTATGAAAGGACAAAGAGTGTATTTGGAGGCTGATGCACTGCAGTGGCTTAGCTGCATTATTGGAAGATTTAGATCTTCCTACTTCTAAATCTTCCATTTACATCTTCGGCTAGGCTTTCTTTACCTGCTCCAGTAAATGTAAAACAGTTGTACCATGAATGCACTTGGTATTTTATGGGTGATTTATCATCATGCGCATGTGAGTACAAAGATGATCTCCATTACCGAAACTTCTGTAAATGTGGCAAGAATTTTTAGTTCAATTTGGCCTACGAAAGTATTTACGCACAAATGTACTGAAAGATTGATCAACGTGGGCCATTAAATGGTCTTCTGGGAAACATGTTGCTCATTAAACCAATCCTGAATCCAATAAAAATAATAATAATTTAAAAAAAAAAAAAAAAGGATCATGTTAGATTTCTCTGTTTGGGGAGATGTATCTTTTAGTATTTTGAACACTTCATTTTCAAGATAAATGCCTGACAATTAATATCATACTGTAATAATACATATATTAATAAAGTACGATAAACAATGCTACTATTTAAATCATTTAAGCAAAAAAGATATTAAATGGACATCCTGTAAATGAAGTTTTTGCTCCTGGGGTAGCCCCAAACCAACACTCCCCAAACAACTGTGCTGGGAATCAGTAGCGCCTTTACCAGCTGATTCCCGGATGCGTTCTTGCTCACCCGCTTTCTCTGCTAATTCACACCATTTAACAGGCATTAGAGCAGCCAGTGACCTTGAGCTGGGGCTTAGCACTCAGATGTTTTTTTTCCACATTGCTAGGAAACAAGAGACATGGCAGAAAAATAAGCTGACAATTATGTTGTGGCCTTTTCTGCATCTTTGAATTTACACTAAATATGAATTTGTTAAACAAACTCTAAAGTTGAAATCATATAAAACAAATTATGTTATTACAACCCCAATTCCGGAAAAGTTGGGATTTTTTCTAAAATGCAATAAAAACAAAAATATGTGATTTGTCAAGCCTCTTGAAACTTTAATTAACTGGCGAAGAAGTACAAAGAAAAGATATTCAGTGTTTTCACTGACCAAATTTGCATTTTGTAAACATAAACAAATTTAGAAAATGATGTCTGCAACACACTCAAAAAAGTTGGGACAGAGGCATGTTTACCACTGTGTTACATCACCCTTCCTTTTAATTACACTTTTTAATTGTTTGGGAACTGAGGATACTAATTGTTGCAGTTTTGCCCATTCTTGCGTGATACAAGACTTCAGTTGCTCAACAGTCCTTGGTCGCCATTGTGTGAATCTACACTTCATGATGCGCCATAGGAGTGTAGGGAAAATTAGCTGTTTGGGTTAAGTTGTTACATCCTCCACCATTTTATGTAAGTACAGTTAGTTATTTAGATTGAGCTACCTGTGTTCGCCTCCAAATACAGTGAGGGAAAAAAGTATTTGATCCCCTGCTGATTTTGTACGTTTGCCCACTGACAAAGAAATAATCAGTCTATAATTTTAATGGTAGGTGTATTTTAACAGTGAGAGACAGAATAACAATTTTTAAAAAAATCCAGAAAAATGCATTTCAAAAAAGTTATAAATTGATTTACATTATAATGAGGGAAATAAGTATTTGATTCCCTATCAATCAGCAAGATTTCTGGCTCCCAGGTGTCTTTTACACAGGTAACGAGCTGAGATTAGGAGCACTCTCTTCTGTCCACAGAAGCAAATCAATCAATCAGATTCCAAACTCTCCACCATGGCCATGACCAAAGAGCTGTCCAAGGATGTCAGGGACAAGATTGTAGACCTACACAAGGATGGAATGGGCTACAAGACCATCACCAAGCAGCTTGGTGAGAAGGTGACAACAGTTGGTGCGATTATTCGCAAATGGAAGAAACACAAAATAACTGTCAGTCTCCCTCTGTCTGTTGCTCCATGCAAGATCTCACCTTGTGGAGTTTCAATGATCATGAGAACGGTGAGGAATCAGCCCAGAACTACACGGGAGGATCTTGTACTCAAGGTAGCTGGGACCATAGTCACCAAGAAAACAATTGGTAACACACTACGCCGTGAAGGACTGAAATCCTGCAGCGCCCGCAAGGTCCCCCTCCTCAAGAAAGCACATGTACAGGCCCATCTGAAGTTTGCCTGAATGATTCAGAGGAGAACTGGATGAAAGTGTTGTGGTCAGATGAGACCAAAATTGAGCTCTTTGGCATCAACTCAACTCATTGTGTTTGGAGGAGGAGGAATGCTGCCTGTGACCCCAAGAACACCATCCCCACTGTCAAACATGGAGGTGGGAACATTATGCTTTGGGGGTGTTTTTCTGCTAAGGGGACAGGACAACTGCACCCCATCAAAGGGACGATGGACGGGGCCATGTACCGTCAAATCTTGGGTGAGAACCTCCTTCCCTCAGCCAGGGCATTGAAAATGGGTCATGGATGGGTATTCCAGAATGACAATGACCCAAAACACACAGTCAAGGCTCAAGAAGAAGCACATTTAGGTCCTGGAGTGGCCTAGCCAGTCTAAAGACCTTATTCCCATAGAAAATCTGTGGAGGGAGCTGAAGGTTCGAGTTGCCAAATGTCATCCTCGAGACCTTAATGACTTGGAGAGGATCTGCAAAGAGGAGTGGGACAAAATCCTTCCTGAGATGTGTGCAAACCTGGTGGCCAACTACAAGAAACGTCTGACCTCTGTGATTGTCAACAAGGGTTTTGCCACCAAGTACTAAGTCGAAGGGGTCAAATACTTATTTCACTCATTAAAATGCAAATCAATTTATAACTTTTTTGAAATGCGTTTTTCTGGATTTTTTTTGTTGTTATTCTGTCTCTCACTGTTAAAATACACCTACCATTAAAATTATAGACTGATCATTTCTTTGTCAGTGGGCAAACGTACAAAATCAGCAGGGGATCAAATACTTTTTTCCCCCACTGTAGGTAGGAAAGATTAGCAGATCAGCTCAGAAGGGGAAATTTGGTATTTGGTATTTAGAAATTTAGTATTTCTGACGAGACTTTATTGAACTATTCTAAGACACAGAAACTAATCTAACACACACTAAACACACCAAACACACACACACACGCACACACACACATATAGATTAATAGTTTCTATGCTTAAGCTTTTGTTTTGAATACTGCAATAACTTAACTGAACATCATGTAGTAATGTTGAATATGAGTCGTGTAACTGACTGTTGAACATGAGTCGTCTTTTTGCGTAATGGTGTGTTTTTGATTTCATAATCTGTTTACTATTTATTAGATTTATTGATTTATTATTTGTTAGATTATGCACCCAAAAGGATTGCATCTCAATTTCGTTGTTCTACTACAATGACAATAAAGACATTCAATTCAATTCAATATATATACATAAACAGGGGTGATGATGGCTTTCAGCAGAGTGAATGGAGTTCAAGCATTGTATGCTATTTCACAGACATTGACCTGAATGCACCATCAATTTATTAATTTATCTTCACTTCCTTTAGAAGGGCTTAAACTTATTATATGCACCAGATTAGCTAGATTCTGGGGTACTGTTCTTGCCTTTTGAATAATTGTGTTGAAGGGATTTCCTCGTTACGTCGTGGTGTCATCAGCGGTCTGGTCGGCATTTGAGTGGCGTCTCGGAAGACCAATCGGAATGCACATGCAGAATGGGGCCTGGCATTGTCCTGCTGAAATAGCCGTAGACTTCCTGGGAAAAGAAGTTGCCTTGATGGCAACATATGTCTCTTTAAAATCCCAATATACGCCTCCGGGTCAACGGTACCTTTATACATATTCAAGTCACCCATGCCGTGGGCACTGATGCAACCCCATACCATCACAGATGCTGGCTTTTGCACCTTTTACTTATAACAGTCTGGTTGGTCTTTTTCATCTTTGGCACGGAGAACTCGATATCCATTTTTACCGAAAACAAGCTGAAATGTGGACTCATCTGACCACAGCACATGTTTCCACTGCCTTTCAGTCCATCTGAGATGAGCTCGGGCCCAGAGAACTCGGTGGCGTTTCTGCATAGAGTTGATGTGTGGATTCCTTGCATAACAGAGTTTCGGGTTGCATTTCTGGATGCTGCGGTGGACTGTGTTAAGTGACAACAGTTTTCTGAAGTACTATACAGGTGCATCTCAAAAAATTAGAATATCGTGGAAAAGTTAATTTTTTTCCGTAATTTAATTCAAAAAGTGGAACTGTCATACAGTATATTCTAGAGTCATTACACATAAAGAGAAATATTTCAAGCCTTTTTTTGTTTTCATCTTGATTTGCTGACAATCTTTATGGAGATGCTGATTTCTGATAGTGAAAGACATAAATTCTTTGCAATCTTGCGTTGAGCAATGTTCTTTTTGAACTGACTGACAATTCTCTCATGAAGTTTGGCACAAAGTGGTGAGTGACCCATCCTTGCTTGCAAAGACTTAGCTTTTGGTGGATGCTCCTTTTATGCCCAATCCTGATACCCTCCGCTGGTACCAATTAACCTGATCCTCCAAAATGGTGTTACTTGAATATTTTATAAACTTTTCAGTCTTATTTTGCCTCTGTCCCAACTTCTTTTGAGTGTGTTGAAGGCATGAAATTGTAAATTTGTTTACATCTAAAAAAAGTAGAATATTGAGGAAAAGTTCATTTTTTCCATAATTTAATTCAAAAAGGTGAACTTTCATATATTCTAGCTTCATTACACATAAAGTGAAATATTTCAAGCCTTTTTTGTTTTTATCTTGATGACTATGGCTTACAGCTCATGGAAATCAAAAATCTCAAAATATTAGAATAAACGATTTACAATACAGAAATGTCGACCTTCTGAAAAGTATGTTAATTTATGCACTCAATACTTGGTCGGGGCTCGTTTGTACAAATTACTGTGTCAATGCGGCATGGAGGCAATCAGCCTGTGGCACTGCTGAGGTGTTATGGAAGCCCAGGTTGCTTTGATAGCAACCTTCAGCTCATCTGTATTGTTGGATCTGGTGTCTCTCAACTTCTTGGCAAAATTCAGGTCAGGCACATTGGCTGGCCAATCAAGCACAGTAACACCATGGTCAGCAAACCAGTTACTAGTAGTTTTGGCTCTGTGGGCAGGTGCCAAGTCCTGCTGGAAAAGGAAATCAGCATCTCCATAAAGCTTGTCCGCAGATGGAAGCATGAAGTGCTCTAAAATCTCCTGGTAGACGCTGCATCGACTCTCGACTTGAGAAAACACAGTGGGCCAACACCAGCAGATGACATGGCACCCCAAATCATCACTGACTGTGGAAACTTCACACTGGACTTCAAGCAACTTGGATTCTGTGCCTCTCCACTCTTCCTCCAGACTCTGGGACCTTGATGTCCAAATGAAATGCAAAATTTACTTTCATCTGATAAGAGGACTTTGGACCACTGAGCAACGGTGTTTTGAGTAAAAAGGTGTTTTGAGTTAATTAGCTGATTAGAGTCTTCTCAGGTCAAGATTGCTGTATAATAAATTCTTTATTCTAATATTTTTGAGATACTGGATTTTTCCAGCATCTCATTTCCATGAGCTGTAAGCCGTAATCATCAAGATTAAAACAAAAAAAGGCTTGAAATAATTCACTTTATGTGTAATGAATCTAGAATATATGAAAGTTCAAATTTTTGAATTAAATTACAGGGAAAAAATTTACTTTTCCACGATATTCAAATTTTTTGAGACGCACCTGTATATTTACAAAATACAATTTCGTTGGTCAGTGAAGACACTGAATATCTTTTGTTCGTACTTTTGTCAGTTAATTAAAGTTTCAAGAGACCTGACAAATCACAGATTTTTGTTTTTATTGCATTTTAGAAAAAATCCCAACTTTTCTGGAATTGGGGTTGTATATAAGGTGTGTTCTGTCATGTATGGAGATTTTAGATTCTGTATTTATATCAGTCAGTGTGTCATTAATATAACGTACACAATCATAAAAGTCTTCATAAAAGTGTTTCCCAGTTCTTGAATCAAAATATAAAATATTCTTGGGGGAAACAGGTCTGAACCTCACCTACATCCAAAATGTGAATTTATTGAACTGATTAGTGATCTAAGCACTGTGACACACTCTTAAAAATAAAGGTGTCATAGAAGGTTTTTAGAGGAAACCTTTTGTTTTTGTTTTTGTTTTTTTGTTTTTCTTTTTTGCTCTGTAAAGAATGCTTTTCAATTCTCTAAAGAAGCTTTCGATAATGCTGAATTTTTTTTCACGTGATTTATTTATTTAATTAATTATTTTTACATAATATACTGTAAAAAGAACAGTAGAATTTATGGTGTTTATAATTCTCTGTGGCGCCAACAAAAATGGTTAAAGATCTATCATTCAAAAGACTCTTCAGGATGTAATATCCAAATACACCACCGATCCATAAGACATGTCAGTCCAGTTCACTTATCACTAATCTTTGCAAGTTGCTGCCATTTCCCCATGTGAATTTGGTGGTGGTAGCTCAGTAGTTAAGACGTTGGGCTACTGATTGGAAGGTTGTGAGTTCAAATCCCAGCACTGCCAACCTGCCACTGTTGGGCCCTTGAGCAAGGCCCTTAACTCAGATGTGTAAATGAAATAAATGTAAGTCACTCTGGATAAGGGCATCTGCCAAATGTCATAATTGTAAATGATTTCCAGAGAGTTGGGTTTGTGCATTATCTTCCTGGATAGACCTTTGTTTGTCATTCTTATTTATTTATTTTGCCATGCAATGTTCTGAATATCTTATCTGTTGACCGTTGCCCGCTTCTTGTTTATGGGTCTTTCCTGCAGATTTTGATATCTAATAAAAATTTGCACTTACATCCAACCACTTACATTTCATGACCCAGAAAACCAAAAATATGATTCTTCTATGGCGTCAGTGTAAAGAACCTATTTTGACACATTTATTTTTAAGAATGTAGCTGTGAAGCCCACTCTTTAATCAAACAGCTTAATTTGTGTTTGGTTTGTTGCACAATATAGAATAAGTAAGTTACTTACTTATGGCAAAGGACAACTCCAGATGCATTCCATGAACAAATAAGAAATGATTCATCCAAAATATCCACCTTTATATAACCCACTTCAGCAAATTAATAAGATGTGTGACTGTCCAAAAGGAAAATTCACTTGGTGCAATGCAGTGAGAAAGAGCTTTTTGTGTGGTTGTGTTGTATAAGTTCAAGAGGGCCATGAAAAATGCTCAGTTGTATAAAGTTTATCTAAAAATCAGAATGTGCTGCAGGCTTAAATCTCACAAGATCAGGAAATGGCAAGCCCGCTGTGCAGTCCCTAGAACACACAGTGTTCTGTTTCAAAACCGTTATTCTTAGCAGGTCATATTCCGAGTTGAGTTATGCATGCTTAATGAGGAGTTAGTACTGATATCTGCATTCAGACCTCAGACTTACAACACATGCTACTTGGACAGTTGCACAGGAGTTCATCTCACAATCACAACTCTAGTGTAGCATTGGCAGTATACTTAGCGACATTGTCCTGTTGGAAGGTGAACCTTTATCCTAGTCTTAAATGTCTTACAGATTCTTCTAGGATTGCACAGTATTTAGCTTCATCCATCTTGCTCTTAAACCTTATGAGTTTCTTAGTCCTTAATCACAATGATGACATTGATCCCTACAACATGATACTACCACCACCATGCTTCTGCCAAATGTTGCACTTTGTGCCAAGAAAAGCTAAATTTGGTGTCCTCAGACCAAAGAACCTTTACTCACATGTTTGCTGGGTCTCCAAATGGAATTTCATATGGCTTTTTCTTGCCATTAAGCCCAGCATTGTGGAGCATCCAGGCTATGGTTGTCTGGTAAACAGCATCTCCCATCTGAGCTGCAGAGTTACCCTTCAGAGGTACCCTTGTCCTCTTGGCTGCTTCTCTGATTAATGCCCCCATATCCGGTCAGTGACTTTTGGTGAACAGCCTCTGCTACCTACAGTCCAAGTTGTACAATATTCTTTACATTTGTTAAGAATGGATTTAATGGTGCTCTGCGGAATATTTTCATTCTCGGAATATTTTCAACCCTGATTAACCCTTTTCCACAATTTGTTTCGATAGCTCTTTGGTCTTCATGATGCTGTTTGTTTAGCTATGTTTGGGATCGGGGGATAGATGTATGTATGTTGAGGTCAGTTGGCACTTTAATTCAGCAACGGGGTGATATGCATGCAACCATACCATACCCATTATATTTTTATATGTAAATAAACTATAAAACTGAATTGATTTGAATTGAATCATGGCCTGCAGTATATCATTCACCAGTCCTACAAAACTGATGATACTATAAAGTTATCTGTGACTGTAGTTGTTCAAATAGATCTAAAACCTGCAGATAGAAGTGAAAAAAAACATATATAAGGACACATAAGATTTATCCTCACATGGACTGAATAATCTCTTTCCTTCAATACTGCAACTCTCAAAGCCACCATCTCCATTTCTAGTAGCTGCAGAGAAACTGTAGGTGGTCCACTCCAATCTTGTTTTGAGGATATAAGCAGAAAAAAAACCTCCTGTCGTCTTTCCTCGACACGACTTCAGTGTGTTAGGGTGAATATCCTGTTCTAGGGCATGTTACCTCAAAATGGGGAATGGTGCCTTTGAAAGAGGAAACAACAGGGTTATTGTCCCACTCCACAGTCTGTCTCTGCCATGTTAACGAGTTAGACAGAGGGGTGATGATGACACACACCACATCGCAAGCATCTCAACACCAACATCTGCAGAAGTGCCCCTTCCTTATAAAACCATTTATCCCTCCATAACCCTGTTTGATGCACCTTAAAGTGTGTTTAAAGGCAATGGGGTTTCATGTCCAGTGACATCACAGGATGTAGGTGGGATTTCCAGGGCTCCTTTTTTATTGTGACACATTAAAGTTAATTACATGTTCCATATTGTGAGTACAAAATGATCGATCTGATCCTCTGTTCCTTTCTGTGCTGGGAAATAGGGGGCAGAGAGTTACAGAGTTCATGTGATATTTTATATATTTTATATCTATACGCAGAAGTGTCTTCATTTTATATTTATGTTACATTTGTGCTCACATGGTCCTGATCTTATGAAAAAAAAAAATGTTTACCAATGTGAACAAGCAAGGGCAATGTTCTTGTATGTTGCTTGAGTCATATGAATGCTAAACCATTAATCCCTTAACACAAATCACTGTCCTAAGATCCCATTATTTTTATAATGATGTATTAAGAATGTGTAATACCAAAGCAACACAACAGTCATTTATATTATTAATACATCATAGCGCTGTAGAATTTTCATTGGACAGAAGATGTTGATTAATTTTCTATAACAGCAGCTCTGACAGTAATGTTGGCTGTAATTCAAATCAAAGGTTTATTATATTCAAGCACTTTTAATACAGTGTTGTTTCTATAGTAACGGATTATTCAGGGGCTTGCATGGCGGATGTTCCACTAAATTCTAAGACTAATAATGAACACATTAAAAGAAAAAAGAAAAAATAACAAAGAAAAACATATCATTGTTGATTGGTGTTGGTTGTTTTCTGTAAGGTGTATTTAACATTTCTGGAAGGAGTCTCCAGTGTCAGGCAACTTTACATTTTCTGTCATGGGAGAGTCTTCAGTCTTCTTGGGAACATGCCAAGCTGTGTTTTTTTTTGTTTTTTTTTTTCTATCTCTTATTAACTTTATGGACGAGAAAGAAGAGAGGCTGATGACGGGAGTACTGTTTATAGGTGTTATAAAATAAGTGCAAACAGGAACTTGCTTCATTTATGTTCTACAACAGTAAATGTAACTATAAACTAATAAAAGTACCTCTTATTCTTTAAATAGTAGAAGAAATGAATCACTGGAAAATTCTTGTGGTACAAGAAGAATAAAATATTTTGGGAATTGCTGTTGTGGCAGGTTAGGCATTTTGCCTCTTTATGGCTATTCCCTGTTGAAATTTGTTTTCAGCTTGGGGATTGGATAATATGTCATATGTCGTAGGTAGCGATATATTGTATATACCGTATATCGCTACCTACATATATAATGAGCAGGAATCTTGGGGCCCGCTTCCTTTTATCTTTCACTTAGGTGAGGTTATCTCTAACTCGCAGTTGAGCCGAGTGTGAGATTAAATTCCTCTTATAGTAACTTTAGTTTGTCTTGGGTGCTAAAGCACTTCTGATTTGGTTTGCCTCACCTGCATGTAAGTTTTTGGTGCATTCTTAGGGATAGGCCCCTACATAATCTACTAGGTCTCAGCCCTCTCCTGCATCGGGTTGAGTTTTTTTCTTTCTTTTCTATTTTTCGGAGTGTTTTTGGTCGTTTTGGTTGATGCATCTGCCTCTGCAGCTGTATACAGTAGCTATGTACTTGGATGTGTTTCATTTTTTCCTGTTCTTGCTTCATTTTTTATTTACTTATTTATCTTTTTTTTTTTGTTTCTTTGTTTGCAACTCTAGTCAGTTACACAAGGCTGAGTAACTGTATTCAATCAACTTACCTGTTTCCCTGTCTAAACTGGTTATATTATATAGTCATGAGTGATATTATGACTAGTCGAGACACATTAATTGTCTACTTTTAACAATAACATTTTTTTCTTTCTTTTTTCTATCGAAACACACTTGTAATATTTTACTCCCTTCTCGAACCTGAGTCAATTTTTAGCAAATATTTCACTGGATGAAATTCTCCAGGTGGCATAGTCTCACTCTGGTTTACAGCCTTAAATCTCACCAATAACCTTTCCCTCATTCAACACTGTCATTGAAAAACAATCAACTTTGTGGTGGTAAGAATAAATCTGCGTTGCAGTGGGCTGCATCACACCATCCTCTCGTTGATTACTTTCCTATAACAGCACATACCTCAAGTGGTGTATTCCTTTCTTATAGAAGAATCAGCACACTAATAAAATATACATTTTCCAAATGCATTGCAGCAGAAAGATCATTGTTAAATGGTAGACCATTTTCAACCATAAGTAGCAAAGAGATTCCAAAAGCAAACATTTTTCCTCTTCTTCCAGCCGATAAATGTTACACAACATTGAAATGGTACCAGAATGTCCAATGTTGCATTTTTACATTTTTAATTTCCATTTCCCAATTTTGCCACAC
This sequence comes from Cranoglanis bouderius, assembly GCA_023630585.1. Lineage (NCBI taxonomy): Eukaryota > Metazoa > Chordata > Actinopteri > Siluriformes > Cranoglanididae > Cranoglanis > Cranoglanis bouderius. The sequence goes on along the minus strand of CM042537.1, from coordinate 32,834,394 downwards.
ACACACACACACACACACACACACACACACACACACACACACACACACAGTATACAGTCAGAGCCGCAGTGTGAGTGGTTGAGAGCAAGGATGACGATTTGCTTCCTGCTCTATATAAACTCCTGACTGCTCCTCCTTCCCCAGACTGCTGATAAACTCTCACTACATTTATCTGGATTTTTCTACCATCCTTGGACACACAATGTGCAGAGGACTAGCAGCACTCCCAAATAACTGCCTGGAAAGGTACAGAATTCATCCTAACCTCTCACTATTACACTATTTTGAATATATGTTGTATAATGAAGACAATGAAGGAGTATATGTATTTGTATTATAACAGAATTGTATGTGTACTCGGCAGGGCTAAAGGATTAAAAGCACGCATGAGCAGCTTTCTGCAAAAGCAAGACTGGAAGCGTCTGTGCTATGCTTGCAAGCTGAGAAAACCAAGGTAGATATGTCATTTGCATTTGCGCTTGTGCGTTACACGTACTATAATGTGTGTTGTGCATAAATTAGGACGGTAAGGCTGTGTATGCATGTATGCATGCAGTGACCCAGTATTATGCCTCTTTCTGCAGACTGACCTTGGAGGAATGCTTGATGTGGAAGGAGTCTTTTGAAAATCTGCTATCTAGCAAACGTAAGTTCTTAATAAATGGTTCTTAGAAAAACAGAGCAGATTAAATGACCTTTAGTGAAGTAGTAATGCGACAGCGCTAAAATGGGACATGGGGATGATGAAGGGTTTATTGGAGTGTGGATGAAATTATAATCATAGTAATGGAAGTGTAGTGTACAGATGTGTAATCTGTGTGGGATGTTGCAAGCTAATGCAGCATGTTATACAATTAATCTGTTCTCTCTCTTTGACAGATGGACTATATGCCTTTAGAGCTTTTCTGGTGTCTGAATTTAGTGAGGAGAACATCGCCTTCTACCTAGCCTGTAAGGATTATAAAAACACAAAGTCTGAAGCCAAACTCCTGGCCAAAGCTCAGAGGATTTACAATGAGTTCATTGGAAGTGAAGCTCCAAGAGAGGTGATGAGTGTTCTGCCTATATTATATTTGTGTATAGTAGACTATATGACAAAATTGTATTTAGAGTGAAATTTAAATTCACACATACTCACTTCATTCTTTCTTCCAGGTCAACATTGACCACGAGACTCGAGACATTACCCAAGCCAACATCAAGCTCCCGACAGCAACCTGCTTCGATCAAGCTCAGTACCGAATCTACATCCTGATGGAAAAGGACTGCTACCCACGATTCCTCCGCTCCAGCACTTACCGTGACCTGGTGAGCCAGCTAACTAAAACGAACGCCAAAGCTGCTACCAAGAAAGCCTGAGCAGTTTTTCCCTAACCTTAAAAGAAGCTAAAGGGACGAGAGATGAAGTGCTGAACCTCTGATGGATGGGAGCCAGACTTTTTGGGATGGCCCCTGTGCTGATCCTGATATAGGAGAGCAGCCCTATAATTGAGGAAGAAGAGGAAGATGGCAGCTTCAGATCATAAACTGTAGCAGCCTAGAGTGGGAGAAGACTTCCACATTGTGTCCCTTTAATGGGATGAAAGAGAACGTCACGGAAATGACTTGTGTAGCACCTCCACCAGAGCCACACCAACATACTAGGAGCAACCATCCACAATTTGGATATGCAAATAAGCGCTTAAAATTACAATAAATATTTTGTATTTTTTTAACACTTACATTCTCTTAAGGAGGCTAATTAATGGTGATTATTTATTTAAATATTTATTGATATATTTATTTACCTTTAATCTAATAAGCTGTATTTCTTGAATAATAAACTATATTTCTCTTTTGAGGATGTGTGCAATATTTTCTTGAATGGCAGTACTCTCTGAAGTGAATAAATAAATAAATAAATAAATACAGACCAAGTTCCAATATTGTCCTGATTATATGCTTTGCATGCTATTACAGTTTTCTTCGAATTGCCACACATATTTTTTTTAAAAAGTAGTTTTAATGCTTAAGCCATGTAGACTTCCCACCCTGTGATAAACAAGTCTATGCTGATTAACTACTAGCTTTCATATTAAATATCCATTGTTCACTAAAATAAATAAATTAAATTAAATTAAATTAAATAAATAAATAATCATGGATTTAAAAAGTCACCAAGGAAACAGAACCGTTTGAGCTTGGCACCAAACCCTGAAAAACACACAGACAATTTCCTCACTGTTTTTCTTTTCTTGTCAGCTCTCATGTGGCAGGAAGATTTACACCAAGCTGTAAATGAATGCTGATTCTTAGAAAAAGAAAATGCGTCTGATAAGGCATTTGCGTATTTGAAAGAGTATCCACTGTCTCTGTGTTTGCTCAAACTATAACTCACATGGAATAAGCGTAATAAAGCTGTCATTTCCAGGGCTTGTCTAAAGGTAAACATGCTGTGACGAGAGCTGACTGTGTCTTCACTTCCAAAAAAAATGGGAATCAAATCACATCAGTTGTTCTCATGTTCATGTAATACAGTCAATATTCACAACGTTACTTCAGCCTACAACAGGCATATCACAAAGGTAAAATGTTTAAGCCATTTCGAATCAGAATTGGTAAATATTTCAATTTCATCAGCTAAGAGGCCAGTGACAGATGGTACAGTAGACATCTTTGTAATATTCAGTATTCACCACCCTGAGAACACGCAGACTCTGGTCTAGATGTGTATTATTTGTGGGTTTCGTTCTAAGCCATGTCTACCACAATTCAGATGTTCCAACAGATTAAAATGCACACACACACACACACACACACACGCACACACACACACGTTGTAGAGTTGCAGATCAGATTCTCTCTGAGAAATTCAATCGCTAAAAAATGGCATTGAATATGAAACGCCTTTAGAATGTATTAGCTAAGAGTTAACGCAAGTTATGTAACACCAGACTTACAGATGCATTTCAGATTCAGCATGAAGTTTCAGCAGATTCAGCAAAAGTCGCTGATGCCTGGTCTCAAACAAAAGCATTATAAAATTCTGAAAACATTGAGGGACTAATCCATGTTTGTTTAGTTCAAATCCACCTTCGGGTTAAATAGTGGGTTTGCAGTGGGTTTATTTACAAATTACTTACAAAATACAAATGACCACTCATCCAAAGTACATAAGCTATGGACACCCTGAACTATACATTTTGAACAGTTTTCTTCTGGTTATTATAAAATAACTACTTATTATTTCATTATTTCAAAATATTGTATCACTATTTCCGCTTAATATCTTGAAATAATGGCATAATAAGTCGTTATTTTGAGTAAATAACTTGGTGTGCCATGTCAACACAGTATCTTCTTATTTCAGCTTTTTAAAAGCTGCAATAAATTGCTATTTCAAGATAGTGTCTTGTTATTTTGATGTACTGTGTCATTGTAATGAGATATTAAGACAAAATAAACTGTGAGAAAAACGATGATAAAAAAACTTGACATTATCTTGAACTAACAAGTTTTTAAGTCAAAATACCTCAGAGTATAGTTACAGTCCCCACCAAAACTATTGGAATGAAATGACATAGAACACAGCACATTTTGTATCAGACCACCCAATTTATAGGTGAGCAAAATTATTGGAACATGTGACTGACAGGTGTTCCTTCTTACCCAGGTGTGTCCCGTTAGATTGACTGTTTAAACAATAAATAGCTCTGAACATCAACTCTTGGTTTTAGCCTTCAGTTTCACCTGTGAAGACTGCATTTGCTGTTAAAAAGCATAAGCCAGCATGAAGACCAGAGAGCTGTTTAGGGGGAAAGCAAGCCATTTTGAAGCTGAGAAAAGAGGAAAAATCAATCAGAGGCATTGCACAAACATTGGGTATAACCAATACAACAATTTGGAAAGTCCTGAAAAAGAAAGAAACCACTGGTGTACTGAGCAACAGACACCGAATACAAGGATACAAGTCAAGGAAAACAACACTAGCTTATGACAGAAACATAGTGAGAGCTGTGAAGAAAAAACCAAAAACAACTGTCAGTGACATCACCAACAACCTCCACAGGGCAGGGATGAAGGTATCACAATCCATCATTTGAAGAACACAGAAAATCAGAATCAGAAAGCCAAATTGGAATTCATAAAGAAATACAGAGATGAGCCACAAATGTTCTGGCACCAAGATTAACCTCTACCAAAGTGATGGAAAGTGTGGAGAATGAAAGAATCTGCTTATGATCCAAAACATACAAGCTCATCTGTGAAACATGGTGGAGGTAGTGTCATGGCTTGGGCTTGCATGGCAGCTTCTGGAACAGGATCACTAATCTTTATTGATGATGTAACTCATGACAGTAGCAGCAGAATGAATTCAGAAGTTTGCAAGAACATTTTGTCTGCCAATTTACAGAGAAACGCATCCAAATTAATCGGGAGGAACTTTATCTTGCAGCAAGACAATGATCCAAAACACACTGCCAACTCAACAAAGGGCGTTATCAGGGGTAAAAGTGGTTTTAGACTGGCCAAGTCAATCAGCAGACCCAATTGAGCAGCATTTCCCCACCTGAAGAGGAAACTGAAGGGATAAATCCCCCGAAACAAACAAAAACTGAAAGAGACTGTGGGAAAAGCCTGGAAAAGCATCACAAAAAAACAAACAAACAATATGGTGATGTCAATGAGTTGCAGGCTTGATGCAATTATTGCAAGCAAGGGATATGCAACCAAATATTAAGTGTTATTTACTTTAATTTACTTCAAGCCTTATCTGTTCCTATACTTTTGCTTTCCTAAAAAAAAAAATGGGTGGTCTGATACAAAAGGTTTGCCCTGTGTGTGTGGAGGCTGCATGTTCTCCCCATGCTTCGAGGGTTTCCTCTGGGTTCTGCAGCATCCTCCCCCAGTCCAAAGAGATAGGGTGTAAGCTGATTGGCATTTCCAAATTGTTTGTAGTGTGTGTAGAGTGTATGATTGTGCCCTGCGATTGGATGGCACCATGTGTCCCCTCCCTTGACTCCAGGCTCTCCCGTGACCCTGTGCAGGATAAGCGGTATGGATGAAATTTGTTAAATATTATTGTTGCACTAACGACATAATATCTTGAAACCAAACAAATTCTTTATTGAAGTAACGACATTGCACATAACTTTCAGGTTCAGGCTTTCTGTAATAAACAACTGAAGGCTCTCCCATTGTGAAAAAAACTTACTGACTGTTACAAAGCACTGATCCTGGAGACTCCTTCCATGAATGTTTAAATAAATGTTTCCTTACTGCAAGCTTCACTACATCAATTATGTTTTTCTTTGCTAAATAACAAGTTTTTTTTTTTTTAACCTGTTTATTCTTAGTTTTAGATTATGTTGCATTCTGCAGTGAAAGTCTCTGTGAAGTTACTACAGAAATGATAGTCTATTCGAACAAGCACAGTAATATGTAATAAGTAATAAGTACATTTCATGTATATTTATAGCTAACTCACTGGCTATAGGCCGTGTTATTTAAGTAATAGCTCCAAAATACTGGAATTGAAATACTGCAATATATAAAAGATTATTAGTAACTATCTCTTAAAGGTTGGAGTATGATTGCATGTTGTTTTTTCAAGCACAGACCAACATCTCCACCCAGTGAGGAACCAGTAATATGGCACTACATTGTACAGCATACTGTACATTCAGACTGATCACATTTATGGGAGTGGTCTCTTCCAGGATGACTCCACCCACATCCACAGGGTACAAGGGCTCACTGAATAGCTTGATGAGGATGAAAATGACATAGATCATATACTGTAGTCTTCACACTCAGCAGATTTCAAGCCAAATTAACACCTATGGAAGATTTTGGAGTGACACCTTAGACAGTGCTCTCCGCCACCAGATACTTTATTTATTTATTTATTTTAACATAATATAAGATTTCAGATAGATAACACATGTGGTATGGTAAACCATGTAGTATATTACAGTCAAGATTATATCCTCATTATAGTCTGGAGACAGTATTAGTGCAGTTATTAAATTACCTGTTATATCCTCTGACCAGGGCTGTGTTTCTTTACTACTGTCATGTAATCTCAGAGTAGGAATAAATACATTCTACTAGATATGTTAGAAAATTGTGTTGCTGACATGTTTTATATGACTGTGATGAAAACTGAAAAAGAGTACAGATGAATGAATGTCTAAGGTAAAGATAAACAAAATCAGACAAAAACTATCCAATTGTCTTTAACTACTACTAAGAAGGAGTGAAATTAATCAGATTTTATGAGCCTTTTATGTTTAAAACATATGTTGTAAAAAAGTACAAAAATATGCATGAAGTGAGCTATGGTCAGTATGTTTGTAAGTAAAACATATCGAATATTGAATATATATTTTTAAAAAATAATAATAATAAACTGAATGGGGAGGGTTTTTTTAAGGCTCCATTTTTTTCCCCAATACACGAAACATAATATTCTTGTCCATAGTAAATGTACATACAGTATAACCCACAGGAACGCTGAATGCTACTCCTCCATGCCAGCAGAGGTCACCATCTCCTGAGTACTAGTTTAGCTCCCTCGTTCACTTCCAGTTTATTTCCTAGTTCAAATGTATATAAACTCAGTAGTCTTGCCACTCCTTTTATACTGAGTAAGTCCTTTAAGTGATTAGATTGTACTTTTCAGCCAGCTATACTGGAGGCTTGTTGCTAGAGGCTTCAAGTGATCCGTAGAGGCCTATAGTGTTCAGAAATATAGGTCTGTGTAGCATATAAAAGTGATATAGATGACATCACTGTGTGTGTAACATCAGGACCAATAAAAAGAATTAATGCCTGGTGTAACAAATGTCAAATAAAGGAATACTTGAATGTCTATTATGTTGTATCCTAGACATGAGATATGGAACAGTATCCTGGTGCTTCTAAAGTGTCTAGTGTGCTTCACCTAGACATTTCTTTAAATGGGTTATAAATGAGGCTTTGAGATTGAATATGCTTGTATGTAGTCAGAGGGTGCTGAAGTGCTTGTGTAATTGGGCAGAAATAAAATGAAAACAAATCTAATTTAATCATTTTATTCTAGCTAGCTTGATCGCACTATACTACCACTGACAACAACCCACAAATTCACAAAGTTTTAAAAAGTATTAATTAGTCTTGCAAATCACGTTTCTTTTAATTAAACATTTAATTTTATAATGACTTGCATGTTATGATTTTTGACACTAGAGGGCACCAAATGTTACAGAAATCAATTATCTGGACTCTGGCGCTTTAGATTGGAATGAATTGGCCTCTACTGTACAGAGTGGTATATATTGAATATCGTGTTGTCTAAGTTGTAATAATAGTGGTGATGTTATTTTCATATAAGAACCCTCCTGGGATACAAATGAAAAAAGTAATCGCAAAAATCAACCAAGAACTATGATTTTCTTTTTTGTCCTATTATATATGCCATAACAACAATTAAACAATTTCCGATTCCTACAGTTGCAAATTGTATTGTATTGCAATTACATTGTGGATTAACATTTAGAAGAATAGAACTAAAAAAAAAAATAAAAATGCTGGCCTTAATACTTGGCCCATACTCTTAACGGGATGGACATTTCGTACTATTAGTGCTCTTTAGGGACAGGACATCCCTGGGCAGCTGTCTGGCAGTTCATAGTGAGGGCTTAAAACACTATTAAACGAATTATCCACTCATCATCGTGCCATATTTAGATCCATAGCTAGTACAACTAGCTTAATATCATTACATTTTATAGATTTGATCATCTACTCCCCACATTATCATCAGACAGAGACATAAAAAAGCTGAATGGTGACATCTTTATGCTTATAATAATGTTATAAAAAGTTATAGTGGTTAAATCCCTGGTTTATTACTATTTGGGTTCAAATTTGCCACAGGATGACATAAGCAGGAGATGTATGGGGTGACGGGGGTGGAAGCTGCCACTCCATACATCTCCTGTTTATGTCATCCTGTGGCAATTTTTAACCCCAATAGTGACTCTATGATCATTAAATGTTACAGAGATAAATTTGTCAGAATTCACTGTGATCCAGTATCTCATAGGACTTCCACTGCTCCACAGTGAATATTAATCTTGGATCTTATTATATATGTGTGAAACTGTAGGGTCGAAGTTGTAGTTATTGGTATTATACCACGGTGCTGCTGAATTCTCGAATCTGATTGGTCAGAAGGTGTTGATTCATTTTCTATAACAGTAGCTCAGACAGCAGATATTATAATGTGTTGTTTCAATGTTATTGTTTCTATAGTAACAGTTCATTCACAGGGCAGATTCTCAACATAATCCAAATGGCTAAAATAGATTATAAACAGATTAAAAACGTGTTTATTGTTCTTTAACAAAGAAAAACGTATAATTGTTGATATGGTGAGGTTTATTTAATATTTATAGAAGCAGTCTCCAGTGTCAGCACGTTTGCAAGCACTGGAGAGTCTTCAGGACTGAGAACTTTGCCTGTTACAGTTTCTTGGTAACCCAATAAGCTTTTTTTTATCGTTTGTTTGTTTATTTGTTTGTTTTATTAACTTCAAGTGGGGGAAAAAATGTGAGGGAACGACTGTTTATACCTGCTATAACATGAGTGATAACAGGAACTAACTTGCTTTGTGGATGTCCCACAACAATAAATGTAACTAGAAATGGTCAAAAGTATGGCTTGTTGTTCATTAGCAAATAAAATTTGGCAAATTGCTGTGGTATAAGAGGAATAAAACACTGCAGGATGTGCAGTTATTGGAAAATAATTTAGTGTGGGTGGTTAACTCTGCTTTGCATTCGGTCACTTGACACCACCCATTCATTGATTATTTTCCATGTAATAGCATGCCCCATCGTATTTAGTTACTAACCTATGATTCCGAACACTACAAAGACACAAATATAACATCGATCATACAGAAGCAGTCCAGCAGGGGTTGATGATGAACGTATACAAGCACTCCTTAAACTGAACCCCTGGGTGCAAGCTGTGAAGTACAAACTGTACAAGAAAATCCAACACTCCCTTAATACAGGAAGAAGAACATTCCAGGATGACCTTAAAAAATGCACACTCTCTGCTCTCTTATGTCACATTTGTTCCTAACACTGTGCACACCCTCCTGTCCATAACAGTGTGTGTTACAATGTGCGTCACATCATCATACCGATCTGCAAAGCTCCTCTTGGAGACCATGTGTACAAAACAAGGGTACAAGTAAATCTGTAATCTAATCCAACCAGCATACAGGGGACAGAGTCCACTGTGTCCTGCACTGGGAAGCGTGGGAAAAGGCCCACTGTTAGTCCCTTGCGATTGAGGAAAACCTTGTTATGCAATGACCCTGGTCCTGAGGGCTTTGGAGACTCTGTCTCGTGTGGATTACTGTGTTCGCAGTCACATTTCTAACCTTAATTTCCATCTGTCACTTCTCGTATAGCGTCATAGCATATACTGTACCAACGAAATGTGGTAAGGTATGGATTTTTCACTGACGTCTGGGAGTTTGGACTGATGGCAGTGATTCATTGGATTTGTGACAGTGAAATTCTTAGTTATTCATCAGCTTTTGTCAGTGATATAAGTATCCTTAAAAAAAATCTGCACAAGATAATTCAAAATACAAGTGTGAGCTAGAAACTGAATGAATGTGTTTCATTGAAAAGTGAACACCCCTATACCCCTCTATGAGAAGGCTACACCCTTCACAGTGACAACTTGAAAGCTTTACAGGGTGTAACCTATGTATTAGTACAAATCTTGACATTTATGGTCTGTTTGGTTTGCTTGATTGGCTGTATTGTCTGGAAGAAATATGTTTAAAGAGATGAAGATCAACAGGAAAAGGGCTTGTCTGATGTCTGCGTGTGCACCAACTAGCCAATCTTGACCTTGCCCTAGCTCTAGTGCAGTTGTGATCTCTTAACTAAAGAAATGCTCCATGTTAATTAGCCCACTTGTAGAGGCTGAAGACACTTTTTATAGACTATTTAATGTTTAATGACTATTTAATGGATTTGAATTTTAACCTTTTCGGGCAGCACCCCAGCACTCCAACTCACTCCTTATGTTAATAAACTCTTCATAAAGTCAGCGTTTTGTCATTTGAGAAGAAAAATCATTGTCAGCATTTTGGTCTGGCATTTTCTTGATGTTTGGAGCCCATATTAGACTTCGCGAGTTGTAACATAAACTAATTCAGGGCACCTACGTGCAAGTTTATATTACAAAAAGAAAACAGTTTACATATAATTCTTGAGTGGCCATATTTTGGCTTTCCAAAGAAAGCAATAGGAATCCTTGTTTTTTTTGTTTTTGGGGTTTTTTTTTTAGATTTTCTTATATATATATATATATATATATATCCACCTACTCGCATGCTTTTGGGAGATGGGAAGAAACCTAAGAACCTGGGGAAAATCCACATGGAAGCACGAGAAACTCTGCACTAATATAGAAGTATATATGAAAAGTATATAAGAACTCCATTAGATATATATGATACATTTAGCCAAGGTTCACTTCCACAGCCTGAGTAATACTGAGTCTTTAATTTCAGTGTAAAGGATACATCATCTGCTGGACTTTTAACAGAACTTGCCTTCAACCAATATAAGCAAGGCTTTAGTCATTCACGTTGGGTAATATGGAATAGAGACTAGTCATGGTTTTACAACCCAGTACTATCCATCCATCCATCCATCCATTTTCCATACCGCTTATCCTACACAGGGTGGCAGGGAGGCTGGAGCCTATCCCGGGGCACAAGGCGGGGGACACCCTGGACGGGGTGCCAACCAATCACAGGGCACAACAGCACACATATTCACACACCCATTCACACACAGAGATAAACCAATACTGAAAATTTATAAAAGCAACTCATGGCTAATCTCTGCACACTGCCATTGTGAGCACAGAATACATCAATTTCACAAACAGACGTCCATCCCCAAGCAGGGCTATGACAAACCGATGTCTCACATTCATGATTTTTCTAACAGATGTCAAAAGTTCATTGTAGGCCCTAGGCTTAGGAGTAAAATAAAATGACAGACAATTTTTTTTTTTTCTTTTTAATAAATTTTATACATTGTGGTCAGACCAATGTCAAAAAGAGGACATGTCCAGAAAACGGGGGCGTCTGGTCACTTGACGTGATATGATTCATTAAAAAAAGGGCTGAATGAAACTCTTCAGTTGTCACAACATGGTTCTCATTCTGAGTAATAACAACAAAGATGTGTGAAGTGTCTATTGACTGGTCTGGTTGATGACATCCTTTTAGAAATCAGTGCTGTTTGATGGAGTAAAGCAATTTAACTTTAAAGCAGTTGTTTTTCAGCACACTGCAATCCGCATGCAAAGTCTCCTACATGTATATAGGCTTCAGTCATTCATTCTCATAAATTCCTTTACTATTTTAAATGTTTCAACTTTTTTTTTTAAATATTTTTTCTCTAATTGTCTCAGCTTCTAGCTAATTAAACTGTTATTTTCCCTTACAACACTTTATACTGATGAATGCAAAACACAATATCTTCTGCTGAATACAGCCAACACAGAGCGTTTGTATTGCCGATTCCACATGACGAACTGGTATACACGGTGAATCGAATAACAGCATCTTAGATCTTTGGATGGTGATAAAATGGTCTCAGAAAAAATCCAGGAAAGATCTGACATTGAGGAATGTTTGACCTGCTGGTTGCAGGCAGCGTAATTGAGAACGTATGTTATTTGAAAAACAAAGTATTTGAGTGCATGCCTCATTACTATAAAAGGCGTGAGCAGGCCTCGAGTGTTTTCAGGTTGAACAGGACAAACCAAGGGTGAAGCCACATGTATGTCCAGAAAGCACGTATCTCCTAAGCCTCAGGTATCAAGAGGTCTGTTTTCAATTTAAAGTTATGGCCAGTCTGACCTCAAAGAAGCAAATATATGATTTCCAAAATAAACAATGTGTTCCACGGTTAATATTTTAAAAATGTACTTTAATGTTCCTAAAAAATATGAGTACAGCACGTACATAACTTTGTGATTTTAAGATTAAATAATGGAACAATAAAAAAAAAGTCCATAAAACATAATGATCCATCACAGCTGCAGAACGTGTAATGTCTGTAGGCAATCACAATGCAATCAGTTGAGACACTTTTTGTTTTAGTTTTTTTTTTGTTTTTTTGTTTTTTTAAGTGAGTCACTGCTTTTATTCTCCACTTCCTTCAATTCCAGCCAAAGATTAAAGATTAGTTAGGTCCATGAGGTGGGAGATATTTATGTTTCCCACAGCAAGGCTGTTGGACAAGATAAGGTTTCCGCCTTCATCGACTCAATCTAATGAAGACTAGTGGATTAGCTTTAAAGATTAAAGATTTATTTAAGCTACATCAGGAATGACAGGGTTTATTCAAACAACATTAGGAATGAATACTGGATTTTGAGCATACATATTGTAGCTCTAATATCTATTTACAAACCAATGATCCAATCATATTACCAAAAGTATCCATGAACACAGTTCAACAGCACCAGAAGTTATGGCATATATGTTACCGCATACATGACATATGTATTGTTACAACCCTAGGGTTAATTAGGGTTGTCTAGGGCAGTGGTAGCGCAGAGGTTACAATGTTGAACTTCTGCTCAAAAGGTCATGAGTTCAAATCCCTGCTGAGCTCTAGGCCCTTAATCCTCAACTGCTGAATTGCTTAAATGAGATTAAGTTGCTCTCCCCAATGCTGTAAGTGGCTATTTTTCTATAACAGCATATCTCAAAGTGTTTTCTCTTATACAACAGCAATTTGCCAACACAGTATTTCACATACTCAAAATTTTATATTTCTGCACCAAGCAATACTTGGTGCATATTTTACAATTTAAAAATGTAAGTGAATGCTAAATACTGTGAAAAAAAACAACAACACCAGGTATGCAACAGTAATTGATGCTAACAATAATATTGATGCATGATATTATTAATAACCGATTATGTCATGGTGTTGTTTAACTCTTGAATCTGATTGGTCAGAATGTTGTTCATTAATTGTCTATAGCAGCAGCTATGACAGTGTCGCTGGCTGTAATTCAAATCACAGTTTAAATGAATGTCATTCTTTGTGAATATGTCAACTAAAATTGCAAACCTTAAAACTTTGTGATGTGCTCTGACAATAGATTTATATTAACGAACTCATTCTAATACATTATTCTTTCTATAATGACAGTGTACAAAGGCAGATGCTCCAAATAATCTAAGGCTAATAATAAGCAAATTTTAAAAATGATGTATCGTTATTTAACAACGGAAAACATCACATCATTCATATGATAAGCCTTCCCTTAGGAGACGTTTATATAACATTTACAGAAGGAGTCTCGAGTGTCAGTGTAACAGTTGTATGGTTTCTGCCATGAGGAAGTCTCCAGGACAGAGGAAAACTGGACAGTTGAAAGGTTTCAGGTTTCTCAATGACATGACAAACTCTATTCTGTGTTATTAACTTCAGGACAGAGAAAAAAAGAGAGGCTGGTGAGGGAATGATTGTTTGTAGCTGCTATAAGACGCACACGCACACACGCACACACGCACACATCATTGGAAAAAAAAAAAAAACCACTGTGGGCTGTGCTGTTATAGGAAAATAATCAACTTTGGGGTAGTAGTAAGAGTAACTTTATCTGTGAACGTTACACTATGGGGACTCACCTCACAACTCCAGTGTGGATTATTTTCCTATTACACACCTGGAGCGGCCACAAAGCACTATGAGTATCATGTTCTTTGATTTCTCAAGTGCGGTTAACACGGTTCAGCCCCTCCGGCTGGCTGAGAAGCTCTCTGTGATGCAGGTGGACCAGGACCTTGTGGCCTGGATTACAGACTACCTCACTGACAGGCCGCAGAATATCAGGCTGCAAGGCGGCTGATTTTCAGACGTGGTGACTAGCAACACTGGTGTACCCCAGGGAACTGCACTGTCTCCATTCTTGTTCACCCTCTACACCTCTGACTTCTGCTTCAATTCGGGAACGTGCCACCTACAGAAGTTTTCGGATGACTCCTCCATTGTTGGATGTATCACGGATGATAAGGAGGAGTACAGAGACCTTATTGAAAGCTTTATTAGATGGTGCAACAACAACCACGTCCAGCTCAACATCAGGAAAACCAAGGAGCTGGTGGTGGACTTCCGGCACAGCAAGAGGCCCCCCACCCCTGTCGCCATAAGGGGGGAGGGAGTGGAGATAGTGGACACCTACAAGTTCCTAGGGGTGCAACTCAATAACAAACTGGACTGGTCTGACAACACTGAGGCCCTCTATAAGAAAGAACAGAGCAGGATGTTCTTTCTGAGGAGGTTCAGGTCCTTTAATGTGTGTACCAGGCTGCTACGGATGTTTTACCAGTCTGTGGTGGCCAGTGTTATCTTATTTGCTGTGGTGTGCTGGGGAGGTGGCACTGGGAATTGTGGGGCCAACAAACTGAGCAAGTTGGTGAGGAAGGCCAACTCTGTAGTAGGGATGGAACTGGACAGGGTGGAGGAAGTGACTGAGAAGAGGATGAGAGGGAAGCTGAACGCTATCATGCACAATCCTTCTCATCCTCTCTATGCTGAGCTGAGGAGGCTCAGGAGCACATTCAGACACCGATTCATCCAGCCACGTACCTCAAAACGTGAGGGGGCTCTTTCGTGCCATCAGCCATCAGACTCCATAATGCTACAATACCCAGTACCTCCTACTCCACTGATTGAGTCTCACAAAAACAGGCACTCAACAGTTCATTGTCATTCCACAGATCTTGCACATGTATATAAATAAATACTTGAGGATATTGCACAGGTACATACAGTATCTCACAAAAGTGATTACAGCCCTCACATTTTTGTAAATATTTTATTATATCTTTTCATGGGACAACACTGACGAAATGACACTTTGCTACAATGTAAAGTAGTGAGTGTAAATTTGCTGTCCCCTCAAAATAACTCAACAAAAGTGAGTACACCCCTAAGTGAAAATGTCCAAATTGGGCCCAATTAGCCATTTTCCCTCCCCAGTGTCATGTGACTCATTAGTGTTACAAGGTCTCAGGTATGAATGAGGAGCAGGTGTGTTAAGTTTGGTGTTATCGCTCTCACACTCTCTCATACTGGTCATTGGAAGTTCAACATGGCACCTCACTGCAAAGAACTCTCTGAGGATCTGAAAAAAAGAATTGTTGCTCTACATAAAGATGGCCTAGGCTATAAGAAGATTGCCAACACCCTGAAACTGAGCTGCAGCACAGTGGCCAAGACCATACAGCGGTTTAACAGGACATGGCTGTCGTCCCAGAAGGAAGCCTCTTCTAAAGATGATGCACAAGAAAGCCCGCAACAGTTTGCTGAAGACAAGCAGACTAAGGACATGGATTACTGGAACCATGTCCTGTGATCTGATGAGACTAAGATAAACTTATTTGGTTCAGATGATGTCAAGCGTGTGTGGCGGCAACCAGGTGAGGAGTACAAAGACAAGTGTGTCTTGCCTACAGTCAAGCATGATGGTGGTAGTGTCATGGTCTGGGGCTGCATAAGTGCTGCCGGCTCTGGGGAGTGTACTGTGACCTACTGAAGCAGAGCATGATCCCCTCCCTTCGGAAACTGGGCCACAGGGCAGTATTCCAACATGATAATGACCCCAAACACACCTCCAGGACGACCACTGCCTTGCTAAAGAAGCTGAGGGTAAAGGTGATGGACTGGCCAAGCATGTCTCCAGACCTAAACCCTATTGAGCATCTGTGGGGCATCCTCAAATGGAAGGTGGAGGAGCGCAAGGTCTCTAACATCCACCAGCTCTGTGATGTCATCATGGAGGAGTGGAAGAGGACTCCAGTGGCAACCTGTGAAGCTCTGGTGAACTCCATGCCCAACAGGGCTAAGGCAGTGCTGGAAAATAATGGTGGCCACACAAAATATTGACACTTTGGGCCCAATTTGGACATTTTCACATAGGGGTGTACTCACTTTTGTTGCCAGTGGTTTAGACATTAATGGCTGTGTGTTGAGTTATTTTGAGCTGACAGCAAATTTACACTGTTATACAAGCTGTACACTCACTACTTTACATTGTAGCAAAGTGTCATTTCTTCAGTGTTGTCCCATGAAAAGATATAATAAAATATTTACAAAAATGTGAGGGGTGTACTCACTTTTGTCAGATACTGTATACAAATAGAACTATAGCATATGTACATACACACAGACCTGTTTTATTGTTTCTATTATTTCTAATGTATAGGTATTCATGGAAATTATTTTCTTTCTTTGATGTTATTCATCCTACTTGTGCTGCTGTGTCAATTTGAATTTCCCCTACGGGGGATCAATAAAGGTATATCTTATCTCTCTCTCTCTCTCTCTCTCTCTCTCTCTCTCTCTCTCTCTCTCTCTCTCTCTCTCTGATTTTTACTCCGTTTATCATCCAGTATGTGCAATGTGTTCTTACTCTGCATACTATTATAGTAGTAGAGTACAGCAAGATGCTTAAAACCGTATAATATCTTAACAGATACCTCCAATTGTTTTGTTTTTACACCCCTACCCCCACCCCCCAAAATTGGAATTAATTTGTTTCTGTATTGGATGGAACCAAGCGTATTTCCTCTTCATTTATTTATTTATTGTTACATAATGGCATTCAATACAGAACAAATTATTTATGGACACAATTATTTCTTTATTAGTATAGGATCCACTGAAATAGCCATAGCAAATAAACTACTAAATTGAAGCAATTAATAGCACTGTGGGAGAATAATTTTAATTTCCTCCAAGTGACTTGTGTGTTTGTGAATACAGAGTTTCTCAGACACATCCAGCAGGGAATCTGACCCTCATTCTGTAAAGTTTACGATGATGAAACGGGGGATAGATCTGTTCAGTGGCAGCGCTGTAAATCCACTTAGCTGCTTGACTGAGCACAGGGCCTCTTTTAAAGAATCCTGATCAAAGTGAATGCAAAATTTTCACATAAGCACACCTAATCATTCATTCCACATTTGCTCATTGCAGCATGCAGAGCCAACATGATTCAGTTATGAATAGAAAGGTTTGAATGCAAATGCAGGTTTATTGGCAAAGCAGACAAATGCAAAGGGCAGAGATAATGTGTAAGGGTCAAGGACTAGGCAAAGAGAACTCAATAACTTAAACAATCAATGCTAAATCCAATAGCGATTTACTCCAAGCGATGCTTCACAATGAACAGGTTTCTTATGTCTATATTTAAACAGTGATTTGAACCATGTGTGAGGTAATGGGTCATGTGATCAATCAAGTCATTTGGGGTTTTTTTGTCATTCCTACATATATTCATCCTCATATACACCGGAACAAAATATCATGTCTTCAGGACCGTAACAACGCAGTATCACAGTACATAGGACTACATAAAATGCATTGTGAAACAAGTGCAAAAATATACAGTACAATAAATACACAGGAGAGTGCACACTAAATAATATAGCCAGGACAAAGCAGTATTGAGTGGAAGAAAAGAGTGCAAACTATTGACTCAATACTCAATAACCCCCCCACCCACCCACCCAAAATCTATGTAAAGTGCTTTGAGTGTCTAGAGAAGCGCTATATAAATGTAACAAATTATTATTATTTATTATTCAATTTAGGCAGAAAATCAGATGGAGAAAATTGTAGCAGCAATATCAGGAGTAAAACAGATCAGATCAGATAATAACCCTTGTACCAGAGGTTTCTGGGAAGTTGAAGTGACATATTCTGTGGCACATGCAACAAAATGTGTTTTTTTTTAGAGATGGCATGATAACACTATTTCCTTTCTGATATTGATACTGAAACCTTAAGTATCAGCTGATACCGATCCAATATTGTTTTCTTTAAAAACTACTAAGCATAAAAATGTTTTTTTTTCTTTTTTTGTAAATATAATAACTATAATAAAGTTATATTATAAATAATAAATAGCCAAATCAATCCTAACAAAAAGAAAAAAAAAAAAACAGCCAACTCTCTTCATAAGCAAACATTTCCAGTCCCAAAAAAACATTCCCTTTCCGAGGGAACTCTAAGTTGTGTCACGCTCGACACTTTGGAATGCCCTTTGGCGGAAATGGTGTCTGAGTACGTGTGAAATCACGCCGATCAGATTGGCCTGCCTCAGTCAGGTGACGAGGTAGAAACGCGTTACGAAGACTATGTTAGGCACCCACAAACCACATCATTCAGCTTCTATTTGTTTGAAGAAAGACACAGTTTGCAGGCATGACAAATTATGGCCAACGTCTCATTCCCTTCTCAGGGAACAGGGTTACATACGTAACCCAGACGTTTCTTTTAAATTTCCAAATCCAATTCCAATCTTTGGCATTTGTTACAGCAGGGGTTCCTAACCTTTTCTTTGCCAGCTGAACTCCTTCTACCTAAATTATTTGCCTCAAGTACCCCCTGAAGATGCTAAGCAGGATAACATTAAGTGAATCTTTTACGTGTTGAGTAAGTTCGTTTTACTCGTTTACAGCTACTGTTGCTGATTTAATCTACACAACATTGCTTTATTCTGCTTTATGGCCAGGTTTTCATGTTTTGCTTCCAAATGTATTTTTAAGAAAGCTGACTTCATACTTTTATTAGAAAGCTGCTTCAAACAGACCACATACTTGGGGGAAAGGGTTTGGTCTTGTCATTGTTCATGCACATCAATCCAAATCTCTTCTTGTACTTACAGAACATTTCCCACGTTGGAGCTTTTGTTGTGTAATTTGCACTTGGATGTTCCTCCTCTTGTGATTTTCTTTTACTGACAGCATGTCTGACCATTTTAAGTGATTTTAATGTGTTCTCATGATGAAGACATTTTTTGCCACAAAGAATGATTTGGCTCTCTTTCAGCAATTTTTGTTTAACTCTTACATTCTACCTAGACCACTCTAACATTTGACAAGTTAGCATTTTTATCCTTGTTTTTCATGGTATCTGTTGTGCATTTAGATAAGTTTTGTTAATGCAAACATACATAAATACACAGTAGTTACATTGGTATAGTTATAGTAAATGTATGGAGGTTTTGGAATACACATCACATGGTGAAATGTTGACATTTTCTACAATATATTGTAGTGATGAAAATTACAGCCATTTCACTATTTCATGTAGCTATCCAACGACTTGATCAAAGTCTAACATTCTCTGTGTGAAGAAATCCCACTTAGCTAGCAAAGCTTTAGGCAGACTGACTTTGCGGGAAGACTGACAAGACAAGATTGAAAAGTAAATAAACCCGATATTTCCACGCCATTTTATGTGATGTAGTATTCATGGTTCCTTAAAGTTGATGTGTCAATTTTTGGCTGCTTGCCAGAATTTAGCCGCAATGACATCCAACAGGTTTTCCCAGACCACCATATATTGTATGTACTGCATATGTATATTTCATGTGCAGTCAGATAAATATACAAAAAAGTGACATTAATATATACAATATATTTAAAACTAGTAATAGGGTTGTTTTTGGGTTTTTTTGTTTGTTTGTTTGTTTTTTTACTTAAACACACAACAATCTTTAGTCTCAATTTTGCAACTACCCACTTTCTTAGAGCTTAATAACCATGTCAGTGATGTCAGATGTCTGGCCTGGGGCTTTAATTTATGGTTGACACAGCCTTTGTGTTTATATCCTAAAAATATGCTTGGTATCTTCCTACAGCTAACACTATTAAACAATGGTTCCTTTAACAGTATCAAGGCTTTACTGAAATAACTTTTGATTATGTTTGGTTTCTGAAGAAGTAAAAGGTCAAAGTATCAACCGAAACAAGGAGGTAAAGCTGCTGGAATGTTCTGAAGCTAGAATTCCTGAAGACACATTAGAATAAGGTTTTGGCAGCCGTCTTTTCTGGACTGGTATCATATCTGATAGGTCTATGTTTTATTTAGCTGCAGACAAGATGGTAATTTTGGTACACACTCATTTTTGCAAATAATTGACATCATTGTTTTAAAATCACAAGTTAAAGTCTTGATAGCTCGGGACCATATTTGGGGTTGTGACCAACACTGCAGTTACACAAACAAGATCGAATCTGTAGCAGGTTTTATGAGGACATGCACTGTCAAAGTAACTGCACATGTGACCTGGGAACATGCACAACTGTGTTTGGTAATATGGTAAGGAATAAGGAATAAATCTTTATAACTAATCTTAAACTATTTTATATATTAAACAAATTACAGAAAAAATATTGTAAATAGCACTCAGAGAAGGAATTTACTAAACTGATATATAGGGGGAAAATACTGTGTATACATTGAATATAAAAAAGCCTACATTCCCCTGTTAAAATTTAAAGTGTTTGTGATGTAAAAATGAAACTAAGATAAATCATGTCAGATAACTAAATCTTTGTGAAAGCACCTTTTGCTTGTAATACATCACTCACTACAGTCTTTTTAGGTAAGTGTCTACCAATCTTGATTTGGCAATTTTATTCCACACATTCTTGCAAAAAATTATCCAGACCTATCAAATTGCAAGGGGATCTCCGGTGCACAGCCCTCTTCAATTCATTCCACAGTTTTTCAATAGGATTTAGATCTCGGCTCTGACTGGGCCATTCCAAAACTTTGATCTTCATCTTCGGAAGCCATTCCTTTGTTGACTTGAATTTGTGCTTTGTGTTGTTATTATGCTGGAAGGTGAAATCTTTAGCTGTCTAACAGAGGCCTGCAGATTTTGTGCTAAAATAGATTGGTAATTGGAGCTATCCTTGATTCCATCTATCTTGACTAGAGCCCCAGTCCCAGGTAAAGAGAAACAGCCCCATAGCATGATGCTGCCACCACCATGCTTTGCCGTGTGTATGTTGTTCTTTGGGTGTTAGGCTGTCTTGTTTTTTACAAGTTCTTTCAGAATTAAAAAGTTCTACCTTGGTCTCATCAGACAATGACGCATTAGGTGGGCTTGGACTTTTTTTGTGTATAAGAAATGGCTTCCATCTAGCCCCCCTACCCTGTAGCCCAGGCATGTGAAGAATACAAGAGACTGCTGTCACATGCAGGATGTGACCATTACTTGCCAGATATTCCTTCAGTTCCTTTAATGTTGTTGGGTAACTTAATTGTCATTGGTTAATTCTGTGTACAGTCACATGCCCCATTATAAAAGGGTGTGTACATTTAGGCAACCAGTTTATTGTAAGTTATTTTCTTTCTATTTTTTTCCCCTAAAATATTTATATTTGTTTTTCACTTTAATTTTGTTGGTTGCTATATCACATTAAAGGTGAACAGAATATCTGATTTATCTTGAAATTTATCATGATATACAGTATCTGACATGATTTGTCATCACAAAAACCTGCAATTTTAACAGGGGTGTGTAGACTTTTTATATCCACTGTATGTGCAATAAGCTGGTGCAATATTGTTTCCCCCTGCTTATAGCTTTCCGTTTAAATAAATCTTGATAAATTATTTAATCATCCAGAACCAATAGCCTAAAACAAGGCAGGAAAATGAGCATTTCCACATTTTCAGGTTTAATTAGAGTAGGGAAATGGAACGTAATAATGTAATCAACAAGGGAATGTAATAATATTATCAACTATGCATTTGGAAATTTGCCAGCAGCAGTAATTGCAAAAACTCATTTTTAAGTGGGTTTTTAAGTGATTCCTCAAAACTGTGCAGTACATTTATAGCATTTGGTAGACACCCTTATCCAGAGCAACTTACATTTATCTCATTTATACATCTGAGGGTTAAGGGCTTTGCTCAAGGGCCCAACAGTGGCAGCTTGACAGGGCTAACCCTAACCCTAACCCTAGCCCAACAGCTTAACCACTGAGCTACCACTGCAACAGCAAAAACATAACAGTACAGTTTCATAAATTGGTGTAATGTCTTTTACAAATTGGTGTAATGCCTACATGGCCAATATTTTCACAGTTCTGTTCTCAAAACATCAAAAACGCAGTGAATGGTGCAAGAGCCAAAAAAAGAAAACACAAATGTTCAGTTTCTAATTATCATCATTATTATTATTTGTAAAGTGTTAGATTTGACATGCTTTTAAATTTTCATTGATTTTCCTTTAAGGTCCAAATTTTTCCCTTTTCAGCTATTTTTTTAACTGTTGTTAAATATATACTTGTCTAATATTATGTAAGTCAAACATACAATGATAGATTTTAATTTCACATTAATGAAAAGAAAACATTCTCCACAGAAAGTGAAGCCACCTGTGTGAGTTCAGTCAGGAGCATTTGGGATGGAGGAAGGGGGCGGGGCTTCCACACAGTGTCATTTAATATCGTAGAGTTTAAAACAGCTGCGCAAATAATCCCAGATTAATACACCTTAATCAGTGCTTCATTAGTTCGAAATGTCTCTGTTTCTCTTATACTTATACTACATTCATTATATATAATGAAATACATTGCAGTTACTTCCTGGATTCTTCTTCAGACTTAGCAACATCAGTCTGTAATCAGTAGCCTAAGTAAAAGTATTTACTACAAGTTGCTTTTCAAAAAGTACTATGACTGCCATCACACTACTGGGGAAATACAGTGAAACTAATAGCTTTTCTCTGTATAGGCATGCTACAGTCCAGTACAGGCCTGTCACTAATCATTTCAGATTGACACTCAGGATTGAGAATATCTGACCTCATTAATCAACCTGTTGGGAGGAAGCTTACACGGTTAGTTTGTTGACATGAGTCTAGACTTAACAAATGTTGCTCGATCCTATGGTCTTTCCACATTTAGCATTTTTTCTTGATACTAATAGCACTGTCTTTGCTGATAATCCTTAGAAGCAATGTCATTATTAATAATCTTTGCCTCTTTTCTGCTTTCATATCTTCTTTCCTTAGGTAATTATTTTACTCTAATATCAATAATATATTATTATGTTTCTAAATCATCTATACTTTGATTACTTTGTAAACAGTGTAGCAATGTGTAGCTTTCATGGGCATTAGTGCTTACTCTAATTCCTATGTTTACCCATGTTTTTTCTCTGTTCGTCCTTCAAGTTGTACTTCTGACCATTGGTGTAAATTCAGCTGCTTTTATCACTCATATCAGCTCATTAAACACCTAAAAGCTTGGACTGGATTCTGAAAATTCTCACTCTGGATAAAAACATCTGCCAAATGAATCCAAATAGAGTAGCATCCTGCCAAGCAGTTAAGTGTGAGCCAAAAGCATTTCTAAGGACAAAGCAACTTGTTGATGTCCACCGAATGTTAGTTAAAGTACACCTTTGCACTGTTAGGTCCATTGCCAAATGTGCTCACTTCACAGATGAGTGGAGCCTCACCAAACGTTTAAACATGCACTCTTGCAAATCGCGCAGCCGTTCAATGGGGCAGAATCCATCAACAGCTCCTTTAATGGTCCGTTGTGGCAGGAAACTGGTTGATATCCTCTGCAATGAAGCAAACAAGCCACTCAGAAGGTAGCTGCTCCATATTTGTTTAGGCTCCACAACTGCAGCTACAGCCTGCTAAACATGGCTCTAGAGTGCATTAATTACTTTCACATGGCAAACTTCAACTACTGCTCAATGGGTTTTATACACCTCAATACCATTATGATTTCCCTTTAATCACATTTAAATGAGAAACAAAGAGTCGGCTCAACGGGAAGCTTCTGTTTGTCAATGGCTTAGTGCTTGAGTTTTATTACTCCCACAGTGCTCTGTGGGAGATGGGTGGTGCCTGCCAAGCATATTGTTCATGTTCCATCAAGATAAACCATATATTGTATAAACCAAGTTACAGCATATGGAAAAAATGGAGCAGGGTAATGGGAGATTCCATGATTGGGGTGCCATTTCTGTGATGCTCTGTTGATATTCTATTTACAAATATGTATGTAACGTAAAAGAAAAAATATATATTTAAACACATTAGTATCCTTCATGACAAGTTACATGTTGAGGCTTCTGAGGCTATCATGGGCACAGACTCTCCCAAACTGGACAGACGAAGACTGGAAAAGACCAGGTGATTTTTCCCCCTAATCTTCAACTGTCCAGTTTGTATGAATCTGTATCCATGATAGCCTTAGATTTCTGTTCTTGGCTGATACAAAGTATACAAAGTGATCTTCTGCTGTTGTGGCTGATCCACCTCAAGATTTGATATTTTGTGCATTCTGAGATGCTTTTCTGCTCACCACGGTTGGAACAAGTGATTATATGAGTTACTACATTCTTTCTGGCAGCTTGAACCAATCTGGCCATTTCCTCACTTATCAACATTGCATTTCCACCCACAGAACTGTCACTCACTCAATGTTTTTTTTTTGTTTTTTGCACCATTCTGTTGTGCATGAAATATCCAGGAGATCAGCAGTTTATGAAATACTCAAACCAGCCCATCTAGCACCAACAACCATGCCACGGTTAAAGTCATAGATAACACACATTTTCTTCATAATGATGTTTGATGTGAACATTAACTGAAGTTCTTGACCTGTATCTGCATGATTTTATGCACTGTGCTGCTGCCACATGAATGGCTGATTGGGTAACTGCATAGATGAGCAGGTGTTCCTATTAAAGTCAACACTGAGTGTAGACTACACACACAAAAAGAAAAACCGTAGGGGCTAAAAACTGCTTTAGAAAAGGAAGCACAAGAATGTATATATTTACAGACAGTTACTCCACTCCTATAGGGACTCAATAATAATTTTGACTGTCTAAAGCATATAGTACACTAAATGGTGGCCTAATTGTCATTCATAGTGCATATGTGAAGCCAGCCACCCCATCTTTTTTAAATGCTACATGCCATCAAGTAGCTAATATGCCTAGATGCTTGTCCTGCATCACTGTCATTGGCACATAAGAGATGATGACTATCCTTGCCACCTACCGAGCAGGGCCATTTTTGTTTTCTTAAACCCCCATGAATGGTTGTCGCATCATCAGGATTCAAAATGTCCTGATGACAGGTTGAAAGCGAACACCAATTAGAATTTGTAATGATTCAGGTACATGCATTTTTTTCATTTATGGATGTCCACATAAGCAATTATCATGACTAAACGGCAGCAATAGTTTCTTTTCAATGCTTAATTATTAGTTATTATGGTTGAAGCAAAGACTTTGTACCAAATTTCCAATGACGTGAATTGATGGATATAGTACACATACAGTATACACAGATATGAATAGATTTAATACATTTTGCGGGTATGTAAACAAAAGGGGAACAAACAGATGCAGTGCAGTGTAATGTTGATATTGTTGTACTGATTGTCTTATGAGCACCGATAGAGCCTTAGCCATACCTTAGTGTAATTTATACCACTTACTCCAATCTATTTTCAGTTAGATCACACTGACATCTACACAACAGCGAATCATGCGGCACAATTTCCAAAATTCTCTCTTATTTTTAAACTATTTATCTGGTGTTAAACACCTATCACCCATGTGAAAATCTAATTGCCCCCTTAAACTTCTGGTTGTGCCGCCTTTAGCCGCAATAACTGCAACCAAACGCTGCAGATAACTGGAGATCAGTCTTTCACTTACTTCTAGGACTAGGACTTAATCTTATGCTTTGGATCATTGTCTTGCTGCATAATCCAGTTGCGACTGAGTTTCAATTTACGGACCGAAGACCAGACATTCACATTTAGGATTTTTCGGTAGAGAGCAGAATTCATGTTTCTCTCAATTACTGCAAGTTGCCCAGGCCCTGAAGCAGCAAAGTATCCCCACACCATCACACTGCCACCACCATGCTTGACCGTAGGTATGATGTTCTTTTTGTGGAATTCGGTGTTTGGTTTACACCAGCTGTAACAGGACCCCTGTCTTCCAAACAGTTCCACTTTCGACTCATCAGTCCACAGAACATTGTCCCAAAAGGTTTGAGGATCATCAAGGTGTGTTTTGGCAAAATTCAGACAAGCCTTAATGTTCTTCTGGGTTAGCAATGGTTTTCACCTCGCCCACTCTTCCATGGATGCCATTTTTGCCCAGTGTCTTTCTGATAGTGGAGTCATGAACAGTGACTTTTATTGATGCAAGAGAGACCTGTAGTTCCTTTGATGTTGTCCTTGACTCTTTTGTCTCTTGGCACTTCCTGGATGTGTAGTTGCTGTGCCGAGTTTTTCAATTTGGAGATAATGGCTCTTACTATGTTTTTTGGAGAAATAGCTTTGTAACCCTTCCCAGACTGATGTATTTCAATCACCTTCTTCCTCATTATTTTTTCAATTTTTGTGTTACTTGGTAAGACCTTTTAACCAACTTCATGCTGTTGAAAAATTTCTATTTAATTGTTGATTTGATCGAACAGGGTTTGCAGTAAATAGGCCTGGTTGTGTCTAGTCCAGCTGAACCCCATTATGAATGCAGTCTCATAGATTTGGGGAATTAGTAACTACAGGGGCAAATACATTTTCACACAGGACCAGTTGGTATTGGATGACTTTTTTTGTTTCAATAAATAACATTATCGTTTAAAAACTGTATTTTGTGTTTACTCAGGTTGCCTTTGTTTTATCTTAGAATTTGTTTTCATTTCTGAAACAATTTAGTATGAGATATACACAAACACAGAAGAAATGAGGATGGGGCAAATACTTTTCACAGCAATGTATCTATCTATCTATCTATCTATCTATCTATCTATCTATCTATCTATCAGAGAATACCATTGACCTCATTATTATTTTTTAAAAAGTTCAGAATTAAGCTCCTCTTGTGCTGAAATGCTGTGTAAAATGTAAATAAAAACAGAATGTAATGATTTGCAAATCTCATAAAGCCATATGTTATTCACAACAGAACATAGTAAACATATCAAATAGTTAACCTGAGTAAATGTACTATTTTAAGAAAAAATAAGGTAATTTTGAATTTGATGGCAGCAACACAAAAAAAAACTTGGGACAGGACCATGTTTACCACTGTGTAGCATCCCCTCTTCTTTTAACAACAGTCCGTATACATCTGGGAACTGAGGAGACCAGTTGCTGGAGTTTTGAGAGAGGAATATTGTGAATGTCCCATGCATGTCTGATACAGGATTCTAGCTGCTCAACAGCCCTGGGTCTTCTTTGTCATATTTTTCATTTCAAGATACGTCAGATGTTTTCAACTGGTGAAAGGTCTGGACTGCAGGCAGGCCAGTTCAGCAACCGGACTCTTCTACTACGAAGCCATGCTGTTGTAATAGATGCAGTATGTGGTTTAGTATTGTCTTGCTGAAATATGCAAGGTCTTCCCTGAAAAAGACGTTGTCTGGATGGAAGCATATGTTGCTCTAAAACCTGTATATACCTTTCAGCACTGATGGTGCCTTTCCAGATGTGCAAGCTGCCCATTCAATAGGCACTAATGAACCCCCATACCATCAGAGATGCAGGCTTTTGAACTGAGTGCTGATAAAAAGCTGGATGGTCCCTCTCCTCTTTAGTCCTCTTTAGTTTAGAGGACGCGGGCTCCATGGTTTCCAAAAAGAATTTCACATTTCGATTCGTCTGACCACAGAACAGTTTTCCACTTTGACTCAGTCCATTTTAAATGAACTTTGGCCCAGAGAAGATTTTTGAATTTCATTTTTGAATCATGTTCACAGATGGCTTCTTCTTTGCATGATAGAGCTTTAACCTGCATTTGTGGATGGCACGGTGAACTGTGTTCACTGACAGTGAGTTCTGGAGGTGTTTCTGAGCCCATGCAGTGATTTCCATTATAGAATCATGCCTGTTTTTAATGCAGTCCCGCCTGAGGGCCCGAAGATCACAAGCATGTAATATTGATTTTCACCCTTGTCCCTTGCACACAGCGATTTCTCCAGATTCTCTGAAACTTTTGATGATATTATGTACTGTAGATGATGAGATATTCAAAGTCTTCGCAATTTTATGTTGAGGAACATTATTCTGAAATTGTTCCACAATTTGTAGACACAGTTTTTCGCAGATTGGTGAACCTCTGCCCATCTTTATTTCTGAGAGACTCTGCCTCTCTAAGATACTCTTTTTATACCCAATCATGTTACTGACCTGTTGCCAATAAACCTAATTAGTTGCACATTATTCCTGCAGCTGTTTCTTTTTAGTAACACTTACTTTTCCAGCCTTTTGTTGCACCCATGTCAACTTTTTTGAGGCGTGTTGAGGCCATCAAAATGAAAATGACCTTATTTTTGTGGTAAAATGGTACATTTCCTCAGTTTAATCATTTGATATGTTTCCTATGTTCTATTGTGAATAACATATGGGTTTATGAGATTTTCAAATCATTGCATTCTGATTTTATTTACATGTTACACAGCGTCCCAAACTTTTTGGAATTGGGGTTGTAGTTATTTAACTCAACAGAGTTAACATCACTGAAATTTTGAAGTGTATCATTCCAGGCTGTTTTCCTCTTGTCCAACATGGTTATTCATACATAAATCTCCTCTGAATGTGTAACTTGTGCAAGATCTGAATAAACTCTGGTGCTGAAGATGAGATTAAACTGTAACCTGCTCAATCAGTATCATATCTCAAGTGTACACAACACTTTTATAATTTTACATAAACTCTTCTGAGTATTTCATTGGTTCATCAGAAAGTGCTGGGGCCATTTGTCAGGGGTTTGAGGAAACTCAAGCTTCCCTGCACTTGTTGACATCTCCAGAGCACACACTCAGCCATGGCGTAATTGTAAACTGCAACTCAATTGGCTGAAGAGCTGCTGGCTTAGATCCAATAAGTGGTCTCCATATAACAGAGCGGAGCACAGAGACAAATTCAAAAAGGAAAAGGAATCGTTCATGCTGGTGGATTAACCCTGTGAAGCCAGTACTAAAGAGTCCAAACCATGTGTAAAGGATTAGCTGCCCTGCCTCAGACATGTCTGGAGAGGTAAGCAGACGTACAATTGTGTTTACTGTACTAAATTATGCTTTCTGCTTCAAACTTTAAAAGTAAATACAATTAAAAATAAAATAAAATACAACCACAATGTCTAAAGATTTAGCAATACTAAACTGTCCTAAACTGTGAGATTTTTGTATCCTCCCTTGCGTAATACAGCTGAAATAACACTTGATAGATATACGAAGAATGTGTTTTTGCTTTGCTCATTACTACTATCTGTATTAAATGGTTTAATTTTGAGTGGTGGATTTTAATAAAAGAAATAAGCTATTCTTTCTGTAAACCTTTAACGTAAACGTTTTAAAGTGGTGTTAAATTTCTGCACTCCTTGATAACGTGTTTAAATATAAGTGCTGTGAAATTGTGTTGAAAGTTTCTTTTTAGTGTGATTATTATATATTTTTACTCTAATGTCTATAAGTATGAGATTTTAAGCAGGACAGTTTTGCCTTATAAATACCTACATGAGAAAAAAAAATTGGTACATTGAATCAATACATTTTGCTTATGCAATCATGTGAAAAGCCTGAATGTCTCAGTTACAGTACAGCATGAATGCATGAGCTGTAATAAAATTTAAGAGTCATGTGTTTAAAATAACTGCCAGTGGTGATCAAAGGCAGTGCTTTCTCCCTCCATCTCTGAAAAGAACAAAATGGTATAGAGGGTCTGTTTTTAATAAAGCAAGGTATGGTTTCAATAACACAGGATGAAGGAAGCTTAAATAATTAAGTATTTAAAAAAAAAAAAAAAAAGCATGGCTCAGAATGGAATTCAAATGGTGAAGGTTCAGTTTTTCACGTGTTAGTTTAAAGTGAGATATAGAGCTTTGTCTGACCCTTCAGAAAAGCACGAAAAAAATGTTTTGCTATGTGCTCTGAAATAAATATCTGCCCCCTCATGATTTTCACTGTTGATGCATATTAGGACTGTTCAGACTAAATCGTTTTAGATGTTTGAATTAAGTTCAATATTGTGCAAAAGGAACCTGGGTGGTAATAATAATAATAATAATAATAATAATAATAATAATAATAATAATAGAGCCTTTCTTAAATTCAAGGTCGCTTTACAGACTCCCACAACAGTAAGCAACTGACATACAAGTATCCTATACAAGGCATAATAAAAACTTATTTTCTTTCTTTTTTCTTACTTACTTACTTTTTTTTTTTTCCTTCCTTCCTATACTTGTCCAAAACTAAATAACTTTACAATGGATATAACGGATAACAGATAACGGATTATAATGGATATCACACACCCCTGGCAGGTTAAAATGGCAGGTTTTTGTGAAGTAAAAGAATGACACTAAAATAAATCATTTCAGATCTTTTCCCACCTTTAATGTACAATTGCAAAGTATACAAATAAAGTGAAAAACAATCAGAAAAAAAAAGAAAAAGAAAAAACTTAAAATAACCTAGTTATATGTGTGCACACCCCTAAACTAAGCATCTTTTGACTTTATTACACCACTCAGTCTTTTTGTGTAAGAGTCTCAGTATCAGCGTGGCACATTTTGACTTGGCAATATTTTGCCATTCTTCCTTGCAAAAGCATCTCCTGCGCACAGCCCGCTTCAGGTCACCCCATAGATTTTTAGTTGGATTCAGGTCTGCACTCTGGCTAGGCCATTCAATAACATTGATCTTCTTTTGCTTAAGCTGTTCCTTTGTTGATTTGGATGCTGAAAGGTGAAATTCCTTTTCATCTTCAGCTTACTAGCAGACACCTGACAGTTTTGCTCTAAAATTGACTGGTATTTGTAGCTATTCATGATTCCCTCCACCTTGATAAAAACCCCAGTTCTGGCTAAAGAAATGCAGCACTAAAGCATGATGCTGCCACCACCATGTTTCACCATGGGTATGGTGTTATGTTGGTGAGGTGCAATTTTTGGTGCCAAACATACCTTTTGAAATTATGGAATTATTATCAGACCATAACACATTTTGCCACATGGTTTGGGGTGATTTAGTTGACCTTGAATGTTTTTTTTTGTGAGAAAGGGCTTCCGTCTAGCCACCCTAGCCCATAGTTGAGAGATGTGAAGAATACGAGCGATTGTTGTCACATGCAGAGAGTAATCAGTACTTGTCAGATATTCCCGCAGCTCTTTTAATGTATGTGTCTTGGCAGCCTCCCTTGTTAAGTTTTTTTTCTTGTCCTTTTGTAAATTTTGGAGGGACTTCCTGTTCTTGGTGATGTCACTGTGGTGCTCCATTTTCTCAACTTGTGATGATGGCATTCAAGGTGTTCTATGGTACATCTAATGTTTTGGAAATTCTTTTATCCCCCTTTACTGATTGATATCTTTCAACGAGTGAGATATCGTACATGCTTTGTAAGCTCTTTGCGGACCATGGCTTCAGCAATCAGATAAAACCAAGACAATGTCAAGAATGTCAAGAAGATCCTACAGAAATAGCTGATCATTATTTGGGGTTAATCAGAATAACTTCATTGATGACAGCTGTATGATAATTACTTTTGAACATGAGATTGAATGTGATTGGTTCATTCTGAATACAGCCACATTCCCAATTCTGATTATAATTATAATTCACACTTATGCAAACCTGCTTATTGTAACTTTATTACTTTTCCTGTTTTTCCCTAAAATGTTTCTGGTTGTTTTTCACTTAATGTTTATACGTTGCAATTTCACGCTGAGGATGAATGTTCAGACTTGATTTATCTTGGTTTCATTTTTTTTTTTTTCATCACAAAACCTGCCATTTTAACAGGGGTGTGTAGACTTTTTATATCCACTGTATATAAGTAGAGCATTAACTCCAGCTAAATGCTCCTCGGTTCGATCCTGAGCTCAGGTTACTATTAATGTAGAGTTACACATGTTCTCCTGTGTCCATGTGGGTTTCCTCCTGGTTATCTGGTTTTCTCCCTCCTCACAAAACTATGCTTGGAGATGGGCTGGTGACTCTAAATTGCCCCTAGGTGTGAATGTGTGCGCATGATAGCCTCTGATGGATCAGCCTTCCCTCCAGGGTGCAGCCTGCCTTGCATCCACTATTCCTGGAATAGACTCTTGATCCATTGTGACCAGGATAAAGCCCTTACTCAAGATGAATAGAAGAATAAAAACACCTCCTATAATTTGATATCAGTCTGTAATGTCACTGTTGAAGAATTTCAGCCCACACTTCTGTGCAGAATTCTTTTAGTTCAGACACATTGGCAGGTTTTCAAAAATGAAGGGCTCATTTCATGTCCTATCCCATTATCCCTATTGGGTTCAAGTCAGGATTTTGAGTAGGTCACTCCAAGACATTCTTGTACTTTCTTTTATGCCATGTGGAATTTTGTTTTTCATTGTTTTGATGCATAATTTTATTAGGCTTATGCATTTTTGTGTGGTACAGCACAGAGTTAATGGTCCTTTCAACAATAGCAGAAAAGCATCTCCATGACTGTTTATATGATGTTTTTAATTTTATGCCAGACATAAAGAGACATGTCATATAAATGGTTTATCTTTCTATGCAAAAAGGCATTGGTATCATCCAGATGGTTTTGATTTTGCCATCGCCATTGATATTTCTCTTGGTTAACTGTGGTTTCCGCCTTGCTACTCTCCCATGCACCCAATTGTTGCCTACTCTCTTTCTTACTGTGGATTCTTTACACTGACCTTAGTTGAGGTTAGAGCAGCCTGCAGTTTGTTGGGTGTTCTTTTGGGATCTTTTGTGACTTCCTGGATGAGTTGTCTCTACACCCTTGGAGACATTTTGGCCAACCAGACAGTCTGGGAAGATTAATCACTGTTCTCTGTTTAGAAATGATGGCTCTCACTGTGTTTCAGTCCTGTCCCAGGGACCAAAAATGATTTAATAATCCTTTCCAGAATGATTTTGACAATTTTCTTAGCTCCGAGTGGCTGATGATAAGGTTCAGTATGAGGAACTGTAATCAAGCCTGGATGTGTTCAATCAGCTGTGTTTACTCAGGCTTTCTCTGTCTAATATTATTTTGTCTACACATCAGAAAGCATTCAGTATGGCAAGCATGCAAGCATAGAGGAAGTCAGGGAAGAGCAAACAGTTTGTACTGTAAATCTGATGTATGTATTTGTGTGTTTATGTTTCGGATCTAGGGCTAAAGGGATCAAGACTAAGTTGGGAACTCTGCTCCAGAAGCCAGAGAATGCCATTGACCTCATCATCCCATACCCTGAAAAGCCTGAGAAGAAACCAGAAAAGCTTCAAAAGTGAGTTTCTCCCTTCTCTCTCTCTCTTCCCCTCTCTCTCTCTCTCTCTCTCTCTCTCTCTCTCTCTCTCTCTCTCTCTCTCTCTTCTATATTGCACATACAATATTAGTCTTATTCACATATTTCATCAAAGAGTTGTTTCTGACCATGAAGCAGCTGGATGTCAAATAAATAAATAAATACACACAGCTGGATATAAATAAAAACTTTTTCTTTTTTTTTTTTCAAAATAGCCTATTACAAATTCATACGAATTCATACAAACAATCTAGCTTAATAAAAAGTAAAAAATAATTCATGTTGGAAATAGGGGCAGGGTTAGCAATAATGGCTTTTTGTATTAGTTAATTTGTATAAAATCTGATAATTCCTTTACAGAAAAATCCCATACATATTCACATGCAATCATACAGTATGTTTTTCACATGTGAATTCAGGAACAACATGTGTCATCATGTGAATATGAAGAATTATTAATGTGAGAAAATCACATGTGAATAATGAAACCACATGTGGAAATAAATCATCATCATCTGTTTATGAATTGTAAACAGATGATGCAATACTTCCACCTTTTGCCAGTGTCATACTGTAAATGATGACAGAAGCTTTGAGAGCAGGAAATTAAAGCTCCGTCACTATCAATTTAATAAACCTCTACTGCCCCTTGAACATACACATAGCACTTCCATGGAACTAGTAGCTAAAGACTGGATAATACTGACTTTAACAATGTCATAAGTATTTAGTAAAAACAAATTGTTATTCATAATTATAGTCTGTGCTAAATACAGTGGGGTCCAAAAGTCTGAGAGTGCTAGTGAAAAATGCTTCTATTTTGCATTATTTTCTAATTTAATATAACAATTGTCATTACAAATTATATTATTGACAACAACTTGAGTGAAAAGTAGAACCTTTGAATTATTTACATGAATTTTAGAGTTTCTTAGTATCTGGTACGTCCCCTTTTTGTATTAATGACAGTGTGGACTCGAGCTGGCATGAACTCGAGTGTGTGCAAAACCTTATGATCCAGTTAGATTAAATCCATCAGAACACCTGCTTCAGTAGAAGAGATTAGACATGAGGACAATCTGACTTTTGTACAAAGCAGTTAACATCATTTTACAATTCAAGATACTGAACATTTACTATTTTTGTTTTATTCAGTTCAATTAAATTAATTATTTATTTGGATAGTGCTTTTATTCAATGAGCACTGTCACAAAGCAGCTTTACAGAAATATATAAATTCAGGATCTAAATTTTAAATTTATAAATTTATCCCTAATGAGCAAGCAATGGTGGCAAGGAAAAACTCCCTGAGACGATATGAGGAAGAAACCTTGAGAGGAACCAGACTCAAAAGGGAACCCATCCTCATCTGGGTGATGCAGAATAGTGCTATTATGAATAATTCCCTTCTATATCTGTGCAGTAAATGGGCAAAATGAGCAATTGTGTAACCAGGAAATTTGAGACTTGAGTGCAAAACTGTTCATGGCGATTGCAGTTTAAAGCAATCCTCATGGTTTTTAAGTGGTACCATCCACAGTAATCTTCTGTATCTTTAGGATGTCTATGTGGGGGCAATCTGCAACTGCAAATCTCAGCAACTGCAAGTGATTTCCCAGTAATGAAAACTCCAAAAAAGAAGTAGGGCATTAGGATGGATCAGGCAGGTCTGGAGAGCAGAAGTGGTCGGGATCTTTGGCATCTCATAAATATCATGTGTAGCTCAACAGAGAGAGAGAGAGAGAGAGAGAGAGAGAGAGAGAGAGAGAGAGATTTTAAGGTATGCTAATTGACATACAAAAAAAACTCTGGCAAGACTAGCTATGACAGCTTAGGGAGAACCCGAAGGTAACACAGACATGAGTGTACTCTGGAACATAAAGCAGACAGCCACTCCACAGTCAACAAACCTGAGTGAACGTGTGAGAGTGGGAGGGCAACGGCATCCAAACATCCCAGTTCACCACAATACTCTGTGCCTGTGAGCCCTCTAGATCTGCCCCTTTACCTAATAAAAAACTATTTACAAAATGCTTGACTAAACAATTATGTTTTCAGCCTGGAGCTGAGACTGTGTCTGAGTCCCGAACACTAATTGGAAGGCTGTTCCATAACTGTGGGGCTTCGTAAGAGAAAGCTCTTCCCTCTTCTGTAGCCTTCACTATTCAAGGTACCAACAAATAGCCTGCACTTTTTTTTCCTTTTTTTTTTTTTCATTTTAAATTTTTCAAACTTCTAAAACTTCTAAAACTTGTTTATTTCCAATTTAAAACTGAAAAAAGTCCCAGATTTTCAATGTGGTCTCAGACTTTTGGACCCCACTCTATGTTTTTAAGCTATTTCATCAACTATATCCTTTAAAATACAAATAAAGCATTTGCTCTGTACATATAGCACTGAAAAAAATAATAATTAAAAAGTCATCTTAGCAAATGAAAATATCCTGAATATAGTCAAATTTATCTAGTATTTCTTATTATAAGATGACAATAAACCAAATATAACCAAATATAATTAAAATATAAAAATATAAAATATTACATTTCTGTATACATTTATTACTCATATCAAGCTTGTAGTGTAGTTTTCTTATTTTATTGACAGATAATTTTGCTTCCTTTTTATAAATAAATGCTTAAAATGACCAAAATTATCTGCCAACAGAAAAAGATTCATTCAAGCTTGAAATGAGTACAAATGGCTTGAAATTGGTTTAATCATCTTATATTTGGTTTATTGTGATCTTATAATAAGAAATACTATATAAATTTGACTATATTCAAGGTATTTCCACTTGCTAAGATGTCATGTTTTGCAATGAAACCAGCTGCTCTTCACCATGAATCATGGTATCTGTTCCATTTCTGTAATTTGTACCAGACCTTTTTGAAAACTTGTATAATCATGCAGTTAGAGTGACATTCTGCAATTTCAAAAAGTGCCAAAGAATTGTTTATACCATAAATCCCACAGCACCATGAAAAGCTGCCTTGTGTAACTATCAACATTTCAGAATGGATTGGAAGTGCTAGTAAGTGCTGGAATGACATTTCATCTGTTAATAATGCCTTTTTTGGGCATCCAGAAATGGACAAGTACCTGTATATGTGTGTGCTTCTGTACTATTGAGTGTTATTACGTAGTCTGTGTAGTATGTTATAAACAAAACTCTGATTGGCCAAAGGGTGGATGATCCTCTCATACTCTTTTGTGCTCAGAAGTGCAACATCACTCAGAAGTGCTCACCAGCCACAAGTGTAATTTGCTGGTATAACACGGGTGCAGTGCTAATTTGGTTGGGTGTAAAACCCAGTTGCTGTTTTCATGGTCATACATAAAAGATCTAGCACTGCATTTCTTATGTTCATTATACAGTATGTTGGGTGAAGTATCAAATATAAAGGGGGTAATTCACACAAATACTAGGGGTTTAACAATACAGTGTATGGTACTGTATTGTTTGAGATGAGGCAATTCAATACTGTGTCTACCCTGCTGAAAAAAAAACAATAGAAACAGACATTTTAATGATTTCCACTACAAATACCATTAAAACCATTAATAAATGTAGTGTGTTTTGGCCCATATTCTATTGGGATTTAATGGCTTTCCACTATTGTTTTCCACTAGACATAAACATGCCACCAAGAGAACCCACCACATTACCAGTGGAGACCCACAAGGACCATTATAGCTTCCAAATCCAATACAGTTCCAATTATAACCATTAGAATTTCTGTAATGATTTCTATAGTTAATTTTTTTCCAGCAGGGTGAGTACTGAACAATACAACAGCCTGTGTAATATAGTAGGCTGTTTGTCATAAGCAAGTCTAAACTTCCTCTGAAAAAGTAGCTTCCTTTTTATGCCAAATCAGTAAAGGCACATACACACACTTCTCCTAAGCAGACTATTAGGTGAATGGCTAGTGTACTAGCCATTACAAGCATCAGTGGATAAGGTCAGCATAAGGTGGACAGAAACATTAGTGTGCCAAATAAAGTACCATAAACCTACGCTATTACCACAAACATGTCCAAACATACTGTATATGCCCACATCACCCTTTTCATGTTGGTTGGTGGAATTAGAAATGAGAACAGACAGCTGAAGACAGTTGACATGTAATTCCACAAGGAGCATCATGAAATTAATAAAATTAATAAAATGTCCAACAAAACTAACTGAATACCAGACTCACTAAATTGCCAAGGACTGAGATGAGTAATCAGCTGGCATAACTGTTATGTCTTAGAGGCTTGCATATGTATGAATACTCTCAAAACCCTCAAGAAAACCAGAAACACAGTTTTTGTAAGTCATTTCTATTTCAGTGGGAAATCTAATCGTATGTAATTATCTAAATGAACCCCTGTGTCGCATCCACCTCCATGGCAGCAGTGATCCCCCACTCCTTCTTCATCACCCACAAAACACTTCCTGTTTACAGACAATATAAAGCCTGTTTAAACATTCAGTTAGCGCAAAGTCTTGCCAACTTTAACATTCCTGTAAAGTTCTGAGTCATGTGTTCTGTGATTTGCTATTTCTGTGGTTTGAACCTCACCTTAATAATCAGCTATTCTTTATCTGTGTTTGATCGGTGATGTGGCTTTCACTCCTGCACATGGATTCTCACACATCTCCTGAGTCCTGTCCATTACTCCCTGATGCACATTCAGTTATATATATATAAAAAAAAAAAAAAGACTGACAGGAGACAATTGGAGTGGATATTGGAGCAACACACCTAACCATACCTCTTGAGAATGCAACCATTGTAACGCTGCTCATGTTACAATGTTCACCAGGTTATCACCCGCATCATAAATATTTGATGCTATCATTTTATACCTTCATTTTACTCATTTCATGATCACAAAAATAAATGTTTGTAATTTCCACATTCTAAGGAGTTTAGATAAGTGTTTACCGTTACCTCAGTGGTACTCACAAAAACATTACTTCTCAAATTCAAACCAAAATAGATCTGGCACAGAAGCACAGAAACTTCCGAATTAGATGATAAATGTTGGTGTTGAGCTGTTATGCTTTGATAGTAACAGCCATTTGTGTCTTTCAGGCCAACCCCTGAAGAGGCTGCCCAGTGGCGTCAGTCACTGGACCGAGTCCTCACCAACAGCTGTAAGTACACAAGAGCTCCTTTATTTCCTATCCATGTTTCATCCATCTATATTTATAAAGGCGGAGGTGGCACTGCGGTTTGAAATACTTCTTTAAGGTCCAATAGGTCCAATAAGGTCAGTAGGGCATGGTGAGAAGCTGAATGGAGTACATATTTTATGGGCAATATCATCAAATGGCCATCAAAGACATTTTTGCAATCACATTAATATTACATAGAAACAAAGTAAAAGGTGAAAAAAACACCAAATATGGTCCTACCCTCCAATCCTACCTAAACATATAACTGCATAAATGACATATCCGTGACCCTGGAGATGTGGTGATGTCATTAGAGTAGAAGCAAAAAGCAAAAACATATACATGTGAACAGCTAAAAACACTGCTATGATTCATTATTAGACTAAAATAAGATGAATGATGTTGGGCCAAGTGTCAGAAAAACAGAAAGGAGAGGTAATGAAAAATAGGAAGGTGTAATTGGTATTGAAAATACGTCAGCACTTCATTTTTAAACAAGTCAGCCATCTCAGTCCAAAGTTTTGTGCAAAATGTGCCAAGCAGCAGTGATGTTTATAAAATAAATTGTACCATTAAGAGTACAAGGCAAGTATATTATATCCTAGGGAGAATGCATGAAACACAGGTCCAATATTGTTTTTAAAATTAAACATTTCGATCATTGTAATTTAATAAAGTTCCAATGAATGCTGAAGTGAATTTTAAATGCATGCGTGTAGCAGTATGTCCATGCAAGTGTGTGTGTGTGTGTGTGTGTGTGTGTGTGTGTGTGTGTGTGTGTGTGTTCCCAGTCGACCTACCGATCCAACAAGTCTCCATGTTAATTTTTTACCCCAAACATTTTTCTTCCAAGAACACATTTTGAAACTCAACAGTTTAAAATGTTAAATCATTCTTAGAGGTCAGCAGAGAGTGATCATTCATTTATTGCCTTTTTGTTGTTGTTGTTGTGCAAAAAAATCTAATCTAAAAATCTACCCCAAATGGCATAATCCTACCTGTCCCAAGATGGACCATAGGAAGTATAATTATTTCAATAGCAATGATTTCAATAAACATAGCATGAACATCTTTCAACTTGTCAAACTACATTATGAGCAGTAACTTTTATGCTTCATTATGAACAGTAGGCTAGTTCTAGGCTAACTAGAGATCACCACATGTTCGTACTGTACACCACGACATTCAACCATCATGGCAGCATGTGGTAGAACAGCTCTATCGGTGTTGCATGGAATCTCCTTGGGTGGGCCCTTCCATGAAGACTCTCACTGAGAGCAATTCATCTGCCAAGGCTGCACAATAATACAGTAGGTATGGTATTGAGACAATACAGTACTGTGCAAATGTTTTAGGCACATGCAAAGAAATGCTGGAGAGCAAAGATGCCTTCAAAATAATGAAATAAAATAAAATAAAATTTAAAAAATTAAAAATACAATAAGGAGCATTAAACAGTAATAATTCAAACAAAGTCAATATTTGTGTTACGTAACACAGACGTGTTGGTCGGAAGAGGGAGTCAGGATGCATGCGCTGGGGAGACGTCAGTAAATGTAGAAGAGTTTATTATAAAAAAAAGAATCCATACTATGAGCAAAACAAACTGTAATCCAGGCTGTAGTAAACAAGATTAGTGATCTGGGAAACACCGGAACAAAGAGCACGGTTAAACACATCTAAATTCTAACAAACTGAACTATGAATAACAATACTATGAAAAAAACCAAGACTATGATTAACTATGACAAACTTATACTAATACTCCGTGTTCAAGCGGACAAAAACGGGGTTTTTAAACACACACCAAATCATACCCACAATCAAAGACACCTGGACATGATAATCACATTAGACAGAGAACCAATGAGGAAACGGGGCAGAGACATGACGCAATACAATAACAAACGCACATGGGGAAACACAGGAGGCGGAGACATGACACAAACCGAAACATGAGCACATGGGGAAACACAGGAGGCGGAGACATGGCGTGCACGAAAACAAAAGGCACATGGCAGAGGTAAACAATACATGAGTTTTTATGAATGGAATGTCTATCGGAGAGTTTTTGAATAGCGCTGGAAAGCGCGCAGTGGAATGCGGAAGTGTTCGAGTCCACCGCTCGCATAGCGAGCGACTCGGGAAACTCTAACAGAGCCCCCCCCAAAGGCGCTTCTCCCAAAGCGCCAAAAATTCTGACCGTTCTAGCGGACCCGGGCCCCTGGGCAGGATCATAACATCAGCCCCCCAGGACCCGAGGCTGGCGATGTCCAGTGTCCTTAGGCCAGAGCAGAGCGTATCGGGCTGTCTCTTCGGCCTTGGTCGAGAACTTGGTCGAGAACTTGGAGTGATGCTTGACCTGGTGCTTGACTTGGAGCTCGGAGTGATGCTCGACCTGGTGCTTGACTTGGAGCTCGGAGTGATGCTCGACCTGGTGCTTGACTTGGAGCTCGGAGTGATGCTCGACCTGGTGCTTGACTTGGAGCTCGGAGTGATGCTTGACCTGGTACTGGGCCTGGATCTCGGAGCT
Source organism: Cranoglanis bouderius (assembly GCA_023630585.1). Taxonomy (NCBI): domain Eukaryota; kingdom Metazoa; phylum Chordata; class Actinopteri; order Siluriformes; family Cranoglanididae; genus Cranoglanis; species Cranoglanis bouderius. The sequence continues at coordinate 32,793,503 of CM042537.1, read as the reverse complement.
GTGCGTAACCTGGTGCTGGGCCTGGATCTCGACCTGGAGCTTGACCTGAAGCTTGACCTGGAAGCAGGATCAGAGTCAGCTCTGGAACCAGGATCGGAATCAGCTCTTGCTCCTGAATCGGAATCAGCTCTGGCACCTGGATCAGGAACAGCTTTGGCACCTGGATCAGAGACAGACTTGGAAACAGACTTCGAGACAGACTTGGAAACAGACTTCGAGACAGACTTGGAAACAGACTTCGAGACCAGACCTCCGGCTGGAGCTCTAGGGTTGCCCGCCTGTGGAGTCGTTTGTGTGCTCGCCAGCTGCCCTTAAAACAGGTTTGTGAGCAGAAGTAGCTGCTCCTTCCTTCCTGTTTCCTGCAGGTGGGGCACTGGAGAATGGCTGGTCGGGTGCAGCCCTCGGTTGCACACTCCTGAAACTGGGTCTGAGAGGTGCAGGCCGCCACATTTGCCTGCTTCCTCTCATAGTATTCCAGGAACGACTGGCTAGGCTGATTGGATGAACTTTGTTCATTCCTGCCTCATGCCCAGTTTTCCAAGGATAGGCTCCAGATCCACCACAACCCTGATTAAGATAATTAAGATAATTGGTTACTGAAGATCAATGAATATGAATATTTTACAATGATTTTTGAGTGCTTACTTAGCATCTTGATTCAGCGTTTTCCATTCCTTGGCAAAAGGAGAATGGGAAACTGGATGAACTTGATGTAACTGATGTCTTTCATAGGCTACACAAATGAGGCCACAGTTAGATCACAAAGTGATGACTTTGCTATGAGTACTCAGCTGGTAAACTCCACTAGTTCAGTAAAGAAAGTCTGGTGGTTCAGAATGTAAGGAGATAGAACCTATGAGATATAATTTTAAAAATCCCCAATTTTTTCTGTTGTGGCTGTTTTCTTACTTAAATAGACTATTAAAAATATTCTGCATGATTGTTTCCTTATTCTACAACAGTGGACTTCCTGGATTTAGCTCTTTACTGCTATTAATAAAGCAGCAGAAGTCAAACTGTTGAATTCCAGCTGTCATGTCAGGATCTCCAGAGAGATTGTTTCACATTACTTTTTGGGAATTGGGATTTGTTTAATGAATCCTTTCTCCATTTAAATTTATACATGCTTTCTCTATGGGCCACCAGGATTCCAAACGCCCTCCTTACTAAAGACTTTGTGCTGCCTAAAAAATCAGTATTAGAGATTATATTGGTGTTTCTTAATGAGCTGAATCTTTTATATTAGACTTTTAGGCCAACATTATCTTAATGATCAAAAGGTGATAGCAATTAAACAAATTTACACAGTAAATGTGTACACAGACTTAAAATGAAGAGGAAATGTGATCAAGAATACAGCTAGCACAATAAAAAAAGAAAAAAAAATGTTGATTTATATTACTATTATATACTATTAATTGATTATATAGTATTAATATAGTAACATAGACCATTTTTGGATCATGAAGGAACATGTCTGAAACCAAACTAACATTAAATGTCACGTCATTCTAAGCAATATTGGTACCAAATGTCTCACAGTTGCTGTGAATGTGTAGTTCACTCAAGCTCTTAAATGTACCTTCAGTGTTCTGAGAAAGAGCTCCATTACTGACTCACAACAACAAATTGGTGAGCTACATGTGTTTCTTTGTTTAATTTGTACTTTGATTACTGATCAAAGTACAAAGTACTTTGATTTACTTTTAATTAAAGAAGGCTGGTATGTACACACGAAGATATCATTCAACTATTAGCAACATGATGCCAAACTTTATATGAAAAATTTATATATATTATATATATTATATATATATATATATATATATAAGCATATTAGTCATTTTATATCCCATATTTATAAACTCCAGAAATACTGCATATGTTTTTTTTTAGAATAAATGACTAACCCTGTAATAACATTATGTTCCACAGCCTTGTGTAACATAGAAACAAGCACACTCAATGAAAGACTGATAGGCAAAACTATTTGTGCTTCCTATTTTTTTAGGTCAAGTGTTTCAGATCCGTAAACATGTTGCATGTGACTCTTCTAAATAGCAAGCACATTAAAGAGTAAAGCTTTCCATTAGCCAGTATTTTTATTCAAACCACACAAAACTTACAGTTCTGTCATGTGTTTCTTTGTTTAAATTGTGCTTTGATTGGACAGTGTTTGCTTTGCATGTTTACTTCTAATAAAGCAAAGTACAGCCTATTGCTGCCCGGCTGATAAAAAAAATTAAGTCACTTTAAGCTGTTTGTTAAAACAAAGTAAGAGAATGTGGATGCCAAAAATGGACCCTTGTTTTTTTTTTTATGATTAACTTTTAAACAGAGGGAGTGCTTAGCTCTGCTAATTCATTTATACCAGCCGACCCTGAGTATAATCTATCCATCCATTTTCCATACCGCGTATCCTACACAGGATCGCTGGAGATCCAGGAGCCTACCCCAGGGAACTCGGGGTACAAGGCAGAGGACACCCTGGATGGGGTGACAACCCATCACAGGGCACAATCGCACTCACACTCACACACCCAGTTAGAGAATTTAGAGATGCCAGTCAGCCTACAACACATATCTTTGGACTGGAGGAGGAAACCGGTGTACCCGGAGGAAACCCCGGAAGCACGGGGAGAACATGCAAACTCTACACACAACGGGCGAACCCCCAACCCCGGAGAAATTGAGAACATGCTGAAATGTATTGTTAGGAATTAGTCATTCTGTAATAAGAAATAAAATGGATAAAGTGCACGTCTAATAATTAATAAGGTCTGCCAAATGATGTAAATTTAAATTTAAAAAAACAGTGTAATTAACATTATAAAACTACAGTTCAAAAGTGCAAAATTAAGCTGTGTTTTTGCCTACACTTAATGTATAAAGTATACACTTATTGAGCTCAGCTGATTTCTACTGCAGGAAACCGTAATGGAATAGGGACACAGTGAAGGACCCTCAAATGCTTGTGAAGCCAAATCAAGTTGGAAAGACAAAATAGATGCCTTTGCTTCTGATGATGGGTATTTGTTCATGTTGTTATGGCCTGTCAGACCATTTTGTTTTCTGCCTGGACTATAATTAATTCCGATGCGCTCTGCAGACAAGGATTCAATTTACTTCACAGAAATTGAAGGCTACAACCATGGATTTAACAGAAAGCACAGCAAAACAACACAATCCTGTTTTGTCTGTTTTTATTTAAATACAGTTAACCACTCCAGGCAATGGTTTTTCACAGATTACTGAACAGGCGCCTACATCATGTAGAGCATGCTGGGAAATGTTTGAATAAAGTATAAAGGGATATTCCGGAAGTGTTTCATGTACACACTTACATCAGTGTAAGGTCTTTTCTATTATTCTTAATTACGCAGATGGCCTTGCTACATTCAGGAGCTTCCTGAGATCTGAGTTCAGCGAGGAGAATATTGAGTTCTGGTTGGCTTGTGAGGATTTTAAGAAGACCAAGTCTCTGCTGAAAATGGCCAACAAAGCCAAGAAGATTTATGAAGACTTCATTCAGACTGGTGGACACAAAGAGGTTGGTTTATTCCATTCTGGTTCCTTTTTTTTATTATTCAAACTCCAACAGATGATGACATGCTTGTGCTGTTATGTTCACCTTTGAAAAGGCCTATCAGAGGTGCAGTATGTGAACTTGCTACAAAGGAAATGGAATTTGTTTAGCTTTTTAGCAGTAAACATTTTCCAAGGCCTTCGAGTTCCAGTCTAATTGGCCTCCTACATACAAGATTCAAACAGATTCAACAGATGATCTAGTGCCTTCTCTGGTCACCTGGGAGTGTGGAAATGTTTTTTTTTTCTTTTCTTTTTTTTCTCTCTGACTTTCCTTTGGCTTGATATCCAATTTACCCAATTATTGTCAAGTGTGAGACTTAACAAGCTTGAGCTTGATGCACTGTATAATCCTTAGGTCAAAAGTAGGTCAAAAGTTGGAAAGACAAGCAGAGATATATTTTTCTATCACTGAAAGTAATTCAACATTCAATGAATGAATGTAGTTAATTTCATTTTTTCTAACCCCACTGTCATTGTGTAAACATCCTCAATGAAAAATAATAAAATCTTGTACTGACTGTAATGAATGCGTTCCGTTTGGAATTCAATTGCATTAATTCCCTTCCTAATCTTGTAATCATATTCCCCAAAGTGACCCCTGCTATAACATGCTCTTCACTCTTCAGGTGAACATTGACCATTTCACCAAAGACGTGACTCTGAGGAACCTGGTTGACCTTTCCGATACCACCTTTGACCTGGCTCAGAGCCGCATCTACACCCTGATGGAGAAGGATTCCTTTGGCCGCTTCCTCAGATCTGAGCAGTACCAAGAGCTCATTATGTAAACGCAATTATCCAGCTGTAGGGAGACAAAAGCACATCTTTGATCGTGTGGATTTGGTAATTAGTTTAGAAATCCACCCTTACAAATCCAATTATAATTTGTTGATTATTTTACTTTACAGATAATGTAGAAGCCTCAAAATCAATCTGACTAGAAAAATGATATTGGAATCTTCCAGAATTTGGAAAACAAATAGTCTCCCTACAGCTTTGCTAAGAACTTGTTGATGGCCAAAAGACCAATTATTTTTCTCTTTAAAAAATGGCAAAACATTGTTAAACATTCAAATTGTACTCATGCATAATGCCAACATTTTAGAAGTACTGTTCACAGTTTGTTTTGCATAACTTGTTAGCTGGGACTCAATTTTCAGTTCCCTGTCTACTAAATAAAATGGAAAATCCTAGTCAGACTAATTCCCACTTGTAATTCATTAGACTAGACTATGTTTGTGAAGAGGACATCCTGCCCTCTGAGGTGAAGTATCTGAGCACTGTGTTCAACTGTCCGCCGTAAAGTGAGATACGGCTGGTGTGGGGATGGGAGCAAATGACGAGTGCTTTTTCTTGGAAACGTCTACATTAATGTTAACACTCAAGTGTAAAAGTGACGGGGAGTTGGGGGGAGGGTGGGGGGTATACAGACTTAAGCCCTGAAGGGCCCATCATCATTCACAGTAAAAGAAGAGAGGGACGTGTTTAAATGCACTGGGTCCCTGCGAAAAGCCAGAGAGGAGGCTTGTTGTTGTGTGTACGTTGCTAAGATGGGAAAATCGAGTAGGAATGGATCTCCATAAAGCATTGGAAAACTTTTTTTTTCATACAGAGGGACAGCTTTCCCAAGGAAGTATAAGGAATAATCGCAAAAAAATTAATAATAATTATTAGTGTATCTTGATTTAAACAAAACCCAATGATGAGTCTCTTTCAAGACAATTATAATCAGTATTATTATTATTATTATTATTATTATTATTATTATTATTATTATTATTATTATTAGTCATTGTCATTATTAATGACTGTCTTTTTCCTTAATACATTGCATGCCCTTGACATGAGCAGCTAATCTTAATTATAGACACGTTGCCTACAATTTGTTCGAGTACATGGTACCCATATGTATGAAATTATTTCCCTTATTAAACTTTGCACGTGTGAATTTCACCATATGCACATACAGTATACTATTGCATGTTTTGTTTTGTTTTTCACCAATTTATTGTTCAATAAAAACACACATAGTATACAGCATTATATGCAGTAATAGGTGGTCCATAAGTCCTTATTGTTATGCCACATAAACTAAAATATTAGAACACTGCACATCAGGAAAACATGAATTATTACAAATTTTAGAAATAGAAAATATCTATTGGTTTTGGAGTATTGGTACAGATAAAAAATCACATCAGATTAAATTCAAATGGCTACTAAGGACTTATAGCGCGCCTCTCATTTAAAAGTCAATCTAAGCAAATACATGTATTTGTACTACTGTAGCCACACATAAAATGTATAAGTGCATTAAAGTTGTGAACACCTATTTATTTTTCAGATGTAAATAATTTACACCTATTTGTTTTACAGTAATTTACCATTTCTTTTCTGTGAATACACATGGAGAGGAGTCTGAAGGCTCGTTCCTTCGTCCAAGTTATCCAGGTGCATGAATGATGAGGACTGAGAAATTATAATACTATTGAAGTGAAGTGAAGTGAAGTGACATGTGAAGGCCAATGTATGGTAACCCATACTTGGAATTTGTCCTCTGCATTTAACCCATCCAAGTTAGTGCACACACATTAGGAGTTGTGAGTAGTGAGCATACACACTACAAACCTATCCTATACTATTGCTTTTTTCCATACTACCATATTCATAATACCAAATTTTAAACTACACTTTAGCATACAGGATATACACCGATCAGCCATAAGCTTAAAACCACCTGCCTAATATTGTGTAGGTCCCCCTTGTGCCACCAAAACAGCTTTGACCCATTGAGGCATGGACTCCACAAGACCCCTAAAGGTGTGTTGTGGTATCTGGCACCAAGATGAGTATTTTGACTGGTCTGTTGCTACGCAGCCCCATACTCAGCAAGCTGTGATGCACTGTGTGTTCTGACACCTTTCTATCATAGCCAGCATGAACTTTTTCAGCGATTTGTGCTACAGTAGCTCTTCTGTGGCATCGGACCAGACGGGCTAGCCTTCACTACCTACACGCATCAATGAGCCTTGGGTGCCCATGACCCTGTTTCTGGTTCATCGGTTGTCCTTCCTTGAACCACTTTGGGAGGTACTAACCAATGCATCCCGGGAACACCCCACAAGACCTGTCGTTTTGGAGATGCTCTGACCCAGTCATCTATCCATCACAATTTGGCCTTTGTCACTGAGATTCTTACGTTTACCCATTTTTCCTGCTTCCAATACATCAACTTTGAGAACTGACTGTTCATTTGCTGCCTAATATAGCCCATAGTGACAGGTGCCATTGTAATGAGATTGTTAATGAGGATTATTTTGGATTTTTGTGGAACCAAACAGCACCACCATTGGTAATAAGAGAAATACACAGAATGTTATAAAGAAGTGAGGCTGGGGCTGATTTATTTCTAGCCCACACTAACTATCAGTGACAGTTGTGGCAGGGAATTACAAACAGTGAAAATGTCTTTGAAGGAGAAACTAAAAGTAGATAGACTAAGCACACACTGTCCAATCAAAGAATGAATTATGCCAAAGGATAGATGACAGAAGTCTTCATAGTAAAACTTCAAATAAACAGCTGGAACCAACCAAAACTCCCTCACTGTCTCATCATTGTCCACCAAAACATAGCAAATCAGTTGACCACCACACCACCCTGAGTCCACTGAATATTGACAGAGTTTAAGTTTAAGTGTCAGATAACTGTCTACTGGGCATACTGTAGTTTCAGTTTATTGCCGATATCATATATGTTGTGTATTTTGGGTTGCAGGAGATTGCTAATTAATATGTGAGATACAAAATGGGCCCAATGACAAAACTGTAATGCAGAAATACCAAATATTTTTTAAAGTATTTGTTCCAACTGTTATTCATTATAATTTAGCATCTGTTCTGTGTTCTTTAGGGCAAAAGTGAGACATGCTTTTCACCAATGAATAAAAACAGTGTTTTCAGTGTCCAGACCTTCCTCTTCCCACATGCCTCTCTCACTAAATATTTTAGTTTTTCTAGTCCAATTGAATTTGTGCTGTGTGAAAATGAATCAAGAAACATGGTTAAACTTCAACTTGACTCAGAACTATAACTCAGATCTATAACAAAGTTTGTACTAAAAAATATGGTGCCTAAATCTTTTGCACAGTACTGTATTCTAATATTTTACTAATTTTAGTATATTCCAATTCTATTTGTCCCCAAAATGGATGTATATGTGATGGCCAAGGCGATTTAAAGGAGACAGGCAACCTCTCTAAAGACGCCGTTGGTAAAAATGAAAAAGGAAATCCTGCCAAATATGCTAAAATGTGGCACTGCTGAAGGATTTGGAGAGAAAAAGACAAAAATGAAAATAAGAATTACAATAAGACAAAATAAGAAAAGCGACTACGCCACCCTTGTGAATATACCAGGGAAAGGACACACAGGTTCGACTTCTCAAAAAGGGACCTTGAGATGTTGGTATAATATAACAAAATACATCTTTATCGGAGCAGCAATAAATAAAGATTTCATGCAGCATGTTCATGTCAATTACACACAAGAGCAATCAGCATACCCACACTGCAAAAACAGCCCTACTAGAAAGAAGACAAATATTCTTAAATATAATCAAATTGTCTTGTATCAAGCAATAAAAGTCTGCCAATGGGGTGAGCCAATTTTGCTTTGCTAGAATTTTTAAAACTAGCATAAAAAGTCTAGCCACTGAAAGACTGTAATGGGCCTTAAACCTAGACAAAAATGGCAAAAATTTAAGCAAGTTGTGCTTATTACAAGCAATGAAAACTCAGTTATATACTTACTTAAAATGAGTATTTTGGTCTCTTGATTAAGCTGACTTTAAGAATTTATCCCTTAACCTAAGATTAATAATTAGCAAAATAAATAAATAAATAAATGCTTACAATAAGACACAAATTCTTCAAACTGTGTAATAAAAATGAGTGACTTTGTCTTAAACGAAGGCACCAGAAGGACTGTTATTTTTAGCATTTGTATTAAAAGAGGGGAAAACTGTTGCTGTAGCTGCTTCATTAAAAATGTAATTTGTGCAAGTGGTCTAAAATAAGGAAAACTTTCTTGTTCCTCTGGGATATTAAGCAAACCATTGTTATAGCTTGTTACTGGTTAAATCTAGCTCAATATTAGCTGGAAGATCTTATTAAGACAATGTTGTATTTTTTTTCTTAAAATGAGATTACTTTTCTAATGCAAAACATGCGTAACAAGATTATTTTTCTTTTCACACAAAAAAATAAGACTAATTTCTCAGAAATAAGGCTTTTTTACTTTCTTGAAATTCCTTTATTGCAGTGCACAAATAGCTGCTGCCGGAGTAAAGACGCCAACCAGAAAGACATATAACTTTATTAAACAAATCACAGGGCTCAGGTTTACCAGCAGCAGATCGGGCTAGCCCAGGGCTTCAGTGATCCCCCAAAATAATGAATCACCCACACATGCACAGTATCTCACACCCACACGCACTTCCATTCAGAAATCACTACAGAGGTTTGCGCACAGCACGGCATATAAGGAGAATGACCACGACCACACAAGAGAGCTAGCCCGAGTACTCTGGGCCTGCAGCACCTGGAAACGACCAAAAGAAAACGCAATGTAATTCAACTACAAAAGAAACAAAGAAATATCAAACACAGAAGAACAACCAACTGCACAATAAAAAAACATAAATAGAAATAAACAAAGAAACCACGAACCACTCAAACCTGGGGATCACAAACTGGCCCGCTGTAACAAACAAAGCGCAACCCTGAAAGGGCAACAGACAACGTGCCCTCGATTAGCTTTCAGGTTTGAGATGGTGCATAGCAAAGCAAAACAAAGCACAATAATTACAATCAAAGAAACAACAATTCAGTAAGCCAAACAAAGAAAACAAAAGGCATAAACAAGGAAAAAGCAATGAAACAGCATAAGAACAAAACAGCAACAAATCAAAACAAGATAGGGGTAAAAACATAAGTGCTGAAAGTTCAAGCCATGCAGCAGTAGCGCAAAAGGACTCATCCGGACATGTTAATTAGTACATCGAACATGTGGAGACCACACCGTTCATCATGCTGCCAATGTTCACGATTCACCGGGAAAATGACTGAAAGGAAAACAGCAGCCAGTCTACGATGCTCCATATCATATATAACAATGATATGCTTTGGAGCAAAATAATGCAGGCAATCAGCCAATGATACATCACATGGTGTGCATAACGCTACTTCAGCTCAGAACATGCGGCACCGGAAGCGGCAGTCACCCAACAATGACGCAATACCCAGTAGCATGTAACCGCCTTAAATACGCTTCCGAGATAGGACACTAATGACTTACACACACCGAAAAAGGGGTGGGGTCATTGACTCCATAAGACAAGACGCAGCAAAATCTCTACTACACTGCTCTCTACTACACTTGTTTTTCCTACTCTCAGGACAAGACTGCATGAAATACTCAGCCCTATGTAGGTGGCACAACACTGTATTTCTAGATATCACAATTTATTAAAGAGCACTCTTGGAAAAGTAACATCAGCTCAGCAAGGAACAAACAAGCTGCTTCCTGAATCCATGCCTTCGCTTGGTTCAATTTCTTACACTAACAAGGTGCTTTCTTTTATTTCACCAAACAAAAATGACCTACAGTGAGGGGAAAAAAGTATTTGATCCCCTGCTGATTTTGTACGTTTGCCCACTGACAAAGAAATGATCAGTCTATAATTTTAATGGTAGGTGTATTTTAACAGTGAGAGACAGAATAACAACAAAAAAATCCAGAAAAACGCATTTCAAAAGAGTTATAAATTGATTTGCATTTTAATGAGGGAAATAAGTATTTGACACCTTCGACTTAGTACTTGGTGGCAAAACCCTTGTTGGCAATCACAGAGGTCAGACGTTTCTTGTAGTTGGCCACCAGGTTTGCACACATCTCAGGAGGGATTTTGTCCCACTCCTCTTTGCAGATCCTCTCCAAGTTATTAAGGTCATTTTCAATGCCCTGGCTGAGGGAAGGAGGTTCTCACCCAAGATTTGACGGTACCTTTCATTTCATCGTCCCTTTGATGCATTTACAGCATTTGGCAGATGCTCTTATCCAGAGTGACTTACATTTATCTCATTTATGAAGGTTAAGGGCCTTGCTCAAGGGCCCTGCTCAAGGGCCCAACAGTGGCAGCTTGGTGGTGCTGGGGTTTGAACTCATGATCTTCTGAGCAGTAGACCAACACCTTAACCACTGAGCTACCTCTGCCCCTGATGTGGTGCAGTTGTCCTGTCCCCTTAGCAGAAAAACACCCCCAAAGCATAATGTTCCCACCTCCATGTTTGACGGTGAGGATGGTGTTATGACTTGGGGTCATAGGCAGCATTCCTCCTCCTCCAAACACGGCGAGTTGAGTTGATGCCAAAGAGATCTGACCACACCTGACCACAACACTTTCACCCAGTTCTCCTCTGAATCATTCAGGCAAACTTCAGACGGGCCTGTACATGTGCTTTCTTGAGCAGGGGGACCTTGCGGGCGCTGCAGGATTTCAGTCCTTCACGGCGTAGTGTGTTACCAATCGTTTTCTTGGTGACTATGGTCCCAGCTGCCTTGAGATCATTAACAAGATCCTCCTGTGTAGTTCTGGGCTGATTCCTCACCATTCTCATGATCACTGAAACTCCACAACGTGAGATCTTGCATGGAGCCCCAGACCTAGGGAGACTGACAGTTTCTTCCATTTGCGAATAATCGCACCAACTGTTGTCACCTTCTCACCAAGCTGCTTGGCGATGGTCTTGTACCCCATTACAGCCTTGTGTGGGTCTACAGTCTTGTCCCTGACATCCTTGGACAGGTCTTTGGTCTTAGCCATGGTGGAGAGTTTGGAATCTGATTGGTTGATTGCTTCTGTGGACAGGTGTCTTTTTACAGGTAACAAACTGAGATTAGGATCACTCCCTTTAAGAGAGTGCTCCTAATCTCAGCTCGTTACCTGTGTAAAAGACACCTGGGAGCCAGAAATCTTGCTGACTGATAGGGGATCAAATACTTATTTCCCTCATTATAATGTAAATCAATTTATAACTTTTTTGAAATGTGTTTTTCTGGATTTTTTTTGTTGTTATTCTGTCTCTCATTGTTAAAATACACCTACCATTAAAATTGTAGACTGATCATTTCTTTGTCAGTGGGCAAACGTACAAAATCAGCGGAGGATCAGATACTTTTTTACCCCACTGTAAGGTGAAAGACAGAAAGAGAGAGAGAAAGGAGGATGAGATGAAGCAGAAGGACACAAGGATGTTGCCAACATAAACACTATCTGGGGTGAATAGATTCACATTCATTACAGAATCGACTGTATTCATAAAAGCAGATTCATATATGACTTGTGCCTACTAGTCGAGACCCCAGGGCATTTTCTGTGATATTGCCAGTTAATTTCTGCAAATAGGAACATCAGAAAGCTTTTTGCATTCTGTATACATAGTAGATTCTCTGGTGTTTTCGTCATCTGAGCCACCAGCCACCATCAGTAAGCAAAAAAAACAACATAAGTTTTTAAAATGGCTTAAAAAAAACACAAAAAAAACAAAGAAAACACAGAAACTTAGCTTCCATGTTAAATGTTGAGCCAATGTTTGAATTTAATCTTAGTACTATAATCACTTTTAACCAAGCCTGAATTTTGGGTGTTTTGAGTATAGTACTTGCATCTGACACAAAAGGGCAGGGTTCAAGACCACTAATGAAAACTGGGATGAGCATAAGAAAGGAGTTTACGGTATCCATGTGAGATTATCAACAGCAACAGGAGATGAGTCACAAGTTCCAGATAAAGAAGCTGGTGGGGAAAAAAAGCCGAAGAATCAATCAGGCAAGATCAACAAGTCTGAACAACTGAATGCAAGGAAAGAACAACATAGCAAATAGCTAAAATTTTAGTTGACTGATATTTCTCTTGAGGCAACAAACATGATATCCTACTGTACATCAGAAGCATTATCAGGAGAAGATAAGGAACATACACTTAATGACCACTGTATTGAGAAACCTGTACACCTGAATATTTATGCAATTATCCAATCAGCCATCACATGGCAGCGGGACAGTGCATAAAATCATGAAGATAGAGGTCAAGCACTTCGGTTAATGTTCATGTCATTGGGAAAACATTGCCTGGTGGAACCCAAGTGTGGGACCCAATGTGACCTTCTCTTGTTGCAGCCCATCCCCCTAAAGATTCAGCATGTTGCACTGTGTGGGCTGAGATGCTTTTCTGGACACCATGTTTGTAAAGAGTGGTTATTTGAGTTACCATAGCCTTCTTGTCAGCTTGAACCAGTCTGGCCATTCTTCTGTCTCATCAACATAGTGTTTCCACCTGGATGTTTTATTTATTTTTGTATTTTCACACAATTCGGTGTAAACTCTAGAGACATGAAAATTGTGCATGAAAATTCCAGGAGATCAGCAGTTTCTGAAACCAGCCTGTCTGGCACCAACAGCCATGACACGGTCGAAGTCAATGAGATCACAAAGGTTTCCCCCTTTTGATGTTTGATGTGAAATGAAGCTCTTGACGATTTTGTACATTGCACAACTAGCACACGAGTGACTGTTTTGATTCAATTGTATCCTGCATTTCTCTGTGTGTCTGATCCTTAGACCATTGTCTATTTTTAATCATGATTCTACCTGCCAACTATAGGACACTTAATAAATTTAATCTTGCTTCTTATACATCCACCTGGCTCTGATTTGTGACGATTCCTTGGAAATCCAAGAACTCGCCCATTTTCTTTATTCAGTAACATTACATATACTTAACTAGCTAACTAGCTCTTCATCCCTTTGAGCCAATTATGTTAGCTGTCAGTTTTAGCTAGTTATTTAAGTCTCCAGGCACTGGTCAAGCACATTTAAGCATTCACTTGTCCAGAGGGCTAGTTATTAAAGAGTTTATGATTTGTCCACCTCCACAATGAGTAGATTCTGAGTCCAAGTTGAAGTTCAACTGCTTTTTTTTTCTATTCACACATTTCATTTTCACACAGCACAAATTCAATTGAATTAGAAAAACAAAAATATTTAGTCAGAGAGGCATGTGGGAAGAGGAAGGTCTGGTTTTTATTCACTGGTGAAAAACATGTCTCTCTTTTGCCCTAAAAAATACAGAACAGATGCTAAATTATAATGAATAACAGTTGGAACAAATACTTTAAAAAATATTTTGTACTTCTGCATTACAGTTTTGTCCTTGGGCTCATTTTTTATCTCACATATTAATAAGCAGATCATATGTCAAAAAATGTCTCCTGCAACCCAAAATACACAACATATATGATATATTATCGGTAATTGTGTTGAAATCATGTTCTTTCTGTAACTGATCTGCGCTAGGGATCGCATGGAGATGAACTGAAACCACCTCTTGGTCTTGGTATGGTTGTTTTTGGCTTACACTCGACTGCGATAGCAAACTACACCAAAGCATGAAGCTTCAAACACGCTTTCTACTGCAGAAAGCGCCTAAAAGTCGATACACATTGACGTATTACTACTGAACATTCAGAATGATCTCCGTGAATAAAATATAATAAATATATGTCATTTTATGCATGGCACAAACCTGTTTCTGTTTAGCCAAACCTGGTTATTTTCAGATCCAACCTGATACTAATCCAAATTTCATAGCCAAAGCAATAAAACTGCTTGTTTATAAAGTCTTGTTTATCTCACAGACACTCAGTCTCCAAGCAAGCAGGCTGAATTCCAAAGCAAAAAAAAGGAAGTTTTACAGAAAAGTGTCAGAACCTTGGTGAAGGATTGGGTCTGAGATCTTTTTCAGCATATGTGTGGGTGTAAGTTTGCCCTCAAACTGAGCACAACAGTGCTCTGCCAGCCCATTATGAGACCGCACAAATGGAAACAAATGTGCTCCAGGCACACACACACACACACACACACACACACACACACACACACACAAAACTGAACCTGAATCCAGGCAGTGAATGCACAAAACTCAGATGCAAGGCTAGATAAATCCTTGTAAACAACCCATTTGTAGCAAGACCTAGACATCTCAGTGTGCAGAAAGAGAGCATGAGATTCAAATAAATGCTTTTGTGCACTTTTTTAAAATGTCCTTGTCCATGTCATTATTGATATCAACAGATCAGTATAAAACATATCAGATCACATTTAATTGTTTTAGATGAAACAGGAAACATAGCACATGTTCTTTATATTTATACATTTAGTAATACTTTAATGACAGCACAAGCTGCAGGCATTCTTCACTCACTGCTTCTAATGAGAGGAAGAGGACTGGGTTTGTGCGTCACACAGCAGCTTATCAAAAGCGTGCACCACTTCTCAGCTGTTATGTCCAAACTAGCTACATGCAAGGGTGCTGAACCCCGCATGTCATAAATAAGTGTTAGCAAATGGCTGGGTTTTTTGGTTTGGTCGGGATCACGTAACGCGCTTCCCATGCTGCTTTTACACCCAAGTATTGCGGCCCATGCGCATCAGGAGTGGAGCATCCCTTTCTTTGCTTTCTTGCATTACTTTAGAAAATATATAATGCAAATAACATGCAAATATACCTGTACATCTGCACATTCATGGAATTATTCAATCAGCCGACCGGGTGGAAGCAGCACAAGATAAGCGTCAAGAGCTTCAAGTAATGTTTACATCAAACATCAGGATGGGGAAACGTGATGAAACAGCGAAGCGAGTCTGACCGCGGCATGGTTGTCAGTGCCAGATGGGTTGGTTTGAGTATTTCAGGAACCCGTCATCACCTGGGGCTTTCACACACAGCGGTCTTCTAGAATTTGCACAGAATGGTCTGAAAAACAAAAAGCATCTATCAAGCAGCGGTCCTGCAAACAGAAATGTCTTGTTAATGAGAGAGATCAGAGGAGAATGGCCAGACTGGTTAGAGCTGACAGAAAGGCTATGGTAACACAAATAGCAACTCTTTACAACCGTGGTGAGCAGAAAAGCATCTCAGAATGCCCAACATGCTGAACCTTGAGGCGGGCATCTTTTGGCAGAATGACTGCTTTTGCCAACATATTTATTTTATTAAACTTATCAACATGATCTTTGCAGGTCAATAGCCCAAGCAAGATCCATCATCTGGATCATCCATCCATTTCCATGCTGCTTATCCTTCACAGAGTCATAGGGGAGCCTGGAGCCTATCCCAGGGAACTTGGGGCACAAGGCACACGACACCTTGGATGGGGTCCCAACCCACCGCAGGGCACAATCGCACACACACTACGGACAATTTGGAAATGCCAATCAGCCTACAACGCATGTCTTTTGACTGGGGGAGGAAACCTGAGTACCTGGAGGAAATCCCCGAACACAGGGAGAACATACAAACTCTGTGTACGCAGGGTGTAGGCGGGATTCAAACCCCCAACCCCTGAGGTGCAAGGTAAACGTGCTAACCAACAAGCCACCGTGCCCAACCTGCTGACTGACCACTAGCCTTAGCTCAGGGTGACATCATAAGCAAAACGGCCGAGGTGAAAATGGTGAATTTGATTTGATGCCATTTTTGATCATTTTAACGAGGTAATATACTACGTTAGTATAGACTAGATAAGTGGCTTAACCAATGACAAGCAGTAACACGACAACCCTCTTCCAATTTATTCCATTATAGCTGAGGTGGAGACAACAGCGACATGCTAGCTAACACATCACATTGTGTCTAGCTCAGACAAAATTGCTTAAGGCCAAATGCTATGGTAATGAGATTTAATAAGGGCTAATATTGTTAGGGCTGGAAGAAATGGATTTTAGAGCTTTTACGGGCCCTTGGTAATCACCTATACAGTTTTATTTAACTCGATTGTTTAGCTAGAGTCTAGCTGGCTTTCACTCAGTCGAGATTATTTGCTGTCATGTGGTCGCAGCATTAACATTCAAATTAGTCTTCTCAAGTTTTAAGGTTATAAATCTTGGTTTGAAATTCCAAACCTTGAATAATCATGAACTAGGCTGCAGTGCTGCTCATAGGGAAAGTGAATATGAGTTACCAGTATGTCCATGCAAGTGTGTGTGTGTGTGTGTGTGTGTGTGTGTGTGTGTGTATGTGTGTGTGTGTGTGTCAGACTGACATTTCAAAAGCTAACCACTCCAATGTTCTAGCAGGCCCCTGTCACACCTAAAGCTACAGGGCAGCATGTAATTGCATCAAGGCCAGTGTTCCACCATAATGAGTAGCCTGCAGTCTGCTCACAACATCCAGCCACGAGACAAACCAGAGAACAGATGGAGATAAACCATTCAAGAAAAAAAAAAATCTCTGACTCTGTTCTGCCAGAACCTTATTTATTCATCCACTTAGCTGTCCCAGGTTATCCTGTTTTCTTTGAAGCTGTAGAGCGTTTGGCCTAAAAGCAATCTCCAGACAGAAGATGTCAAAGCTTTATTTAATGAAACCTCCATATGTATCACAGAACTTTATAACTAATTTAATTGGCCTGTTTAATATTAACATACCCTGCACTCATTAGACATAATTTAATATAAATTAATAAACGATCCTTACTGTTTGTTGTGTTAACTACATTTACTCAGCCCCCTTCTGATTGTTTTTTTGTTTGTTTGTTAGTTTTTGTTTTTTCATTAACATATTAATAAAATAATGCATGTTCTCCTCTTCACCCATAATTCTTCATACTATTTGGGAAACATTGAGTAAATTGGTAGACCTCAATATAAAACTTATGATTCAGTCATTTTACAGTCTAAACAACTCAAGAGTTTTTCCAGTAAAACAAATTTCCAGCATCATGGAATTATTACACAGCACTGCTTTTTTCTCCAAAATCGTAGGAAGGACACGGTCCGATTCGGACGTTCTAACCTTGTGAGTTTCTCTTATTGAAAGTGATTTGTTCCTGTGGTTTTGTTCGCCTACGCATAATATTTTCCCAAGTCCTTCCCAAGTCTAAACCACCATGGTTTATAAACTGGTAGTGCAACCTATTTCCATGTTATGTATACATAAGGAAGATCAACATTTCCTTCCCAGCAACAAGCTGACTCAAATATTTTGGATTGTATGTTATGTGCCAGTATGTGTTTGGGACACTAGCAGAATGGGTGAGAGGAAATTGTGTTTGTGGGAAGATTTTATAAAGAAATACACTCACCGTGCACTTTATTAGAAACACCTGTACACCTGCGCATTCATAGAGTTATCTAATCAGCCAATCATGTGGCAGCAGCGCAATGCAAAAACAAAAAAAAAAAAAAATCATGCAGATACAGGTCAAGAACTTCAGTTAATGTTCGCATCAAACATCAGAACGAAGAAAATATGTGATCTCTGTGACTTTGATTGTGGCATGAATGTTGGTACCAGAAGGGTTGGTTTGGGTGTTTCATAAACTGCTGATCTCCTGGGATTTTCACACACAACAGTCTCTAGAGTTTACACAGAACGGTGCAAAATCCAAAAAAAAAAAAAAAAAAAAACATTGAGTGAGCAACAGGTTTGATGTGTTGTGCATTCTGAGATGCTTTTCTGCTCACCACGGTTGTAAAGAGTGCTTGCTCAGACCGGTTGGGTCATTCTCATCTGATCTCTCTCATCAACCTTTCATCCTGCAGACCCTCTGCACACAGGATGTTTTTGTTTTTTCACACCATTCTGTGTAAACTCTAGAGACTGTTGTGTGTGAGAATCCCAGGAGATCAGCAGTTTCTGAAAACCTCAACAACCATGCCACGATTGAAGTCACAGAAGTCACATTTTCCCCCCATTCTGATGCTTGATGTGAACATTAACTGAAGCTCTTGACCTGTATCTGCATGATTTTATGCATTGTGCTGCTGCCACATGATTGGCTGATTGGATAACTGCATAAATGTGTGTACAGGTGTACAGGTGTTAAAGTGACTGTTGAGTGTATGTTGGTGACTTTATCATGATTTACAGCAGCTGTATTGTGGGAATGTTTCCCTATCTAGCCAATACACAAAGCCAAACCCAACAAAAAATAAATGCAAATGAGCTGTAGAGTGCACACCCTTTATGGATGATCGGCATTCATCAACATACACACGAGTACGAAGAAAATCATTGTTATCGAAACTAAATGTAAATCTGGTGGAAATTTTGAGTTTGGTTTGGCTTATGCAAACATTTACATACAACTTTACCAAAAAAAAATTGATCATTGAGGCCTGGTGTTAGATTCCTTGGCCTAATATAAATTACAGGGAACAAATAAGCTTGAAACCAACATTTTTGTGGAAAAATTCATTTCCTCAGGAAACATTATGTTCGAAAGAAAAAAAAAAAAAAGTGTTAAAACTCGGGAGGCATGGTGGCACAGCAGGTAGTGTTCCCACCTCAGAGCTCCTCCTTTCCTGTTTAAATTGTCTCACATTTCTGCCTCTGGATTTAAGCACATTTTTCTTGCTTGATATTGGCTCAGAGTATTAAGTCAAGTGCAAGTTTTGGGCTCTAACAACACTCATAAAAATGAGTACGAATGCCATCTGAGGCTAATATTAAACACATATAAATGATAACTGGATTAATTAATCACAAACATGATAAAATAATAAATTACATTAAAGTCAGCTTTAAGTGTATTAGATGAGTGATTGATAGGCTTATCCTTTAAATCAGTGGTCACCAAACCTTTTCTTTGAGATCTACCTTCCTTATGTTATTATTTTGACAGTTCAAATGTAATAGCAAATTAGAAAGTGGGATTAAAATAACCCACATTGTGTGGCCACATTATGATGTCATGAACTCGAAAAAAAAAAAAGAAAGAAAGAAAGAAAGAAATAGGACGTACTGGATCAAGTGCTATTTTATAAGCTGTTGAATAATGAGGGTGGAAGCCATTTTGTTAAATTAAACTTGCCGTAGTTGTTTGTAATAATTACAACTAGGACTACAAAAAGGTGGTTTAGACATTATTGTAAAACCCCATTTTGGACACATCCACTCAAAAAAATCCAGCAACTCTAAGGGTGTGAACTACACACACTTCTGATTATTTGAATGAGCTGTTTAGAAAACAAACTTAAGCACCTGTGTGAGCTTAAGCTGGGTACCAGGAATTTTCCCAGTGTAATTATTGACATAGGTTTTAAAATTAATTCACCTGTCACACACACAAATATGGCCGTGACGGACTACAATAACCGTCACAACACCTCACCATCAGGTTCACAGTCACCCAAGTTCTAACGATGCTCACTGGATCCCAATCACACACGGCCTGTAAATATGGACTTTTTGCTAAGTAATGCTCAGTGTGCCACTACCTGAACTTACCAGATCTCATACTCTGTGTTTTGATATTCTGTTTTGTTTAGTTTTTTATCTTGCCTTGCTCTCTGGTTTTTGGATTTTTGTTTGTTAATCACCTGACCTGACTTCTTGCCTGTTTCTGTTTTACATCACGTTTTGGATTTGTTTGCCAGTATTTCTAATAAAACTCTAAACTGCATTTGCATTCATCTCTCACTCCGTCACATGACAGATTACTTTGCCTATCTCATGAATGCAACAGGAGAGCAGAACTTTCAAAACATCATGGCTGCCCAAGAAAGACTTGTGGTGCACCATCAACGACACCTGGCCTACCTGGATGCAAAGCTGACAATGTTCACAAATGAGCTCTCCCCCGCCTTTGCTGCACCAAGAGCTCCAGCTGTGCCTCATCTCCCATCCAGATAAGTACTCAGAAGAGACTGCCCAATGCAAAGGTTTTCTGTTTCAGTGCTGACTATACTTCTCGAGTCAGGAGGGTGTCTCAGTA
Source organism: Cranoglanis bouderius (assembly GCA_023630585.1). NCBI lineage: Eukaryota > Metazoa > Chordata > Actinopteri > Siluriformes > Cranoglanididae > Cranoglanis > Cranoglanis bouderius. The sequence continues at coordinate 32,773,078 of CM042537.1, read as the reverse complement.
CAACAAAAGAAATTGCCCAATTCATCAGCCTGCTCCTGGGAAAAGCCTTGAATTGGGCTACAGTGGTTTGGTTCCAAGGAGGGGAACACCTGTCAATGTACAACCATTGTACAGCAACTTTTTCAGTAAAAATTTGATTCCCCCAAAGGCAAAGAAATTGGGGAACAGCTTCTTGTCCTAAAGGACAAAGAGCTGCAGCTGAGTATGCCTTAGAGTTAGCATAGAGAGAGTGGGATGTGGACGGAATGAATCAGCGCTCAAGGCCGCATTTCACCAAGGATTAAACTGGCTTGCCAAGATGAGAAAATGTCACTCGATTCATTGATTGATCTAGCTATTCATCTGGATCACCTCACTCGCAACCGCCAAGTGCTTAAGGAAATGTTGAACTCACAGCCAAAGAGCAGTTGTTCTGAAATGATACAGCTGGCTCTCTGATAGAGAGAAGAACAGGAAGGAAAAATTCTGCCATTACTGTGGTAGCTACTTCGTGGCACAATTTCCTTCTCGTGCCAAACCCCTAGCTAAACACAACCACACACCATCTCAGCGTTGATTGACTCTAGATCTGCTGGCAATTTCATGGACCAAGCCACTGGAGGGAAACTGAACTTCCCCACATGATCACTTCAACATCCTCTGAAAATTCATGCTGTTGATGATGGACCCATAAGAATCAGATCCATAACCCTTTGCAATAAACCCCTCCTTCTCAAAGTCAGGACTCTCCACCAGGAATACATCTCATTTCTAACTACTGTCACTACTAAGCACCCCATCATTCTAGGATTTCCCTGGTTCAACAAGTAAATCACCAGGACACACACAGGACCTACCACCTGTTAAGTGCAAGATACTGGTGGCCTACCATGTTGACTGACATCAACCGATTCATCTTTTCATGCACCACATGCGCCCAAGCCATAGTACCATGCACTCTACCAGCTGGTCAACTCATGCCTTTACCCATACCCCAGCGACCCTGGTCTCATCTTGCCATCAATTTCGTGATTATAAGGAAATAGTCATCATGGTTGTCATAGATCGATTCTCAAAATGGTTAGCCTACTTCATTCAAAACACCAGAGTTAATCTTTGCACACATGTTCTGCTACTATTGAATCCCTGAAGACATAATAAGTGACCAAGGCACTCAGTTCACATGCAGGGTCTGGACCAGCTTTATGGAGAAACTGGGTGTCTCTGTAAGTTTAACATCTGGTTACCACCCACAGGCTAACAAACAAGTTGAACGGGCAAACCAGGAGGTCAACTGTTTCTTAAGATCATTTGGTGCCGAGAACCAGGAGGATTGGGCTCAGTTCCTTCCTTGGGCTGAGTATGCCTAGAACTCACCATTCAGCAATGCAGTTGACTCCTTTCCAGTGTGTGCTTGGTTATCAACCACCCGTTTCCCTGGAACACTAACCCCATGGATTCACCTGCAGTGGACAAATGGTTTGGGTGTAGTGCACAAGTGTGGGAAACTATTTATTACTATTTAATTTCACTAGACTATCCCTGATTGGTGGATTTATCTCTCTTTATATACATTTTAGTCTTTGAAGGCTATATTCATAGACAATTAATTAAGTTTAAAAGTTACGTCAATGTTTATGAACAGAATGTTCTCTGAATTCAGACTGGGCTTCTCTATTTATATAACTTTTAGTCTTTCATGGTCCAGCTTGATAGTTGCTTGATAGCTAGAAGTTTCTTGATATGTATACTGGTACAATGTTGTTGCTTTTTTTGTTGTTGTTGTTGTATACAGTTTATTATATCTGGCTATTTGATTTTCTTGCTAAATTTAGTGAAATACCAAGTTTGGGGCCAAACACCAATACTTTTGAATCAGCTTTTAAATCAGATACCTATGTACTTTGGTAATGGTTTGGAAAAGACACCAAAAAAAGGGGGGGGGGGGGGGACACTTAAAACCTTGCCTGTCTGAAAAGCTCATCTGGAAACAGTCTTAACCTCCTTACAAGTGTTTGCTCCCAAGCAAGGCAAAAATCTTCTCAGGAGATTAAATAACAACATCTTTACTGTGGGCTATTTAAAAAGCCATGACTTCTTATGTTAACATCTTAAAGAGCTCAAATCTGTAGGAGGTGATGGATAGTTTCCTGCTCTATGTCACAGTGCACAGGTTTCCTCCAGTTCTTGCTCAGTTTTTTCCATGTGCATGAGTAAATTATTAAATCCCATAAATAGCCATCCATCCATCCATCCATTTTCTGTACCGCTTTTCCTATAGATGGTCACGGGGAGCCTATCCCAGGGCACTCGGGGCTCAAGGCGGGGGACACCCTGGACGGGGCACCAACCCATCGCAGGGCACAATCACACACACACTCACACACTACGGACAATATGGACTGGGGGGGGACCAAAAAATGTGAAAAGCTATGGAGGGAATGGACATGTTAACTGGCATGTTGGTATAGGACACATTTGTTGTTTGGTCATGTTTCAATTTCATAAATGCATCACAGTACAATGATCATCTCTAAATTATAACATGAGCATCACATTGAACACTTTCTCTACCTGTAAATAATATCTTAATCCGTCCCCTTTTACTTTCTCATTTGTTTTGTTTTCTGTATTATTTAATCTCAGAGACCATTTTGTGTTGTGTTGGACATTTTTATTCATAAATACTACAATAAATATGTGTAATACATGCGAGTAAACAAATATGTAAACAGCTTAAATCCATTTATTCTAATAAGACTTTACAAGTGACATTACAATAGAACAGACTTGTTAAATTCACAGCACTGTAACAAATGGACAGCATCACATTTTGTAAATATAACTTGTCACATTTGTTTGTCGTTAATATTCTAGAGCTTCATTCATTATCACTAAGACTAGATTTATTCTAATTGGGCAGCAAACGTACATATAACATACACAGGTTAAACAGTTATGCAGCCCATGCCTTCCTTATCTTCTGTAACAGTTATTCACTCAGTCACTGTAAACTTTATTCTTCCAACAATATCTGACAGGGTTTCAAAGGTGGCTTCATTTTTTTTCCTTTTATTTATTTATGTTTATGTACAAAATTACCAAAATACAGTAATAAACAGAAATGCTACACTGGTGGTTCTGAATAACTTTCTCAAATTATTCTAAACACATTAAAGACACATGCACCTGAAAAAAACAATTAAAACACATTCTTATTTGCTGTTTCTGGTGTTAGACCGATTGTGTTTACCTCAGTGACTTAACCCTTCACCTTTAACTCTCTTGCTTTCCTCATAGAAGTGACCTGATCCCCAAACTCTAAGCCTAAGAAAGATCTTTGTCTAAGATTTAGGCACAATGAGACAGGAGACAGTGGTTAAACTCAGTAAAGGTCCCTTTCCTCTCCAGACCGCAGTGTTTCTCATCCCTGCGTGGCTGAGACAGGTCAAGGAACAGTTTGGACTTCAGAAAGCGCCTGTACGAGTCCTTTTCCATCAGCGTGAAAATCTTACTCTGAGCCTCGTCGAAACAGGTCACGTCACACTTTTCCAGATTCCTCAGAGTTTCTTCTCTCGTCGCAGAGTCCAAATTGACCTAAAGGATTTGAAAATAGTTGAATTATTCACAGAAAAGTCACAGAAACGCAACATCATGATTCATGGTCACTTCTCATGTTATGTTTGTGCATGCGTTTCACATGACTGATTTATTTATTTTTTCCCCATATATGGCATGTGGTTTTATTTATGATTTTCTTACATGATTAATTTCTTTTCGCGCATTAATTTTTCACATATAGGTCGTCATATATTATTCCCAAGATAACACGGATTGAATCATGCAATTTCAGGGCATAAGGTGTTAAAATGCACTTTCACTTGTCACATGTGATTACATATTGCTCACATAATAACTTGTGAAATGTGAGAGGATTTTAAAATTAGAGCTTTTCTACCTCACCTATATGTAAATAATATAATAGGTTAGTATAGGATGCTGTCTCACCTCATTCGGTGAATCGACGTCGATGAACTGTTTGAAAATCTGCTTGGCTTTGGCTTGCATCTCTGGCGCAGGCGTGCTCTTGAACTCCTCACACACCACCCAGAACTCAATGTTCTCCTGGCTGAACTCGGACTTTAAAAAGGTGGTGAAGGCAGCCCGTCCAACTGGAAGGAGGGGGAAAAAGGACGCATTGTTACCTGGACGATTGATTCAGGTGTAATTAATATCACTATCGCAGTAGATCAGCCCTCCAGCCCAATAACTCAATGTAAATTGCGCAACTTTATGTCATCTAAATGGACTTTGCTTCTGTCTATCTGACTTCAGTCTCTGGGGAAAGGAGTGTGTGTTTGTGGGGGGAGTGGGAGGGGGATCGGGGGGGGTTGAAGGCCTTTAAGGACATCCAGAATGTAGAGGTCACTGCTCCGGCTCTGAGGAGATTCCCAGAAAGCCCTGCTCCTCAGTTCTGTCCCTGTGGTGCCTGACCCCTAAAGGACTAACAGAGCAGAAAACTAGGACTGTTGGAGGCCACTGAGGCCAGGATGTGAACACGTAACACACGTCCAGAGGCATGAGAACGCAGCCACGAGGTTGGCCCCATCACAGAAGCACTCTCACTCCCACTTAATCTAAGTTTCGCTCTAGCTGCGACTTTTACTTCCCTTTTCTTGACGGACCATGGTGGAATTGAAACGACACATTCATTTTGTACCTTAATGTCTTTAATCTAATGAAAAGTCTCACTTACCATCATTATTAATCAGGTTGTTAAATGATGATTTCCATTTCTCAGTGTCAATAGGAGCAGAGCTGCAATTATAGAAAAAAAAAATTAAGATGTTTTCATTATACAGTCAGAATTTTAATAGATCGATATTATAAATATATTATTATAGTATTTATGAAAGTATATATTGTTATCTGTTATCTATCTATCTATTTATCTATCTATATACAAAATATTAGTAATATATAATTATTATTATTTAGTCACAACTTGGATATCTGGGGGTATTTGATCTTTTAATGACATCTAAACTGAAATTAAATAAGATTTGTATTGAAATATTGAAATAAAGTTTGCATTGTATTCCTTTCTACATAAATAAATAAATAAATTCTGCCACTTGGAAAATTAATACCCAGTTTGTATAACCATCAAAAGTCTTCATATGAAATAAACATTTAAATCAATGTTACAATATTTAAATGAAATTTTACTAAGCTCATGTCGCTCATTCTCACCTTTTCTCCACAGCAGGTTTTTCCTTTTCCTTATCAGGCTTCTGCTCTTGAACCGGCTCAGCCTTCTGAAGCAGGAACCCGATCTTATGTTTTATGTCCTTTGCGCTGCAAAGGAAATGTTTGTGAAATCATTTGCCAAAAGGAAATCTCACTAATACATGTGAATAAATGAAGCTCACTTTGTCAAGTGTTCTTAAACAAATGTCACATCACCTACTTAATAATCTTAATCCCGTGTTCTCTTGTCTGATAAACATTAATTACATTTTTGTTTTCAAGTAAAGTAAAATAAATTGTATATCCATAGAAACAAGCCAAAAGATGTTTGGAAAAGCTCATACCTTTTTAAGCAGGTTGCAGGTAGGGCTGCGAGCCCCTTACACATGGTGCCGGTGAAGAGAAAACCAATCCAACAGACGCAGAGAAACACGTATGATTTGTCAAGGAAAGAATCACTAGAGTCTTAGAGCAGTCTCCTCCTCTCTGTCTGGCTTTATATGGCTCAGTCCTGCCTGCACGGTGACCAACCAATCAGGGTCGAGTGTGTGTTTGCACTCTGACGCAGACACAAAGAAAGTATTTGCATTGAAGCACTTCTAGAATAAAATGGATTGTCCCAAGAGTTCCCTAAAGAACACACAATTATTTGATCTGAATCAAAATGATTCATTTTTTGGCATTTTATTCTTGTCTTTTAGAGATCCTGAAAATAATTCAATAAAATAGAAAAGGTGATTTTTTTTTTTTTTTTTTTTTTTTTTGGTGTGTGTGTGTGTGTGTGTGTGTGTGTGTGTGTGTGTGTGTGGTGCACAGTAATTAATCACGTAATCATTCATTATCACAAAAATACTCACATCAACATTTTATTCAGTCATTCAAAATAGCATACAGGTACTGTGGATAATTACTGTACACACACACCCACACACACACACACACACACACACACACACACACACTCACTCCACCATAACCAGCATATGTTTCTTTTCCCAGACTCTTGTTTCGGAAAGTCCAAAAAAGTCCAAAGAGGAAAGGTATTAAACGTCAGCCAATCAAAAATAAACCAAATACAAGCTTTAAGAGGACACTCTATCAACAGTGGCTGATCGCAAAAAAAAACAAAAAAAAAACACATTATCATATAATATTCAATGATTATTACTGTTTTTTTGTAAGAAGAGAATTTAGAAAAATTCTCAAAATTACAAGATTTCTTGTCCATTGACAGTAAATTAAGCTGTTGTATTATATTCCTTATCATTCCTTTTAATCTTAAAAAAAAAAAAAAAAATCCTGAATTTGTTGCCATAATTAATTCAAAATAGTCAAGAAATTAGATACTAAAATCTAATAATTTTTTACCTAATTATGTAAATTATGTTCATTAATTTATATTAATAAATTTATACACAAGACTCAACAGTAATAATAACAAAAGCAGGGTTTTTTATTTTTTTTCAGTGTATATTTTCAATATTATTTTAGTTTGAAATCTAATGATGAAAACTGTACAGAAGGATTTAGGTTCATTTTGTTCCAATTAAAACAACTTAAATCAACTTTTTAATATATATATAACTTCTCATACGAACCGAATCATGTGAACTGTTTCAAATTTACGTGTTTGTAATCATGTTAAATGATCCCTACTATCAAAGATTTTTAAGTGTATGACCTCTATGGTAATACTTAATGTAGATATGCAGACTCTTCAAACCATCTAGCACCTGTCATGTAGCAGCCTATCAACTGTATAAGTACCTTTCAACAAATCCATATCATAAAATGTATCGACAGGCACCACGGGAGCTGAATTTAAAATTATGATAGCACTGAAGATGAGTTGCTATTCTGTAGATGATCTACTAAACATCAGGAGTTATAAAACTGGATCATGAAAAATACTGCACAGAAAACAGATAACAGTCTATATATTATCTGCTAACATTTATACCACGGATCGCTTTGAATGATCAGATCTGATTCATCAGAAGTGTTTTGTACTCTGACAGTAGTGCAGCTGCAAATCACACTTGTTTGAACGTGTTGTTGTTTCTATGGTAACAACATACACGGGGACGCGTATGGTGGACGTGCAACATAAACAGATTTTTAAAATATGTGTAACTATTAATAGGGTCATGTCTTCTGTAAGGAGACATTCATTTGTGTATCAATGTCTCGTTCTGTTTTATGAAGTTCATGAGAGAGAAAAAAACAGAGAGGCTGGTGACCGATCGTCTGTTTATAGGTGCTATAATGTAAGAGATAACAGGAAATAACTTGTTTCCACAACATTAAATGTAACTGCCAAAGGCTGTGGTATAAGTGGAATAATACACATTGGGACATGGTGTTAAAGGAAAATCATGAACTTCAGGGTGGTAACAGTACCATACTCCACCCTGCCATTGATTATTTTTCTGTAACAGCATGCCCCATTGTGTTAATTCCATATTTAACAATCATAGACCTTTCAGGAAAAAAAAAGTCTAAGAAAAAGTGAAGAGGTTGATACTCTATAGAGTGTGTGCAGGTTGTTAAGAGACTGTAGGTGGTTTCTAGCTTGTCTTCATTGGACTATCTAAACAAAGTGCTACCACTTTTTTTTTTTTTACCTATAATATATGAAGTTGTAGGCAATATGTATACTGGTTGAAAATTGTATTAAACCAGACAGTGAGCTTTGCTTTCACACTCGCTGTACCGTATGTATTTCTGTATTTCCTCTCCTTAATAACCTTTCAAAGCTGGCTTAGTCATTAGGGCAGAATCTGACGCCCGTGATTCTCTGAGAAAGAACCTGATGGCCACAATATTGTCCCTTGTCTATGGCCTTCGGGGAGGGTTAACCTAAGAGCCATTATTTTAGCTCTATGGCACCTGGATATTATGTCATTATTAGAGAACCAACATTACCTCAGGGTAGTGTCCAATAACTGATAATAAATAAGTAGCGTTTTGCTATGAATTAACCTACGTGGTGACTCACACGTTACCCCTCCATCCTTTCTCTTCTCTCCTGTTCAATGAGAAAGGGTGCTGTTGAATGATAAAACGTGTCAGTGGTGATTCAGAAAAGCCCTCAGTCCTAATGTGACCTGGACACGGACTTCTAGAGCTTGCAATTTTATTTGAGGACACGGTGTCTTTATTGCTACTTTCTCCGACCACTGTTGATTCTGAGCAAATGAATGGTTGAGACGGTAGGATCACAAAAAAAATCATGTTTAATCACTGACGCGCGTTGTCATTTCCTTATGTCTTTCACAGCACACATGCAATAAGCAATTTACTATTTTTATATTGTATCAGCAGGTTCAGACAGGTTCAAAAAGTTCTTTGCATATTTTTATTATTAAATATCCAAGATCCACGATAAAATCGTGACCTTAGTATTATTAGAGATTATCTCCCACTCATTTTTATCCCAGAGAGAACAGTATAATACTGAGGTCACGAAATGATGTATACTGTACCAGATTTATATCATGATCATTTATAACGGGCTAATTTGGTTCTTTCGGACGCATCTGGAAACTGGATTAGCAGCAGGATGGACTTGTTTGAGATAACTGCACACTCCTATTTGTACTGGAAAGGGCAGATATATCGAGACTCAAAACATTTATCAGCGAGTTGGCTAATGCAAATGGTATGAAAGCCTGGAGACACTATTAAACGCTTCCTTTTATTTTTCTTCCACACAAGGTAGTAAGGCACACACAGTTCTGCTTAATGTGGCTACGGGATACTGAATCAGAGTCAGGATATCATAAAGACTGCGTAATTATTTTAAATAGCATATTCGGTTTATTTTTACTCAGAAATTGTGTGAAAGACTTATTTAAGTATGCAGAGTTCAATCTTCATTTTCAGTAGACCTATGAACACCATATTGTGCAGCTCTCCTCCTTGAAATTATGCTATAGATGGAAATGCCAATATATCTTGCATCCCTAAGCAAACGTTTTATCCATAGACATAACACCATAATGGATACTTACTGCATAAACTAAGCTGCTTGCTTAAATCACTTTTTCCTTACACAAGTGCACAAATTTAATTAATCTGGGGACTCAGAATAGCAATTCCATGAAGATCTGATTAATCTTATTAATCCTGGAATAAACACACCACCAAATTTAACAGGAATTCCTGTACACCTGCTCATTCATGCAATTATCTAATCAGCCAATCACGTGGCAGCAGGGCAATGCATAAAATCATGCAGATACATGTCGAAAGCTTTGTTTAATGTCCGCATCAGACATCAGAAAGAGGGGGGAAATGTGATCTTTGTGATTTTGGTTAACCACTCCGTCCAACCGTGGTGAGCAGAAAAGCATCTCAGAACACGTAACACTTTGGCACTTTAGTCTGCAACAGCAAAAGACCACATGAAAGTGAGGCTAATGTAGGCACAGGCTCATACAAACTAAGCAAATGAAGATTAGGGGGGGAGAGAAACAGATGACATGATGAGGTGTTCCTAATAAAGTGGCCAGCGAGAATATATTTATAGAAATGTACGATTTAGTGGATATACAGTGCTTCTAAATGTGCAGTCTACTCTGGTTTATGTTGATAGCTGCTCCTGAGCAGGTTTGAATTTACAGACTTGTTGTCTTGGTAACAAGTGCGAAGACAGCTTTGAAGGACGGACAAATCCAGGATCAGATGGAGAGCAGTTCAATCCAGCTAACACAGGAATCGATATATGGAATGAGACAGAAAAACATTCATGTTATTTTTTTACAATCGCTATGAATATTCTATCATTATCAGCTGGTTTCACCTCACACAGCTTCCGAAGCTTTACTCGCACAGCTGATCTAAATATAAGCTGCTACCAAATCAGCTTTAACACATATCACCTGCCACGCATCTGTCACCGGAGTTCAGCTTTTCTGCACTCATAATTAAATAGTGTGGGAGCGGAGAGTGGGAGGAGGTGGCAATGAAACTCCTATGTCACATGTCACATGTACACACGGTAGGAGTTCATCCACTCATCACCTTATCATCAATCACATGGTCAGGGAAGAGACACGGGATGTAGTCCCTGTAGGAGAGTGTAACCTGTATATATCCTCTCACAGAGTACAACATTTAATTACTGCACTGGAGTATTGAATCATGTGATATCCATGGACAAATGTCGTTGGTGAATACAACTGAGTTCTCATTAGTGAGAAAAGAAAGATCTCTACCACCATAGCAACAAGGAAAGTGGCAGCTCAGTGGTTAAGGCGTTGGGGGAGGGGAATATTAAGCTTTTATTGCTCCCAAAATGGCAAAATATTAAGCTTTTAATGGTCTTAACAACAAATAATTGGTCAGGAAATTAGCAAGAATTAAACAAAGGTCACAAGAGTGCATTTGTTTCACTCTTGCTAATTTTCTGATCATTGATTTGTTGTTAAGACCATTAAAAGCTTAATATATTGCCATTTTGGGTTTGGCCCATTTTTTGCCCAGGTGTGTATATGTCAATACTGGCTAGGAATATCAGTTGAAAATTGGTGTCAATATGTTCTTTATTTCTTTAAGGCATTCTTAAAGGCTATCTGAGAATATATATATATATATATAAAGTGTTCATTTCCCCCATGTATGGAGACTTTTGGGACAGCCTGTAGATCATCAGCTAATGTGATAGAATATATTCAGCTAATAATAGACAACAACCTAATGTTTCTAAAGTTCTAATAGCAGAATTAGAAATTAATTTGAAATGAAAGCAGACATATTAAAATTTTAACCAAATGGAATTTTATCTGTACTGCCAAATGGAAAATTTCCATAATAGTGTTGTAACGTGTTTACAGCTATTAACCCTGAATTCCACAAATCATTCTGCCATTACTTTGTTTGAGCCATTAATATCCCATCATGAACTGATGAACTTCGGCTATCAAGCTTTTAACATTTCCATTCAACCACTAGGCCATGAAAATCAGCCTGTCTTGCTTTGATCTGGGGTAAATGCTTAATACCTTTGAATACCTTTTTCCTCATACACATGGAGATGTTTAAATGCTGGACCTGAGCCTGGTACAAAATGGGAGGCAAAATGACGTAAACCCCCAGAATGGAGCCATTTTGGAAGATTGCACTCTTATGCAACGGGCTGGATCAGAGAGAAAGAGAATGAGGTATTGCTGCTACAGTGATTTCCCTGACGTCCTACCGTTAACGTTAGCTCCTTGTTTACATTTGAATTATTTTGTTGTTGAGAAACCACTTCAAGCACAAGGTCTTTAGACACTGTGAGCAGTGAATTTAGATCGGATTAATGTAATTAACATATAGCTGTACACACTGCCAGTGCCTTGTTTCACATACTATGAGAAATGAATTAACTGAAGTATAACCTGCTGTTTCATGTGTCCTCTTGGTAATTTGGTGGGCTGAACAAAGAGTGAGTAGTATACAGCCTGATGTGGTCCTCCTGATTACATATTACTTAACTTATCTGGTTCTTGAAATTATGTCTGGGGTCTCTGATTTCTTTTATTAACATCGCAGTGGAAGAGCTCTATAGTAGATCTATAGTCGTTAGAGATGTTATGTGGTTATTATATAGTTATATAGCCAAATAATTGGATTTTAATGAGTTTAGCAATCATATATACATAGATATCAAATTGAATTTAATGTCTCATTGCATGTAAAAGTTATTATATAAGTCTGACTAGCATCTTTATTTTGTTTTGATTCATTTAACCACAAGGTGTGCTGGGCTTTGCATTAGACTTTTGCACCACAATTGGCCGTAATCCTTATAAACAAGTACCTTTATAACATTTCACCTCTGTAAACTGCCTGGCATTTAATTGGACTGACATTTAATACTTGACATTTAATATTTCATACTTGCATTTCACAGACCATTGAATTGTAATTATATGTAACAACCAATGATGTGTACTGTAATTTGCTGTATATCATGCAAATTAGTGTACTGCATATTGTGTATTATATATTGTGTGTTAGGGGTGTAACACAATGACACCACCTGTATCTCTATCTCTTTAGCACTCCAAATATCCATCCATCCATCGAATTTCCATACCGCTTAATGTGCACAGGGTCACAGGGAGCCAAGAGTCTATTCCAGGGAACTCGGGGCACGAGGCAGGGGACACCCTGGACAGTCACACACATTTACACACCCATTCGCACACTACGAACAATTTAACCAATCAACCTACAATGCATGTCTTTGGACTGGGGGAGGAAACTGGAGTACCCGGAGGAAACCCCCGAGGCACAGGGCGAGCATGCAAGCTCTGTGCACACAGGATGGAGGGGAGAATCAAGCCCCCAACCCTGGAGGTGCGAGACAAACGTGCTAACCACTAAGCCACCATAGGTGTGACATAATGTTCTCTGTTGCTCACTTCTATTGCTGATCTCCTAAGAACTTCAGAGATAAGAAGTTTAGAGATAAGGTTCACTGCTGTGGTTTGTCATGTTTGGAGAGTCACATGGAAACTGCTGATTTATGTGTGTATATAAGTAGACCAGTAAATAGTAAATACACTATATAAAGTCTGTATCTAGTAGATAACAATGGGAAATTACATGCTGAACATTGACTATTTATCTGCACTCTAAGAGGACAAATGTTTTTTAGCAAGCCTCTTAAAAAGTTCTTTAGTTTGTTAATCTGGGAAAAGATGTCGTGTTGTATGTAGAACTCGACAACAGAAGAAGTATAAGTATTGTATATAGCATATTAGTGGTCTAACACAATAACTATCTGTATCTATATCTGTATGCAGATTTAAACCAGAAATGGGCATAGTCTAAACCAGAAGAGCTTTTGTCGTTGTTGTTGTTGTTGTTGGTGGTGGTGTTTTTTAATTTAATATGAACGCCCCACACAACGCCCCTGGAAACTATGGATGTAGAAATGTCAGCACCATCAGCATAGTATATGACTTCTACCTCTGACAGTTCCTCAAAATCAGCTACATCACTCAAGTTCATAATTAAACCAACATGTTTGTATCTGTTTACATTCCTATCGCATATTGTGTATTGTATTGTATTGTATATAATTCTGAATTCTGGAAGCATCCTGAGGACTTCACTGACTTGACGCAATCCTGAGGATCATCATCACTCACAGCTTAGCCGTTGGAAGATGTTTTTCTTACATCATCTCTAAATTTTGCAATAGTGTTCGAGAGAACATTAGGGAGCCTCTATAGCTCAGTAGGCATTTAAAAATCCAGTGAACAAAACATACCCTATTCTTTAACATGCTGTATATTCTGTATATCATGTCCAATTCTTAAATCTTGGTTCTTTAATGGGTCTTCTCATTAAAGAACCTTGGTTTGGCATTTTAATCTCATGAGATGAATTCAAAAAGTAGAAGATTTTCTTAACTCAAAAAGAAAAATGCCATATAAATAATAAGAAGTAAAATCTAAAACATGGAGTAACTGATTTGGGTTCTGTTGGTGGAAAATCCAAGCTCTAATGGCTCTAAAAAATTAAATGTGACAGTACATATTTATTTAATACACGAATACTTGGTTTATGTTTATAAAATAAATCTGTGTTATGATCATAGGGGGCTTGGTGGTTTGAGAACCCATGATTTAACACCGCTCTCCAGTTTCATCACGTCATATGGTTAAAAACAAAAGACTCCCTTATATAGTAGGTTATATCATGTCATAGCAAATTAGCCCTTGATATAAGATGTGTAGGGAAGTTAGTGTCACACTGCTCATTATTTATATTCATACTGTAATTACAGCTGTTTGTATTAAAGTTGTATAAGAGTCACTGCTGTGGTGACTAGCGTCACGCTTGGAGGGTCACATGAGAACTGCTGCAGGGAATAAACACAATGCATTGTTGGAAATGTTTTGATAAAGTATGTTTGGGGGGGGAAAAAATGTTGGTACTGAATGCACTTTTGTTTGTCATAGGATGAATAAAAACAAACACAGTACATAAATTCTGTATCTAGTAGGTAACAATAGGAAATTACAGTACTTGCTGACCATGGACTGTTTATCTGCACTGTAAGTGGAAAAAAAAAAAAAAGGTTTCATCTAACATCTTGTTCTTCATTGTCCATTTCTGAGAAGGTACTATGTAGAACTATGTAGAACTATGTAGAACTAGAGTTAGTATGATTAACTATCCAAATAACTCTTGAGTAACCCTTATTGTCTAAGGGTGTCTAAAGTTAGAAACTATTTATATGCATTTAATACATTGTGTGCTAATAATAAAAATGTATACATGTATATGTTGGATAATATATCAGTAAACGTTAGTATGTACATTAATCAATCAGAATGCAGATATTTTAAAGGTTGGGTTTCTCAACAGTCCTAGGTAAGGGTCCACTGATATCTATTAGAGATTCACAAACAAGCTACTGAAAATGTGGTGGCTGACCCATTATCACACGTGCAATAATATTTGTACTCTGGCATGTTCTCTCAGCATCTCTAAGGAACGGGATTATGTCCCTGGACATATTTTGGCTTTCTGTGTGTGTGTGTGTGTGTGTGTGTGTGTGTGTGTGTGTGTGTGTGCGTCTTTCTCCCACTCTCCCTCCTACTGGTTATCCCAGAAGAGAACAGAATTTGATGCAGGGCTTGTCCATTTGGTCATTGTGTTAGAATGACATAAATGGAAGAATGCTGGCGACAGTGGCAGCATATTTAAGGCCGTTACATCAATCTCCAGATGATATAGCCCACACCCCTTTATAAATTCCAGCATTATGCTAGTTTAGTCTGTCAACCTGTGAACTTTGTATATTCTACCTTTATGCTAATTTTGTACTTTACTGTTTCTTCGCTCTATGCCGTCCTTTAAAATGTATATTCCCACTAGCAACCACCACTGTACAGCATGCAAACACATCTCATGCTACAGTGCTGTGAAAAAGTATTTGCCCCATCCTGTTTTCTTCTGTTTGTGTGTACATCTCATACTACATAGTTTTAGATCTTCAAATGAAATACAACATAAAACAACATACAGGCAATATGAGTAAACACACCATACAGTTGTTTATTTATTTATTTATTTGTTTGTTTATTTTATTGAAGCAAAAAAAGTTATCCAACACCTATCACCAATGTGAAAAACTAATTGCCCCCTTAAACTTAAAATCTGGTTGTGCCACCTTTAGCAGCAATAAGTGCAACCAAACGCTTCCGTTAACTCGAGTTCAGACTTTCACTTACGTCTAGGACTAGGACTTACTCCTATGCTTTGGATCATTGTCTTGCTGCATAATCCAGTCGCTCCTGAGTTTCAACTTATGGACTGAAGACCAGACATTCTCCTTTAGGATTTTCTGGTAAAGAGCAGAATTCATGTTTCCTTCAATTATTGCAAGTTGCTCAGGCCCTGAAGCAGCAAAGCATCCCCACACCATCACACTGCCACCACCATGCCTGACCGTAGATATGGGGTTCTACTGATGGAATTCGGTGTTTGGTTTACGCCAGATGTAACAGGACCCCTGTCTTCCAAACAGTTCCACTTTCGACTCATCAATCCACAGAACATTCTCCCAAAAGGTTTGACGATCATTGAGGTGTGTTTTGGCAAAATTCAGATGAGCCTTAATGTTCGCAGTGTATGTGGGTTAGCAGTGGTTTTCACCTCCCCACTCTTCCATGGATGCCATTTTTGCCCAGTGTCTTTCTGATAGTGGAGTCATGAACAGTGACCTTTATTGATGCAAGAGAGGCCTGTAGTTCCTTTGATGTTGTCCTTGGCTCTTTTGTGACTTCCTGAGTGAGTAGTTACTGTACTCTTGGAGGAATTTTGGAAGGTCGACCACTTCTGGAAAGGTTCACTACTGTGCCTACTACTACCCACTATTGTGAGTTTTTTTTTCCATTTGGAAATAATGTGGTTCTTTGGAGTCCCAGACCCTTCCCAGACTTATGTATTTCAATCCCCTTCTTCCTCATCATTTCCGGAATTTCTTGCAACTTTGGCATAGTGTGTTACTGGGTAAGACCTTTTAACCAACTTCATGCTGTTGAAAAAGTTCTATTTAAGTGTTGCTTTGATTGAACAGGGTTTGCAGTAATCAGGCCTGGTTGGGTCTAGTCCAGCTGAACCCCATTATGAATGCAGTTTCATAGATTTGGGGAATTAGTAACTACGGGGGCAAAAACATTTTCACACAGGCCCGGTTGGTATTGGATAACTTTTTTGCATCAATAAATAACATTTAAAAATCATTTAAAAACTGTATTTTGCGTTTACTCAGGTTGCTTTATCTTAGATTTCTGAAACAATTAGTATGAGATATACACAAAAACAGAAGAAATCAGGATGGGGCAAATACTTTTTCACAGCACTGTACTGTGAAACTAACAAACTAACTAACAAACCGACGAGCAACAGCCCTTTTTATGCTTTTGAAATATCTGAAGGGTAGTTACTGTAAACTGCCATATTGTATATACGTGTACTCCAGTTTCTACTGCAGCTGGCTTATACATAAATTATGTATATAAGCTTCACGCTCATCTGTCCTTCTTATATGTTAACATTTTATCAGCTTTGGTGTATATACAGCTATAGATGTCCGAAATCAGAAAGTTGTGCTTGGTAAATACCACATAACTGTGCCCTTTAGCTGCCTATACACTGTAGGGGTGTCGTTTTCTTTGGAAGCATGCCTTTTCTCCTGTTTTTAGTCATGAAAGGAGAAGGGGAAGATATTGTACTTTTCAATTATATGATTATAATGGATAATCATTAAGTCTTAATTAGTACCATGTGTTACTTCGTATTGCATATTTAACCTTCGTATTTCCGAAAGTGTTACCCAGTTTTGTGTAAACACATTCAGTATATTTCAGAATATTATGTATGTGTTTATTATGTGTGGTGGCTTGGGAAAACCCTGCAGAAGGTGAAATTCTGATATTTTCTAAATTTACTAAATATTGTTCTGAAAACTACAGAATTTCCTGAATATGTTTCTGTTTTTCATGTCCTACAATTAAAGCATTTTAAAATCACGTTCCAGCCAAAATTAAAAAGGGAGAAAAATGCATTTAAAGATTTCAATCCACTGCAGCACGGAGCTTCAAGGACATTTTACAGATGATATCTGATTACAAACTGAATTGATTAGGCTTGTGTCTATTTCTCTACAGCACGTAGCTATCCAACAACCTGATCACAGCATGTGATGTGTGAGGTAATCACACTTAGCTAGCAAGGTTATAGACATCTTTAGGCAGACTGATTGTTTTTAGCATTGTATTTGTTAAACTGGCTCCTTACACAACATGACCTTTGAATGATGATAGCCAAGACCAAGTTAAAAAGCTTTCCACATCATTTTTGTGAAATATATTTATGTTTCTTAATGGTGAGCTGTCAAAATACAGTCCCCTCTGAAAGTACTGAGGTATGAGATCAAAAGATGAATGTGAGTCAATATGCTGAGTTTTGGTCTTGGTTTGAGTCTTGAGTTTCGCCCATGAAGACTGCAGTTGTTGTTAAACAGGATAAACCAATATTAAGACCAGAGAGCTGTCTATAGGAGAAAAGTAAGCCACTCTGAGAAAGCTGAGAAAAGAGGAAAAATCTATCAGAGCCATTGCACAAACATTGGGCATAGCCAATAAAACAATTTTGAATGTCCAGAAAAAATAAGAAACCATTGGTATACTAACAACCAGACATGGAACAGGTTGGCCAAGGAAAACAATAACAGTTAATATCAGAAACATTGTGAGAGCTGTGAAGAAAAACCCAAAACAACAGTCAATGACATCACCAACAACCTCCACAGGGCAGGGGTGAAGGTATCACAATCCACCATTCGAAGAAGACTTC
This sequence comes from Cranoglanis bouderius, assembly GCA_023630585.1. NCBI lineage: Eukaryota > Metazoa > Chordata > Actinopteri > Siluriformes > Cranoglanididae > Cranoglanis > Cranoglanis bouderius. Next base: position 32,754,982 of record CM042537.1, on the reverse strand, counting down.
AAGAGCAGAGGCCAGACCACAAGATGCAAACCACTCATCAGCAGTAAGAATCATAAGGCCACAAAAGTTCTGGAACCAAGATTAACTTCTACCAAAGTGATGGAAAGTTCAAACTGTGGAGAAAGAAAGGATCTGCTCATGATCCAAAACAAGCTCACTAATCTTTACTGATGATGCAATTCATGATGGTAGCAGCAGAATGAATTCAGAAACATTCTGTCTGCCACTTTACAGAGAAGTGTATCCAATCTAATTGGAAGGAACTTCATCATGCAGCAAGACACTAACTTAAAACACACTGCCAACTCAACAAAGGACTTCATCAGGGGGGAAAAGTGGAAGGTTTTAGACTGGCCAAGTCAATCAGCAGACCTTAACCCAGTTGAGCAGCATTTCACCTCCTGAAGAGGAGACTGAGGGGAGAGCCCTTCAGTTACTGAAAGCATAAAGGATATGCAACCAAATATTAAGTGTTAAAGTGAACTTTAATTTACTTTAAGACTATCTATAGTTTTGCTCGCCTAAAAATTGCCACCAAAAATGTCATGTTCTAAGTTGTTTAACACATCTAGATGTAAATATCAGGAAATGAAAGCTGAAATTCTGATCTATCGTCTCATATTCATCTTTTGATCTCAAACCCAAATATCTTAAGTGTATAACAAACAAAAAAAAAAAATTGGCCTTGCTCTTCCAATACTTATAGAAGGGACTGAATATTATAGCTAGAAAATTCCAATGATGGCCAATATTGGCCAACACCTGATTTTTCATCAGTTTTGGCCAGAATTCAGCCATCAAATGGGTTTTCCCAGACGGTCACACATATGTGCTTATATTTAGAGCCTGATCTCATGAGTGCTAACTCTAACATTAAAGTCTGTAATGCTTCAGTCAAACTGAGCTGTGTGTGAGACCATGTGGGAAAATTAACAGATATACGTAATAAGGCTCTGCCAAAACAAACTTTGGTTACTCCTGATAGACTGCAATATAGCAGCAGCTATTAAATGTGATGATGAGCGATACGTGAGCTGTGTGGACCGGGGTAAGTTGTAGATAAAAGAGGAAGCCATAAAAGCCAAGTCAGTGGAGAGATGCTGCATGAAGATAGCTGAGTTTAAGTAGTACTTAGATAATCAGTATAAATAAGTTGGTGTAGTACTTATAATCAGCATTGTACTTAAAATTACAAATATAATCATTTTATTGCTATCAATGCTCAATCAGAAAGAGTAGTGTGTTACATTTTGCTATCAACAGTTGGGCACAGGAGATACTTTGTACACAGTCCAGCTTGACTGAGTAGCAGGTGTTATTCAGGTGCTTGGGCTTATCAGCAGACAGTCTCTCTGTCTCAGCCTGAAAAAACACACCGGAGAGAGAGAGAGAGCTCGATTAATCAAGGGTTGTCAGGGCCATAATGTTCAGTGATTGCCTCCCGCTTGTCTAGAGACAACAGGTCTTTTAGTCTCCTGTGTGTTTATTGTGTGTGTGTGTGTGTGTGTGTGTGTGTGTGTGTGTGTGTGTGTGTGTGTGTGTGTGTGTGTGTGCATTTGTCATCTTTAAAAATTTAATTTATAACCAAAATGTCAAACGCCAAGGAATGGAAGACCATCCGTCAGTGTCAGACCTAAATGACATTTTTTTGTTTGTTTGTTTCTAATATCATTTTAATGACTGCAGGCACACACACATAGCAGTTCATATTTATGAACTCCACGACATTTTGACTGAAAGCGAACGTACACATTTCAAGTGCATCCATTTCCATAACGTAGTATAATAGCGGTTCCATTTTAGACACGACGAGTTTCCTCATGAGGGCAAAACATTAGACTCCAGCATACGCACAGCACCTCCCAGAAATTCTACAGTCATATTTACAGTTGCATGCTATTTCAGCGCACTAACATCATGCTAAGAGCTGATAAAGAAAATCCTCTTAGGATGCCATTACTATTCAAGTTCAAAGGTCGTGACTCGGCGTAATATCTGCGCTATAAAGTCAGCAGGTGCCAAGTGCCGCTTTCTGTGTCTGACATAGCTCTTGCATTTATTGCCTTATTGCCCAATTTGTTCTTTTGTTCCTGTAAGCCAAGGACAAATTTATAACAACTTCATGGCTGAACATTGTTTTCCTTTTGTAGAGACAGTAAATTGAAGCCAGTTGCATTACACAGCTTATACAGATTAGCACATCTTGTGTAACTGCACTTTTTTATAAAGCTGACATTCTCTGAAGAGGTTTCAGTGAAGCAAAGATCAACACAAGCTGTCGAAAAACAATAGCGTGTGTGTGTGTGTGTGTGTGTGAGTCTGGAGCTACGTGCTTTCCTGCACTGAAGAGAGATTCATATCTGACCAGACGGTGCTTAAAGACTCATTGCCTCCTTTCATATCATATCTGGTGTGTGTGTGTGTGTGTGTGTGTGTGTGTGTTGGGGGGGGGGGGGGGGGGGGCATGTGTCTGCAAGCTATCTAACCTCTACACTTGTCAATAAAAATGTGAAATGAACAAACCCAGAGCTGGTAGTGGGTTAGTACTTTCTGTCTCTGGTCATTATATTCCAGCATGTGGATTAACTTTGTTTTTAACTATCAAACATTTCTAAACAATCTTTATACTGTATTCCTGATTCCGATTGGTCAGAAGATGTTGATTCATTTTCTCTAGCAGCACAGGGACTTGCATGGCAGGCGCTCAACATAATCTAAGACTATTAAAAAATAAATAAAAAGGTGTGTTATCATCGATATGGTGAAGTTTTACTATACTATTTAGCTTTTTGGAAGGAGTCCCCAGTGTCAGAGGTGTGTAAGCGCTGTTTCTTTAAGGTTGTCACCATGGAAAGGTCTAGACTCTAGAGTACTTTGGGTTTTTTTTTTTAGGTTTCTCTGTAACATAACAAGCTGTGGTTTCTTTTAAAAAAAGAGACAAAAATAAGATGCTGGTGAGGGAATGACTGTTTATAGCTGCTATAACATAAGTGATTAAAAGAACTGACCTGTTTCATGAACATCAAATGTATCTATAAAGTAAGAAAATGTACAAGTGGTTCGTTAATCAATAAAAATAAAAAATAAAAAAAATGCTGTGGTATAAGAGAAATTAAACACTTCAGGATGTACAGTGATTGGATAGTAATCATCCTTGGGATTTTAACAGTAACTCCACACAATCACTGATTATCTTCCTGTCCTGTGTAGCCATTCTGTCACAGACTGCTAGATATTAAACCATTCATATACTAAGATGTAGTAGTTGTAAGAGAATCATGTGCCTGCTTGTAAACTGTCATAAAATCCTCAACGTAATAAAGTCATAAAAATTCAAGCCAACCTCTGTCGCTTCTTTTCACTCAAATGTATTGTAAATATTAACACACAGGCGATTAATAGAATGCAGGAAAGTCCGTTGAATGACAGACAGAAAACAGTCAACACATTATAAATTGTTGTGACAACTAAGCGGGGTTGTAACCAGTCACTTCCTTTCCATCACTGCTCAGTATAGAGGACAGTATACACTGAACACTATGAGAAGTTGACTGTACTCAACTGATTGTGTAAACTCGTTCCCTCGATCCTATTGAGTAATGGGGACTCCCAAAACTTGTATATTTAAGTTCACTTAACTTGGTGCTCATGTTGACTGTACTTAAATTGTTAAGTTCTTAACTTGATGTTCATATAGCGTGCTTTATAGTTTAATGAACGGGAATCGAGCTCGGGTCACGGTTGTGAGAGCACCGCATGCTAGCCACTAGTCCACCAGGGTACATGTGTGCTTCAGTAATTAAGTTCACTTAACTTGGTGTTCATTTCAAGTGCACTTAAATACAGGGTGTCACAAAAGTCTCCATTTTTAGCAGGAAGTAACTTTATTTTACAAAACATCCTCTACATGATTGACATTTCTTTGTAAACACGCACAATGTTGTCTCTCACCTCTCTCTTCACTACACCGGTACCAGCAACAGTCGAGACGAAGAGTACCGCAATGGCCAATTGCATGGCCAATCACATCAAAGAATGACCAGAGTTAGTTATTTTAATAAATCATGATTTTGAGTTCGTAACACTTGAAATTTTAAGTTTATGTATTCTGTAGGTAAATAAGTTAAACAAACTTAGATTTTTTTTATTTATGGGTCCAAAACGCAACATTTTAAGTAATGTTTAGTCGTGATTAATTGACTGTTTAAGTAAAGACAGGGTTTACAATATAGTATAGTGTTGTGTGGTATAGTATAGTGTAGTGATGTATAGTATAGCATAGTATAGTATAGTGTTGCACAGTATAGCATAGTATAGTATAGTATAGTATAGTATAGTATAGTATAGTATAGTATAGTATAGTATAGTATAGTGTTGCATAGTATAGTATAGTATAGTATAATATAGTATAGTATAGTGTTGTATAGTGTAGTATAGTATAGCATAATATAGTATAGTATAAAATAGTATAGTATAGTATAGTGTTGTATAGTATAGTGTAGCACAGTGTTGCATAGTATAGTATAGTATAGCATAGCATAGTATAGTATTGTATAGTATAGTATAATATAGTACAGTATAGTATAGTGTTGCATAGTATAGTATAGTATAGTATAGTATAGTATAGTACAGTGTTGCATAGTGTAGTATAGTATAGTGTTGTATAGTATAGTATAGCATAGTATAGTATAGTGTTGTATAGTATAGTATAATATAGTATAGTATAGTATAGCATGGTGTTGTATAGTATAGCATAGTATAGTATAGTATAGTATAGTGTTGTATAGTATAGTATAGTATAATATAGTATAGTATAATATAGTATAGTGTTGTACAGTATAGCATAGTATGGTATAGTATAATATAGTATAGTATAGTGTTGTATAGTATAGTATAGTATAGTATAGTATAGTATAGTATAGAGGTCTGATACTACAAGAACTTTAGCATTGAATTTACACATTAGATATGAAATGCACTGATAATTTGAAGAGAACATTCACATTTCATCTATGCTATCCACCATAAGATGATCATATTTTACTACCAAATTAAGAAAGGTAAATTCTTATATTAACCCACTTCCTGGTTTAAAGTGTTGGACTCTTTTCAAAAGTATTTTTAATTCATCATCTTTCCCAACCCACTGTTTATTCCTGCCTCTATTTCACACTATGTGCCCATTAAAAAGCTATTTCACACAAAGTAATTGACATCAAATAAAGAAACACATTTACAGCAAGACAAACTGGGCCCTCCATTTAATCAGGCTCCAGTCATGTTTTACTAAATGGCTAGTGCACAGTGCAGTCCATTCTGATGATGAGCCCTAATTCAGCTGCAAGGTAAACCACATGCAGACTCTTCACACAAACTGACTGAAACATGTGTCATGCTTGATATGGTGAAGAAGATGTAAGATGTTTATTTGTCATTTTTGGAAGGAGTCTCCAGTGTCAGCGCTTTGTAACACTCAGGGGTAAAGCTGCAACTTTCTGACTCAAGGAAGTCTTCAGGATGGAGAACTTTGCACTTTCTCACTTTTTGTTTGTCTTAATAACTTCGAGAGAGAGAGAGAAAAACGCGAGTGCTACTATAATGTAAGTGGTTACAGGAACTAACTTGTATTGCAGACGTTCCACAACATTAAACATAATGATAAATAGATTCGGAAAAATATGGCTTGTCGTTGTTTAATGAAGACAAATGTTAGCATTGGCAAATTGCTATGGTATAAGAAGAATAAAACACTTCAAGGTGTGCTGTTTTTGGAAAATAATAACAGTCACTCTGTTTTGCAGTTGTTGTATTCGTAAGAGACTCACATGCCTGTTTGTGAAATGTCATAAAATCATAAACGTAAAAAAAAAATAAAATTTTTAAGTATATGAAAGTCATTCCCTTTCACTTCCTTTCTACCAAATTTTTTGTAAATATTAATCATATAGATAGAATGCAGGAAAGCCAGTCGAACAAGTTACAGACACAAAACAGTCAACACGTCACAAATTGTTTTGACAACTAAGCAAGGTTGTAATCAGTCACGTTCCAGTGTTCCTTCCCATCACTTTCTCTTCATCACTCTCAGTATAGAGGACTAGGTTAAAGGGTAAATTCCCATATCATGTATATCAAATATTTTCTTACCAGATTTTCCTGTCAAATTAGTAAAATATCAGTAAACCATGATCAACCAAGTGCAGTCACAAATGGCAGAATAAAGTAAACCAAGTAAAAAGTAAACAACGCTAAAATTATATTTTTGTTGTCTGTCGTTTTGTGTAATTTGCATTTGGTACTTGTATTTGTTAAGACAGTGTATACTCAGTCTATCTACTTTTGGTTTCTCCTTCAAACGCATTTTGGGAACCATGATAGAGTAATAAAAAAAATTTAAAAATCCACCTTGTTCATGTTCATTACACCGATGACTGTATTTCAAATGTGTCTTCTCAATTACTGCAGATGACAAGTTAAAGATGTGTCAGTGAAGCGAGCTGAAAAATATCACCCCAAATGGAGATCAAATCTAGGTCACCATTTTTAGAGCACATTTAAACAATATAAAATAATAGAACAGTCAGGGCTTTTTAATAGCCTAATTGATTCATCAAATTTCCCAGTAATGGCACTAAGGTGCCCATTAAAGAGTTGCTTCACTTCAAGTAATTGACCCCAAATAACAAAGAAAGACATTTACATCCATGTTACATTTAGTTGTTCATATTTCACAAAGTGACTAGTACACAGTGCAGTTCATTCTGATGTGATGAACCATAAACAGCTAGAAGGAACACTCATGGCAGCCATTTGTAGGGTCATTCCGACCAAAGTAATAAAACATATTATATGTACTCCAGAAAGCCCTTCTACAGAGTACCAACTAAGGCAAACTGATGGACAATCTTTATGTATTTGTAATTGTATTTTACACATGCCCATTATATTTTTAATAGTAAACTGTAACTAAAAGGAATAAAGCAGCCAATAGTAGTGCCACAGCAAAGCTTTGTAATATACTGTAGGTCACATGTTTTGATAACTAGGTCAGATGACAGCCTGCACCTCACGCATTTATATTTGTTTTGACTTGCATGACAATAAATGACGCTACATTCATGATAACTGGAAACTACCTGAGAGCAGAGTTGCAAGATTAGTTACTTTGTCACTAGATTTGGCAATTGGTAAACCTCTTTAGCAACTTTAGTTCAAAAAGGCAACTAGTGACTAATCTATTGACTTTTTAAGCAGATGTGACTGACTGTACTGCACTCGATATATCCAATCACTGACCACCATTGTTTTCTAACAACCGATGACTGATCACAGCTCTTCCCAACAATCACTGATCACCACTGTTCACAAAAACCAATTACTGATCGCCAGTGTTCCCAAAAAAAAAAAAAAAACAACTGCTGATCACCATTATCCCCAAAACCAATTACTGATCACCAGTTTCACAACAACTAATTACTGATCACCAGTGCTACCCAACAACCAATCACTGATCACAATTGTTTGTCTGTTTCCCAACTACCAACTACCACTGCTTTACTTTGTCAGCATTCTTGATAGAAATTGTAATATTTTGTAAATTCATAAATAGATGGGTTCGGTCTATTTTGGAAATACATAAATAGTTTGTGATGCCATGACCAAAGAGACATCTTTCTATAAGAAATAAGTTACAATATATTATTTTCTATTCTTTTCTATTCTAAGAGTCTTCAGAAAATCTTTCTTCTTCATGTAACACATTTTCATATGCAAATGATCACGACCTTTCAATTAATATGGAAATGAGAATTTGACATTTTCTTGTAACTACAGACTTTTTGAGCGTGTGTTAGCTTAGCGAATGTACCTGCGTTCTTCTAAAAAGAGTTGCATTTTGTGCTTTGTATTGTTCTGTCCGTCCGTGTCTGCCCTCCCACTCTCTAGAGGGAGCCATCACCATACTGGGCTTCTGGGTGCTACAGGCAGGGCATGACCTGGGCGTGGAGTATAAAAGAGAAGCGGGAAAGACCCTGGTGGTGTATAGAAAATATTCGAAAGCATAGCCCAATAAATCACTATGTACTTCCCCACGATGTCTCATTGGATAAAATATTGTATGAATTGCACGGGCTGTGCCAGGAATAAACGCATGGATAATGATGAGAATGATGATTAAAGACACACTGACTTGTCACTTTTATCAGTTACATCAACTCCTATATTATCAGCAACGATATGCCGCCCAAACTAAACACTAAATAAGATTGTTATCAGGTGGTGACGTAATCCTGATACGTCACTTCTCTGTGTCTATGTACTCATGGTCTCAGGTTAATTCCTCTTGACCTTCAAGGACTTGGCGGCATATGGCTCCATTGATGTCAGCCTGTGTATTCATCCCTCATTCCTCAGGGCTAGAGACAGATCGGTGGACTGTTGCACCCCTCCAATAAAAGTCAAAGATTCAATGCTTCATGTAAAGTATTTCTGTTCTTCTCCATGACACAAACGATTACACTGGTGTTCACACTGAGGAGAAGGTCTGGCCTTCTAGGACCTATTTTTATTAGGAATATTAATTTGAATGGGTACTAGGCAATATTTCCAGCATCTGGAATATGAAAGGATGTGGAAACGTTGACTAAACCTGAGCAAAGTACAGTACAGTGTGTCAAAAAAGGATAGCTTTAATGCTAGCAAAACAGTCAGTTTAAACATTTCACTGAAGCCACTAGCCAGACTAAAATGACATTCTTTATGTGCTGAGAGAACGCCACAGCTTAATGTCGCCAAGAAGTTTTGTCAAGGGTGGTTACATAAAGTCTCTTGTCTCAGGGATTCAAGTACACACAATTAGCTTGTCGTACTGGAGCTTTGGCCTGCCTGGATGGGCTTGCGAATGAATTTATGCTTTGTCTCTGAATTACAAGTAAAGCTTGTCAATACATATAGGATCAGTCTACACGAGTGTACAGGTGCACCTCAATAAATTAGAATGTCGTGGAAAAGTTCATTTATTTCAGTAATTCAACTCAAATTGTGAAACTCGTGTATTAAATAAATTCAATGCACACAGACTGAAGTAGTTTAAGTCTTTGGTTCTTCTAATTGTGATGATTTTGGCTCACATTTAACAAAAACCCACCAATTCACTATCTCAACAAATTAGAATATGGTGACATGCCAATCAACTAATCAACTCAAAGGCTGAGGCTGGAGTCAAGGCATCAAGAGCCACCACACACAGACGTGTCAAGGAATTTGGCTACAGTTGTCGTATTCCTCTTGTTAAGCCACTCCTGAACCACAGACAATGTCAGAGGCATCTTACCTGGGCTAAGGAGAAGAAGAACTGGACTGTTGCCCAGTGGTCCAAAGTCCTCTTTACAGATGAGAGCAAGTTTTGTATTTCATTTGGAAACCAAGGTCCTAGAGTCTGGAGGAAGGGTGGAGAAGCTCATAGCCCAAGTTGCTTGAAGTCCAGTGTTAAGTTTCCTCAGTCTGTGATGATTTGGGGTGCAATGTCATCTGCTGGTGTTGGTCCATTGTGTTTTTTGAAAACCAAAGTCACTGCATCCATTTACCGAGAAATTTTTGAGCACTTCATGCTTCCTTCTGCTGACCAGCTTTTTGAAGATGCTGATTTCATTTTCCAGCAGGATTTGGCACCTGCCCACACTGCCAAAAGCACCAAAAGTTGGTTAAATGACCATGGTGTTGGTGTGCTTGACTGGCCAGCAAACTCACCAGACCTGAACCCCATAGAAAATCTATGGGGTATTGTCAAGAGGAAAATGAGAAACAAGAGACCAAAAAATGCAGATGAGCTGAAGGCCACTGTCAAAGAAACCTGGGCTTCCATACCACCTCAGCAGTGCCACAAACTGATCACCTCCATGCCACACCGAATTGAGGCAGTAATTAAAGCAAAAGAAGCCCCTACCAAGTATTGAGTACATGTACAGTAAATGAACATACTTTCCAGAAGGCCAACAATTCACTAAAAATGTTTTTTTTATTGGTCTTATGAAGTATTCTAATTTGTTGAGATAGTGAATTGGTGGGTTTTTGTTAAATGTGAGCCAAAATCATCACAATTAAATGAACCAAAGACTTAAACTACTTCAGTCTGTGTGCATTGAATTTATTTAATACACGAGTTTCACAATTTGAGTTGAATTACTGAAATAAATGAACTTTTCCACGACATTCTAATTTATTGAGGTGCACCTGTACACTCGTGTAGACTGATCCTATATGTATTGTCAAGCTTTACTTGTAATTCAGAGACAAAGCATAAATTCATTCGCAAGCCCATCCAGGCAGGCCAAAGCTCCAGTAAGACAAGCTAATTGTGTGTACTTGAATCCCTGAGACAAGAGACTTTATGTAGCCACCCTTGACAAAACTTCTTGGCGACATTAAGCTGTGGCGTTCTCTCAGCACATAAAGAATGTCATTTTAGTCTGGCTAGTGGCTTCAGTGAAATGTTTAAACTGACTGTTTTGCTAGCATTAAAGCTATCCTTTTTTGACACACTGTACTGTACTTTGCTCAGGTTTAGTCAACGTTTCCAGATCCTTTCATATTCCAGATGCTGGAAATATTGCCTAGTACCCATTCAAATTAATATTCCTAATAAAAATAGGTCCTAGAAGGCCAGACCTTCTCCTCAGTGTGAACACCAGTGTAATCGTTTGTGTCATGGAGAAGAACAGAAATACTTTACATGAAGCATTGAATCTTTGACTTTTATTGGAGGGGTGCAACAGTCCACCGATCTGTCTCTAGCCCTGAGGAATGAGGGATGAATACACAGGCTGACATCAATGGAGCCATATGCTGCCAAGTCCCTGAAGGTCAAGAGGAATTAACCTGAGACCATGAGTATACACATAGACACAGAGAAGTGACGTATCAGGATTACGTCACCACCTGATAACAATCTTGTTTAGTTTGGGCGGCATATCGTTGCTGATAATATAGGAGTTGATGTAACTGATAAAAGTGACAAGTCAGTGTGTCTTTAATCATCATTCTCATCATTATCCATGCGTTTATTCCTGGCATGGCAATTCATACAATATTTTATCCAATGAGACATCGTGGGGAAGTACATAGTGATTTATTGGGCTATGCTTTCGAATATTTTCCATACGCTGGGGTCATCTGAACATTATTTAGACTTTAGTGACACCCTGTGGTGAAGTACAAAAATGCAACCGTTTTTCTATGCACATGCTCAAAATGCATACTAATATTCAACTATGTATATACTATGTATACTACTCATACTAAACCATGTCTGAAGGCAATGTGTAAGCAGTATTTGAATGTAAAACCTGGGCTGTAGCACATACCACAATGCGACACTCTGGTGACACTTTTAATATAAATGCTTTAAACCTGAGGTGTACAAAGCAGGAGCAGCAGAACCTACAGGCATTTCATCTAAATGCTGCAGGGTACCTTACATAATATACCTGTTTTATCTATATTTTTTTGTCAGTCAATAGCAATTTACTATCTTTAATGATAATATTTTACCTCAGAATGTCTCTAATTCTTAACCAACTGTGATGGCTTAAATGATGAAAACAAAATTAGCCATATTTGTTAGATGTACCACTATATTTGCATTGAAGTACTGTTCCAAAAATAATGCTAAAGCATTTTTTGGGTGCCCTGAAGTCTTGCTCCACAAACTCAATAAATTGAGTTTTGGCATGAAAGACGGAGACGTTTGGGATTTCTGCAATGCGGTGCCCTTTTTTTTTGTTGTTGTTATTGTTGGTGGGTTTTTTTAATGAAGCAATCTGAGGTAATTCTGAGTTAACTGCATACACAAATCAGTTTGACTGACAGTTTGGTGACAAGTTGACACTGCTTATCACACTGAACACCATCACAGTGAAGCATGGTGGCGTTAGTATCATGTTGTGGGAATGCTTTTCATCAGCAGGGACTGGGAAACTGGTGAGGATTGAGGGGGAAAATGGTTTGAACCAAACATGGGGCATTTCTGGAAGAAAATTGTTGCAGTCTGCAAGAGACTTGAGGTCAGAGGTTCACTTTCCTACAAGACAACGACCCTAAGCATGCAACCAATATGCTTGAGAATGGGCAAGAAGAATGGGCAAAAATATCAGGATCCAGATGTGCAACATTGATCATTACATATCCCAGTAGACTTGCAGCTGTAAGTGCAGCCTGAGGTTGTTCTAACAAGTTTTGACCCTGGGAGGTCTTGTGTAACCAACAAATGTCTGATTTTTTTTTGTTTTATTAACCATTGTCATAATTATATATATATATATATAATCACACCTTCATATGTTTACATATTTTGTAAATCAAGCAGTAAAAAAACTCATTCATGTCACTTCCAGGTTGTAACACAACAAAATGTGGAAAAGTTCACTGGGACACTGCAGCGTTCAGCCAAGTGCAAATGTTTGCATACCCTTGAGACAAAATAAAGGTCAATAAATAAAATTTTATTATATAATAAAAATAATATTTGATACTTTTATAAGTATGCCAGTCTCAACACAGCCCACGTGTGGTTTGATGGTAATTTGCATAACCTCAAATGCAAACCATTGAAGTGGATTGGAACATGGCCTACACATGCACTCTATTAAGGTCAAGGTTAAAGTGTATTATAGCATGCTGTTCTGTTGAATGAAACCGATGTAGGTGTCGTATGTTATTTTCTAAAATGATCTCAAGATATCTTGATGTGTTTAACCACAAGGTGATTTCAAGGTGAATGAATTGGCTGACCAATTCATATTCTATGGATCATCTGAAAGATGACGTCATTCTTTCTGCTTGGGAGGATGTTTGTCATTTATGTGGGGGTGTGTGTGTGGGGGGTTGTTTGGGTGGGTTTGTATTATGGTAACATTGTGTTAAGTGTGTTTAAAGCGTTCTTTCTTTTACTTCCTTCTATCTGTGTTGAAGAAAAGGAAGTACACTGGTGATTTAAAAATTATGCGGTTACTAAAAACATTTAAATGTTAAATGTTTCTTCTGCTTTATCACTACTCCTGTTTTTCCCACAACTATCTTCCTCATTGTCACGTTAGACAGAAAAACAGATCTGTGGTGTGTTACATAAACAGCAATCCGCACAATGTGGTTGTCTGCGTTTATGCCACTGCTGGCCTTTGAATCTATGCCACATTTATCACTGGGGCATTTTACACCTCTGGTACATCACTTCCCCTTTGTGGCTATCGATTGCATTACATCATTCCTTGTATTGAGTTTGTTAAGAGACAAGTCATTAGGTCAGTATCATTAAGTCAATACACTTTGCAGGATTTTCCTGGTCTGGGGTTTATTTTATGGCTTAAGCTGTAACTTCATGATCATACTATGTTGAGGTCATACTATCTGGGTGAATTGCTGGATTGAGACATTTTGACATTCCAGCTAGTAAAACTGTAAAGTGCTGTTATCTATGTAAATCTACACGTTCATGTTACTTAAGGTTACATTATTGAAATTCTGACACAATTGGATAAACAAGGAAGACATTTTGAAGACCACGTTGTTATATATGCTTTTTAACAACATTTAATTCTCAGTGGTTAAAGGTTCTGAGTTATTGCTTAGAAGGTTGGCTTGTCATTGTTGGGCCCTTGAGCAAGGCCCTTAACCCTCTCTGTTGTATCATGGCTGACCCTGTGACCCGACCTCAACTTCCTAACAAGCTGGGATATGTGAAGAGTGTGAATTTTCACTGTTCTGTAATGTATACGTGACTGACAAGACTTCTTCTTCATTAGAATATACGAAACATGTTTCTGTGCAACCACACTGACATGACTAGCTGATTCAGTCTATGGTTACATTGGTCTATTAATCATATTTCATGTAGCTAGGCAATGTCAGTAAAATTTAATGCTAGTGTTATCTGATGTTAGCTACAATATTAACTTTCTGCTATATTAAAGTCTTGCTAATGTGCCAGAATGGTTATCTGTTGTAAAGTACTCTATCTGTTTGCTTTATTACTCCCATGGAGTATATCTACAACATTTACAGCTAAAAGCTACTTTTTTATCCAGACATTATCGGATTTTATCCTTATCGAAAATGAATAGTGATGGTTCAAGATTGATGTCTTACATTCATCTTATAATCATCCTGATTACTGGCTGAAATATTGTATCCTCTAAAATCGGAATTTATCTGTGAGAATTTAATTGTTTTTATATATATATGTGTGTGTGTGTATGTGTGTATGTGTGTATGTCACCCTTTCTGATGTAACGATCTGTAGTGCCCCACATTCCTGTATAAACTTCATGATTAATTCAGATTAAATAGTGTGTCAGCTGGACTGGAGCGTACAAGATTTTAAGATAAACTCCCAAGTCAATTCTAGTAATTCTTCTTGACACACTGCACGGCATTCGACTCACAACACACACCAGTGAAAAGCCTATGTTTTTTTTTCAGGTAATAATTGTTAAGCATGAAAGCATAGTAATTCAAGTGTCTCATTTTCAGAGGGGCCCTGCAGGTTAACACATACTAATCAAATCAAATGAAAATAAATATTAAATTATATAAAATAAATTAATTGTACTAGCAGTCAGCGGGTGAGAGACTTGTGTCTCTCACCCTCTAAACTATACACCTGTTCTATTAGCTGCAGCAACGAATCATTTGTGACTATCTGGGTTGAAAGAAAACATGAATAAATATAAAAAATAAACAATTACAAATACAAAGAATAAGAACAACAATAACAGGAACAAGAATAACTAGAACAAGAATACCAACAACAATACCAATAACAAGAACAATAATAAAAACAATAACACCAACAACAAGAACACTAATACCAACAATAATACCAACAACAATACCAATAACAAGAATAATAAAAACAATAACACCAACAACAAGAACACAAATACCAACAATAATACCAACAACAATACCAATAACAAGAACAATAATAAAAACAATAACACCAACAACAAGAACACTAATACCAACAACAATACCAATAACAAGAACAATACCAACTATAATACCAACAAGAACAATAATAAAAACAATAATACCAACAACAAGAACACTAATACCAACAATAAAAACAATACCAACAATAATACCAACAACAAGACCAATGTAACAACACAAACAAGAACAATAATACCAACAACAGAAACAATAATACCAACAACAAGACCAATGTAACAACACAAACAAGAACAATAATACCAACAACAATACCAACGACAAAAACAATACCAACAATAACACAAACAACAAGAACAATAACACAGACAACAAGAACAATAACACAGACAACAAGAACAATAATACTGACAAGAACAATAACAAATAAGAATGAGAAGAATAATGTTTGGACAAACCAATTAAGAATACCATAATGACCATGAATGCTATTATTTCTTTTAAAAGTGTATAAATATTGTGATTGTAATTACTCATTACTTTGGAACATTTACATACACAGAATGAAATTATGAGAGTCTTTCATTTCTTACGCTCTTCATTTGTGTTGTCAAAGTGGAAATGAAATTACGGCTGTAGGTGTTGTGGTAGATCTGTTTGTACAGAAGCTCGTGACTTCACCATGGTGACCCTTCCGCTTGACTGGACAACGATGTGTTAAAAATAAGCATCTGATCTCCTCCTGTTCCCTTCTCTGGAGAAGCAGCTTGGTTATTAGATCGTTTATGTAAATGGTGAATAATTTTTAATTTTTCAGTTTTAATGATTATACTTAATATAGTCATTAAATATTGATAAACATTTTCCCTTAAGGCATCTGTAACACGTCTTCTCTTAAGTTGTAGTAATAAAAATGAAAACTGTTTATTTCACTGTTTTTGTACTCGCATCCACCATATTACTGTAAACTTGGTAACTTTGAAAAAAAGGTTAAAGCCCTGCCCACTGGGCACAATCACATCATGTTACATATCCCTGTCTTGTTTCCTGATACTGTATACAGGTGCATCTCAATAAATTAGAATGTCCTGGAAAAGTTCATTTATTTCAGTAATTCAATTCAAATTGTGAAACTCGTGTATTAAATAAATTCAATGCACACAGACTGAAATAGTTTAAGTCTTTGGTTCTTTTAATTGTGATGAGGCAGCAGCAGGTTCCAACAGATTGCTATGGAATTATGAAATAAAATGAAATTATTATAAAATTATTAAACTGATGTGATATAAATATAACAATATGAATGATTCAAAATACAGTTTTTTGTTTGTTTGTTTGTTTGTTTGTTTTTTAACAGTGTAATTAACCACAGAATTTGCACTCACTGTACATAGTTTCCTCTTCAGGAGTTCATTAACTTTCCATTTCTTAAGGTTCCTCCTATAAAAGTACTTCAGGTATTTAAATAAATAATGGACACTCTAGTTTTGTTTTTTGACAATGCATTATATTATTTTACCCTAAATGTGATGACTTTATATTAATGAATTCTTAATCTTGTGGGTTATTACTGTACATGGCAAAATGATCCAATAATGTCCAATCCAATAAAGAGCTAACTGGAAAGAAGACCATTCTTGGCAGGAATGAAGCATATGGAAATCCACACTTTCTGACCATCTCATAGGTTTCAATTTGATTTGGATCTGATTATTGAACATACCTTGGCCTTTTGAGTTTTTCTTATTTCAAAACTCAGTAATCTACCATGGAAGGTGGAAGCAGTGACATTATCTTTCAATATGAGAACATCCTAAGGGAAAAGTCTTGGCACCTCAGAGTGTACCTGATCTTAAAACTTGCCTTCATATGCCATTACTGTTACCATATACAGTACTGTGCAAAAGTTTTAGGCACCCTGTTTTTTATAGTACAAACTTTGTTTTGTTTTTTATTTTATGACTTCTACAGAGGTCATCTTCTGCCAGAGCCATATCACCCTGCAGTTCTTGCCTGGGTTCCCACTACATCTAAGCAGGGTTGAGCCTGGTCAGTACCTGGATGGGAGACCTTCTGGGGAAAACTAAGGTTGCTGCTGGAAGTGGTATTAGGGAGGCCAGTAGGTGGTGCTCTCCCTGTGGTCTGTGTGGGTCCTTATGCCCCAGTATAGTGATGGGGACACTATACTGTAAAGAGAGCACTGTCTTTCAGATGAGATGTTAAACTGAGGTCCTGTCTCTCTGTGGTCATTAAAAATCCAAGGTCACTTCTTGTAAATAGTAGGGGTCTATCATGGCCCCCTAATAATCTCCATTCCTGAATTGGCCACATCACTCTCCTCTCCTCTCCACCGATAGCTGGTGTGTGGTCGGCATTCTGGCGCATCATCCAGGTGGATGCTACACATTGGTGGTGGTTGAGGAGATTTCCTCCCATACTATGTAAAGTGCTTTGAGTGTCTAGAAAAGTGCTATATAAATGTAAATAATAATACATTATCAAGTCAGTACAAAAACATTTTAGATCCCCAAACATTAGTTTTCTAGCACACAATTAAATGTTACAGAAAAATGTGTGTATTTCATTAAAGAAAGCAGCATATTACGTAAGAGACACTTTTCAGACAAAAAAACACAATGAAGGCTGCTGGGTTTCGCTGCAAAAATAAGAAGCGAGTGCAAAAGTGTCCAGAAGAACTGAGTCTGGTTCTGCAAGATGCTCAATAAAACTCACCAGCTCATTTCCTTATAAATCTGCACACATTGTACCGGAGACTACTATTTTTATTTTTATTTATTTATTTTTTGTCACACCAAATAGTGACTTTGTTTCATTTACTACTGTTTACTTCTCTTTACGGTATTTTCATTTAATTTCAACTCATTTCATTATTTTGAAGGCATCTTTGCTCTACAGCATTTCTTTGCATGTGCCTAAAACTTTTGCACAGTACTGTAATTGTCAGACATAATAACTCCTGCAACATGGTGGCTCTCACTATTGTGGATTAACCAGTGTGGAACTGCTAGTGGCAGAAATCGCAGATTAAAAGCTTTTTTTTTCTTTTGTAGCTCTCTCCATGGCTGGATGCATGAAGCATGAAAAGACGTAAAAGATGATTCACTTCTACTACACTACACTATACTAATCATTGCACTAAATAAAAAGAGGGATGAGATGTTTTTTGCTTGTTTGGTTTTTTTTTTTTTGCTATGGCTACATAGTTCAGCTGCACTATTTACATGAAGTGCAAATGGAAATAAAATGCTATGAGCACTTAGTGCTATTATGATGAACATGAATCCAAGATGAAATGTTTCTTCTTGCATTCAAACTCAATTACAAAACAAATTATATAATAATTCCTTTCTTGATTATCTTGTCTCAAATTTAATTACAGGAAAAAATACATATTAGGGGAATTTGTCAGTCAGAATAAATAACCCATATTAAAAAAAAAAATAATAATCTAAAGGTCCTAAAAGGTCACTAATTATACACAACAAATTATACTACGTGGCATATTTTAAGGAATATTACTTTAGTAGCACAGACCTATACTCACATAGCAGCACTCTGTTCTTATTTGTTTGTTTGTTATTTTGTGCTTGCTTATTTATTTATTTATTTATTTATTTATTTCCTGTAAAATGCTTTGATACAAAAATATAGCAATGTAAGTGCTTTTTTTTTTAAACTTTGGATGTTAAGCAATGTGTGAAAGTCTGATTAACTGAATAAAATATTGATGGCACTCTCAAGGATACATCTTTTGTACCTTTAGTATATTTTTACCCCGAAATATGCATGCAAAGAATTTTTCGATTAAATTTTAATTGCAGTTCATTTTATTATAGTTATGTATCTTAACTCATTTTGGAGGTGAAAGATACATATTAAAGCTACAAGGACCTAGCAACAAGTAAAGGTACAATTTAGTACCATTTTTTCTTGAATCATAAAATATTAAGTTAAAATATCAACTTATCTTGAAATAACAAGTTATTTTTAAATAATAAGATTGTCAAAATATGTCTTAAAAGTAATGACATACTGTCTGGAGATTACGAGTTTATAAGTCAGAATAATAAGACACAATCATATATCAATGTACTGTACAGTAAGATATTTAGGTAAAATATTGTCATGCCATCATGAAATAAAGAGATATTAAATCAAACTAACGATATATCTTGAAATAACGCATTATGACAAAATGAGATATTAGATAGAAATAACATCTTGCACGAACACGATAACTTGAAGTATCTTGAAATAACGAGATATAAAATTAAAATGGCGACATAATATTTTGAAATAAAGAGTCAAAATAATTAGATATGAATACAAAATAACAGCAAAGTACTTCAGCTCTTTCTAACATCTTGCGATTCAGGGCTTCTGTACAAAATAATTACTGTGTAAACAATTCTTAAGTGCCCCTGAGTTTTTGTGTGCTACCAATAGGTTCCCTTCACTGCTTTCCTCAATGCATAATAAACTGTTTAAACAAAAGCAGGGAGATTTTTTCCCCTTCTGCACCACTGAGATGAGCTGAAGCTGTGTTCCAATGGCAGCAGGTGGGATTCCCCAATCTCCAAACCTAATGATGCTGAGAGAGAGAGAGAGAGAGAGAGAGAGAGAGAGAGAGAGAGAGAGAGAGAGAGATACAGAGTGTGTGTATGTGAGAGAGAGTGTGTGTATGAGAGAGAAACAGATACAGAGAGAGTGTGAGTGAGAGAGTGAGAGAGATACACAGAGTGTGTGTGTATGAGAGAGGAACAGATACAGAGAGAGAGATACAAAGTGTGTGAGAGAGATACACAGAGTGTGTGTGTGAGAGAGAGATACACAGAGAGTGTGTGTGTGTGAGAGAGATACACAGAGAGTGTGTGTGTGTGTGTGTGTGAGAGAGAGAGATACACAGAGAGTGTATGTGTGAGAGAGAGATACACAGAGAGTGTGAGATACAGAGTGTGTGTGTGTGAGAGAGAGAGATACACAGAGAGTGTGTGTGTGAGAGAGAGAGAGATACACAGAGAGTGTGTGTGAGAGAGAGAGATACACAGAGAGTGTGTGTGAGAGAGAGAGATACACAGAGTGTGAGATACACAGAGAGTGTGTGTGTGTGTGTGTGTGAGAGAGATACACAGAGAGAGAGAGTGTGTGTGTGTGAAAGAGATACACAGAGAGTGTGAGATACACAAAGTGTGTGTGTGTGAGAGAGAGATACACAGAGTGTGAGATACACAGAGAGTGTGTGTGTGTGTGTGAGAGAGAGAGATACACAGAGAGTGTGTGTGTGTGTGTGAGAGAGAGATACACAGAGTGTGTGTGTGTGTGAGAGAGAGATACACAGAGTGTGTGTATGTGTGTGTGAGAGAGAGATACACAGAGTGTGTGTATGTGTGTGTGAGAGAGAGATACACAGAGAGTGTGTGTGTGTGTGTGAGAGAGAGAGAGATACACAGAGAGTGTGTGTGTGAGAGGAACAGATACAGAGGGAGGGAGTGTGAGTGAGAGAGAGAGAGAGAGAGAGAGAGAGAGAGAGAGAGATTGCACTGCTATGGCGCTCGAGCGGAATTGGCGGTGGAAAAGCGCGAGCACAATATTGGCACCGCTCCTCGCGCCAGGTTTGTCAGGAACACGACAGCGGAAAGTCTTCGCTGTTTTTTCTTTAAACCGGAAATAAGCGACAGCCGGTGAGACGTTGCAAGGAAAGGAGGGAAGGAAGGAAGCGGCTGAGTTCGGAGAAGGAAAGGGAGAAAGAGGGATTGGCTACAAAGTTGCACTGACGGTATATTAAAAAAAAAAAAAAAAAAAAAACCGTTGATAGGATAATGGCAGAAAGAAACGCCACGGAGCGCGCGGGCTGAATCGAGCGCCTGTAAACGCGACCTCCTCGCGCTTTCTGTTGTTTTATTCCTTGAGGGATTGATTTGGTTTGTTCAAAGCGCGACCATGCCCGCGAAAACGAAGTACAATTTAGTGGACGACGGACACGACTTGCGGATTCCTCTACACAACGAGGAGGCATTCCAGCACGGGATTAATTTCGAGGCGAAGGTGAGCTTCTCGGTGTTTGCTTGGAGCGCTAACAAACTTAGCTTTAGTTTATTAAGTTTATCGACTTGTTACAGATTGGCAAACGTTACCTGTTCAAAGAAAACGATATGGGAAGTTTTACCAGGCCACTTGTTTGCCAGCAACTGACGTCTAAATAAACATAGGTGTTTGTTTTCTTTTTGTTTTTTCTAAATGAATAAGTTACATGGAATAATAAAGGGAATTGTTTGCGTTTTGTTTTGTCAGTACATTGGTAGCCTGGATGTCGCGCGACCCAACAGCCGTGTGGAAATAGTAGCTGCCATGAGACGGATCCGGGTAAGTTTCCAGCCTGGTGTAGGCATTTCCTGTTAAATGGAGCCTCATCTCTGGAATGTTCAGTGATTTGTGCTCAGTTTAATTCGATCTATTCGACAGATCAGACTAATCCTATGCACCTTTCTCGCAAAACAGAACCGAAATACAATACAAATCGACTGGCAAACTGAAGGCAACACAAGGTGGAGTAAGACCTGACATGCTTGCTAGAGCTCAGTGTATGAAGATTGATTGATTGTTTATTTCAGGTCCTCCTGTATTCACTCAGTTGCCAGATTTGCCAAAAAAACAGCTTCCCGGTGAGTCCGTGCAAAGAGCCGGAACAGGATCTGACGAGTACACGATTGACCCGTACTCATCCCAGGACTCCTCACGTTCTGCGCATACTGAACATCCTTTCAACACACTTGGTACTAATCCCTCTCTCTCTCTCTCTCTCGGGAGCTTTCTGCACTCGTGGCTCGTTTTCTGCTCCCGCGGACGGTCCCGTGTACCAAAAACGGTTCTCACCAATGCTTCAGTCAATAATCTCAGCAGGATACTGTAGATTTGTGCCCAAGAACAGCTGCTGTAATCGTAAAACTCATCCCAGGACTCTTATTCACAAATCTGCCAACACACTTAGTACTTTTTCCTTTTACTCTACTACAGTAATGGTTTATAATCGTGCTGTCAGCTGATTAGAAGAGTGTTCCCCTTTTGAGTCCGGTTCCTCTTTCTTCCTCATGTTGTCTCATGGAGTTTTTCCTTGCTCACTGGGGATTTCATTGTACATCCAGTTTCCTGTGAAGCTGCTTTATGATAATGTCTGGTGTATTGTGTCAGAAATGTTGCCCTAATCCTAACCCTGCTTTCACACTAAAGATGCAAGATATACTTCACTTTCACTACACGTACGCGCACACAGCTGCTTGCGTATCTTACGTACATCTGGAGGATTAAAAGCGGGGTCCACCAAATGGCATCGTCAGAGCTAAAACATCTCCGTCCATCTGGTTTCCAAGTCAGACTGTGTCATTTGTACTTTAAAATGTAGTGATTTCATGCACTGCTATGTTAAACAGACTGAAAAGCTCAGTTTCTCTTTAAATTTGTCTGCCGTCGGCGTGATTGTTGTCACGATCCCAAATCAAAAACCCTCAACGTACATTCAGAAATATTTACTGATGTAGAAACTCCAGAAATCTGGTACCTAAAATAGAGCTATCGGTAGGTTTAATAGGATTTTTAAATTTCAAACACTATCTGTAATAGGAAAACCGTTATTAGTAGTGTGAATACTCAACGGTCTAGAATAGTACATAAGTATGTAATTTGAGACATGACATTCACGTGTTTAGTCAGTTGCGAACTCTTCATATGGTGCTATATTGTCTCCGCTATTTATGTTGGTATTGCAGCACATGGACGTGTTGTGTTAATTTCTGAGGAATGACACACCAAATGACCACAGGATACGAATGGTGGCCATCTTCCGTAGACGTAGTATTTATTTATTTTTTTGTGGCTTCCGATGAGAAATTGTTGTATAGCTTTGTAGGTAACAGCCCACTATCTGTAGTAGCCATGTACACCAGTGGCAACAGTGATCTTTGCTGCTTCCTTCTCAAAGTCTTTGTAGACATTTAATGAGAAATTCTATCCATCCATCCATCCATTTTCCATACTGCTTATCCTACACAGAGTCATGGGGAGCCTGAAACCTATCCCAAGGAACTTCGGGCACCTTGGACCCTGGTGCCAACCCATCTCAGGGCACAATCGCACAGATATTCACACACTATGGACAATTTGGAAATGCCAATCAGCCTGCACTGCATGTCCTTGCACGGGGGTAGGAAACTGGAGTACCCGGAGGAAACACCCGAAGCACAGGGAGAACATGCAAACTCCAGTCACACAGGACAGACATCCTAACCACTAAGCCACCCCCTCCCACCCGTGAAAAATTCTATTACTTCTTTAAACAATAAATGGGAAGTAATTGCAGATAGGAACTAAAGTAGTGACTGGGGAACTAAAGAATCCACCACAAGCTCCATATACTTGGCTTGAGAACTTATGTGAACCAATTGTTTTTTCCACATCATACCTAATTTGCATAGAATTGAGGAAATCTCAATACAGATGTCACTTGTCACGCTGTAGCTTTGTCATTTGCTGCTGACACTGTAATCGTGCATTATGGGACTCCGGAAGCACATTTTCTACGCTCCTCTATCATCTCGGACACGTCCACAACGTGACAGAGCTCCCTAATTAGTATTATATACAGTACATGCAGTATTTGTATATTATATAATGAATAATCTGTAGTATCAGGCACGATTTTACCAATTCACCAGAGACGAGTGTGTGATATTTGAAAGGAAAACAGAAAGAGCCGTGACTAAGCCCAGTGGAGGAAATAATGAAAAAATAAAAATAAAATTCCCAGCGCTTATAAACTTGTGTTTACTCATCAGCTGAGTAACAGGGTAAAGTGTGTGGTGCCAGGTGCCTGACTCGGAGTCGATGGTGTAGAGAATAACCTTTTGGACTGGTGCTGTCATTTTGAAATCCTTTCCTGCAGTGCAATGCATGCTGTTTCTGTCAATCTATATCCACATCCAACCTGCTGTTATGAATTATTCATACAAATCTGAATGAGTGACGACGTTTCATTTGAGCAACATTGTAAGTAAAGGTATGAATGATCACAAAGCCGCTAATCGTAACCTTAACCTTTAAAGCGGTTTATACGACCAGATGAAGCGAGTTGCCTGAGCTTTTGATCAAACGTTTTCCTCTCCAGTGTAATAATTTGTTGTAATTGATTCACTGCATGCGTATTCTCAATATTACTACACTTTATACATCGTTCTCTTCTATTGGGGCTGTTTTGCTGTAACACATCCCTTCTTCAAGTCCACATAACACTCAAAGACAAGGACCCACAATGTAGACGTAGTTAATCTTTTGCTAAATGTTTTTGTTGTAAATAATGGAAGTGCTCTTTGTTTTTGCACCCCCCCCCCCCCGCCCCCTATGAGTCTCTCTCTCTCTCTCTCTCTCTCTCTCTCTCTCTCTCTCTCTTCCCCCAGTCACCATTCTAACTTTAAAGCAACATCTTTACAGTAAAGCATTATTCAGTGGAGAGGTGTCAGGAATTCTGTGGGTGTAAAAGCTTTGTTTTTGCAGTGTTGTGGTTTCCATCACACCAGCACACATTGGGTGCAAATGATCCTATTAACCTTTTCAGTGTGTTGGACCCCCTGCCATGCTGTGGCAGCTGCTGGAGAAGGGCCAGGCATTTGTAACACACATTTAAAGAGGGATAGTGTTTTTCCTCCGTGTTCCACAGAGAGAAAGTTGTAAAAGCTCCAAATTAGGACATCTCTTAGACAGATGGTAATTGGTCAGCTCAAATGGCTTGTTAATACCGTGGGGGAAACGGGTTCTACGCAGAACCGTTTCTACACGAAGAGATTGAAAGATGTAAAAGTTCTTTGCACCTTAAAGAATCTTTGTGTTATGTGTGGTGGCCTGGGAAAACCCTTCAGATGGTGGCATTTTGACATTTTCTACATGTATACTTCTGAACAATACATGTTTTTTTTTTTCTTAACTGAAATGTTTCTCTATCCAACAACTTCTCAAAGTGCGACGTTCACCGAGTGAGTTAATCACATGTATCTAGCAAGCTTATAGGCCCTGTTCACACCTGGCATTAACATGCATCCCGGGTGAGACACGCAGCTGTTCACACCTGGCATTATGAATGCATCTCCAGTGACCACTTGTGATTAGAGTTCATCCATCATTTGTGCTAGAGAAAGGCTGTCACACGCATTTTATTATATCCGTTTTCCGCCGCATTTACTCTCGGGCAGAAATGTCCTGCGAATCCTATCTCATGTGCCTGTATGGACTGTTTCAGACATTTAAATCACATGGTCTGCTGATGAAACGTACAAATGAATGAGATATGAGACAACAAATGAAGCAATGAAAAGCAGCTGCTTTCGTATTTGCTTTTATAACTTCACGTTTATTCATCAGCTTAACGGCAGAGAGTTCTACCGTTTAGCACGATTTCCAAACAGTCTCGCAATGATTACGTGGTTTCTGCCTAGGGCAATGAGGCAGTCAATTAGTTGGTTTTACTCTGCTGTCCGGGACACATCAAGACACACTCGTACCACCTCCGAATTCTATAATACTCCAAATATGGTTTGAGCGATCAGACACATCGGACCCCGTTCATTTACATTACATTACATTTATGGCATTTGGTAGATGCCCTTATCCAGAGAGACTTACATTTATCTCATTTATACAGCTGAGCAGTTGAGGGTCAAGGGCTTTGCGGTGCCGGGATTTGAACTCGCAACTTTCCGATCGGTAGTCCAATGTCTTAAGCTACATGCTAAAGACTGCATGCTATGTGTTAAAATG
This sequence comes from Cranoglanis bouderius, assembly GCA_023630585.1. Classification (NCBI taxonomy): domain Eukaryota; kingdom Metazoa; phylum Chordata; class Actinopteri; order Siluriformes; family Cranoglanididae; genus Cranoglanis; species Cranoglanis bouderius. Next base: position 32,729,218 of record CM042537.1, on the reverse strand, counting down.
GCTTCTTACCCAACTTGATCTTTGCCGTGATTAAAAAATAAATAAAATATTTCCAGATTAAACCGATGGGTTTTCCCAGAACACCACACATATATTTAAAATAATTCTTTAAATTCCTCAAGGGTTCCTAAAGAGGTTCTACTTGAAGCTTTCTTCTAGAAAATCTCTGTTGCAAAGTACATGTATTACTTTTTCTTATAGTACTTCATATAGTTGCTTATAGTACTATAGTACAAGAACCTTTGGGCCAAGGGTTTTTCAGCTGGCACACTGAAGTCCGGATGCAGACCCAACAAAGTATTACTGAGGATGAAACAGTGCGCTGAATAAATACTGCAGAAGAAGCGATCGATGAGTAAAAAAACTGGCTGTAGTCCGGTGCCATAGTGACATGAATCTTCACAGCTTCTGTAGCAGACCTTCGGTTGTGGCCAATCACATGCATTTATCTAAATGATTTAGCCGAAGGCAGCTCGTTGAGGAGGGAAAGAGGTTCCACAGATGTGTGATCTGGTGTAATTAGTGAACTAATGACAGAGATTGTTCAAAAAAAGAGAGGAAGATGATATCTTCAAGTTCAGAATCTGGATGTAGTCAAAAGCGAAGCACTAGTTCGAAAACAAAGCACAAGTGCTTCAAAATGATGCTTCCTACTTACAGCCATGAAATAATCACTGATGGTTAAGCATTGATAGTTAACTGTGGTCAGTCATGTTAGCTGTTTATCCAAACATTTTTAAGCAAGGAATTTAATATAGCTAGACCTTTTGAAACTTGGCTGTATTTGCTGAATAGTATTTGTTGAATATTTTGTTACCATGTGGTAGAGCTATTTAGATTTTCTTTGAAGGAGCTTCGAAGGACTTTGTTAGTCCGTCATAGGAATATAACATCGTGCATCCGGATATAAGTCTTTGGTCAGCTTGCAACTTTTTAAAAGTGTCCTCTGGTTTCACAATGTTATCGGGCAAATGCGGGTTTGTGGCTAGCATTTAAAGAGAGCATAATTGGCCCTGCTGTTCGCATGGGAAGGATTTTTCTTTCGTTCAATTTTATATACTTGGACATGTAGTGTTAAAGTGAAGCAACTGATGTAGCCTCAGAATTAACTTTCCATCTAGACAGGCCTTGTGTGTTGAGACTGTAAGTGGAGAATTTAATTTAAGAAGCTGCCTGGCAGAGCAACCTATAATAATCAACATGATTACAGAAGAAAAGCCAAAAAAAAAAAACCATTAGTCTTTTGCGGAAGCACAATGAGCTGAGATCTTTTATGGCTTAAAGGATTCATTTCTTGCTAATCTAACATTGCTTTGTTAATTGCCACGATTTTATGAAACAGTTGAAGAGACAACGGGGAAGAATACACTAATTGGCTAAAATCTTTTTTCCCCCCCCATAACAATGTCAGCAGACAGTAGAATGAGAGGAACATAGATACCCATCATGCATAATTAAATATTGGATCTGAAAGCCTAAAGGCCCTGCAGATATCTCTGTATAGGAAATGGGTATAGAGTCTATTGGGAAATTAAAGCCTTGAAGGGAAACAATGGCTGGCTGTTTTCATTATACCGCCTTGCAGGTTTCATCACGCCGTCTTACCGGGCTAAATTATTTCCATTTTAATATACAGTACTGTGCAGATGTTTTAGGCACCCCCTTTTTTTTTTTTTTTTTTTTTACTATAAACTCTGGTATAGATTTTTTATTTTTTATTTTATAACTTCTGCATTATCAAGTCAGTACAAAAAATATTTTAGATTCCCAAACATTCTTGTTTTCTAGCACAAAATTAAATGTTACAGAGAAATGTTTGTATGTCATTAAAGAAACAAGAATTGTCTAGTGGATGTTCTATGACAGAACTGATAAAACTGATCAAATGTATGATGATCTTCAATTAATGTAAACATCTATGGCATAATAAGTATACAACACTGGATTCGATGTTCTAGAAAATTCAACTTCAGTGTAGCGAAGGCATCACACCACCCCGTCACTGGTTATTTTCCTAATCCAGCACAACCTGTAGTGTTTTATTCCTTACACATCCATTTCAACTTTCAACTACCAGGTTGAGTTCTAATCAATGCACTGGGGAAAAAAAAATAGTTCTTTAATATGATAGTAGCTGCCCATGTAAGCTCTCTCTCTCTGAGAGAGAGAGCCCAGTGGTCCAAAGTCCTCTTTTCAGATGAGAGCAAGTTTTGTATTTCATTTGGAAACCAAGGTCCTAGAGTCTGGAGGAAGGGTGGAGAAGCTCATAGCCCAAGTTGCTTGAAGTCCAGTGTTCAGTTTCCACAGTCTGTGATGATTTGGGGTGCAATGTCATCTGCTGGTGTTGGTCCATTGTGTTTTTTGAAAACCAAAGTCACTGCACCCGTTTACCAAGAAATTTTGGAGCACTTCATGCTTCCTTCTGCTGACCAGCTTTTTGAAGATGCTGATTTCATTTTCCAGCAGGATTTGGCACCTGCCCACACTGCCAAAAGCACCAAAAGTTGGTTAAATGACCATGGTGTTGGTGTGCTTGACTGGCCAGCAAACTCACCAGACCTGAACCCCATAGAAATCTATGGGGTATTGTCAAGAGGAAAATGAGAAACGAGACCAAAAAATGCAGATGAGCTGAAGGCCACTGTCAAAGAAACCTGGGCTTCCATACCACCTCAGCAGTGCCACAAACTGATCACCTCCATGCCACGCCGAATTGAGGCAGTAATTAAAGCAAAAGGAGCCCCTACCAAGTATTGAGTACATGTACAGTAAATGAACATACTTTCCAGAAGGCCAACAATTCACTAAAAATGTTTTTGTATTGGTCTTATAAAGTATTCTAATTTGTTGAGATAGTGAATTGGTGGGTTTTTGTTAAATGTGAGCAAAAATCATCACAATTAAAAGAACAAAGACTTAAACTACTTCAGTCTGTGTGCATTGAATTTATTTAATACACGAGTTTCACAATTTGAGTTGAATTACTGAAATAAATGAACTTTTCCACGACATTCTAATTTATTGAGATGCACCTGTATATATATATATATATTACATTATATTATATTATATATACATGCAAAGAAATGCTGTAGAGCAAAGATGCCTTCAAAATAATGAAATTAAATGTTTCTCCATTAAAAACAGTAGTAAATGAAACAAAGTCAATATTTGGTGTGACAAAATATATATATATATATATATATATATAAATAGTACATAAATAAAACAGTACAATGTGTGCAGTTTTATAAGGAAATGAGCTGGTAAGTTTTATTGAGCATCTTGCAGAACCAGACTCAGTTCTTCTGGACACTTTGACTTTCAAACTCGCTTCTTATTTTTGCAGCGAAACCCAGCAGCCTTCATTGTGTTTTTTTTTTTTTTGTCTGAAAAGTGTCTCTTACGTAATATGCTGCTTTTTACCTCACCTGCCTCTCTCTCATGAATAAGAGAAAAAAAAAACTTACTGAGAAAGTTACTGAGAGACCAGAAAGCCCTCCATGATGAAGATTTTCCTATATTTAAAATCTTACGGTTGCAAAGTGCTGACACCGGAGTCTCCTTCCATAAATGTTAAATAAACATCTCCTTACAGAAAACCTCACCATATCAAAGATTCAATTTGTTGTTTTGTTAAATAGCAACACGTTCTTGAATGTACGTCTTTGATACAACCCCTGTGAAGTAGCTGTTACTATAGAAACCATAATGCATTAGAATGAGTGCATTAATATAAATCTGTGATTTGTGTTACAGCCAGATCTACTTCAGTGCTGCTGTTATGGAACATTAATCAACACCTTCTGAGCAAGGAGTAATTTGGCATCTCATATTCCCACGATAAAGCCTAAACTGTGATGATCTGTTTTGCGTTAATTCTGAGAAATGATTATAAAAATCATACAAAACCTCCTTGCGCGTACATATGAGCCAACATACAGACAACTGACCGTTTGAATCATATTTTGCCAAAAACATTGCTTTATATTTTTATGACCCTTTAATTAAAAGCCTTAATATTTTAATGTTGTCTTAGGCCGTTTTACTCCTTTGTTACTTAGACATATCTTTGACATTTTTATCTTGTATTAATTTCCTTATTATACCTTCCTCCCCTTCTTTTTCTTTCCTTTGATCTTTTTTTCTGAGAGCTGAACATTAAGCATGGCACCAAAGCTGCATGGTTTTGACACACACCATTTTTCCAAGATGTTCTTGGATCCTCTTTGGAATTCCTCTGACTGGGATTAACCGGAGTATCCTCGTTCGTCTAAGCAGCAGTAAATGTTTACTGAGCTCCCCGTGTGTCGAACACACTTTTTTAAAGAGGCAGCTTCGAGAGTAATGATGTTCATTCTTTCCTGGAAATAATTAAAGCCTGATCAGTTTGTTTTTTTCTCTGTGTCGGTAATGGTAAAGATTGCAAAGCAAGAAAACATTGACGCTCTAAGTGGATTATTAACATCATGTTTATTTACTTGTCTGCTTTGAATAGTGTTGTTTTTCATTTACAGATGGTTACTTTTTCTCGCTTTCTTTATCTACTACCGTGTGCGACGGAGTATCATAAATATCTCTACATAGCCAATATATATATATATATATTTTTTTAATCATTGTCACTTCAAGTACAAGTTATCTAAATGATTTTATGCATTTCGGAAGTGGACCTTAACCTGTCCAAGAATCTGAATACACAATGATCAGGATTGAAACTTTCCTCAAGTGATATGGATGAAGATTATTTGAGTGAATAACGTCATATCTGAATTGCTGTTCAGACATGTAAATAGACTGAATATTTTGCTAGAGTACAACTGCCTAGGGTTCTTATGGTGGCACAGTTTCACAGTTAGTCATGGTGCATGATTAAAATGCATTTGCTTCGAAGACCGTCTACCTGGTCCTTTATTTTTAACCTGATCAGGTGTTTTACACCAGAGGTGTACGGATCTTCATTTTTGTGCTTCCCTCTGGACTCAACCTAAATCAGAATACAGCAGTCTTAGTTTTTCTACCCAGATGATGCGAACCGTACTGAAAACCCTTTGGCTGTGTAATCTTCTACTGTTATAACCACTTTATGTTGGTACCTCTGCTGTCACTGCTAATATGTTCGTAACTTTGTCATACACAATGGCTGTCCGGTGCACAATAGATCATGGCATTGCCGACCAGATGTAAAGCAGACAACTATGTTTTTTGGTTAAGTAGCAATAAACACTGCCGTGCTAGTTATTTTATTTATTTATTTATTTTTATTTTTATTTTTAACTCTCGGTGCACTCTCTCTTTCCCCAGATTTGTCCAAAGGGATCAATAAAAAAAGTCAGTCTATCCATCCCTCCACCCATCCATAGACTTCTAACAACAACATTATAAATACTGATAATGAGACTAATGGACAAATCATTCTAAAAAAAAAACAATAATTCGGTTTTGTTTGTTTGTTTGTTTGTTTGCTTCATTTCGATCGATACCACGCTAGTGTGAAACTGATATTTTTAGACTAGGTTATCATACCGTGAACATTTCAAACTAGTCCTGCCATCTCTATTGACTGTACTTTGTCGACGGAAGCTCGGAAGAATGTGCATTCAGTAATTGGCGTCTCAAATTACCGTCCATTGTTCTCTTTCTATCCGAGTCAGTTTCAGACTCTAAGACTGTTTGCTATGACTGGATCACCTCTGATGAGAGCAGCAAGGTGAAAAAGCCTCCCAGGGGGATGAGTCAGAACCATCACAAAAGTCTGAAACACCTTTTCTTTCTCTATATAATATATATATTATAATATATAATATAAACTAGCTGTGCTATTTTAACTACAGGTCTACAGGTGATTCCTGCGGCAAGACTCGGTCCACATGTGCTGAACTGCAGACTTCAATTTCACTCACAGCATGGGGTGATGTGTGTTAGTTCTGGGAATTGCAAGGCATCTGATGCACCAACTGAATTTCACTTTAAGGTGCCACAGCGTGATCGTGAAACAATTATTTTTGCATCTTGATTTTTAATTTCAACTTGTTTTTTCTTCCTTTTTTTCCCCCCTTAGAAGTCTGTTATTTTTTTTTACATTTTTATTTTTTAAGTTAAAATGAACCTATCCATATACCTGTGCATCATATATGTGGACCATGATGTAGATCAGACTTCACTAAGTAAAGTAAATGAAGATGATAGCAGGCTACATTGTGTGGACAGATGTATATTGTAGCATGTTAAACTCAGATCTGTGTGGTATAAATATTATTGTTCATCGTTTATTGTTGTATCTTTTTACTTTACACTTGCAAATAACTACCCCATTTTGACCTGTATCTTGTTTCCATTCCAAAAATATTCTATTTCATACTATTTCACTCTGGAGTAGTGTAGTGAATGGGGTAGTTTGGAACGGAGTGAGATGGAATCCGGGTGAATATATTGACATACAGTGGAATGGGATATGATAGAATGTGAGTTTTGCGTCAGACACCAATGAGCTCTGTTGGATTCCTCATCCACTCGTCGTTGTATGGAGTGGAAAGCGTGTGTTTACTGAGCTCTCAGGTTAATGTGTAACTCCATTCCCCGATTTCACTCTGAGAGAAAAAGCTGAAGCTTTGTCCATGAATTGGGAGAAATGGTCCAGTGTCACTGAATGCAGTGATGACCGTGGAAATGAGGAATTTCATGCTCATGTGCAATGAGTGTATTTCTCAATACCTGACCTGGTATTTACCTTTACTTCTCCCCTCAGAGAGTCTTTAGGATTTGGGAGGCTGGGATTTTCTCTTTCTTTCCTTCTCTTTCTTTCTTTCTTTCTTTCTTTCTTTGCTTTAGTGGCTCCATTGGTTTACATATTCTGTTTTTTTCCCTCTGTCTGTTCCTGTTTCCCTCTCTCACCCTGCCCCTTCACTCTCTTCTCTAAACATGTACACACATACACATGTACACACACACACACACACACACACACACACACAGACACACACACACACACACACACACACACACACACACACACACACACACACACACAGCTTCGCATTTACTCTTACTGTGAACCGAATAACAAAGCCAAGGGATAGTCCAGCCACTTCCCTGCTTAGCCATAGTAACTGAGATCTCCCAGTTCCTAAATGTGATTACCGTAAGTTCTCAGTTTTCTCACGTCAGTCAGCTGCTGAAAAGTCTCACTCGGTGCATGGGCTCCATTTCCAGCATATCCCTCCTTTGCTGTAATAAATGAAGACTAGGTTGTAATCTGATTCTCCATTTTAATTAATGTTTGCAGTCCTTAGAATTAAATCTCATTCCCTCCGATCTTGCTTCTCCCCTGGGATCATAAATAACCCAGAGATAAATATCCAGGAAGCAGACCCCGCGGCCCACACACATTTTCTCCTTAACGTTAATAATCAATCAGCCTCGACAAATTGGGCGGGAAAAAAACCCCAAAAAAAACCTAATGTTACTTTCCAGTCTGGACAAATAGGACGTCTGCTTTAATACCACAGCGCTTTTGAATTCTCAATTCTGATTGGTCAGAAGAAGGCGGTGATTAATTTTCTATAACAGCACCAGTATTTCTATAACAGTAGTTTTTCAAATGATGGCTTATATTAGTGTTCTCGTTCTTATTCCTGTAGTAACACCTCATTCACGTGGTATGGTGAATACTACAGATAATCTAAGAGTATTTATGAACAGATTAATAAATGTTTTATTACTTAACCAAGAAAATCCTGTGCTCATTGACGTGGTGAAGGTTTCTATTAGGAGGTGTTTATTTAACATTGAAGGAAGGAGTCACAAGCGTCAGTGCTTTGTAATGGTCAGTACGTTTTAAAGTATTTATGCTTTTCACTTTCTCTTTTTAACATGACGGTCTGCTTTTTTCCTGATTAACTTTAAGAAAGAGCAAACAAGAGAGGCCGGTGAGGTGAATGGCTGTTTATCATTGCTGTAATTTAAGTATTAACAGGAACTAACTTGTCTCACGGACATTCCACAACATTGTATGTAGCTACAGACTGATTAAAAAAAAAGCATGAGGTGTCATTCATTTAATGAGCAATAACACACTTCAGGACATGCCGTTATAGGAAAATCATCCACTTCAGGATGCTTTGCATCAACCTGCATTTCATGACCACATTGATTATTTTTCTATTACCGCACGCAACAAGTGTTTTATTCCGCACATATTTCTTCATGTGCTTCCTTGTGCAGTCCGTGTGATTCAGTTTCGGTCTATTTAAATGAACATGAGCTGGGTTGTCTTTCTGCTCTTTATCACTGTTTCAAGTTGTTTGGAGGCCTCAATGTCAATTTCCTAATCTCTCACAAGACCTTTATCTGACTTTTCATTTTCTGTCCACGCTTGAAAGTAAACTAGCGTCTGATTAGTTTCGGGATGACATTTTCATACCCCATCGTTACTATGATTTAAACATGCCGTCTAATCATTTTTATTTATTTATTTATTTTACTTTTTTTTTTTTCACTGCACTCTTATTATAAGCGAGGCATTTATTCCATATTTCTCATCACCATATATTTTTAATCTAGAAGTTGAGTGTTGATGCAGGCAGCAAAAACTAGTCGCATCCACCAATAGCTGTGCTTGTTGTATAATATCGATAGGTTGTACACCTGAATGAATGAAATTTATGCCATGTTTGATTATTTTCCTATAACAGCATGTCCCGTTGTTTTATTCCTTATGCAAATAATTTGTCAGATTTCATCTTTAATGGTGTCCTTTTGTACTGTGAGAAATGCAGCTGCTAGTATTAATGAATTAATTTATTAGATTATTTTGTTCTAGTGCTTGCTGTTATGCAAAATATCTTCTTTTTCTTTTAAGTTTTGGAGAGCAACATGCATCACACTGTATCGGCCAGTAAGGGTTCTCGTAAAGGAAGTGTGATTCAGAGTTACAGTGATGTGCCGAGAGCTATGAGTTATAGCTGCAGCAAGGTCTTCTTTTCTCCCGCTCACCGCCAGACTCACTCTGTTTGCTACATATAATGAGCCGTTAGGACACTGTGATTCTGACGATGCTATAAAGCCATCAGCTTTTTAGAACTGTAGTTAGCAAGCATCGCTATGTTCATCCCAGCGTTCTTGTAGAAGCACTGTTACTTCGGCAGTGTTTTTAATTACACAAACATGTTCACGCCTTATACCATAGCTCTGTTGAATTCTCAAGTCTGATCAGCTGCTTAATTTTCTACAAAGGCATCTCTGGAAGTAGTTCCGACTGCAAGGTCTATATTAATGGCACTCATTATCGTTAGTAACGACGCAGGGGTTCCATATGAATCAAGTCCGATGAAATACAGATTAAAATGTGTTGTTATTTAACAAGGAAAAACATTTAATCATTGACGTGTTTCTGTAGATAAGTTTAATACTTCAGTTTCAGCACTTTAACTGTCAGTAAGGTTTCTGAAATATGTAAGTCTTCACCAGGCACGCACCGGCCATTGGGAAGTTCAGGAATTTTCCCGGCGGGTCTTGTGAGGGTCGGTGTTTTGTTTTTTTTTCCTAACCCCGGGCATTATATAGCCTATATACAGATATTCAGTAGATCACCTTAGCTGCAGCGACATGGTTTCATCGTTTTACATATTAGCTTAACACAAACAGTACAAATGATCAGATTGTGTTTTTGTTTTTAAATTAATGACTCGTTGATCGAGAAACATGTCGTGTCAGTTCGAATTCAGTGTATCGAATATGGGCAGATTGACGGCAAATTTCCGGGCTGCTTTTTGTTGCCAGCCCGCCCCTGGTCTTCACGATTGAGGGGTTTGCGCTTTTCGGTTTACTGGTAACGTGAAAAAAAAACAAAACGCTTTTTTGTCTTATCAACCGTCTTATTAACTTCAAGTTCGACTCTTTGTAATTGTTAATGTAATTGATAACAGAATCTTGTTTCTTGGCCGTTCCACAACATTAAATGCAACTATACACTGATAGTATGATTTGTTTATTTAATTCTCGGTAAATATCCAAATGTTTAAATGACGGCAAAGGAATAAAACACTTGGTGGTATGCTGTTATTGTAAAATAATCAGTTTCATGGTGGGCACAGTAACAGCACTTCATATTGGGCTACATCACACCACCTTGTCTTTTATTATTTTCCTTTAAAGTTGCATTAGGTAAGATTAGTCTTTATTTTTTCAAGATTAAGTGGGTTCAGTGTTTGAATAATTCACATCCATGTTCATGAAGCTCAGCCCCCAGGACCTACGGTGGTCCACGGATTGTCTATAAAATGACTGACAGGAGATGCACCCAAACACAAACAAGGATTTTCTCAGCCACATAATACTTTTGTCCTGACGTCATGTTTAAATCATTATTTTATTATCATGTTCTACATACATTATTTTGCAGGTTATTTGTACAGGTAAGGAATAAAAAAAAAAAAACAAACGACTACTGCACCTGTACATTGCTATTGCTATTAAATGGGTAAACGTGTTAGTTGAAAACGTATTTTGAAAATGAAAATAACTTTATCTCAGTGTTAGAAGTGTTCAGTCCATTTCATGTCATTTAGGTTCAGGCAGTTCACACCACTAATGATCTGAATTGGGATTCTCCTTGATTTTTTATTTATTTATTTATTTTTTTGGAGGACCAGATTTCTTTTTTTTTTTTTTTTTTTTGTCTGTTCAAATGGACCCAACTAAAGAAAGTGTTTTCCCAGTCCGCTCTAAGCAGGGTAGATGTGCAAGAGTGTCTAAACTATCTTTCCCTAAGCTTTTTTTTGTTACACATCCGAACTTGCTTTAATATCACATCAAACTTTAATTGATATTGAGAGACATGCTTTTGTAGATACACCACGTCAGAAGCTAAGCCGTACATCTTGTATCAGAGGAATATCCACTGTAAGCTTTTTCTCTGCATCTGAATGATTCAATCTTGTCTTGACTGAATGCTTTTTTTTTTTTATCCTTTGAATGCCTGCAGCAAATCCGGCTCTACAACGATATCCAAAGAGAATTGGCTCGTTTTTGAAAAGAGCCCTGTTCCGAAGTTTTGCGCCGTGCCACTGCTAGCTTTGTAAAAAAAAAAAAAAAAAAAAGAGGCGAAGCAACGCACTTCAAATCAAGCAGCCATGTCGAGTGCGAGTCCCCAAGAGAGTTCAAGCATAGCCATTACTCAGCGAAGAGCCGTAATACAGCGATTATGCCTGTCTCTGAGCTGCCCTGGGGTCTGCAGGAAATAACACAGGGGTTAGGGTTCGGGTACAAATTGATTTTCGTTTCGTGGTGCTGCACACGAGGAGTAATGACACACACACACACACACACACACGTTTAAGCCACCAGCTTGTTTTAGGGAGGAGTGTGAGTGTGACAGAGTCGTGTGTGAATCTGTCAGGGCTGCAGCAGCCTTTAATAATGTTTAAGGATGACTGCTTTTCTATTATGTTGATATTGTTTTGCAAAGAACAGGATGATTTGGTTTTCTCTTATTCATGCCATGTATGTTTTTGTGGTTTAAATGAAACTGAAGATAAAATTGTGGTCGTAAAAATATTTTCTCATAAGACGTTTTCATAATGCATAAGAGAGAGTTTTTGCTATCAGTTAGTGATGCAGATTGGGAATGAAAGGTGCCAGCTGAAACCGAAATTCAGGACTGGGGGAAAAAAAGTTAATGGCTCACTGGTTAAGGCTTTGAGCTACTGATCAAAAGGTTGTTGGTTCAAATCTCGGCACCTTCAGGTTGGCACAGTTGAGTCCTTGAGCAAGACTTAAAGTCCTTGAGACTTAACTCATAACTGCTCACTTGTATCCTGTATCAATTGTCACAGTTATAATTGATAGCAAACGCCTAATAAATGCAGGATTTTCTTGCATAAATTCTTAATAATTCTTAAAAACTAATTAATTTATGCTGAATTTGAAAGCGGGCGTTTTTTTTGTGTGTGTGTGTGTGCGCCAGATTTGACTTTCTCAGCGAAAAACTGGACTAAAACTGTTAGTGGCTGAAATTTCAGCTCTAAATTTCAGTATCTTTCTCTCCATAGTCTACAAAATAACATAAGTTGACAAGAAAATGAAGGAAAATTAAAGATTTGTCATATTATCCAACACTAAATGGAAGTGATTTGTTGTTACAAAAGGCAAGCAAACACCATTGACGTGACATTTTGGATTTTTTGTCAAAACTTGGAAGGAAGCTGGTATTGAAACCACCGAAACAGTTCAGGATTAACCCCGTCATCTTAAAGCTCATTACTATTTATAATTCTAATTATTTACAATTCTAGATTATAATTCAGTAATTACAATGAATTATTCAGTGACGGCAGTGATTTTTAACAGGAAAGCAAATGTATTTACGAGAGCGAGGAATGTAATTGTCAGGGAATTTGAACACTATCTCCAGAGCCACCACTTCCCATATCATCTGTATTGTATATCATACAATAAAGTGTCTGTAGTCCCTAATCAACAGTAGTAGAAATGTCCTCAGGACTATCAGGCTTAGGAGCACTCTTGTGCGCTCCTTCAGTGCAGTGCCATCATTCACAAACCCAGCATCACTACCACTGCTGCTTTACCTGCCCGAGTCATGTTCCCCCTCATGTTTCATGTGCGCAAGAAAAGAAAAGATCTGATATGTAAGTCTATGAGATATTGTGCTGTAGGTTGAAATTTGGATTGACAGGCCTAGCTGGCAGCATGTGACTCTTGGGCTGTGTGCCAGCTTCGCTTTGGGAATATGTTACCATGCCCCTCTGAGAGCGCTCACTTTCTTCAGGAAGACCGCCAGGCATCGATTGAAAAGCTGCGTCGGCTCAAAGGAGCCGAGAGCAGTGCTCTGTGTCTACACCGCGATATCCCACACTGTCAATCCGCCATGCTGACCAGCTCTCAAACACAGTGGACGCTATAATAATAAACTTTTACTCCTTAATATCTTTTTTGTAATTTGGCTTTTTAAAATTCTGACACTGAAGTTGTCAAAATACAATAAGATGAGAGAGACTTCATTGATCCCAAAGGAAATTCTGAAATACTCAAACCAGACTTGTTCATGGTCATGTTCCTGCTTTATATAACATACTCTTCATCATCATAGTCTTTCTCCCTGCATCCCATGTAATCTTCATTCATCCTTGTTGCATTCTTCCTGCTTTTCTAGTGCAGCTTGACCTCACTCATACCCTTGAGACAGGAACTGCTCTACGAATCCGCATGCACATACAGCAGATAGTAAAAGAACATCTAATGAATCTTCAGCTTTCAAGTGAACAGCATGCTCATCTGTTTTCTTTTACCACAAGCAGTGAGAGTGGGGTTAAAAAGAAAAGTTTCCCGCATACCTCTAATGCAGCTGTGGAAATATGTGCAATAAATTATGATGGTGCACCTGTAAAAATATTGCACTGACTCATATTTTAACCTGGAGTTGAGAATAACATGGCAAGTTGTTGGAAACAGTGTTGTTCAGCCATATTCAGCCACTGTACGATATCGCTTAATCAGAAAGCACACAAGCCCTCAAGCTCTCATTTGGTTAGAAAGCATGTGAAGAATTAATAATCTCCAGAAATGGGCTTGGTATTGCTCTAGATATACAGTAGCATATTTTTTTGAAACACAAAACATAAACCACACTGCAGTAATTGCCGTTATTAATGTATTTAGACCAGTTTTATATCGAAAGGACTTTCGTTTGACTTTGACGCTAAAAGCCTGTTGCCGTGGTAATGTCAGAGCAGACTGAATTATCTCTGAACTCTGACAGCATCGTACACTCACACTAATCTCAATGAGCCAGTGTCTTTATGTCCATACGGCACATTTGGCTTCAGTTTGTATTTTACACATCGTTTTAAGTATACGTTCAGCATATATTTGCATATAATCTTTGCAGATTATTTCATGTTTCTTGAGAGGTAATTACTTCGTTTCAGTTTTCTGTATGGCTTGTGTAATAGTAGATCTTAGCTGACATCTTTAAGAGACTTGTCAGTCACTACGTTCTCCGTCCTTTGGTAGATAATTACAGTAGATTGTAGATTATATAGCTCTCTTTCAGTTAAAACCCATGTTTCATTGTCTTGAACCGATGGACAGGCTCGTTCTGCCGTCATGCCGCACTAAACTGCGAGGCTGTAGGCTATGCAGGTGATCATATTTATGTACCACCTCGAACGCCCCACGGTTTAATAACATCTCATTAGGTGATGCCATCTGATGGTTAATTGTACACTTCAGCTGGAAATATAGCAGATCACAATCAGGTAGGTGTAGTCAACAGATTGCTGTTGAGTCATATCATGATTGTTGTAATTTACCTGAAGTGGAGCAAGAAGCAGGGTGATCTTTACAATCTGGGCTACTGTCTGCGTGGAGTTTTGCATGTTTTCCCTATTTCCGCATGGGTTTCCTGCTCAAAAATATGGCAAAATAGTACTCTAATTCTCCCCAGTAAACTAAATAAATCTGGAATGATCTGCGCATGTGTTTTGATATTAACTGAAAGCTCCGCCCTCTTCCCGTTATCTCGCATGAACGAGTTCCTTTGCCTCCTGTCAGAATAAATCGAAAATGTTTTGAGTTTATTAACCTGAAATCTAACAGTGCATGTTTGACATCATTCATTCATTTTCTGCACCGCTTAATGCACACAGGGTCGCAGGGAGCCTGGAGCCTATTCCAGGGGACTCGGGGCACTAGGCAGGGGACACCCTGGATGGGTGCCAGTCCATTGCAGGGCACAATCGCGCACACACTCACACACTACGGACAATTTGGAAATGCCAATCGGCCTACGACGCATGTCTTTGGACTAGGGGAGGAAACCCCGAAGCATGGGGAGAACATGCAAACTCCACGCACGCAGGGCGAAGGTGATGTAACTATTATTAATAGGGCTATTATTAATAGGGATGCTACCGAAACATTTTAGGCCGAAAATGGTCGGAAAATGGTGGAAATGCTCACTTTCATGTCTTTTTTTTTTTTTTTTTTTTTTTTTAAACTAAAGGTTCTGGATGGTTAAATCATTTAGCGTGAGATTTTAAAACGGGAAATGGCGAGCAGGGAAAAACTAAACTCACACATGCCTACTGACCAGAATAAAGCAGTTGCTTAAGATGAATAAGTGAATAAATGAATGAATCATTTATCTGACTGACATTAAGCTGAAATATTGTGTTGTAGTCCATTCATCATATCCCTGCCTTTCATAATTTGATTAGCTCAGTTCACTGTAAATGATCGGCAGTATATAGGCATTGTTTTGAGGCAGGATTCATCTGAATGGGTGAATGATTGGAGTCTAATGCAAGCTAACCATCCGTGGTAAATTCTTAATAGAAAACTTGCCAGGCCTAGCAAAAATGTTTCATCTCTTTTCCTTCTTTTAATTGCTTTTGAGTTTTATTATTGGCCCAAATGTTAATAAGTGTCTCAGTTTGTGCCAGGCACTCAAAGAGACAGCGTGAATACTTACTTCAAATCATCCCACCCACACAGATTTGTAGCACTGTGCACGGTTAGCTAACTGTGCCAGGAAAACATGTTGAGCGCTCTTTGGGGGCTTAACCGTGCTCACGTGGAAGTGCCATTAGATCATTTGGCGCTACAGTAAAACAGAGAGGCTGTGCTCTAACCAAAACCCCCAAACCATCTTCTCTTTAGGTGCACTTCTCTTTAGTGGTTAAAGAACAGGGGCAGGGGTGGGAACATCAGATCAGGAGAGGAAATGGAAGGACAATGAGCCAAGCTGAAGTGTGCTGAGGGAAGCTGTTTGCATGAATTTACAGTGCAGGAGGATGCTTATCAGAGCAGTGAGTTAAACATCAGGCCAGGAAGGAAGGAAGGAAGGAAGGAAGGAAGGAAGGAAGGTACAGTCTAAAGGGGCTCGGGGACCACAGCTCAGTTATCTTAGCCCACATAGTAACTGTGAAAACAATGGATTCACCTCCACTCCATGATGTAATGACCGCAGATTGCATGCGAATACAAAGTCCACTGGGACGTTTTCATTTTCAGTTGAAAATCTGGTTTGTAAATGTTATTTATACTTTTCTGTCTGACTTCTGGTAGCTCAATGGTTAAGGCTCTGGGTTAGAAATTTCACATGGTGGAAGTCTAGTGCGACTGCCGCTTGACCTTGAGCAGGATAAAATGCTTATATAAATAATGAATGCAGTTCAGAACATTTTCGGACATTTGGTCCCTGTATTACTCTATCATCATTCTGTTTGATGAAGGGCCCTAATCTCCCTGCACCCATTCATGGTGATTTTGAATTGGTATACGCAGTATTAGGCCTAAATAATGACTTCCTGCCTTCCTGTATCATCTTAGATAGGATTTTTTTTTTTTTTTTACTGGTCATTAGTTCAGTGCCAGGGTGAGATCCAGTTTATTTTATTTTTTTTTAAATTCTTATGTTTCTTTCAGGATATTTTATATATAATCTAAGTAAAGATATTAGGCGTGACACAGCACAATTTTTGCTGCTGAACTACTGTTTTCATTCATTTCTTATATATTTACACATTCAAAAGCAAGCAAGGTTACTCTGAAGTCATTTGACAGGCTCCGCTGAGTCCTTGTCAGATTTGTAGCACAATGTTTGCAGTCCCAGAGGCTTTAACTGGATCACGCCTTTGCAAAACACAATCCCATTACTCCTGAGAGTAATACAACATAAACCAATTAGCCACACTGTCAGCAAAAGGTTGGAACTGAAAGCAAATAATAACCACTACAAGTACCACAAAACCGACAGAACCTCCTAGAAACGGCACCTCTTATGTGAATAGCTGAAATAGACAAAAAGGAAAAGTGTACATTTGCATTTAAACATGAAGGAATAATGCAGATGTCTAATAAATGAAAAGGCAAACTAACTAAATGGAAACGATGACTCTGATGACTACCTTTAGAATCAAACGAGTTGTTAGGAATGTGTATGTTTATTTGATTTGAAGTATTTTAGATTGTTGAATGTTTCATGCATTCATGGGATGAATTTTTTTTTCCTAATCACTGACACAATAATAAAACACAATATTATAGGAAAATATTCAACGATATTGTCATGTTTCTGAGAAACCACTGTCACAAAACATAAAGTTACAGCTTTAGACCGGAGACTCCTTCCAAAAATTCTTCCTTCTCACAGAAAACTCCATAAATTATGCACATTTTAAAATCTGACTATGTGGAGCGTCCACTCTACAAGTCCCTGTGGAAGCTGTTACTATAGAAACGATATGCTTTAATATAAACCTAGTCACCGCAACTACTGTCAGAGCTCCCGTTATAGAAAATTAATCAACCAGAATCAGTAGAATAATATAAGTGAATATAACGTAACAGTCCGGTGTAACGTTGTTGTCATATACGAATTGTTGTTATTTTCCTATTGGCCGCACAGGCCATCTCTAATATCTGCTTTATAACGTGGAAGATATTAACAGTGAGCGTGGTCATGGTCATAGTACCCTTTGTACAAATATGCCTTTCTTTAATGCTTCACAAGTAATTCGCTTTGGATAAAAGCATCAGTCAGCGTCAAATGGATACCGTTAACCGTATAAAACATTCTCAGACTGCAGTTGCAAATCTTCTGTCCGTATATTCAGCAGTTCTTGTGAAAAGCAATTATTTCGATCGCAGTAAACAGAATATTTGCTGTAGTTGTACATTTTTATTGGCAGGGGAACATTTCCTTTAATTCATAGCCGCTTCATTGGTGGATATAGAGTCCACCATGTCCATTTCTGATATACAGTATATTGCAGTAATTACACCGTAATATGTAATGGCGTGCACTCCAGTGTTAGTAATAGGTTACTTTGGTGTGAAATGAAGGGAAGTTGGCAGACTGGCAAAGCTGTGCTTGGGATGCACTCTCAGAACCATCCTTTTCCCTGTCACCGGGGTGTACCATCAAGGAACCTCTTTTTCTACCTTTAGTGTGTGCATTTTTCTACCTAAGAACTGCATGTGGTGTACCTCAATGGATCTTAAAGTCCCATTATGTACCTTAAATTATTTTTAAAGGTGCACCATCTTCATGTTTTCGGGTAAAAGTTACATACTAAAGGAACATATGATGTACACTCCAGCGACAAGGAAAAGTACAGTTTGGTACTTAATTTCTGACCGTGTGCTTAGAGGTTGGACTCCCTGCTGTCGAGCTTCAGTGTCCTCCTCCTGCACCCAGCCTTCACTTTCAGTGCTTACAGCCCCACACATTAGTAATTAGCAACATGAATTATGAATCCGGTGCAGCGCTAAGCTGATTAACTCATGTGTCTCTGTATTTAACCTCTCACCTTCATTCTACAAACTGTATCTGCGAAATTGAAACTAGCTCATGGTGGAATTCGAACAGTTACTGAGATTCAGGCCATATGCTCAAGAAGTGTCAGGATGTACTGTAATCGTGTGTAGTCCACAAGCGTAGAACTGTTCCTCAGCAGCGATGTTACAGATGGCAATTATGATACAGAGCCACATCTGATAATCAAGTAGCAGAATTTCATTTCAAGGAAGGTCAGTGTGCGGAAGAAACTTGTTCTTCCATGGCACGGTGGGAAATAAAATGTTCCCACTTTTAATTCTGTTATGGAGGAGAAACACTAAGTATCAGATTTGTTTTAGTAAGGAATAAAGCACTTGGGTGCGTGCTGTTATAGGAAAATAATCAATAACAGGCTGGTGTGATGCAGCCAGATGAAGTGTATATACTTTTTATACTACAGTAATTTGTCAACGATTATTTTTAATTTAATTTAAATTTGAATTAATTTGACAAGTCCTCCAAGAATATTCTGTGTTGGAAAATTTAAAGTTACAACTACTGAGATACCTCTAACTGTAGCAAAAGCGCTGACACTGGAGACTCCTTCCAAAAATTGAAAATGAACATCTCCTCAAAGAAAACTCCACATCAACAATTGCACGTTATTTTAAAATCTATTTAAGTGCAAGTCCAAGCATAGGCAGTGGTTGCTCAGTGGTTGCTCAGTGGTTGCTCAGTGGTTGCTCAGTGGTTGCTCAGTGGTTGCTCAGTGGTTGCTCAGTGGTTGCTCAGTGGTTACTCAGTGGTTACTCAGTGGTTACTCAGTGGTTGCTCAGTGGTTGCTCAGTGGTTACTCAGTGCCACTGTGGGCCCTCGAGCAAGGCCCTTAACCCTCAACTGCTCAGTTGTATAAATGACATAAATGTAAGTCGCTCTGGATAAGGGCGTCTGCCAAATGCCATCAATGTAAATGTAAGTCCCTGTGAATTTGTTGTTACTAAACAAACAATCCCATATAAGAAGCAAGCAAATGAAAATAAACCTTAAAATAAAAATATAGAATAGAATATAGAGAATTAATCAATGCCTTCAGACCAATCGCAATAGAGCATTCGATGGGTACAAAGCAACACTTGAAAAAAAAAAAAATTATTATTATTATTAATATAAAATATTTGACCCGAGTCTATATTCTCTACTTAAAATATTATTAGGATATTTTGTATGTAGAGTTGAATTACATGTAAATGGACTTTAGCTTGATAAGTTGGTCAGTAAATGAATCCTGCTGTGCAGATATACCGAGCTAAAAGGGCAGAACAGGTTCATCTGATCACATCGCAGTTAGTCCAGTGAGCACAAGTGTGTTTTAAACTCATTCTGAATGCAGACACTGAAGGTGTTTTAATGTCAGGTGTTGATCTAATTGTAGCCTTGAGGAAAGACGGTATGAGCTAATAAGATGGAAGTCAGGGCAAGAAAAAATAAATCTCTTTTGAAGAGAATATTTTATTTTTCCTTTCATATACCTATGTAATGCAATGTGTAATCAGCTAGATGACTGACATTCATAGCTTATAAAGCCCGTGTGAAGGCCAGTCACTCATGCTGTGTAGATGCTAAGACTGCTTTCATACTGGCTGGTTTTTTTTTTTTTTTTTTTTTGGGTCTACAGAAAAAGCTTTTTTGTGCTGACATGAGCAAGAATTGGATCACGCAATATGCACACTGTAACCATAACAACACTCTTACCAGTCTTCGCTAGTATTGGCTGAGTTTGCTATCAGGTTTATTATCAACAGTAATAAAACAGCACATCTCAAAGTGTCTAAGTTCCTCTTATACTATAGATTTTTTTAACTGCAGAAATTATTACAATATTTTAATTTATGAAGAACAAAAAGTCTGTTTTTTTTTCCAGTTATAGTGTCATGTAATGTTGTGGGTCTGTGAATCAAGTTAGTTAGTTCCTGTTATCGCTTACTTTATTTGCTATAAACGGTTATTCGGCTCACCCGCCTCTCTCTCTCTCTCTCTCTCTCTCTCTCTCTCTCTCTCTCTCTCTCTCTCTCTGTTAAGGCAAAAATTAATGCCTGTTGTCATGTTTCTGAGAAACTGCAAAGCCTTCCATCCTGCTTGACACTGGATGCTCCTTGAATGATAGATAAACATCTCCTTATAGAAAACTTCACACCATATCAGCGATTATATGTTACAATCATACAACATGCGGAGCGTCCGCCTTACTAGTCATGTAAGTTATTACTTTATAAACGATAATCTGTACTATATGGACAACATTTTGTGGGCACCTGACCATCACACCCATTTGTTTTTCTTCCCCAAACTGTTGCCACAAAGTTGGAAGCACACAATTGTATAGAATGTCTTTGTACAGTACGCTGTAGCGTTACAATTTCCCTTCACTGGGACTAAGAGGCCCAAACCTGTTCCAACACGACAATGTTCTGCCGAGGTTGGAGTGGAAGATCCTGCACAGATCCCTGACCTCAACCCCACTGAACACCTTCGGGATGAACTAGAAGGCTGATTGCACCCCAGTCCTCTTCACCCAACATCAGTGCCTGACCTAATTAATGCTCTTGTGGCTGAATGAGCACAAATCCCTACAGCCACGCTCCAAAATCTAGCGGAAAGCCTTCCCGGATGAGTGGAGGTTATTATAACAGCTAAATCTTGTATCAGAAAGCTTTTGGTCATATAGTGTATTAGAACGAGTGCATTGATGAACCTGTGATTCGACTTACAGTCTGCACTTGTCAGATCAGGTGTTATAGGAAATGAATCAACACCATCTGACCAATCAGAAAATGTAACATGTAAACACATGGAAAACGTCACTTTCACTATTCTGTTTGTTCCATTTTGTTAGTGTGTGTGTGGCTCATTCATAAATTGTGCTGTTTCCTTCCTGGTTTTCCATCTCTCAGGACTTCAGTGATGTAGAACATGGTGTGAAAGCGTCCATTAAACAACTCACTGTACTTTCCCCCCCCCCCCCCCCCCCATGCTCCAAAATCATGCAGGGTTCAATAACAGCGTTTAAGCTGCGAACTTTGGGACTACTGCTCATCTCGTTCAAGAATCATATCAGAAAATAAAACTGTTCTTCTGTTAAAAGGATGCATTTTTTTTTTTTTTTTTTTTTTGCGATAAGGTTTAAGGGACGTCCTCGTACATCGCACCATCCATTTAACAAATAAACCGCTCTCGTTACAAATTTAGCAGATTTAGAAAATCAGGCTTTGGTAGTTAAACCACCCGTGTGGCATGAACATTATTTGGATATCATTTACGGCAAGTAGCTGGATTTTGTGCCCGTTTCTACAATCGTGTCTAACGTAAACACTCTGGAGGTGGCAGAAGTGCTGGAATTCCTGAGGGGGGCCTAAAGGCACCTCATTCATCTTGTCTCTTTGTACAGTGATATGCAAATATAGCTTCATGAGAAATGGAGGAAAAAAAAAAAAAAAAAAAAAAGCAGCGATCAGAATGGGCGTTTGCATCGTAACCATGGTAACTCCAAGTGAATGAGCAGTAACAGTAGGAGTGAAGGACATCTCAGTGATGGAGCCTCTCGTGATTAGCTGTGTGTGTGTGTAGAGCGAGAGAGAGAGCGAGGGAGAGCGAGGATGTTCAGAGAAGAGCAGAGGATGTTTTGTTTGTAACAGGCTCTTCTGAACTTAACATAACAGTGGTTGCTTGTACGGCGTGTCCCACAACGCCTCTGGAGCGTTTGCTTAATTATTCATTTTTTGTCAATTAACAGTGTTCTACAGCTTCGTCCTCCTGTACGAGCCTGTGTGCATGTTTGCATGTTCTTGTCTCCTTTCTTGGCTTTTAGTTACCATATCAAGTTTCTGCACACTTCAGGAGGCCCACATGCTTGACTGCTTTGGTACATGACACACACACACACACACACACACACACACACACACACACACAGAGGATAAGTGTTTGAAAAGTGCTCCAGTTTCCTTTTATCGAGTTGCCTGTCTGGCTTCTACGCTGATCAGAGGAACATCGTCTGCTTTGTTTGGGGAATGTGCGAACAGATGAATGGCAGTATAAACACATTTGGAGATGCTTCTGTCAGCCTTTTTGAGGAACTCACAGCTTATTACACTTAACATGTCACATACCTCTCACTTATCTCCCTGACAAGCGCGCTGACATGAGGTTGACGTGTGGTTAATGGTATAAAATATGCTCGGGGCTGTAAAGCGTAGTCATTAGGGCAGAGATCTGAGTGTCAGAGTGTAAACTCTGACATGTACGCTGCTCGCTTATTCATTCTTGAGATGTGGGTTTGTAACAGGCATAATTATTGTTTTTTTGTTTTGTTTTTTTTTTCCATTTGGGATTTTGATTACATATGCCCGTGACATTTTTATTTATTTATTTATTTATTTATTTTTATGAATTTGACCTTTAGATAGAATGGTTTTACTTTACTGTACGTGGAATTTCCTGACATGCATGTATTCTCACTTATCCTTGTATAAGTTAATATTAATGACCTCGGCTATTACATTTCTTTAAAAAAAAAAAAAAAAAGCTATGAGACTTACAGTTGAGGTCATAACGCCTTGCAGAATCTGCAAAATGTTCATCCTCTGCATATTCGACCCCTTTCTAACACTGGCTATATGATGTTGAGATCCATCTTTTCGCGTTGTGGACTCGGACACAATTATTATAAAAGGTGCAAACGTTCACTGATGCTCGAGAAGGTAACGCATCACATTAAGAGCCAGGGGGGTGTAAATTTTTGAACAGGGCGATCCGTGTAAATTATTTTGTTTAAAGATCTTTTTTTTTTTTTCATTTAGTACTGCTCTTCAGAAGCTACATAAGATGCATGTTTTGAAAATGCTCACGTGAGCACGTAGCCCAGTACTTGGCGATAGCACGTTACAAACGCTCACGTCAAACGAGCCGAGTGTGTGGACTGACAATGAGGTAGAACCACCGCGTAATGTTACACGTGAATAACAAAGTCTCTGTTGGCCGTGTGGTTTATAGCACCTGAGCGATGGATGCAGAGCAATACAGCACCGATCATATTCCGGCACCGCGGCACAGTGGCGTAATAATGAAACGAAGCAGGAATGAATTGCAAAACATGTTACTGAGTAAGGAATTACAGACCACAAAGTAATAATTAGCAATTCCAAATTCAGATAAGGATGTCATGATGTCGAATCAGGCATGTACAATACTGATATATGTATAGATATATATATATATTTTTCCAACTCATGATTTGATGAACGATTTATATCTCCAGAACTGTTTTTGTTTGCTA
Source organism: Cranoglanis bouderius (assembly GCA_023630585.1). Lineage (NCBI taxonomy): Eukaryota > Metazoa > Chordata > Actinopteri > Siluriformes > Cranoglanididae > Cranoglanis > Cranoglanis bouderius. Next base: position 32,705,585 of record CM042537.1, on the reverse strand, counting down.
ATATAAATCCAGCTCCTGTCTCCGTGTCTCTGTGTCTCCGCGTCATGTATCTGCTGTCCTGACACCGGAATGTTGATCTCCCCACACGTCCCGCTGAGAAGGACCGAGCGGATGAGTGTGTGAGAGCCGAGGGGTGTTTCTGCCGCATGCCGCGTTTTTTTCTGTAATAACAACACGCCACTTACAGCTGTGAAAATAAAAAAAGTCGTATTATCTGAATGATGCAGATGGTGTTTCGATTCTAGCAGTGAAATATTGGCCACGAAGAAGTGCTTCCCTAAACCTTCCAAAATAATTTTTTTTTAAATGACAAAAAAGCACAAGGTATGCTTTTGCTGGCTGTCTGCAGTAAATAGTGATGGGTGGAATTCCCTGTTTTATTGTCTATTAAAAGTAAACAGCAGGCTTTGTTTGAGCTCAGTATTATTTGGATCGCGCCTCCAACAGGAGACACTGTCACAAAGCAGCTTTCCAGAAATCCAGATGTAGATCTAGGTCCAAGATGAGAAAACCAGATGTGACATCGGCAAGAAAAAGCTCCCTGAGATGACGTGAGGAAGACACCTTGTGAGAAGCCAGACTCAAAAGGGAATCCGTCCTCTTCAGAGTGAGGTTGGACAGCTTGCCGTTTTTATGTGACCCACCGATCTGATCCGAGGAAGATCGTTGTCTTGGTGGTCTTGGACGAGTTGCGTCACTCACGTCTAAGGATTAAACGATCCCTAAATACAGCCCCGTTACAAACACATCCGCTGTGTTGACTCGTGTTGAAAGAGAAAATAACTTCCATCCAGCTGACGGTAAATGCAGAGCGTGATGGATTGCACTTATCTACTGTAGTCTAGGGGTTGCATGAACTTGACGTCTAGTCGGGGCAGCAGAAAAAAAACAGCGAGGCCGATGTTAAAGAATTATTATTATTATTATTATTTTTTTTTTTTACAAATTATTTTGTTGGTCTGAAAATATTTCATTCTTGATTTAAGCCAATTCTGTAGTCAGCTACACAAGACCATGCTGAGAAAAGTCTTTTTATTTTATTTAATTTATTTTATTTTGGGTCTCCATTAACACTACAGGCATGCACATTTTTCTTAAATCCCACTCCGGCCTGCTGCCGAAGGAATTCCTCCCACGTTTATTTCTGTTGTTCTTTGAAGCTAAATAAAACTGAAATAATCCTTAAAATATATATATATATATATATATAAATATATTTAAAAAATATAATCCTTAAAATCCTTGCACTTTGGTCCAATCACACTCCGCTAGTTTAGAGCCAGATCAGCAGCCCATGCCAGCTCAAACAGGACAGTCAAGACTTATGTTTTGCTATTGAGGCTGGAGTTAGACATGACAGAAAACCCTCCCCAGGCAATGCTATGGACATTGTACTCCCCACTTATCGTTAAGCTGTAAGGTGTTTCTGTGCTGCGCTGCACATTCTTCAGAATCAGTGATTTCAGTGGAGCCTCATCCTCAATTTTAAGGATTAGTACGATGTTGGTGTAATATGATGCACATTGCACTGATTTATTTACTTCCGTCGTGAACAGTGTAGATTAAACAGTTTTGAAGCTAGAGATGTCACTTCAAATTTCAAGTTTCTCATCACAGCGGCTCCAGCCAGTCCCCATCCCTTCATGTTACTGCCCCACCACTACAGAGATTCTGTGTCCGTTCTGTTTCAGAGAGTGACCTCCCTGAACCTGATCCTTCACCTCAACATATCTGACATGCTTTTCCAGCCTTCTCACAGAGAGTTTGACCGCGAGAGAGAGGGAGAAAGGGAGACACTCCTCCTCATTCCTCTGGTTTACACCGATCCCTGTTACCATCTCAAGGACTGTTCCTATAGATCTTTCTCCACATACTGTATATTCATAATACAGCCTGAAAGCTTAACTGTAATGAAAGCAGCCTTTTAAATTCCGTTAAAAGCCTGCAGCTTCAAAGCCAACTGCATTTTTAAAAAAATGACAAAGTGACATTAGGAACCAGAGGTAATAAATGTCTTAGCCGTGAGGAAAATGTCAGCAATTCTGTAGCTTCTGGTACACACTTGATTGTAAAGGCTGATGTGGGGCCGGACCAGCTTCAGACGGATTATGTTCCGTGTTTTAGACCAGTTACTTGTGACATTTTTAGTCTGGAAAACTCACTGATAATCCTCTAAAAATATGAGCGACACGCCTTTGTAAGACAGCACGTAATGTTCTTTAAGTTCTAGAGTGAAATAGCAACAGTATTATTCAGTCCGTACAGGATTTCACAGAACTGTATTGTGATGGTTGCGGCCAAAAATGCTTGGTTTTGCTGCGGCTTTTTTCAAAATTTGCGATGCAAGTTGCGGAGTCTTAATAACAGTCAGGGTTTTGCTGTCGGCTCCCGAAAACAAAAGAGCAACGGTTTCTCTTCAACGTTCAGCATCATATTAATAATAATAATAATTTGTTATATTTATATAGCGCTTTTCTAGACACTCAAAGCGCTTTACATAGTATGGGGGGGGAAATCTCCTCAACCACCACCAACGTGTAGCATCCACCTGGATGATGCGATGGCGGCCGTAGTGCGCCAGAACCCCCACCACACACCAGCTACTGGTGGAGAGGAGAGTGATGTAGCCAATTCAGGGATGGAGATTATTTGGGGGCCATGATAGACAAGGGCCAATTTCACCAGGACACCGGGGTGATACCCCTAATCTTTACGAGAAGTGACCTGGGATTTTTAATGACCACAGAGAGTCAGGACCTCGGTTTAACGTCTCATCCGAAAGACAATGCTCTTTTTCCAGTATAGTGTCCCTGTCACTATACTAGGGCATTAGGACCCACGGAGAGCACCACCTACTGACCGTACTTCCACTTCTAGCAGCAACCTTAGTTTTCCCCAGAAAGCCTCCCATCCAGGTACTGGCCAGGTTCAACCCTGCTTAGATTCAGTGGGAACCTGGGTGAGAGCTGCAGGGTGATATGGCTCTGGCAAACGTTAATGAGTAATCTAACACAGAAGCAGTTGATGCAAACGCTGGACTCAAAGTTCCAGAATACAGTACAGGTACACGATACGTCTGTACCAAGTTACAGCAGAGATTCAGCTTGGCTAGTTAGTGATCTATAAGATGACAAGCATGATTGCATTGACGGTGACAGAATTAGCTTGAAAGTTGAAGCTGAGCTGTTTCAGCAGAGTGTACAGTGCAATAAAGCACTGCTGCATCACTCTCTTTATGGCTAAATCCCACTGGCACCACTATCAGCAGGCAGTCGAACAGCATTATGGGTAATGTAGCAAACCTTTAAGCAAAGTGAAAGCAGACTGGAAAAAAGTGAGCTCAGAGTTTCGTCACGAAATCTTGAACGCCACAGAAGTTCACACGTTATAGATGATAATATGCAAGCTGTTTGATATGAGCTAAGCCGACGGATTTGCCTTCTGATTCAGGTTGTACTCGTTTGTGTCGTAAGGGAAGGGATGAATGCCATAACTGTCTCTGACAAAGATGCAAAGTTGTGTGATGTTGCTGGCTGCGAGCAATACCTAAATTAGTAACATAGAACTGGTGAGGGGGGAAAAAAGTGTAATACATCATTCATTCCGATTGTAAACACAGGATCATATCATTTTATTACACACGTTAGTACTCTATGCAGTAACCAGTTTTGAGCTTCTGTTGTGAAGTGGGGAATAATGTGGGAAGATTTTTCAGATCCAGCACAAATATTTCAATCAGATTTGAGCAGGCTGCACATGTGTTCCTAGATTGGATGATGAGAACGGTCAGATCAGAATTCAGATGAAAAACAGCAAGAGAGATATGCATTTGGTCTTTTCCTTCCATCTTATCCAGATCATAAACAGGAGAGGGTAGCCGAGCTCCAAGACTTGTTTTTACAGTTTGTTTATTTTATCTCTACTACGATGATGGAATGTATTAAAAATGTGTTTTTGTTCTTGGGCATGAGTCAGGCATATTAGTCATTTCAAAAACATGCACTTTCCTAGGAGAGGTCGGTTCACACCGGCAGGCACGGCTCGCTTACAAACGCAGATATCAACCGTAAAGACAGAAAGAGCAAACGTGAGTTGAGAATGAGGGCTCGTAATGTCGGTGTAGCCAAGATGGTTGTCATTTTCCTCTTTATCCCGCCGCAGAATCTTATGAAGCGTCAACACCACCCACTTTGTATGGGTGTGACGATACAGCGTATCATATCATATCCTGCTTTAGACGAGGCTCTCGATTTCTTACACCTGTGTATCAAACAGACTATACCAAGAAATTAAACAAACTGCACAGGGCAGGGCGATAAATCAATATAATATCGATATCGTGATAAATGATTACACGATACACTTTTCTGAGATATCGTTGGTATGGTGATGCATTTTTTTTTTTACGTTTCTAATGATTAGAAATTAAATGGTACTGAACGGATGCCGTTGATTTGACGTAACTGTTTGTAATTTAATCTTCTTTGCAGGCGTCAAAGAAAAATATCGTCGAACTCAGTTTAACGGTCTTTTGTTTATTTTATTACTGTTTGTTAGCTAAATTATATATCGTGATACGCATCGTGTGTCGTAGAAATGCCCTCAAGTATCGGGATATGATATTTTTGTCATATCGCCCAGCCCTAACACTGCATACTACTCGTAAGTACTCGTAATAAAACAACACTTATTGTACATGTGATGTGAAACACTTAATCTTACTCGAGCACACATTCCTTCCTGTGGAAAAAGTAACTTCCTCATTATCTCAAATATCGAACCCTACAGGGGTTAAAAAAACACACACTTTGTTTCACAAGCTAATAATGTAAACACGACGCCACATACTGATTTAATCCATGCTAAAGAAACCCCAGAGGCGATTGGGAAGTTCGTAGCTACAGATATGAGACTCTCCTCAGTGGTGGAGGGGGGCAGGATTCAGAAACACATCTAGGGCTACAGAGAGCAGTGTGACTCTAGCTAGCTAACAGCAGAATGTGAAATAAAAAGCTCACAGTGCACAGCAGTTTCATTTTGTTCCATTCTAATGCCAGTGTTTGGTTATATGCTACTAGGAGTCGGAATGGACCACGCAAGCTCCGTCATTAATAACTTTCAGTTATTGTACTTTTAAAAATGCCAACTCTTTTAATCAGTTGAAAGTAGAAAACTGAGGGAATGTTTATATTTGCATGGTATCGCAACTCATTTGACCTGTAATACGATGATATTTTCTATAAGTAGAGAATTTCTGAAAGCTTGTTCTACACACGCGCACACACACACACACACACACACACACACACACACACACACACACACACACACACACACACACACAAAAGGAAGGTTTCCTCATTGGAAACTCAGTAATTCTGTAAGCGGCAAAAAGAAATTGGCAAAGGATGAGGAAACATCCACCCACATACACACAAGAAGTAAATAAACAAGCAATACGACTCTGACACCGCTGAAGAAAACTGGACTGAAGAAAGGCAGGAAGAAGGGAAAAAGTCAATTCTTTCTAGTTCGCTTCTGGTTTATTTTCACTAACATTCATTGTGTACCATTCTACAATGCTATTCATAATAGTCATCGTCATACCGCTTATCCTACACAGGTTCATGGCAGAGATTAACTGCCTATCCCAGGGAACCCGGGGTACAAGGCAGGGGACACCCTGGACAATGGACAACTTGGAAATGCAGGTCTTTGGACTGGGGGAGGAAACCGGAGTACCCGGAGGAAACGCCCGAAGCACTGGGAGAACATGCACACAGGGCGGAGGTGGGAATCGCACCCCCAGCCCCAGAGGTGCGAGGCAAACGTGCTAGCCACTAAGCCACTGTACTCCCCCATAATAGTCATTGAAATTAAATAATAGATAGTTGTACTTTAAAACATGTTGCAACAAAGTGGTGATGAGGAGTCTAGGTGTCTAAGGGTCATATGTAGATGTAGATTATATAGCTTTGTTATCTAAGGAACCCCATCCATTAAGTCTGTTAAAGACCAATATGACTCTGTCCTGGATTGTAAAATGAATAAGGACGTCAGGGAAGTGAAGATAAATAGCCTGGGGAAATATGATCTCTGCACTCACACACAGAATAAATAACATGCCAGAGATGACTGACTGACCGACTGAGACCCGTGTAGAGGGGTTACATAAAATTAACAGGTGATGTTAAAGGCTAAATTAATTTTCCTGCCGTCTCACTTGGATTAAAGTTTATTAGCCAGACCACCGAGTAAGCAGAATCTCCAGTGGGGAAATGGAAAAGGTTAGTTAAGCGCATAAATACAGACTAATAATAATTACATGACATGATCACTAGCTTCTTCTAATGAAGTTTCTAATGCAGAACATCATGCTTGTGCCCCCAACAAAATGTCAGCAAGTTGTTGGCAAAAAGGTTTGGCCAAGACGTGGTGCCCTGTCTTCGCATCATATGTAAATATTACTTGAGTCCACCTAGCATGTATATTCTCTCTCTCGATACGATTAGGATTAACTTCCAGGTTAACAGCAGGAGAGTTATATGACATGCGGCACAGTTTGATCCTGAGCTCTGGTTACTGCGCGAGTGAAGTTTTGCAAGTGTCCATGTGGGGTTTCCTGCGGGTTGTCCGGTTTCCTCCCACCTCCCAAAAACATCTGGACTGACTACAAAATCACCCCTGTGTGTGCTCATGGTGCATTTAGTGGGGGGCACGGTGGCTTAGAGGTCAGCACGTTTGCCTCGCACTTCCAGGGTTGGGAGTTTGATTCCCAGCACCATCCTGTGTGCGCGGAGTTTCCTCCGGGTACTCTGGTTTCCTCCCCCCAGTCCAAAGACGTGTTGTAGGCTGATTGGCATTTCCAAATTATCTGCTGTATGTGAATGTGTGGGCGATTGTACCCTGCAATGGGCTGGCACCCTGGGATAGGCTCCCCGCAACCCTGTGTAGGATAAGCAGTTCAGAAAATGGATGGATGGATGGATGGATGGATGGATGAATGGATTTACATTTAATCCTTTGGCAGATGCTGTTATCCAGAGTTTCTAATTTCTTAGAAAATTGCACAAACAGCTAAAAGCACAATTATACATAGTAGTTTGTAAGGATTTCTGCCTTGAAAGTGTAAAGATGAAAGCCTCCTTATGCAGGTGCTACTTGTTCAAACAGTCTAGTCGATCACAAAAAATAACAATTTCAAAGAACAATTAAGAGAAAAAAGTAAGTACAGCGCAAAAAATAAATAAATAAATAAAAAACCCCACAAAGAAACGTTGAGCAGCTATGTCTTTATACCTTTCGAAGAAGAAATAGAGACACAGGGCTATTCTGTCTGTAGGCAGAAACTCATTTCACCGCTGAAGAGCCAGGACACTAAAGCAAAAAGATCTCACCTCACCAGAATGTTCAGATCTAAAAAAAAAAAATTAAAAAAAAGAAGAAGAAGAAGTTCTCTCCAGGGGCACAGTGTGTGGGTGTGCAATTGTGAACCAGATAAAGTGGTTCAGATTCCTCTGAGACCCGGAATGTGAAGGCAAGAAAGTCTTGTATGGGAGTCACATGAGAGAGCTCACTGAGGTTATGAAGCACGTGAGCATCAGCACTCTGAATGTAGAAGAGACATATCAAATGGGGTGAGACCAGCACAGAGGTCAACAAATTGCTAGAGCTTGTATGAGAAGGTTTTTTTTTTTTTTTTTTTTTTTTCAGTCAGGAAAGGTTATATTCTTGTAAAGTGCAGAAATCTACATGGACTAGTTTGGGTAACCCTCACCAAATTATCTATTTTCTTGGTTTTTGATGTGAAAAGAAGTACCTCTGCACCTCTGCAGCAAACAATTTTTGTAAGATTAAGTTAAGTAAGATTGCAAACACTATTCCAAAAGCTTCAGCTTGCATTTCAGTGTAAAGTATTCGTGGTGGATTTTGAGGTATGTTTTTGGATCGTCATTTTTCCTTCCTGAATTTGCATATATTTATTGAAATCTATTTTTCCATCTACCAGTGTAGTGTTTCTTGTGCCACTTGTGCTGTCACACAGCTCCAAAGCATAATCGATCCACCCCCATGCTTAACAGTTGGCAAGGTATTCTTTTCCTCAAAAGCTTTTCCTTTTTTTTTTTTTTTTTTTTTTTTTTTGCCAAATCTACAGTACTGTGCAAAAGTTTTAGGCACCCTATATTTTTTTAGTACAAACTTTATCGATTTTTTTTTATTTTATGACGTCTACATTATCGAGTCGGTACAAAAAAACATTTTAGATTCCCAAACATTAGTTTTCTAGCACAAAATTAAATGTTACAGAAAAATGTTTGTATGTCATTAAAGAAAGCAGCGTATTACATTAAAATAAGAAGCGAGTGCGAAAGTCAAAGTGTCCAGAAGAATTGTGTCTGGTTCTGCAAGATGCTCAATAAAACTCACCAGCTCATTTCCTTATAAAACTGCACAAGAGTACCGGAGACTACTATTTTTATTTTTTTGTCACACCAAATATTGACTTATTCACTACTGATTCATTTACTACTGTTTACTGCACTTTACGGTATATTTATTTTAATGTAGAAACATTTCTTTCATTATTTTGAAGGCATCTTTGCTCTACAGCTTTTCTTTACATGCGCCTAAAACTTCTGCACAGTACTGTACCTTTGGTGATTGTTGCCAGAGAGGTCCATTTTTACTTTTATCAGTCCACAGCGGTTGTTTTTGCAAAATGTCTCTGGCTTATCTAGAAGTCATTTAGCATATTTTAGACATCGGTTTTTGTGATGAGGTTACAGGTAATCTTTGGTTCTGATGACTCTACCATGCAGATCATGTTTCTGCAAGCAACACACAGTAGAACAGTGCATCACCGCTCCTGCGTCAGCGAAACCTTCCTGCTGGTCCTTGCTTCCATTTGGGGCTTTTGCTTTTCCTTTTCTTTGCCTTTCTCCGTGAGAATTCTTTGGTCGTCCGGATCTTGCCTTGACTTTCTTAGTACCCTTTTCTTAATGTCACTGTGGACAGTGGAAATTGTGAGCTGGAAGTGCTTTGATATCCCGATCCCCACAATCCTGCCACTGGTGTAAGTGAAATGAGAAAAAAAATCAAATGAGAATCAAACAAGTATGACATCTGCTTTCAGACTTATAATTGGATTGCATATAAAGTAACTGCAGGGCTTTTCTGTAATTTTATATATTTTATAAAGTGTCCTTTTTTTTTATATAGAACAAAGTCCATTTTATGCCTGACTTCATTAAGGTCTGGACACATTTTATTCAGACCCGACTTAAAAAGTGTGATTGTTCCACTCGTGTGATATTAAGTTGTTTGCCTCTCCTGTTCGAGATTGATTGCATCAGTTGCGCTCCTCGTTTGGTGTCTTGCGAATCAAAGAGATGTAGTGTATGGAGGATTTCATTGAATCAAATGAAGTCAGTTTAAGGCAGATTGCTCTTCTCTCCTTTTGTTCTGGTAGATGTCTCGGGCAGCACTCAACACGTCGCTATGGAAACACAATCCACCATTACGTCCTTAGTAGCCATGGACACAGAACAAATCTCCTGTTTCTTCTAACCAAATCCCATAACACAGCCGTTTTTATTATGCATTCAAACGTGTGTGTCAGGGAGACGTAGCGATGTATATCACTGTAAGCCCGTCTTAATAAGGAAGCGACATATCAGATCGTTTACACTTAAGAACGTTCCAGCTCCGAGAGCTGGATGAGCTACAGAGGGGGGGAAAAAAAAAGATCTCGGGACTGCTCCATAAGTCAGTAAACTTGGACTGAAGCAGAGATTCCTCTTTGCTGTTTATTTCTCCTACTTGATCTGGGAGTATGCCAAGCAAAACACTGCTGCCCGTTAAAGCCCAGATGTCATCACTGTGATCCACGGAGTCTGATGATGTGCTGACACAACGTCTGTCCGCATGCCAGCCACAGAGCGTAAGCCTAGACAGCTGTACCATTAAAGTCTTGTGACTCAGACGCTGTCTGGTTTCGCGGAGTCCGTCAACACAAGCGTGTGAAATGAAAACGCAACATGGAATGTTACCTTAAAATAACCAGAAAGCGTTACGTTTATGTTTACGGTCTGATATGTGAAAGAAGCAATGTCGCCTACATGAGACATGAGAGTATCAGCAGTCTAGAAAATAATGCGGGGGTGGACGAAGTAGCCTGGGCACCCGGGACAGGCGGATATTGCATTTGGGCTATTAGTTGTTTATTTTTAGTGACCCAGTAGTGATAGGTCAGTAACCCAATCTTGGAAAAAAAACACACTACTACTCCTTATTGACTTCATGGTGCACAATGCTGTAACTATTGCCAGTCCTATACACATATCAGTGTGATTTCTTTTTATTTGTAGTTGTCTGGTGGATAAACAGGTTCAACAATGAGAAAAAAAAAATATATATATATATATGTTTACATTTATTGATGTCCATCAATGCTGTAACTCTACTATGTTAGCTACCACTTTTTAGCCAAGATCATTAGGTGTCCAGGCAACAAAACATGAGACATGGTAGCACATTGGTGCTTTTACTTACCCAGTAGGCTAGCTAATGAATTTATTATTTGTCCTCACCCGTAGCGTAATAAATAACCCGAGGGCGCTTTTTCAATTTGACTCATAGCCTTTCTCCAATCCTCACATTTCCATGAGTGGACTGGAGTTTGTAAACACTGCCCTTACGCTCTGGTCTTTGTTTAATCCCCACATCACAGCGAAACCTCTGAAGCTCCAGTCCCCGAATATGGAAATGTCACTACACTCAGGAATGCCATTTCTCACTTCTAACTATGCTATTGTTGTAAGGAGTCCATTGAAATGAGCATAATGAACCTGACATTTTCTTTTTCGAGATTGAATCAGATAGATATTTCAGACTGTTCTGGAAATGACAGCCTAGCAACCAATACCAAATCTATACACACACTAATCGGGGAAACGTCGTTAGCGAATAACTTTCAGCACCTTCTGTCTGGTTTGCTCCGTCTCATTTACACATATCTTCTTGCCCGTGTAGTCGAGCTGTATCAAATAACCCGGATAGTATGCCATGCTGAACTAACAGCTTAATTATATGTTCTGTTCAAGAATGATAAATGTATAATCATGCAGTGGTTGCAACAGGTTGGCAGTGTTAACCGACTCACAGTATCACCGGACTTGCTATACATTTACCCCGACTCTGTATTTTGTGCTTTTCGTCTTGAAATACCCTCCTGGTCTGATGCAGCTTTGTGCTTCTGTTAGCAGTCAGGTTGCAGTGACCTTGCAGATTAAGCTGTGAGTAGAATTCGAGGCACGTTCAATGCACTTCGTTGTTCGGCTCCGGGAAACTTGAGCCAGGTGTTTTTTTCTCCCAGCTGTCAGCAAATCTTTATTATTATGGATTTACGGATAATTAAAAGCCATTTGTTAATGCACAAACATTTCTCAGCCCACACTGCAGGTAAACGTATGCGCTCGTTTCATTTCGCAGGGGCTTACAAATCATAAATTTGTCAACTAGACAAATGAGCTAGTAGAAGCACGAGTGTGCTGCCCCGTGTCATGTTGCCTGGAAACACAAGATTTGAATCCAGAAATTCACATTTACACACACATGCACTTACAGTGGTGCTTACAAGTTTGTAAAACCTTTAAAATGGTGTATACAGTATCTCACAAAAGTGAGTACACCCCTCACATTTTTGTAAATATTTGATTATATCTTTTCATGGGACAACACTGAAGGAATGACACTTTGCTACAATGTAAAGTAGTGAGTGTACAGCTTGTATAACAGTGTAAATTTGCTGTCCCCTCAAAATAACTCGACACACAGCCATTAATGTCTAAACCGCTGGCAACAAAAGTGAGTACACCCCTAAGTGAAAGTGTCCAAATTTGGGCCCAATTAGCCATTTTCCTTCCATTTTCACTTTTGTGAGATACTGTATTTCTGCATAAATATGACCTAAAACATCATCAGAGTTTCACACAAGAACTAAAAGTAGATAAAGAGAACCCAGTTAAACAAGTGAGACAAAAATATTATACATGGTCATTCATTTATTGAGGAAAATGATCCAATAGTACATTTCTATGAGAGGCAAAAGTATGTGAACCTCTGGCACCACTGTATGTCTTGCTACTTATAATTATGAATTTAAAAAAAAAAAAAAAGTGTTCTTAAGCATAAACAAAGATATGGTTAAAAATTAAAATGATGGGGGGGGGGGGGGTGTTTAGACACTACAAATGAATAACATTATCACTTCATTGCAAAGTAACTGTTGTTCGGAGTTACAGCTTCCAGACGTCTATGATGAGAAGTAATTAGCTTTTTCAGCAACATTTTTCAATTTCCCAAAGTTACACGGGTCCCACTGATAAATAATATCAGGCCATGCATGCACCTTCATATTTATTTATTAATTTATTTATTTTTTTAAGAAACCTATCTCGGCTGTGTGTTTGGGGTCGTCGTCTTTATGAAACCTCCATCTTCTCCAGAGCTTTAGGTTCTTCTCCAATGATATGAAATTCTCCTCTAATATGTCTCGGTACATCGCTCCATTCACGTTTCCTTAGATGACACGTAATGGTCCAGTACCTTTTACAGAAAAGCAGCCCCATAGAATGATGCTCAGATCTATGTACTTCACTTTCTCCAAACTTATTATAAACAAATTATAGCCAAAGACTGTTTTTTTTTTTTTGTCTTATTTTCCAAAAGGTTTCTAATTTGTCTAAATGCTTGTTTGTAAAATTAAGACATGCATCTCTGTGATTATTTTTTCGCAGAGGAGTTGTGTCCTGCCGCTTTCAGGTCATGCTGTAACTCTTTTTCTCGTGACTGCTGCTTTCTCTCTTACCTTCCCTATCATTAGTCTGAGAGTGTGTTGTGAAATCTTGCATAGTGCACCTGACCGGAGACGATTAGTTATGGGTGCATGAACTTTCCACTTGCATATTATCTAACCATTTGCAGTGGCAGGGATGTTTAAGGTCTTCCCTCTGGTTTTGTAGTTTTTTTTTTTTTTCCATTCATGTGACGTCAGTACAGCTATGAGTGTGAGTAAGCGAGGAGTACAAGAGATGAGTACAGCTGAAAGGTCTCATTTACCAACAAACAACACTGTAAAAGACCATGCAAAACGATTTTGTGCCATTGCAATTTCACCAATTCAAGGAGTTTTCAGCAAAAAAAAAAAAAAAAAAAAGCACAAAAATCTCGGCTGCATCGCAAATTTGGGAAAAAAGCTGCAGCAAAATCAAGCATTTTTGGCTGCAACAATCACAAAAAAACAACAACTGAAAATTACGAAATCCTGTACAGACTGCACAGTGCTGTTGCTGAGAACTTTATGGAGCTCCTTGGAATCTTCCCAACCAATGGCAACATCTTTTATAAGATATTTACAAGACATTATGTGATACACGGTGCAATTTGCCCAAGAAAGTTGGTTTGTTGTTTACCTGATTTGCAACATTTATATCTAGATTTAGATTTATATCTAATTTGATTTATTTTTATGTAGCCTTTTGTGTCTGAATACTTTTTTCCCCCCTATTCATTTGATTTTTTAAGCACATATTTGTTTGTCCTTTGTTTATGCTTATGAAGAAAGACATTTGAAGTGGATATATGCTTTGGGGCTATATGAAATAACCAAAACAAACGTCTAATGTTCACAAACCACATACTACTAGGACTGACAAGAATTCTGCTTTCTCCTTTGGCCAGTCCCGTTGAAAGTCCCATTACATATGATTTGATATTTAAGAGGTTTCATGGAAATTTTCGTGGACCATGCATTCAAATGAAGGAATGCGTCTCATCGATGTCCCTGGGCCGTTCATTCGTTGCAGACTTTTGTATTTAACACTAATCACCTTTATTTCTGAATCACTCCAATTAACTCCACTCTTCTCTTCTGACTTTTGATCTTGCTCTTGCTTCACTGCGCTAATGTATTAGATGATCTGCCTCAAAGGGTGTCAACGTGCTTTCGAATAAATAATCGAGATGTCAGACTCTTTTCCTGGTCATGGGTCCACTTCTGTCTCCACAGATCCCTTCTATTCACTTTTTGCAGGAATTGTACTGGGTCTTGTCCAGCTTAATTATTGTCAATTTCCCTCCCTTGTATTCACACAGTTTAATAGTCATGGAGAAGTGCATGTGGGAAAGAGGCAAGCAAGACGGTCTGAATTGGTGATGGTAGACCAGCACCAAAGATAACCATATGAAGCACACAGGCACTATCAGTTTGATAATAAATCTCCGTCAGTGTTTAGGGCTCATGTTTTAGGCATCAGTGTACTAATCGCAGATGATAATCTGGCATTTACCTGAGTGAGAGCCAAACATAGCAGTGGCATTTACTCTTTTATTTTCTTTGTGTTCTGTATTCAGCACCTGCACCATGAAGTACTGGGCATCGTTACAGATAATTAGGAGGATAGGGACAGTCCAGAATCTCAGGATAATGCTAGTTCAGCTAACAGCAAGTATGATATGTTTTTAAAGTGGGAGCTCTTTAGTCCTGTTGTTGCACTAGTTGTGGGAAAATATATGTTGTGGGACGTTTTATATCCCTGTTCACTTGCAGAGTGAAATATTAAATCTGAAACGCTCTCGTACACACGCGCACACACACACACACACACACACACACACACCCAACATGTGTAGAATGAACACTTGTGATAGGCAGCTTGTATTTTATTTATTTATTTTTTATTTATTTATTTTTTTTTAATTTCCACACATGAAGTATTCATGCATTTGATTGTATGTAATTCCAGTCTTACATCATCTGTGATGTCTTTGCTGCTGAATTGTAATCAGAGAGAACAAATACTCAAGGTGGTGAAGTTTCAGATTATCTGATATTATAGGTATTTATACCACAGCATTGTTGAATTCTCAGTTCTGATTGGTCAAAAGGTGTTCCTGAATTTTCTATAACAGCAGCTCTTGACAGGAGTTCCAGTTTAAATAACAATCACAGGTTCTTATTAGTGGGCTCATTTTAATATGTAGGGCTGCAACTAATGATTATTTTCATAATCTATTAATCTGCCTATTATTATTATTATTATTATTATTATTATTATTATTATTTTGATTAATCGGATGGTGGGGAAATCCAAACTTTCAGTACCCTCTTTTTTTGTTTATTTAAAATAAAATCCACAAACTGAGTGTTACAAATATAAACTTCAGACTAAAAAAAAGAAATATATATATATATATATATAATATATGTGTATATATACAGTGCCCTCCACTAATATTGGCACCCTTGGTAAATATGATAAAAATTGTCTTTATTGTTTAATGCTTGTGCTATTTTCTTATAGCCACTTCCCATTTTGTGAAGCTCAACAACCTTTTGCTGCACATCACAGTTATATTCCTTGGTCTTACCCATTGTTATGAATGACTAAGGGAATTTGGCCTGTATGTTACCTCAGGTTTATACCCCTGTGAAACAGGGAGTCATGGTTGAACAATTTCCTGTTCCTAGTCACCCAGGTGTACTAAAAAAATTTAAAATATAAATGGGAATATACTTCAAATATATTTTTCTCATATGAATTCATAGGGGTGCCAATAATTATGGCACACCTATATATAGGTATACAAAGATATATTTTTTTAAAATAAACCTGTGTTGTGTTTGCAATTGTTTGATATTGATGAGAGCAGAGTATTTTTATTTTTTTAATATTTATTTTTTATATTTATTTCATATTTACCAAGAGTGCCAATATTAGTGGAGGGCACAAGTATGTGTGTGTGTGTGTGTGTGTGTGTGTGTGTGTATATATATATATATAAATATATATATATATATATAAATATAAGTATTCATGCATTATTTTTTATGGATGCACAAAAAGCACTGATAATTAAACTACAGTCCTAAATTAATAATAAAATCTGCCTTTCACTGCACCTTGCAGTTTCTGGTTTCTGTTACTCACTGCCTTTAGGCATATTGTTTTACTCATGTTAACTTTGATCATACCTTTAGATTACAGATCTTATTGTGCTACACTATTGATCACCGCATCTACATTGTGAGTGAGGAGCAACGCGGCCTCATTACTAATAGATACCTTACATATCGCTTCTATTATAATAAACGGCAGAATTTACACTGCAAGCGCAAATACAGAATACGACAATAAATTTGAATTAAACTAAACCTTTTAAGCAACTCACACCAGTTTCCCCATCCCCTTGCATACAGTGGAGCATTTTGGATATAAACATAAGTTTCTGCTTGTGCATCACTGTTGTGCTTCCGTCCTACACAAGCTCCGCTTTGCAGAGTTTGAAGGTTACAATCTTCTACACTACATTTAATATAAAATGCTCCCCTGCCTTAGAGGACTTGGGTCGTACACTTTTTTCCGCTGTCACTTGTCGATTACGATAGACAGTCTACGATTCACCGACAGTCTGATGGTGAATGAGCTCATGTTGGGCAGAAAAGGTAACGTTGACATAAACAATAAACTGCAGAAATTCATTTTTTGTTGACTCCGGTTTCTGGTTAGTAATAAAATGCTAGTGTTCCATTTGAGACGATACTACCCTTCTAAAATTCCTTCACTAGACGGGAGAGTACACAGTGCATAGTATAAGTGTAGGTGTATAGTATATCATTTGGGACACAACTTTGTTGGGTACGCTCCGATGCGTGTTTTCAGAACACTTTCATAATCGATTATTAGTCTCTAGTTTCAGCACTTTAACAGTCAGGGGTAAAGCTGTTCCCTTATTTATTTACTTTTTTTTTTTTTTAACACCGGAAAGTCTTCAGGACAGATAGTTTTGAAGTTAATAAGCCAAAAAAAACCAAAAAAAAACCTCAAGACAGGGGAAAAAAGGCTGGAGAGAGTGTTTGTAGATCCTATAAGTTATAAAATAAAATTTTTGTTCCACTGATGTTCCAAAACATTAACTGTGACTATAAATGGATAAAAAGTAAGATGTCGTTTCATAGTGTTGGTAAATAGCTGTGGTATAAAAGGAATAAAACTTCCATGGCATGGTAACAGTGACACGACCCGAATCACACCGTCATGTCACTGATTATTGCTTTGCTTTATTCATTTAATAAATGATTCGGTATTAGAAATGAACAAAGAACATGCTTATCATGTTTCATTAAAAAAAAAAACAACAGAAAAGCGATTGCCCTATCGTCCGGAGATTGCGAGTTTGAATCCCGACGATGCCACAGCCATCCGTGGCCTGGGAGTCTGAGAGAGCAGATATACATACAGATGGCATACACTCTCTCTCCCTTATAAATCACAGCCACACTAGCCAATCACGGGTGTCTGTGAGCTCATGCATGAGGAAGTGGGTGGATAGAGCTTTCCTCTGAGTCATGCAGCATGAGCAGCAGTTTGAAAAGTTGCATTTGGACTTGGAGGAAGCACTTCTCACTCCCTGACGTATGATAGAGGAGAGCTGGCCGATAGGTGGGAGTTGGCCAAGACTAAATCAGGGAGGAAAATCTAATAGACATTAGATGTAAAATAATAAAATGGTGGTAGCTCAGTGGTTGGGCTATTGATCGGAAGGTCGTGAGTTCAAATCCCAGCACCGCCAAGCTGCCACTGTTGGGCACTTGAGCAAGACCCTTAACCCTCAACTGCTCCCCGGGCGCCGCAGCAAAAATGGCTGCCCACTGCTCCGGGTGTGTTCACGGTTTGTAGTGTGTGTGTGTTCACTACTCACAACTCCTGATGTGTGTGCATTAACTTGGATGGGTTAAATGAAGAGGACAAATTCCAAGTATGGGTTACCATACATTGGCCTTCACATGTCACTTTCACTTTCACTTTCAACATGTTGCTCAGATTGTTGTCATAAAGCATACTGCATCAGGATAATTTATTTATTTATTTTTTTTAAAGCTCATACGATGACCTTGGATGCTGTCAGATAAGTAGAGCCGAAATGGCACGGGGCTCAAACACACCATCCATGCAGCAGGCAAGAAATTATAATATATTACCATCTAATATATTAATAATAGTATTTTGTTTATAAGCGCCTTTCAGGGTTCCCCATGGACACCGTACAGATAGATCACAGCGCATAAAATGCATAACAATAATAATAGTAGAAAGATTTAAATACATGAAAAGCAAGTGATAATACTAAAAAAGAAAGATGAACAACAACAACAAGAAGAAAGCATATTTTTATGACGGAGATAATAAACAGATGAGGAAACCAAAAAGTAGAAGGCACAATATGTTATATGTGTATGGATATACTGTACATGTATTGGATTGTATGATATATTACTAATAGACTTTACAGTATACAGATTGTTGCTGGGAGATTATACAGTATTTAACAGGGCACTTCAAATAGAATGGGTATATAGATAGGCAAATAGATGCATATTACTAAATATATCGCACATATATAAAAAAAAAAAACTAACAACTTGTCTTATGCGTTTTTGTTCATTGTTGGCTGTAGCTTCTAGTCACTAGTTTTTTTGATTGATTACCCATTAACAAGTTCAGCAATGTTTGGGGGGAAAAAGTCTGGACTGTAATTAAAATGTAATAAATTATGCATGCATGAGCTTTGTGTTGAGCAACAGCAGAGATGCATCGATTTTATTATTATTTTTTTTACATTATTTATTAATTTTTTTATATCTAAGTCATCCTGATAAACAACACAGTTCTATTTTCTTAATCGAAATGTTTCGCAAGTTAATCTGTCCACTTTGTTAGCTGTTTGGCAGCACAGACAAAGGTAAAGTAAAGCCGCATCAGAGAAAGTTGTCTTTCAGACAGCAGGTTATTAAGGTTCGTATAGGATACAAAATAGGCTAAAAGGAAGCATGTATAACGAAATACAAGACACGTTATTTTTGTCCATCTTAAAGCTACAGGCACCACGTTTTCTGACAGGCATTTACATCCTCCAACATGATAGCCATCACGATAGTTGGGATCTATCGGCAATTCCCGATGCTACTGCTAATCATCCCGTGCCTCGTTACCTGAAACAGGGTTTTAGCTTGACTGTATTTCATGACCTAGTGAATTAACATGTGTATATTCGTTTGTTTCAGCCACTCTGCATAAGGACATCTTACAGTATGCTGAATTTTTAATTTCAGATAGTTTGTCTAGACAATAAGACAACAAGTGACAATACAATAAGGCAATAAAGTGACCCGCAAACGTTATCCAACCTAGTTCAGTGTGGAGTGCGGCTCCGAAGATGGAGGAAATGAATCAAAGTCCCTGCTACTTTACAGCTGAGAGAAATGTATACATAATTAAGCATTATTGCACGAGCAAGAGTGCGGTTATACTGAATATCGTCATGGCTGTGATATTCAGTACAACCAGACAACTGCGATTGCGGTATTGCTTTTATACAGCAGTTCCGTAAACAAGAATTTAATACTGAGTAAGTGACGTTTCAGACACAGTACGGCCACATGTCCTGTTTGTTTTAGCGCCGCTAGGGGAAATAGATCCCGAAGAAGCCACACTCACTTTACAGCACGTCGGTTAGCCGGCTGGCCAGCTCACATCGAACTTGTACATTCCTGGTAAAGGTGCTTCTGGTGAAATTCCTCTTCATCTTCATCTGACGAGCTTTCATATCTTAATTCAAAAGTTATCTTCATGAAAAATGTATTGTTTGCTACGTCCGCTGATGTTGCTAACACTACTGTAGCAACCGTTTCAAACTAGGAAGTGGAATTTCATGTGGTGAACGCAGACGAGCGGAGTGATACACACAGGGAAAGTGTGGTTATGGGAAATATATAATATATAAATATCTTGGAACACCACCCAGCCAATCAAACCGTGGACCGGGAATCAGTGGAACTGTTGTATAAGTATACATACAAAAGCAGAAATATTTCTTTGTGTTTCGACTTTATTGCTACACACCACGGTGTTCTACAGAGGTACCTCAGACCCCAGTGTGAAACCTCATAGAGCTCCAGATACAAAGAGGGATTTATACTAACTCTGATATACTTCACATATTTTTTTTTTTTTTTAATGAGATGCCCCAAGCTTTTTAATGAAAGCTAGAGGCACCTTCCTTTGCATTTTAATTACCCAAATATTCTCCTCACCATGGCACCTTTAAAAAAAAAAAAAAAAAAAAAAAAAAAAAAAAAAAAGCTGAGTTGTTAATAGATCTCATTTCATTAATATCAAATAAGGAAGAACAAATGATGCGGAGGTAAAGCAGTTTCTCTTCACTAAAGTCTAATCCGGATAATGAATATGTGTTTGTTCATGTTCTGTAAGCCAGATGGAAGGTAATTGCTTTTTTTTTTTGTTTTTGTTTTTGTTGTTGTTGTTGTTTTTTTTTTTTAGACGTTTTGTCGCTCACTCCTTGTTTCTCCTCTTCTCTGTTCTGTATGCAGTATGAATTTAAAGTGAAGAACATCAAGAAGAAGAAAGTCAACATTATGGTCTCTGTGGATGGAGTGAAAATTGTGCTGCGTAAAAAGAAAAAGGTGAGGCTGTTTATGTTTTTTTTGTTTTTTTTTTGTCATATCGTCCACATTCTTGTACATCGTAGGAAAAGTCGAGGGTTTTTCCTGGTAATGAGAGAAGAATAATTGCAGCACAGGCTGGTCAGGAGAGGAAGCAATCAGATGGAATTCTGTGAATGGGTGGAGATTGGGTTGTGTTTGTGTGTGTGTGTGTGTGTGTGTGTGTGTGTGTGTGTGTGTGTGTGTGAGAAAGAGAGAGAGATCACCATCTGTAGAATCCTCTTGTAAACAAATGCTTTTTAAGAGAGAACTCATTTTCCTTTTAAAGGATCAACTAACAAAACATCATTCCAATGTCTGTAGGGTTGTCAAAATGTGCACTTTCAACAGTCGCTGTTATGTTGAACATTTGAATGTAGAAAACACACAGTGTGTTTGGATGTGTAAACATAGATTAAATCTCTTTTCTTTTCTTTTTTTTTTAAACCCCAATTTACATCTGCAGCTTGCTCAGAGATTAGTGTAGCTAGCAGGTGAATATATATTTTATTCCTGCAGTTCTGCTTTTAATTGTATTGTTATTCTTTATGCTGCTGTAACATAATTTCCCTCGTGGGATCAATAAATTCTACCTACCTACCTACCTAGTAATATACACTAGATTGCCAAAAGTATGTAGACACCTACGCGTGTGTCCGTCACAGTCATATGCGGTTCTTCCCCAGTCTGTTCCCACCAACATGGAAGCGCACAATTGTCTAGAACAATGGTCACCAACGCTGTTCCTGGTGATCTACTTTCCTGAAGACTTTAGCTCCACCCATAATCGTGCCCACCTGACCTCGATTAGTCCTCGATCAACTAAAACAGGTGTGTTCGATTTTGGTTGGAGATGAAACCTGCAGGAAGGTAGAGCTCAAGGAACAGGGTTGGTGACCACTGCTCTAGAATGTCTTTGTATGCTGTAGCGTTACAATTTCCCTTCACTGGAACTAAGAGGAACCAAACCTGTTCCAACATGACAATGTTCTGCCGAGGTTGGAGTGGAAGATCCTGCACGGATCCCTGAACTCAACCCCACTGAACACCTTTGGGTTGAACTGGAATGCTGACTGCACCCAAGGCCTCCTCACCTGACATCAGTGCCTGACCTCACTAATGCTCTTGTGGCTGAATGAACACAAATCCCCACAGCCACGCTCCAAAATCTAGTGGAAAGCCTTCCTAGAAGAGTGGAGCTTATTATCATCAAACCATTTTGGTTTTCCAAATACCAACAGTATATGTGTGCATTTAGGAAGAGCTTGATTTCTGAACATTTTTACAAGTGAACTTTGCTGTACTGTATTAAAATTCTTGTCTATAGTAATTAGTCACATACTGCAGATGCATTGGATATACAGTTGCAATCAAAATTATTCAACCCCCATTGCAAATCAGGTTTATTGTCAAAATTTACAGACTTTCAGCTGTTTGCAATGAACAAATCAAACAAAAGCAACTGAAATAGTTCAACTCAACGGATGCTTCGAGTGGTTTCCCTAAATTCAACTGAAAATGCAACTTATAATGACTTCTCCAGTCTCAAAAGTATTCAACCCTTTCATGGCAAGCATCTTTAGTACATAGTAGAGCACCCTTTTGCTGTTACGACATGCTGCAAACAAAGTGTGCTTGGGACAACACCTGTTTTGCATATTTGTGCTGTTGTGAGGGATTCTATTCAGGGGGCTGAATAATTTTGAGACTGGAGAAGTCATTATAAGTTGCATTTTCAGTTGAATTTGGGGAAACCACTGGAAGCATTCGTTCTGTTGAACTATTTCAGGTGCTTTTGTTTGATTTGTTCATTGCAAACAGCTGAAAGTCTGTACATTTTGACAATAAACCTGAATTGCAATGAGGGTTGAATAATTTTGATCGCAACTGTGGTTTAAGTCGAAAGGAACAAATGATTTCTTTTAACATTTAAGGAATTGCATTTACCATCCATTTGGATGAAGAAAAGCCAGAGAGGCAGGCTAATGTCAGAGGCAGTTTTAGTCTCGCTACGTCACGGCTCTATACTATGTATAATTACAAGTTGTGCCATGTAGAGCTTCTGTAGTATATTAGACTCTATTGTAAGAGTAAGAGTTTATTAGATGGCTTCATGTGGGTGCTGAACTAATGTCAGTGTTCTTGTGTTTAATAACCAGCTCCAGCTGGTGCAAAATATATTTTGGTGATAAACTATATTATCTTGTAGTTGAGTCGGTTAGATTTAATTAATCTATTTAATAAATGATGTATTGCTTAATTCTCATTTATTTCCAGTAATAATTACCATTAATACTCATTGCTCAGAATTATGCATTTTCCAAGAAAAAAAAAGCATCCATTGTATAGAATAGTATGAAATATTTCCTGAGCTTTTTATATCTGAAAATGCACAAGGACATCGGGGGGGGGAAAAAAAAAAATCAGTGGTAGAGTTTTAGTTTCTAATTTTAATATAGTTTAACAATGTCATCATATTTAAGACTGTCCTCCAAGTGATTGTGATTTGATGTGAAACCACTCAGTGGGAACAGCATCATTCATAAATGAGCTGGAACTTGTGCCTCTGCCATCATTCATCATCTCTCTAAAGCAGTGGAGTTATTAGGAGCATCGGTGGCTATATTAGTCACTCTCTAAAACTCATTCTTTCTTTCCCTATAGAAAAAAGAATGGACGTGGGACGAGAGCAAGATGATGGTGATGCAGGACCCCATTTACAGGCAAGTTCCCAATCACTCAAATATAACACATGCAAAATCATGGTTCAGATCACAGCTGGATTTCTGCCTCTGTACAACAGCAAGGAGCAGTTTGTGGTTTTTCTAGTGCTGTACCTCTTGCAGTTGTAGCAAAGGCTTGGAAATGACTTCAGTGCAAGGTCTTTGTTTATGCTGAACAATTAATGAAAAGGATCTTTTGGTTTGGTTGTGGCAGACTAAAAAAAACTGTAGAAAGATCACTAGTAGCAAATTACTCGCTATATGTTTAGCCAGTGATCTTTACTTAATGCCTTTTAGGGGTGTAAATCGCAAGTTTCATGACGATATGATCGACTGTCAATTCTTTTAGCCAGCGATTCGATATTTGCCGATACCTCAATGACTGCCACGATGCGATTTTCGATTCGATCGGTTCAGGGGCCTGCGATCGATGTTCAGCGATGTGTCTATTTCACACCACCTTTAAACACGAGTACTTGGTGTTAATCCTTAAAAAACAGGAGGGCTAAATAAGAAAAGCAGCGTCTCTAATTAAGATGCTGCCTCTTCTGACGTGTCAGGAAGAAGACAATGCTGGATGTAAGCGTGCGCTTTATTAACAAGTACACTGTTAATAATGAGTTAGAGCTATAGAATGTCATGGATTTGGATGTGGAGTTGAATTGTAATGGATTTGGACATGACACATTGTCCTCCATGCGACCCCCAAAAAATCTCGTTAAAGAGACGATACACTCAATTAATTAATTCTTTTTTTTATTAATTAAATAAAATAATTAGCCTAAAATGGTAGTCCATTGATTCTTTGAGTGAATTTACAACCAAAAGCATATATTCCAGTGTGACACATTGAGGTTACATCAGATTCTCAGACCGTGGCTCTCTGGACTTAATGTTGCTTCTATGCTACAGGAAAAAAATCTAATTTAATCCAAGGTCAGAATTCCGCTTAATCATCCGCTTAGTTATGTCTGAGATCTGAATACAGATGTGCACAAGTTCAGCGTTAACTCTTCACAACGTGCACGTAACTCAACTCCAAATAGGGCCTGTTGAGCGAGTCCAGCTGAGGGCGGAGCTTATTTCTGGGATGATCAAACATGCTTGTCCCTGAACACATCACCGATACATCGGTGTCCACTAGAAGCCTAATCCATCCATAAATTAAAGCTTGCTCATTTCACATGCACTTGAAAATATAATCTTTATATACAGTATCTCACAAAAGTGAGTACACCCCTCACATTTTTGTAAATATTTTATTACACCTTTTCATGGGACAACACTGAAGAAATGACACTTTGCTACAATGTAAAGTAGTGAGTGTACAGCTTGTATAACAGTGTAAATTTGCCGTCCCCTCAAAATAACTCAACACACAGCCATTAATGTCTAAACCGCTGGCAACAAAAGTGAGTACACCCCTAAGTGAAAATGTCAAAATTGGGCCCAAAGTGTCGATATTTTGTGTGGCCACCATTATTTTCCAGCACTGCCTTAACCCTGTTGGGCATGGAGTTCACCAGAGCTTCACAGGTTGCCACTGGAGTCCTCTTCCACCACTCTGTGATGACATCACAGAGCTGGTGGATGTTAGAGACATTGTACTCCTCCACCTTCCGTTTGAGGATGCCCCACAGATGCTCAATAGGGTTTAGGTCTGGAGACATGCTTGGCCAGTCCATCACCTTTACCCTCAGCTTCTTTAGCAAGGCAGTGGTCATCTTGGAGGTGTGTTTGGGGTCATCATGTTGGAATACTGCCCTGCGGCCCAGTTTCCGAGGGGAGGGGATCACGCTCTGCTTCAGTATGTCACAATACATGTTGGCATTAGCTCCCCAGTGCCGGCAGCACTCATGCAGCCCCAGACCATGACACTACCACCACCATACTTGACTGTAGGCAAGACACACTTGTCTTTGTACTCCTCACCTGGTTGCCGCCACACACGCGTGACACCATCTGAACCAAATAAGTTTATCTTGGTCTCATCAGACCACAGGACATGGTTCCAGTAATCCATGTCCTTAGTCTGCTTGTCTTCAGCAAACTGTTTGTGGACTTTCTTGTGCATCATCTTTAGAAGAGGCTTCCTTCTGGGACGACAGCCGTGCAGACCAATTTGATGCAGTGTGCGGCGTATGGTCTGAGCACTGACAGGCTGACCCCCCACCCCTTCAACCTCTGCAGCAATGCTGGCAGCACTCATACGTCTATTCTGCAAAGCCAACCTCTGGATATGATGCTGAGCACGTGCACTCAACTTCTTTGGTCGACCATGGCGAGGCCTGTTCTGAGTGGAACCTGTCCTGTTAAACCGCTGTATGGTCTTGGCCACTGTGCTGCAGCTCAGTTTCAGGGTGTTGGCAATCTTCTTATAGCCTAGGCCATCTTTATGTAGAGCAACAATTCTTTTTTTCAGATCCTCAGAGAGTTCTTTGCCATGAGGTGCCATGTTGAACTTCCAGTGACCAGTATGAGAGAGTGTGAGAGCGATAACACCAAACTTAACACACCTGCTCCTCATTCATACCTGAGACCTTGTAACACTAACGAGTCACATGACACTGGGGAGGGAAAATGGCTAATTGGGCCCAATGTGGACATTTTCACTTAGGGGTGTACTCACTTTTGTTGCCAGCGGTTTAGACATTAATGGCTGTGTGTTGAGTTATTTTGAGGGGACAGCAAATTTACACTGTTATACAAGCTGTACACTCACTACTTTACATTGTAGCAAAGTGTCATTTCGTCAGTGTTGTCCCATGAAAAGATATAATAAAATATTTACAAAAATGTGAGGGGTGTACTCACTTTTGTGAGATACTGTATTCAGATACACTTTTTTTTAAAATGAGCAGTAGCATAGGATTACCTAATTTGATTAAAAAGCCTGGTAAATGAGAAGAATTGCCCTCCAGTACCACATTTTACCCTCATTTGCCAGGTGGATGGGTGTTCATGTCAAGCCCTTACTGGGATATAGTATTTCTCAAGGTGAACTGAAGCCTGTTCTCAGCCGTTAGGCATGTAGCTGAGTCAGGGCAGTGGGTGGTGTTTACACACCATGTCTGACCATGAGCTCGGATAATGAGGGATTGTGGTTGGGCTTTCAGTTTCTGGATTAGCCAGAAGGAGACACGAAACTTCAGGGTGACTACGAAGGAGCAGTTTGCATACCTAGACAAATATTTTTTTTCCCTGTTTCCTGGACAGATTTAGAGACTATCCCATATTTATATGAGCTGTGTGGAAAGCCATCAGTATTAATCACGGTTCTCATCATGGCTTTGATGGACTGTTGTAATTATAGCTAGCACAATTTCAACTGTTCTGATACCACATGTTTTATTGACATGGTTGTACGTGTGGGCATTAGCTTTCTTGATTACAGAGAAGCATGCAATAGTTGTGATGCAACACTTGCACATCATCTCAAGTGAGAATTCAGGGCAAGGAAACATGTGAGTGATTGCAGTGTGCCACATGTGTTGTGTTGCTTCTAGATTCTGATTCTGTGCTCTCTCTCTCTCTCTCTCTCTCTCTCTCTCTCTCTGTCTGTCTCTCTCTCTCTCTCTCTCTCTCTCTGTCTCTCTCTCTCTGTCTCTTCTCTCTCTCCC
Source organism: Cranoglanis bouderius (assembly GCA_023630585.1). Lineage (NCBI taxonomy): Eukaryota > Metazoa > Chordata > Actinopteri > Siluriformes > Cranoglanididae > Cranoglanis > Cranoglanis bouderius. The sequence continues at coordinate 32,678,682 of CM042537.1, read as the reverse complement.
CCCCCCCCCCCCCCCCGTCTCCTGACACTATGCTTCCTTCATGTCGTTTCCAAATTGGAAATGTGCTATGTTGTTTTCTAGGAATGGATTAAAAATAAAATGTGGCAATTTTATTTAATAGGCAAGTTATATTTGGGCAGTCATCAGTATACAGTACCTGGGCTCACATAGATGCTCACATAGACGTGGGCAGTGTGGCCAAAAAAGGAAATCACGGTATAGTTGGTATACATCACAGTATGGTCGGATTGCTTCAGTTTTACAAGGACCATACTCAGTGTTCGGTTGAAGCTGGGAGCGTGTGCACTTCTGATGATGCTCCCATGCAGAAAATATTAAAAATCCGTGCAGAACGGCAGCGAAAGAAAGTGTATAAGAAGTTAGTTGTTGAACCCTTTTCACACTTGTGTGTTAGACATGCGAAAGTTTAAGTAGTAGCATGTTAGAACTTCCAGTGAGAAGCAAGTACAGCTTGCAATCATTGCAGAATCCCCAAATGCAAATCTTGATAGCATAGCTGCCAAGATGAGGAGCAGAGCAGCCGCAATCTGTGCAGCTCATGGGGTATTTCTGCTCAAATAGTAGAAGGGGCTGCCCAACATAAAATAGGTTTTGCTCAGTAAGAAATCAAATTAGATGGAGCATCGACCATATTTATTGATGGCGGTAAAATATTTTTATTGACCCGAACAACAAACCTTTTAAACCTAGACGTTGCAAGTTAGACTGACTATAAAAATTGAGCACTGCTTTATCATTAGTGGCTATAAAAATAAACATCGCCGCCACACATGCCGCGGTAGATCAAAGGGTTTTCAACATCGCAGTTTATCCAAACCTGTTGTGTGGTTTTTTTTTTTTTTTTAATTACAGAACACCAGCACATGAGCCAATTACAACACAATGGGTGGGTCTAATGCTGCTTATATATATATATATATATATATATATATATATATATATATATATATATATATATATATATATATATATATATATATATATATACAGGTGCATCTCAATAAATTAGAATGTCGTGGAAAAGTTAATTTATTTCAGTAATTCAACTCAAATTGTGAAACTCGTGTATTAAATAAATTCAGTGCACACAGACTGAAGTAGTTTAAGTCTTTGGTTCTTTTAATTGTGATGATTTTGGCTCACATTTAACAAAAACCCACCAATTCACTATCTCAACAAATTAGAATATGGTGACATGCCAATCAGCTAATCAACTCAAAACACCTGCAAAGGTTTCCTGAGCCTTCAAAATGGTCTCTCAGTTTGGTTCACTAGGTAAGCCACAAACATTCATTGCCAAAGAAGCTGGCTGTTCAAAGAGTGCTGTATCCAAGCATGTTAACAGAAAGTTGAGTGGAAGGAAAAAGTGTGGAAGAAAAAGATGCACAACCAACCGAGAGAACCGCAGCCTTATGAGGATTGTCAAGCAAAATCGATTCAAGAATTTGAGTGAACTTCACAAGGAATGGACTGAGGCTGGGGTCAAGGCATCAAGAGCCACCACACACAGACGTGTCAAGGAATTTGGCTACAGTTGTCATATTCCTCTTGTTAAGCCACTCCTGAACCACAGACAACGTCAGAGGCGTCTTACCTAGGCTAAGGAGAAGAAGAACTGGACTGTTGCCCAATGGTCCAATATCCTCTTTTCAGATGAGAGCAAGTTTTGTATTTCATTTGGAAACCAAGGTCCTAGAGTCTGGAGGAAGGGTGGAGAAGCTCATAGCCCAAGTTGCTTGAAGTCCAGTGTTCAGTTTCCACAGTCTGTGATGATTTGGGGTGCAATGTCATCTGCTGGTGTTGGTCCATTGTGTTTTTTGAAAACCAAAGTCACTGCACCCGTTTACCAATAAATTTTGGAGCACTTCATGCTTCCTTCTGCTGATCAGCTTTTTGAAGATGCTGATTTCATTTTCCAGCAGGATTTGGCACCTGCCCACACTGCCAAAAGCACCAAAAGTTGGTTAAATGACCATGGTGTTGGTGTGCTTGACTGGCCAGCAAACTCACCAGACCTGAACCCCATAGAGAATCTATGGGGTATTGTCAAGAGGAAAATGAGAAACAAGAGACCAAAAACTGCAGATGAGCTGAAGGCCACTGTCAAAGAAACCTGGGCTTCCATACCACCTCAGCAGTGCCACAAACTGATCACCTCCATGCCGCGCCGAATTGAGGCAGTAATTAAAGCAAAAGGAGCCCCTACCAAGTATTGAGTACATGTACAGTAAATGAACATACTTTCCAGAAGGCCAACAATTCACTAAAAATGTTTTTTTTTTATTGGTCTTATGAAGTATTCTAATTTGTTGAGATAGTGAATTGGTGGGTTTTTGTTAAATGTGAGCCAAAATCATCACAATTAAAGGAACCAAAGACTTAAACTACTTCAGTCTGTGTGCATTGAATTTATTTAATACACGAGTTTCACAATTTAAGTTGAATTACTGAAATAAACGAACTTTTCCACGACATTCTAATTTATTGAGATGCACCTGTGTGTGTGTGTGTGTGTGTGTGTGTGTGTGTGTGTGTGTGTGTGTGTGGGTGTGTGTGTGGGTGTGTGTGTGTGTGTGTGTGTGTGTGTATATATATATATATATATATATATATATATATATATATATATATATATATATATATATATATATATAGAGCTTCCTTGCTAAGAAGTGCATTCGCATTTGTTTCAGTGCAGCCATAGATCACAGACTAGTCATCGGCTTTCCCAGTAAATACAACTCCAGTCGAGTGAGAAGTTATTGACATAGACACAGCAAGAGTGATTTTGAGCTGCGGATGAAATTGAGCTGTGGATACCACGAGAGAAAATCATTTGTCTGTTTTCTTTCATCATTCATTCTTTCGCTCTGTCACATGACATTCTGTCAGTTATTTGTAATATACAATGAGGGGAAATAAATTGATAGGAAAAAAGTATTTAGACACTATAGTGTGTTCTATATGTAAATGCTACGACAACAACAACAAAAACTAATGCTAAGGAAGGTAAGAGAGAAGGCAGCAGTCACTTGAAAAGAGTTGCAGGACGACCTGAAAGCAGCAGCAACAACAAGCAGTGAACTGCACCGCAATCATCTCTGTTCCTACACCGCACATTTATATGTGTAAATTTGAAGTGGCTATATGCAGTGGAAGTTATATTAAATAGCAAAGACAAAAGTCTGAATACTTATTTCATCTCACTCTATTTGTTTTTCATGTACAACTGTGGGGGGAAAAAAAAAGAAAGAAACCATGGTTTCCGAAGAATTACTTTACGGTATACTGGATCAACTACCATACCGCTTACTGTTGTACCCAAGTATCACTTGTGTGTAGGAAACACTGAAGCAATCAATACAGGAAATGACATTTGTAACATTCAGTGGATTAGTTGCCTGCTGTTAGTGGAACGTGTGATCAGTTTTGACATCTGTGTGAATTAGATGATGTTATTTGTTTGCAGAGATGAGTTCATTAAGTCTCTAATAGATTCTCTATTTAATTACCCAACATTACACAAATGTTCTATGCGAGATGCATTCGGTAAAGAATATTAAGTATATTTTTGTATGTTTATGTGAATTCTCAAGTGTTTTCAACCTAATCTGTTATCTCCTGCATGTAATGTGTGTGATGACAAAAATGAAGAATTTTGACACTTTTTCTGATACTGAGGACAGAACAGGAAAACAGTTGTTGGGGCATCATTAAATATAAAACACATATTTTGTCCAGAAAAAAACAACAAACAACAACAACAAAAAAAAAAAAAACACTTTCATGAAGTCAAAAGTATTTGTATAATACAAATTACAAATTACAAAATTACAGGTAACTGTAATTGTATATAGTTTTCTTTTTTTCTTTTTTGTGGTTCTGTTTAACCAGCGTAATCACAGAAGTGCTTTTCAGCCTGATGGTGCATGCATAACACGAAAGCTTAAGGAACGCATTAATAGCTATTACATATTTTCTTTTTTGCATTTTCAGTAGCATCTGTATTTTGTGTATATATATATATATATATATATGTGTGTGTGTGTGTGCGTCTGTGATTGTGAAGAGAAAGCAGACCATCAGTACTGTTTCACGTGTGCATTTTCATGCATTTTCTTATTGCATAAGCTCCATTTAGAAGCTCACATTAGGGATGTAACTGAAATAAATACATTATTTGGAATGAAAACCTAATGTAACCACATTTCCATAAAGGTTGGGATTTTTTCTAAAGTGCAATAAAAACAAAAATCTCTGATTTGTCAAGTCTCTCGAAACTTTGTACAAAGAAAAGACATTCAATGTTTTCACTGACCAACTTAATTGTGTTTTGTAAAACAAATAAACAAATTTAGAATTTGATGCTTTCAACACACTCAAAAAAAAGTTGGGACAGAGGCATGTTTACCGCTGTGTTACATCACCCTTCCTTTTAATTACACTTTTTAATCGTTCGGGAACGGAGGATACTAATTGTTGCAGTTTTGTAAGTGGAATTTTTGCCCATTCTTGCTTGATACAAGACTTCAGCTGCTCATCGGTCCTTGGTCACCGTTGTCTGATTCTCCTCTTCATGATGTGCCATAGGAGACAGATCTGGACTGCTGGCAGGCCAGTCAAGCACACGCACTCTGTGTCTACGAAGCCACACTGTTGTAGCATGTGCAGAATGAGGCCTGGCATTGTCCTGCTGAAATAACCGTGGACTTCCTGGGAAAAGATGTTGCCTTGATGGCAGCATATGTCTCTCTAAATGTCTCTCCCAATATACGCCTCCACGTCAGTGGTGCCTTCACACATATGCAAGTCACCCATGCTGTGGGCACTGATGCACCCCCATACCATCACAGATGCTGACTTTTGCACCTTTCGCTTATATCAGTCTAGTTGGTCTTTTTCATCTTTGGCATGGAGAACTCGACGTCCGTTTTTCCCGAAAACAAGCTGAAACGTGGACTCGTCTGACCACAGCACACGTTTCCACTGCCTTTCAGTCCATCTGAGATGAGCTCTGGCCCAGAGAACTCGCCGGCGTTTCTGCATAGAGTTGATGTGTGGCTTCCTCCTTGCATAATAGAGTTTCGGGTTGCATGGCATCTCATTCAGGTTAGAGATGCGCAAAGAGACTTGGATCCCGCAGGACGCAACAAAAGATTTGTGCAAGCCGGAGGTTTTTATTTTCATGAGGACGTGATAGGCATGTGCGGATAGAATTAGATTCTACTGAACCTGTCGGTGGTTCCAGATACTATCATCAGTCACCCCGTGGTCAGTCACGAGTGGTCAGATATGAAGCTCATGGGACAGAGAAAGATTACATGCAGCACAGTGTGATGCATTTACAGCGTCCTTGGTAACTGCCTGGTCAGGGTCATGGTGGTTTAAATTATGCTACTGGTTTGTTTTTACATCAGGAAATAGACCCAAGTAAACGTGTTAGAAATTATCCACCAATTATGACCTGGAGTGATGTAGGTGAGGTTGAGGAACTGTCAGAATGCACAGGTCATGCTGACAGCGCCGGCATTTCTGCATAAATTTTCACCCAATGTGTTTGGACAGCACTATAATTTCAGCAGGTTGTGCTGAAGGCGCCGAGGGCGGCTGTGGCTCAGGTGGTAGAGCGGGTTGTCCACTAATCGTAGGGTTGGTGGTTCGATTCCCAGCCCACATGACTCCGTGTGCCAAAGTGTCCTTGGGCAAGACACCCCAAGTTGCTCCCAATGGCAGGCAGGTGCCTTGCATGGTAGCTCTGCTGCCATTGGTGTATAAGTGTGTGTGTGAATGAGACACAGTGTAAAGTGCTTTGTGAACCACAAAGGTTGAAAGGTGCTATATAAGTGCAGCCCATTTACCTTTGTGAGTAAAATCATGCTTTTTGTGCTCTTGAACAGTCTGGTCATCACACAACACGCCTTCTACTCCATAAGGTGGAAGAGGCGTTGGATGTGTGCCAATTAGCATAGAAGAGCCATAACCTTTTGACTTTTCCTGGCTTGTTAGGTTGTGTGTAACACAACATGCAGCAGCTCACTAATACCCACACAGTTGTTCCTCCTTGTTGTCTTTCTCAGCGCTCATTAGTGGAAGCGCTTAACTGAGCCACTGACTGTAGAATGAGGAATGAATTACAGTGCACCAGCAGGGAAGCTCATAATCTGAAAATGATAAATTACAGGTGTGTGTGCGTGTGCGGGTGAATGTGGTGTTTTCAGCTCCTGGGTTGTGATCCGTGAAGTTTTGAAGCTCTCGTGTGGCTGCGTGCTTCATATGTTAGGATGCTGATGGATGCTTTTTTGAGAGAATATCTTCTCCCATCGTGGTGTGGAGTGGAGTGGAGTGGGTTATGTGTACTTGATTTAACCTTAAAATGGAGAACTAGGAATCATCAATCTACAGAGAAGCTCTTCCAGGCTTTTTGTTCAGAGAGAATAGGTAAAAGGAGAAAGTCACCTAGCCCTATCTCTCTTACAAACACAAACACATAGATAGAGGCTGCAGAGACACCTGACAGCTTATCAGCATGCCTGAACAATTCATCTTTACTCCAGGGAGTTGTACTGAATCCAAACAACATTGAGTCTGTCACAGTGCTGCTGAAACCAGGAGAATTCACAAGTCATGACAGGATTACCATGGCTTTTGTAACTACAACACACATACCCCTTTTCCACTTCCAAGGTGCCGGTCTCAGGGTATCCCATATGTGTTTGCACTTCCCAAAAGCACAGTCCAAGTCTCCCATGAGTGGATAATCTTACCTCTGATTGATTTGTCCCATGCTCATCCCAGGACTCTTATTCTGTTCTCAATCTGCTCCTACTGAACATCCTTTCAACTCACTTAGTACTGTTTAAATTTATAGCATACTGCTGTAGAAGAGTAATGATTTTTAATCCCACTATCCAGTGTCCAGAACAGAACGAGTTCGCTTTTACGTCTGGTTCCTCTAAAGGTTGTTTCTTCATGTTGTCTAAGGGAGTTTAAAAACCATAAAGATGGCTTTGGACCTCAATTCATATGAACAGTTATGCTGTGATGGCTAGCACTGCAATTGCCACAAACAGTTCGGCACTCAAGTCTGCAACAGTGAACAGTGGAACAGTGGTGAAGTTCAACAAAACAGACTTCATATAAAAACTGTAATGAATTTTCATGGTTTCACAACTGCTATTTGACCATGTAGCATTAGCACATTTATAGAAGGGATTTATTTATTTATAATCGCACTATCCGGTGTTACCCAGATGAGGATGGGTTCCCTTTTGAGTCCGGTTCCTCTCAAGGTTTCTTCCTCATATCGTCTCAGGGAGTTTTTCCTCGCCACCGTCGCCTCTGGCTTGCTCACTGGGGATAAATTCATAAATATATAAAATCTATGTCCTGAATTTATATATTTCTTTAAAGCTGCTTTGGGACAATGTCCATTGTTAAAAGCGCTATACAAATAAACTGAACTTGAACTTGAACTTTACAAATTTTACCATCCAAAGATAAATCCTTTAGTTTATATACAAATCACAAAAACATTGTCTTAGACATGCAAATGCACAATGAGAGATGATATATTTATTGGTTTTAGCTATTCATTCTGAGCGTGTAGTTACTAGGTGTGTAACCCTTAGGCTTCCACATGATCCAGCATGATTTTGATTCTTTAAGGCAATGATTTGATATTTGATGAGACCACTGAGTCTGCTACCATACCCCAAATCAAATCGATTTTGATTCATAATTCACCGATGCAATTTTAACAGTACCTCTATTTACAAGCCTCTGATTAATATGTGACCAACGTTGTTCATTTGCATTTTATAGCTTTTATCCAAAGCGAAATACAGTTGAGACATCAATAGTGGCAGCTCGGTGGTTCTAGGATTTGAACTTCTGACTAGTAGCCCAATGCCTTAACCACTGAATCTCAAGTGGACACAGGGAGAACATGCAAAACTCCACACAGACACTAACCCAAGAAAGGTTTGAACTAGAAACCCTAGCACTGTGAGCACGTCATCTCTTATGGCATGTTATACATTTTGTATAGAAATTTTTCCTCTTTTTGTTTATGAAGGGTGGCAGTAATTTTGGAGGACCCTGTAAACTGAGCTCTAAATATCTTTGATTAATGCATTATACCAGTAGTTTGAGTCTTGCCAAGTTTCAAGAGCTGAGCACAACCCAAATTTGCTGAAAGAATCCTTACATCTCATCAGAGCTCCTCTGGCTGTGTTCCCACAGAGCCTGGCCTTTTGTAGGCTTTATCAGCTGATACGCCCTCAGAGTGAAGGCCATCAGTTTTTCTTACCACACTGTTTCTTAAATCGAACGGAAGAATTCAAAGCTTCCTTCTAAATGCCACCGCACACACGCCATGCATCCCACAAGTCTGGTTTTATGAACTTTTCTCTCTCTTTGTACCTGTATCCTGGATGGAGAAATTTTGGCTTTGATTCAGAACCTGTTATTAACACCTGTTTTACAATACCTTTATATTACAGTAATATATGAAGTGCAAACACCTCCTCATTTCTGCTAATAATGCAGATATACTGAACCATGGCAGTACCATGTAGGGGTGGGTTATGTATAGAAACATTTTATGATACCAATTGCCCCTCTGGGACAAATAAAATGCAAGTGAAGTGAAGTGATACAATATTTTCAACATTTTTAAAAATTAAATTTAGATGTTTTTTTTTTTTTTAATTAAATGTAATTAAAAGATAATAATTAAGATAATATTTAAATTTAGATTTAGTTTTTCCTCCCTAGTTTCATATATGTTCACTATGCAGTTCCTGTTCCATCAGTTTCATGGTACAGAAAAAGTGATTTGATCAATTTTAGTCTAACTACATGACTTTAAAATCATCCCTTTATATTAAAAGTAATAAAACACCATGTCAGCATTTTGCTTTACTTAATGTTTTTTCTTCTGCTGCCAGCTCTCTCCCGCTTGCATGTTCTGACAGGTTTAACGTTCCAAAATCACAGATCAATACTCTGTTCTTAATAGATTTAATAAGTTGTAAAGAGTCAATGCTGAACACGTGGCCTGTTAAAAGACAAGCGGTTTTTAGAAATAGACTCTAACGGCTATCTTGAAAGAAGTTAGAAAAGCATTTTTCTCTGTACCTTGGTTAAATAACTCTGTTAGACCAGTGGCATTGTCCGCTTTATCCTGTTATGCGATTACCCAATCAACCAGTCATGTGGCAGCAGCACAATGCACATTCAGATCTCAAATATCATTCAGATACAAGCCAGGAGCTTTAGTTAATGTTCAAATCAAGCATTCGATCTCAGTGACTTAGAACTGTGTGATGGTTGTTGATGCCAGATGGGCTGGTTTGAGTATTTCCAAAACTGAAGATTTTCTGGAATTTTCACACACAACAGTGTCAAAAATGGTTCAGCGAGTGGTAGTTCAGTGGGCACAAATGCCCTGTTGATGAGAGAGGTCAGAGCAGAACGACCAGGCTGGTTTGAGCTGACAAGACGGCTACAGTAACCGAGTTACAGCAGCAGAACACATCAGGTTCCACTCCTGTCAGCTTGGTGCAGGAATCTGAGGCTGCAGTGAGCACAGGTTTACCCAAACTGCTTGACCTGTTGCAGATTGGGAAAAAGACCAGACGACGTTTTTCCAATCTTCAGAATGAACAGATTTCCCAGCTTTGCGTGCTTTGTGGGTTGACTATTTGCAAACACGGTTCACTTCCCCAATCTTATCTCCTGTGCCATGCTGTTTATCAGATATATGAAATGCTTCAGTTCTGATATTTATGATGTGGCACAGAGCCTGTCCCTGGAGGATTTGTACCCTGCTCAGCCCTTCATCACCAGCACATGGATCGAGGGCTTGTGTTCATTAAGTGTTCATGAGGGGAAGGGTGTGAAACCCAGAGCAGGCTAGAAAGTGGGCAGTGAACACTTTGATCTTTGTGTAAATGTAGTAATTTTTGAGAGATTATTTTTTTATGGCTGAGTGTGGTTTAATTAGCTCAGGTCAAATCCCCTCCTCTGTAGTTAGTCATGGTGACTGCATTCCCAACCGCATTTCCTCAATGTGGCTTAACCTTACAGTTCTCTTTCATGTTCTCTCTCTCTCTCTGTCTGTCTGTCTGTCTGTCTCTCTGTCCATCTCACTGATAACAAACTCACGCATGCACATGCTTTAGACCCTGTATGCGCCGCTGGCATCTTATATCTTTGAACACACCCTGATAATAGATGCCAGAAATAGACTTGTCTGAGACTTTATCCCTCCCTACATCCTCTGTCAAAGAACGGTGAAGAGGATTGAGTTGTAACTGTGTAGCTAGAAAACAAGGAGCCGTTTGTATTTTTGTGTGTGTGTGACGTGAACTGGAGTTATAATGAAAATATTGACAGGTTTCTACTTTCCCCCTATTCTCCTGAGCCAAACATCTGTCTTTTTACTAAGACGAGGTTGTTTCACTGACATCGTGAATGCCAGCCATGTTTACTTGCTGCTAACTGTTTATACCACATTGCTGTTGAATTCGCCATTCTGATTGTTCAGAGGGTGTGGATTAATTTCCTATAACAGCAGGTTTATATTAATGTGCTCAGTGTAATAGGTTATTGTTCAGTGTGTATGGCGGGATGCACCCCTTAATCGAAGCCTAATAGTAAACAAATGAATGGTGAAGTTTTCTGTAAGGAGATGTTTATTTAACATTAACATAAGGAGTCTCCAGTGTCAGCACTTTATAACACTAAGTGGTATTATCTGCAAGAGAGGGAATAAATGAGTGTTTGTAGCTGTTATAACGTACAGTCTCCTTCTAAAGTATTGGAATGGTTGTTTGTTTTGGAGGGGTTTCTCCCTTCAGTCTCCTACAGGAGGTGAAACGCTGCTCAATTGGGTTAAGGTCTGCCGACTGACTTGGCCAGTCTAAAGCCTTCCACTTTCTCCCCGATGAAGTCCTTAGTTGAGTTGGCAGTGTGTTTTGGGTCATTCTCTTGACGCATGATAAAGTCCTTCCCAATTAAATTGGACGCATTTCTCGGTCAATCGGCAGACAAAATGTTTCTGTAGACTTCTGAATTCATTCTGCTGCTACCGTCATGAGTCACATCATCAATAAAGTTTAGTGAGCCTGTTCCAGAAGCAGCCAGTTGCAGCAAAAGTTTGTATACACGTGTGGAAGTGTGGATCGTGTCATGATTCTTGAAGACATTTCTACGGTACACAATATGCATCATAATATATAGGTTTGCCGAGAAACTTCCAGCAAATCAGTAGTGTTTAAAAACCTGAGAAAATGTTTAATGATGCTATTATCTGCTGTCTTTTAGTTTAACACTGAAAAGAAGGAAAGATAAATGATGTAAAATGTTTCAGATTAAAACGTTAACGATTCCATACAACATTTTAACATCAACTCATCCGATCATTTTTGTAATTCTGAAAATATATACATTCATGAAAATGTATCACAATATCCATAACATCTCACAAACGTATTGTAACATAAGTTGTCGCACTGTTGTGTTGTAGCAATATCATATTGTAATAATGTCCAGCCCGAAGTGATAATGTAATGAAGAAACAGATCTGAACATGACATATTGAAGTTTATTATTATTATTATTATTATTATTATTATTATTATTATTATTATTATTATTATTATTCCCTATCATTCTAACCTACTTGCTGCAGTGTGTACTTGTCAAATAACCACTGGACCGTTAAGTCAACAACATTTTTAACACTACTATTCAGACAGCTTGACCTTTATTTATTTCTTTCTTTCTTTCTTTCTTTCTTTCTTTCTTTCTTTCTTTCTTTCTTTCTTTCTCTCTTTCTTTCTCTCTTTCTTTCTTTCTTTCTTTCTTTCTTTCTTTCTTTCTTTCTTTCTTTCTTTCTTTCTTTCTTTCTTTCTTTCTTTCTTTCTCTCTTTCTTTCTTTCTTTCTTTCTCTCTTTCTTTCTCTCTTTCTTTCTCTCTTTCTTTCTCTCTTTCTCTCTCTCTTTCTCTCTTTCTTTCTCTCTTTCTTTCTCTCTCTTTCTTTCTTTCTTTCTTTCTTTCTTTCTTTCTTTCTTTCTTTCTTTCTTTCTTTCTTTCTTTTTTTTGCCGGTGATAAAATGGATAAATATCAATATATTAGTATGGTCAGTTTTGTCCATGGCTCACTCTGTGCAGTCATGCTGAACATTATCGAGGTGATGAAAAGAGCTGGCTGTTTACCTTTGGGAGAGCATTTCTCTCTCTCTCTCTCTCTCTCTCTCTCTCTCTCTCTCTCGTGAATGGTTTGCATGCCACAACAGAGTGTTTTTTTTCCACAGTCTAGTGGCACAACGGTCCATAACAATCTCCTCTTATTAAAGCATTCAGTATGGATTCAACTCACAAGCCGCAACTAGCTGATTAATTCATCTTCAAAACTACTTCACCGTGAATTTTAATCATTTACTGTTTTCTTCTAGACTTTATGAAAACCTTTTTTTTAATGGAATGAATTAATTACAAAGGGGTTGTGAACAATAATGCCCTCTGATGAGGACAGAGCACTGTGCATCCTAATACCACCAATCATGTACAAACAGCATTCATCTTTATTCTATGTGTGTGTGTGTGTGTGTGTGTGAGAGTGTGAGAGAGCATTGTAGGATCACCTTTAGCCCCCTTTTAAAACAGAAATGACAATATGCAGGCATTTTCCACAACATAATGGACCTAACAAGAACAACAAACACAGTTTTGTCTGATATAATATTCTTGATCTCAAAACCGAAAGCTGCTTGTCCAAGCCTTTTTTTTTTTTTTTATTATTATTATTATTATTATTATTAGATACTACATGGTGATGAGATTCTTGGTGATGAGATCTTAAGGTCTTAGGCAAACTCAGTAGTGTTCAGAATGTCCATCCATCCATTTTCCATACCGCATATTCTACACAGGGTCATTGGGGGGAGCCTGGAGCCTTTCCCAGGGAACTCGAGGCACAAGGCGGGGGACACCCTGGACAGGGTGCCAACCCATCACAGGGCACAATCGCTCACACACTCGCACACAACCCGGGAGGTGCGAGGCGAACATGCTGACCACTAAGCTGCCACTAATGCGGTATGCTAATTAATTACATGCTATCTCTATTAAATACTTGTGGACTTCAATGAAACCTAACCCTACATAAAAAAATGTTATATTATAAACAGATATTATAAAATCATAAGCTCCAAAGATGCTACGATTGTCTTCTTCTCCACTGTCTCATGCCATGTTTTATCGAGCTGTCTTCTGCTGTCACCTCGTATCGAGACGATTGTACAGCTGGGTGTTAGGGTTCCTTATAGAAATGAAGCATGGTGTTGTGTCAGTAGCAGGTGTGGACTGAAAGGGCTGTCATGAAGTGTTCACACCTATGACACCTGTGTGATATATCTGCTGTGAATTTGAGGTGAATATCTAGGGATACATGCCTTTTGCCAACTGAATTTATTGACCTTATACTTTTCAACTGCCAGGGCTAGCCAGGTATACCCAGTGTATGTTTGTTTTTTTTTTAAGGGGAAAGAAGGTATTGCATACACAGAAAGTGGTCAGATGATGACGTAGACTTATTCGCGTGTTGTTGTTTTTGTTTTGTTTTTTGTTTTTTTTGCTGGAACTTTCGTGATCATTTGCATATCAACTTTTTACTTACGTGAACAACAAATCTGTGCTCGCGGCAGCACAAATTAATTATTTACATATTTACATAATACTAGAATTTCTCTCTATACTGTAAATTGAAATAGTGGTAGAGATTACTCACAGTTATTAATGGAATAACTTAATTACTTATGATTAATAAATATCGCCAAGAAGGGAATTTAAAGCAGGTTTAACGAATTTAAACCCGTGGGGTGAACTGAAGGGGAGAGTCCATCAGCGTGGACCTCGAAATCTGAAGGATCTGGAGAGATTCTGTATGGAGGAACGGTCTCAGATCCCTCGCCATGTATTCTCCAACCTCATCAGGCATTATAGGAGAAGACTCAGAGCTGTTATCTTGGCAAAGGGAGGTAGCACAAAGTATTGACTAAAAGGGTGCCAATAATCGTTGCACACCTAAATTTAACAAAAATATATATTGGATAAACCTGTGTTGTGTTTGCAGTTGTTTGATATCCGTGAGAGCAGAGAACTTTAACACAAAATCAAAAGGTTAAACAATAAAGACAATTTTTTTTCACAGCCTTCTTTGCTCATATTTACCAGTATTAGTGGACGGCACTGTATGTACCTTTCAGTGCAGGGTTTTACATTCCTAATGGTTTTTCCAAGTAGGTTGTTGTATGTATTATATATTATATAGTGTATTAAATAAACTAAAGACAAAGTAAAATGGAAAAGGGGAAAAAAAAAAAAAAAACATTTCTTAATTCTTAAATGTTTTTCATTGTGAAATTTTCTCTGAAAAACTGAAAAATGTGTCAAAATATGATTCTTTTGCGTACTACTCTTTGCCCCCCATTCACTCTGAATTGCTCGTCAAGCATATTTAAAATGCGGTGTTGCAAACATCCACTAAAAGCATAAAAAAGCTTTCATACTGGACTAGCAAATTAGCCACAGGAGAGTGCACACTGGGGCATGGTTAATGAATTGTACCGAGCTGGCTCTGTATTCTCTGGCTCTGTATTCTCTGGAGAGCAGATGATTAAGTAGAAGCTGATGACAGACCTTTTCCCCAAGGAATGTCATTTTATTTATTTTTTTGCTCCTGTTTGACTGAGAAACGTAAGGACGAACATCTCCAGGAATTTCAGAGAAGAACAAACACAGCGTGTGGTTTTATGATTAGAGGTTCGTGATGCATCAGAGTGAAAAGTAGCGCGTGTGTCTTTCCACCGTCTCGAGCAGAAGCTACACACCAACTAAAACAGCTTGTTTTACACTCACATTTTTATCGCTTGTTTCTTCATGTTTAAATCGAGAGCCACCGCGTCTGCATTTTGTCTGCACCGATGCGGGGTCTCGGGTCCGTCGCATTCCAGGGTGCAAACGTAACAGCGAAGCATTGCGCACGTTGGACTTGGACTTTACCTGTATGTTCATAGACATGGGGAAGAATATAAGACTTCGCACAGACAGTAACCTGAGACGAAACTTGTTTAAACTCGTGTATTAGCATCATGTAGAAGGTACAGTTCTCTACTGTGAAGCTATAGTAACACTGCTGCATTGTGTACCTGATAGCTGGGTGACAGTGTTAATTTTAGAGATTAGCATTATCATAGGTGTGACCACACTTCACTGCTGTTCAGTGTTCACGTGTTTCCGCGTGGTACGGCGACCGGTTTTGAAAATCTGGATGGACAGAAAAACATTTTAGTATGCAGCCAGTGATGCCTCACTAATTTACCCTTTTCAGCTGCTGTCGACTTTAATGTGACATTGTTTCAATGGTGAACCATCAGACATGTAAGGCATGACCTCATTGAGATATGAGGATGTGATTGGATGTGATTTGGAGAGCCTAATATACTAAAGAGTCTCCATTGCCTTCGCAAGGATTCTTTGGATAGTTAAACATCTACCAGTAGGGAAATGCTCTGTTTGTAGCCTTCGACCTCCCCCCCCACCCCCCCGACTGGCGAATTGAAATCTCATTCAGCATTTTTAAGTTTTAAGAAATGTGCTTTCAGAATTGATTGTCTGGAAAAACTTCTTCAACCACTTTTTTGCACGAATTGAGGTCCTCAATACCAAATAAAATATAAATGCCTCCAGAAATCGGTGCTGTTAAAATTCACACTGTGCATGACTCACAGGAGAAAATGTGATGCTTTATTTTCAGGGCCTGTGGCTGCAGTGAATCCGGTTTACACACATGGCCGGTATATAGGGCTACACTTATTAATAAATAGGGGCATAATGGAACGTGGCACTTGTACTTGCTAGTATTAGTCACGTTTAAATAAAGATCTACAGAGATGCTGTGATTGTGCAACCCATAGTTATTCACTTATTCTCCACTGCCTCTGTCTCATGCCATGTCTTATTCAGCTGTGTTGTAATTACAGTTAGCCCGATTTCACCTGTCAACATGTTTCACTGACACGGCTGTACGTTTTGCCGTTCTCAGTAAAAATGAAGCATGGGGTTGCGTTGGAAGCAGATGCAGAACACGTCCGGTGTCGATTCACGCCGAGGCTTTAGAAATTGATTTGACAAAAAAATTTTTCTGACTAAAATTTGACTAAAACATTTAACTCCGACCGCCGATAAGGAAAAGCCAAAGAAAACACCCCCCTCGTTTCACCTCAACTCGGAATTCACACTCATAAACTCAGGACAGTTGCTGCGTTGCCTCGTAAGTGGGTCATTTGTATGTTTTAATGATGTAATTTCCCTGGACGACATGGCCTCCTCCTCAAAAGTGTGCCTTTTCTTTGCTCTGTCAAAGACATCGGGCTACTGAATCGAAGGTCGTGAGTTCCAATCCCAGCACTTCCAAGCTGCCACTGCTGGGCTTTTAAGCAAGGCCCTTAACCCTCAACTGCTCAGCTGTATAAATGAGGTAAGTCGCTTTGGATAAGAGCGTCTGCCAAATGCCATAAATGTAAATGAGTGGCTACTGGTCCTGTTCTGTTATAGTGAACTTCAAACATTCATGCAACATTGTGGACTGAATTTGCAGCACAGCAACAGCAGTCTGAGGTAGAAACAGCAGTTTGTTCCAGTGTATACAAGCTATATAGAGGAATGGCAATAAAAAACCCACATGACTTGAACAGCGGACAATAATGAGCAGCTTAGCAACATGCTAGACAGTGATGACTCTGACGTTCTCAAAACAGAGATTAGTATGGTCAATGATACAGATTCAACCGGATGTCTGTATGTTAACTGATCTAAAGCCAATACTGCTATAAACAGTAGAGACAGTGGCACTTTACACTGTTTACACACTTTACACTCCGTGTGAGCGGCCATGTTGGTTTGACGTCACCTTGTAAACAGAGAAGGAAATGGTAGCTGAGAAGACAACCCCAATCCCACCTAATAAGTTACCCCACTCATGATTACCTCATGCTTACCAGCAGCTGGTTACCAAGCGGTAATAGCAAAGGGGCATAAGCACAGGAATACATGTTGTTCGGAGTTGTACTTTAATGGTAGTTTGAAGACTCATCTTCCAAACACAAAAGCTCAAAATATACTGGATGATATGTTCATGAAGAAACCACCAAAATATTACAGAAACTGTAAGTGAAGTTCATGAGCTACGTATATAAGGTCTGAACCCAAGCTTCTTCACAGCAGTAGATAGTGACAGCTATCTATCTATGTTTGGTGTGTGTGTGTGTGTGTGTGTGTGTGTGTGTGTTAATTAGAGGAGCGTGGACATGTGAGAGGGCGGAAGAAGGTGTCATTAGCCGTGTCAGTGGGAGTGCAGAGGAATGAGTGTGAAGCTTTTAATTACTGATCTGTTGGGCAGCTTGTGAGAATAAGTGCGAGATCCCAAGCCACGTTCTTCTTCCTTTTTCACACTGGACACAATGAATTAGTGACAATCAAATGAGAGACAAAAGCAGTGATTACACTTCGAATCGCTTCCTGATGCCAAGAGTGATGAGCTAATGTCCTGGTAGAGAGCTGTGTGTGCGTGCCTGTTCAGTTTAGTTCTCTTATTGTCTACATGGGAAATCTGGCTCGCATCGTGGCTCGACAGAAAATGGACATTTGAGACAAACAAGAAAATCAACTTAGATAACAATCCAGAGGAAGTAAAAGTATAAAGTAGGAACATGTAGGAACAGTCAAAACCAATAAAATGATAATAAACGGGACTCCAGATGGTTTCCTGCTTTACGTACATGGTTAAAGTAAAACATCGTACTTTTTATCCCTGTATAGTTACTTTTAATGTTGTGGAATGCCCATGGAACAAGTTATTGTTTTCTTTCATTATTACCCTTTCTTTTCTCTCTCTCTCTCTCTCTCTCTCTCTCCTGAAGTTAATAAGCTTGTTACTAGAGTTGTCACGGTACCACAATTGCAGTAGTCGGTACCAATACCAGTTGTTACGACACTGGGGTTAGAAGGGAAGCAGGATGCACTTGCAGAGGAAAAGTGGTCAGTTTATTAGGAACAACAATCCAACAAAAGGCACATTCAAACGTGAGGGGGAATCAAATTACCAAAAATCCGAAAGAAAGAAGCGTCAGTCTTCCGAAACGGGTTAGACACAGATGAAATTACTTACAGAGTCACAGTCACGCAACGAGGCAGGAATCCAAGAAACCCGGGGACACCGGGTAAACAAAAACATTAACAAAAGGCAGGAACCAGGGGATGCCTGGTTAACAAAAACATCGGGAGAACTTTGCCTCGTCGCTATCTTTGACATGAATCATCAAAATCAATACATTCCAACCTTAACCAATACAACATCGTAACCAAAACTCATAGACAAAATCTCAATACTCCGCCCCGAAGCGGACACAGACCGGGGTTTAAGTACTCCAGTTCATTCACAAGGCAAACAAGATTACATCAGCGACACCTGGACACAATGATCAGAACATTAGGACCAATCAGGAAGCGGGGGCAGAGACATGACACGAACCAAAACATAAGCACAGAGGTAAACAAAACGAGAGTTCATGAATGACAGTCCAGAGGGTTTTTATGAATAGCGCTGGAATGCGCTCAGTGGAATGCGGAAGTATCGCTAGCTTCGTAGCGAGGGAGAGGGAGAGGGAACCTAGCACCAGTAAAATTTCGGCACCAAAGCAAAACACAAAAACATTCTAATTGAACGACACACTATTTTTTAAAAATAAAGTTAGATATCAATATAAAATATATATATTTTTTTAAAAAAACAATGCCATTCTCAATACTTCAAGTATTTCAAAGTGTTTCAAGTTTTTTTTTTTTTTTTCCACAAGTAATTAAAGGTATTAAAAAATTACAAGCGTGCAAAACACAAAAATATGCCATGATTGAACGACACACACTTCGTATTTATAAAGTTAAATATTAAAATAAATTAAAACAAATGTATATGTATATTTCAAGTATTTCTGAAAAAATGCTTTAAGTTTTGGCCTTAGGTTTTTTTTTTTTTCCCCCTTCAAGTAAATAATAACTAAATAAATTACAAGCAAAAAAAAAAAAAAAAAAAGGTTTCTGAAACGAAACACTTGCCACTCGTTAGGCGTCTTTACACGCGGACTTTTAAATTGAAGTGCTGAAAGTGAACCGGAGTTATAACTGAGAAAACGTGAGAGATTAGGCACATCCGCCTGTAATTTGAAATGACTCCGGTGTCGGGTATTGCGAGTGAGACGGATGCGAGTGCAGTTCAAATCAGTTTATTAGGAACCGCAGTCAAATCCAAAACGTGAGGCAGATATCGTGGTCATCGTGGTCATCGTGGCCGATCGGCAAACAACATGAACCAGAGACCGAGAAACAAGCTCAAAAGGCTTGGTAAGAGACAGACCGCTAAGGTAACTGCACTAATACGTCACGATCTGACAGAGAAACACGGGGGTTTAAGCACACATGACCGTATTAGCGTTACATTCGCCTACGCTAACCATTAATTAAGAAAAAACGAGGATGTTCTTTTTTAGTCTTTTCAATCCTACACTTGAATTTATGTTACAACACCCATAATGCAACCGCTACCATAATTGCACGGGTGCACCGACTGACTACCTGTCACACGGCGCATCAGTTGGTAGTACCGATACTTGTGAAAATCTGGTACCGTCAACTTTTTTTTATTTTTTTTAGTACCGACTTGGTACCGAAGTCCCGGTACTTTTGACAACCCTAGTTGTTACCAAGAAACAAGAAATCGTAAACTCCTCCGTCCCGAAGACCCTGCCGTGTCGGAAAACCTAATGACTCGTACAAAGCGCTGACACTGGTGACTCCTTCCGTAAACGTTTCCTTACTTCACCAGATCAACAATTATACGTACCTCTTTGTTAAATACCATCATCTGTTTATTGTTAATATAAACCTGTGATATGTCGGCGCTGCTGTTATAGAAATTTAATAACAGCATTGTGGAAGAAGTCTTCCTGGAAGCAGCTCAGATTCTTCAGGTAATGGACAGCAGGTGGAAGTTGAAACGTGTGCTTTTTGAATTCTTTTGTAAGTAAAGGCATTTCATAAGGCTTCTGTTGTTCTGAAGACAGAATTCACATGAACTCTCCGTGGCATGCATGCGGTAAAATCACGTTTAAAAACAGTTTTAAAAGAGACTGCTGACAAATGGTACTTTACTGGTAATGGAGAGAAAGATTTTTTTGTGATGTATATTTAGATAAAGTATTGATCTGTGTTGTCTGGGATGGGGGGGGGGGGGAGTGTGAAAGGCAGTTGGAAAAGGGGCGGGTCAATAGCAGCACAGTAAGCGTACAGTGCACATGGCTGGCTTTCACTGGATACATTCTTGTGGCTTTGTTGCAGTTCAGAGGCCTCTGTTGTTGTGCCAGATTCCTGGAGGTCTAAAAGGCCAGCCAGCTGTTTTCATGATTTGTGGCACTTTGTGCTGCGCTAATGAAAAGCATAGATGTTTTGGGGGTGCATTGCTTCTGTCACTCCCCTACTGATAACCTCCCACCAGCCCCCCACTGAGGAATGTCAGAGTCAGAGAAGCCTGGCTTTCATTATGTCTGCTCACACAGCAAATCAAACAGCGGCAGAAGATCAAGTGTAGCCCAGAATCAAACATCTCCTTCATTAGGTTTTTCATCTGCTGGGTAAAAGTCACAACGGTCGTGCTTTTGGAAACAGTTTGATAAGACAGTGTAGGTGACTGGGGGAAAAAACTTGTTCATTATGTTCATTATGCGCACAATCCACAAAGCTTTTGAAGAATAACAAATATAAAGCTTTCTTTCTTTCTTTCTTTCTTTCATCCATCGATCCATCCATTCTTCCTTTCCTCCTTTCCCCCTACCTTCCATCCTCCTTTCCCTTCCCTCTACCCTTTCCTGCTTCCTTCTTTTGCTTCTTCCTTCCCTCTTTACTTCCATTCCTCCTTTCCTTCCTTCCTTCCTTTGTTCCTTCCTTCCTTCCCTCCACCCTTTCCTGATGCCTTTTTTTCTTTTGCTTCTTTCCTCCCTCTTTACTTTCCTTCCTTCCGCCCTTCCTTCTCTCCTCCTCTCTTTACTGCTTCCTTTCCTTCCTTCCTTCCTTCCTTCCTTCCTTCCCTCCTCCACCCTTTCCTGCTTCCTGTCTTCTTTTGCTTCTTCCCTCACTCTTTACTTTCCTTCCTTCCTTCCTTCCTTCCTTCCTTCCTTCCTTCCTTCCTTCCCTCCCTCCTCCACCCTTTCCTGCTTCCTTCCTTCTTTTGCTTCTTCCCTCCCTCATTCCTTTCCTTCCTGCCATCCTTTGTTCCTTCCTTCCCTCCTCCACCCTTTCCTGATGCCTTTTTTCTTTTGCTTTCCTTCCATTCCTCCTTTCCTTCCTCCCTCTTTATGTTCCTTCCTTCCTTTCTGCCTCCCTTCCATCCTTCTTTCCCTCCTCCACTCTTTATTGATTTCTTCCTTCTTTTGCTTCTTCCCTCCCTGTTTATTTTCCTTATTACATCCTTCCATCCTTCCTTCCTTCCCCTTTCCCTCCCTCCTTCCCTCCTTTGTTCCTTCCTTCTCTCCCTCCTCCACCCTTTCCTGCTGCCTTCCTTCCTTCCTTCCTCCACCCTTTCCTTCTCCTTTACTTCTTTTGTGTCTTGCTTCCCTCTTTCCTTCCTTTCCTTTCTGCCTTCTTTCTCTTCCTCCCTTCCTTCCTTCCTTCCTTACTAATGATTTATAATCGAACTGTCCGCTGTCACCCAGAAAAGCGTGTGCCAAACGTCCACGTACATGCAGAATAGGTATGTCAGAATATTAATGATGTTATTGCTGTTTAAGTATCCTGTGGAATGTGTGGAATGTGGTTTGCAGGGTCTGCATCTCCATCCTGTTACACTATATACAGAATATAAATAAATATGAAGCCTTTTTGAATTTGGCCTCACTGTGTGTTAGAGGAGCCTTGAAATGCGGATCATGAAATGCGCATTTACAAATTTGTGTATTTATGAGCTTGTTGTAATGACTGCCAGTGGAATTTCTTCACATTTTATTAAACGCATTTACACAGCAGGAAGAAATTCTCATAACTCTCAGAATTACCTTCAACCAAGAGAAAGGACGAGTCCCCAGTCATGGAGCGCGTGCTGTTTGCAACCTATTTAGCACATTAATTTTGAAAGGAGCTTTCTTTTGTTTTGTTTTTTTTAAACCAGCTACAGGCATGCAGTCTTCATAAGCACCATGGCCTCCCTCAGACGCATCCCTGCCAGCCCAATCAACACGAATTAATCATCCTGGCGGGGTTTCACTGCTGGAACTTGACAACGTGTCCGTCCAATATTCTGACATGGGCTGAGGTGGCTAAAGCGTCAGAACTGTGTTTATTTTTATCAGGCTGGAGGGAGAACCGTCCGAGTTTCTCTCCGCGCACTTGCTTATAATGAGACACTCTGATTTTACGCCACACTGATGTTGACTTCAAAGGGTTTGATTAATTTTCTATAACAGCAGCTTTGACAGTACTGACAGCATGTTATAGTTTCTATGGTAACGACTTACAGGGACATGTCTAGCATTATTGGAAGGAGTCTCCAGTGCCCGAGTCTGGTTATAGCTGTGATAACAGGAAGTAACTGGTTTCAGGGACATTCCACAACATTAAATGGCTAAAAAGTCTGACATATTGGAAAATAATAAACTTTGGGGTCGTTGTGTTGGACCGCTAACCCATCCCATCGTTAATGATTTTCCCATAACTCACAAACAGATGCACACGCACAGTCACGTTCTATTTCTTTTTTTAATAAGCTGTTTCTGGATTAACAGTTGTGGATGTAACACACACACATTTAAAATCCAGCGTGCTGCAAAATGAATCCAGTCAGGTGACATATTATCCCTGAGCATATCTTCACTAATCCATTACAGCATCCCAGTCATTTACACTTGACTTGCTCATTATTCCAGAAGATGATGTATGATCATCATGAGGAACGTTAATGTCAGGAACGTAAGTGAGCGTGTAAAATGAAGCGCAGGGGATTGGCCGAGGTTGAGGAGTGTATGATGGCATTTAGACAGCCTCTCTCTCTCTCTCTCTCTCTCTCTCTCTCTCTCTCTCTCTCAGCACCTTCGCCGTGCGAGCAAGCCGTCCCCTAAAGAGCCATGATGACATTTCTTTACCTCTGTCACTGAGCCGAAACTAAGCACTAGCGCCAGGAATCGCTGCTGCCTTTTATGAGCAGAAGTAAAGCCAAACATTAGAAATTCATCTCGGCATTTTGTTGCGATGGACATAAAATGTCTGCGTCGTGACCCTGTGACGGTGGTCACTGCAGCACTCTGAAAGATTCACAGAGGCGCTGTGTGTTGCGTATGGCTTTAGGACTAGAGGAGGATTGTTGCGCGTCAGATCACCTACAGAAATGCAGCAGCAGCCCACACAGATCTCAGCACAGCTACTAATACACAGCAAGATCTCAGTGGCTCTGCTGAAAAGGGGAAAATAAAAAAAACTAAAGCAGCCCATGTTGGCAGTTTGAGTCCCTTTTAATTATCATTAATTAATAAAACATGGTTGTGATTTGCTGTGAATTTAAATCATGCTAAAAGATCAGCTAAATAAGAATTTAATTGTCTCTTTTGCTCCAATTTTACTCGTCTTCCTGCTCTCAAAAATTTGTATTGACCTGGCAGTTCATCTTGTAGTAAAAAGTCCCTGTATGAGGTATGTCATAAAACAAATATTAGCATTAAATAAATAAACAAAGGCAGAAACTGTAATATTTCAGAGTTCTTTATTTACATAGAGCATTCTTTCTTTGTCTTCTTTCTGTTAAATTAATTCTGTTGCTGTTCTGTTTTTGTTATTCTGTTTTTTTTAATTGACACAGTTAACCTTCTTAAACCTACAGAGTGCTCTAGAGGCCCGATCAGACCCCATCTGAGATTCAGCCACAGAAATAACATAAACTCCTACAATAGTCTTTTGGAAATAAAGTACTTAGAAATTATATCACTTTTTAGCATACTTGCTTTGGTTTTTCTTTTATTGTTGTTATATTTACTACGAAAATTGGCATATGATTAAAATAAATTAGGCAAAAAGAGTCGGTGAAATAAGAAGGTAAGATATTTCATGTTCTAACAGTGTGTTTGGAAGCAGTACATGGGATTAAACAGTAATGCGATTATTTATTTTATTTTTGCCTTAAAATAAGTAAAATAAAAACATTCAGATTTTAGCTGAGTAGTGCAGTTTTGCTCTGTATATAATCAGAGAAATTGCACTGCTTTTTTAAAAAAAAATGTTTTTTCTGTGTAGTTATTTATACCACAGCGCTGTTGAATTCTCAAAGCTGATTGGTCTGAATAAGTCTATAACAGCAAGTCGGACAGCACTCCTTCTGCAAGGCAAAACGCAGGTTAATATTAATGCACTCGTTCTAATACATTGATTTTATTTTTATTTTTTTAAATCACTCCTAAGCTCACAGCCTTTCCGGATGGAGTCTCCAGTGTCAGCACTTTGTTAGCAGTCGGAGGAAAAGCTGTAATACAAAGGTTTCTGACATGGGGAAGTCTTCAGGATGGAGAACTTTGTGCTTCACGGTTCAATTGTCAGTAGACTGACAGTTTTTTTTTTGTATTTTTGTGTTATTAAGTTCAATAGAGAGAGAAAAAAAGAGACTGGTGAGAGAACGACTGGTTATAGCTGCTGTAAAGTAAGTGAGAACAGGAGCTAACTTGTTTTGCAGATGTTCCACAACATTAAATGTTAAAAATAAAAAAAATATAAAATAAAAATAATAAAAAAAACATTAAATGGAAAAAGTACGATGTCATTCTTCAATTAAAAAAAAAAATAATAATAATAATTAATTATTTGTCAAATAACTGTGGTATAAACAGAATAAAACATGTGGCATGATGTAAAAGGGAAATAAACAGCTTTTAAACCACTGACTCCATCCTTGGTGTTTAAGTGGGATCATTTTTATCCATATCAGTACCTTAAAAGCCCAGTGCAGTTATACAATTCCAGATTCTGCTAGAGTTAAATGCTTTAAAGATAATAAGAGCGTATACTATAGTTTATATAATACGCATTTTCTTTCATGCAGAACAGTTGATGAAATGAAGCTCAGTCTGCTGTTTTGCTGTCAGTCCTGATAAATCGAAGAGGAAGAAATTGCTGTTCTACAGCTGGTGTTGGTTTGATCACTGATGCAGCACATCACTCGGGTGGTGCTGACGAAGGAACGGAGAACACACACTTCTTCTGTTCTCTCAGCAGTGCACATTTAAAATGCACATCCAGACAGAGATTTTTGAGCACAGTGCAAAAATAATCGAATCATATTCTCTGAGTAAATTAGTGGTGAATTGGGTCAGAGATTAACCTGTTTATGCGGGAGAGAAAATGCAAACCCCAAGAACGAAATCTCCTGAGCCGAGCTCTGACTGGAAAAGGTCAGACAGGTCTAACTCTGCAGTGATGCCATGAATCTGATCTCAGGATCCTGCCTGAAATAATGAGCCGTGACTCAGCAGAGTGAAAATCTGATCGTTACAGTGGGTGTAGAAGAGAATCAACCCCCTTCAAAATAATCACATTTTGTTGCTTCATTTCAGCCTGAAATGGAGACGGACACGGTTTTTGTTTTATCCAGCTGTATTTACTCAGTGCAACTTATAACATCCAAGTGAAAGATATAACACCAACATGAATCACTGAGTTGGAAAAAGGATCACCCCCCCCCACCCCCCACTCCTAAAAATGACTTGTAAACTCAATAAGGTGTAGCTAATCACCTTCTCGATGGCACACAAAGCCATTTGACTTACAACTGTGATCAGCTGTGTTCATTATGATTAGCTCAGCATGAAAAGAGCTTTCCTGGAGCATTTTGTAGTGCAACTGAAGCAAACAATCAACTATGGGTGGCAAGGCACTGTCAAAAGATCTCCGGGATAAAGTTGTGGACAGGCACAAGTCAGGAGATGGATACAAAAAAAATTTCAATACAGCTCACCATCCAAATAACACCATTCCTACAGTAAAGCATGGAGGTGGCACTTGTCAGGATAGAAGGAAAATGGATGGGGCAAAATACCGTCAAATTCTTGAGGAAAATCTGCTGCCCTCTGCCAGAGAGTTGTCAATGGGAAGAAGGTTTACCTTCCAACATGACAATGACCCAAAGCACACAGCAAAACTGACCACACAGTGGTTGAAAGAGAAAAAGCTGAATGTCCTTGCATGACCTAGTCAGAGCCCAGACTTAAACCCCATTGAAAATCTGTGGAATGACTTGGAAGACTGCAGTCCACAAACGGTCACAGTCAAATTTAACTGAACTTGAGTTAGTAGAGACATATCCCAACAGACTAAAGGCTGGAATTAAAAAATTAAGGCAAATTAAAGCAAGGGGGTGATCCTTTTTCCAACTCAGTGATTCTGTTTTTTTATTTTTTATTTTTTTTCTGACATGTTGGTGTTATATCTTTCACTTGGATGTTATAAGTTGCACTGAGTAAATACAGCTGGATAAAACAAAAACCGTGTCCGTCTTCCTTTCAGGCTGAAAAGCAACGAAATGTGATCATTTTAAAGAGGGGTGATTCTTCTCTATACCCACTGTACTTTGAGACACACACGCAGTTTTATATTGGCATTTATACTCAGTGCTTTTGGATTGGTAATACTGATCGGGCAGAAGGTGTTGATAAATTTTCTGTTACAGCAGCTCTGACCGTTGTTCCAGATCTAATTCATTATCATCCATAGTAATTCTTATTACTTAGTAAGGGATATTTAAGTGATAACAGGATCTCGATTGTTTCATGCATGTTCCACAACATTAAATGTAAATGTAGCTGTGTTTTTTGTTAATAAATGAAAGACCGCTGTGGTATAAGAGGAATAAAACTCTTCAGGAAGTGCTGTTATAGGAAAATCATCAGCTCCAGGGTTGTAACAGTAACGCCGCTTAGCGTCAGGCCACATCACAACACCCCGTCATTGATTATTTTCCTATAACAGCACACCGTATCATGTTTTAGTCTTTACAAAGTAGCTGTCGGAGATGATGCATTATGAAGTGATGAAGTGATGGTGAATCCATTCATGAATGTAAACTTGTTGGAAATCGGAGGTTGTGTAAAGCTGAGCTTCGTACACGACTCCTTTTCCTCCTCCGCACTTTCATCATTTCTCATCCTCTGACACAAAGCTGTTAAACTATTCCACAAGGCTTCACTGGAATACAAACCCGCACAACATCAAGCACTTTTCAGCTGTCTAGCTTTATAACCTAAGAATGTCATGTAAGGCTGGAAGTTACAGTACTGCTGATGTGCAGTGTTGTTGTTGTTGTTGTTGTTTTGGATAGTGTATATCCAGGGTTATCGGTGTGGGGTCTGAAGACACCCAGGGGTCAGGGGAAGTATAGCCAGAGGTTCTGGGATTTTGTTATAGTGCTGGAAACCACATCCCAACGTTATCAAAGTTATGCCTTTTAGGGGTGTAACCTAATACAGATACATTATTTGAAATGAACAGTTAATGAGTTCTAAACCAATACAAATACAAAAAAAAACCACAAAAAAATTTCCTCAGAGATTCACAGGGCATCTGTTTTAGACTAGAAGTGTGTATTGGGACTGGAATCCAGTGGAATGCAACATTTTCCGCCCCTTTTATTCGAGTGATATGAATCTTGTAGGACAAACCAGTACCATGTTCATGAACTTTTACAGGATCCTTTAGTAACTGCCTGGTCAGGGTCCTGGTGCTTTAAATTAGGCTACTAATTTACTAATTCTACTGTTTACATTTTGGCAAATAAAACCAACTACTGTATATTAGGTAGAAAACATTGTGGGCAAGTTCAAACAAAAAATAATAACTGTGTAAGCGGGATTTAAAAAAAAAAAAAAAAATCTTTAGTTCAATCTTAGAGTGATGTAGCTGAGGTTGAACTTCCAGAGCACAACCTTCCAGTTTTGGCCACACCCACTTCTGTTTTAAGTCTGAATTTAGTTATGGATATTCAGAGCACTAAACAGATGCAGACAGTGGCACTGCATTACGCCCTTAATGTCTATTAATTACGTCAATTGGACTACATTAATTACAGTTTTAATAAAAATGGGGTTTTGTTGGTGGAAAGAAATAAAAACAACTCTCTGGCTCCAAACATATCATTACACACATTTTAATAATGTTCCTAATGTTTAAATAGTATGGGCACAGCGGCTTAGTGTTTAGCACATTTACCTCGCACCTCCGGGGTTGGGGGCTCGAATCCCACCTCCGCCCCGTGTGTGCGGAGTTTGCATGTTCTCCCCGTGCTCCGGGGGGGTTTCCTCTGGGTACTCCGGTTTCCTCCTCCGGTCCAGAGACATGCATTGTAGGCTGACTGGCGTCTCTAAATTGTCTGTATTGTGTGAATGTGTATACGAATGTGCCCTGTGATGGGTTGGCCTGAATCCCTCGGGATAGGCACCAGGCTCCCCCGCGAGTTGTATGGTTCTAAATATAACCGGTTTCACCCAGAGCTATAAACTGAAGTAGACTTTTGTACAGCTTTAACGATTGTCATCTATTCTAATGACACTTGGAGCAGCTCACTCTTGTACTGCATTATAAACCAGGTGATTGATGGGCATCGGGGTGATTGTGATAAAGCTTTACAGGTCTACTGATGTGCAGAGGAGTGACACTGGCATTATTACACACACACACACACGCTTGTGTGACTTTTTTAATAATACACTGCAACCTCCAGCCGCAATAACAAGTGATAAAATCACTGCAAACGTCTTTGCTGATTTTTCTTTCTTTTTCTTCTTTTTTTTTTTTTTTTAAAGGAAGGTAACTGGAAGATTTTGTGATTGTTTATGGGTTCATGATGATCCACACCTTGAAGATAATGAATCTTGAAAATGTTGCATTTGCAATTGAAAATTTGCAGTTGCATGCACACACACACATATTATTACAAGATTAATTACAAATTAATAAATAGGAAAATAATCATTTTTCGTAC